>QRFJ01001671.1:0-600000 GCA_006176705.1 Cocos nucifera | reverse complement strand
GAGGAAACAAGGACGGCCACATACATTTCATCTCCATCCTTCCTATTTATTCTGGGGAGGTGCGAGAAGATAAAAAGGTTGTGCTGGTGTCACAGGCACCATGTCTAACACCATGGTGGGATACACATGCTGTGCTCGGCCAACACGACAAAATGATGTGCACTCAGTGGGTCTTCATTTGGTGGCCCGCTGCCCGGAACGCACCAAAATGCTAGCCAATTGGCATCAGACACGAAGGACATAATGTAGGTTTCCACTAAGGTGCAATCACTCGAGCCACATGGTCGACCAAATAAAATCTAAGAGACCAAGGACATTTAGTATGATACTCGGCTCAACTAAGCTCAATCTCGAACTAGTTGGCCCATTTAATCGTTTCCCTCTGTCTAAGACTACACTTTTGGATATCAGGTCCATATGGTTCTTGAATACTTCTCTTAAGAAAAATGTTGCTGCATGCGACTGTTGTATTAGCATGCAAAAATTATATGTTTAGCGGCACCTTAGTCTGCTTTTGAGATATATGACGTTAGGTAGCTTCTTGATGTATATCGTATGAAGCTGATCAGGAATTGGCATAAAATAATAAGATATGTGGCGCACGTTACATATTGCAGACTGCAGAATTTATGGCTTCAGGAGTATTTTTCCCACAGACTAAAGATGTGATGCAGCAGATCTAGAAGAAAGTGAAAAACCTGAACGACCAAATACAAGGCAGAGTGATGAGTTCCCTCAATATCATCAGATTAGGAAAAAAAAAAATCTATTTTCTAGCTAAATGTTCATTCATGATCATGACATAGCAAGCCTTTCCATATGTATGCATAACTATGTTCTGTTGGAGTTTCATTTTGTGAATTGGCTATAGCTCTATCAAACTCAAGGTCATTATTTGAATGAACCACTGGTGGTCTATCCAGTGGCAAAATACTATCTACAAGATATTCAAAAATGTATCATTGTTTGCAATGACGCAGTACCATGATGCCCGACTGTGGAAGGAGTTTTGTTAGCCCAGCAAATATACTTTCAGAATATAATTTGACTTGCACCCTGTTTGCTGGATCTGGCAGGATCCAGCAGGCTAGGCCAGGGAAAGAGCGTAGGACCGGGAGGGAGGCCATGGGTCCCGATCCTCGAGGAAGCGGCAAAAATGGATCCGGTGAGATCTTTTCCTTTCCCACAAGGATCGAGCCAACAGCCTCTCCACGCTCTCCCCCTCTCTTCTTCACCACCTCCATCCTCCCACCCTGCACGCTCTTCTCCCTGATATTGCCAAACAAGCCCTTTGTTGCTAGTCTACTCCTCTAGCAGGAGTGCATGTATAGACTATCTCATGCTGGTACAAACCGTAGAATATGGGGACGCTATCACCTAATTGTGGATCCTCATGGAATTAATAGTTGCCATTTAATGATTTATCAAAATCTATGTTCTTCCTTCAATAAATAAATAAATATCTGGGTTCAGACACGACTTGCTATTTTCTGAGACTTCTAGGTACATCTAAGAAAGCATTCCACATCAGTAGGAGCATGCTGAGAGGAGCGCAGGAATGTCCTGTTTTTAACCAAATTAGTGCTCTGAAGAAGTTTAGAGAAAAGAGTCGTTGGTTACTGTAAATAGGGGCCCATGCCAAACTGTGTATTACCCCAGGAAAAATTGAGGTTTGGTGCTAAGGAAAGTGGTGACAAAGGTTGACAAGTCCTGCAGTAATTTCTAGTTGCAATTCAACAATTTTTTTTTCCTAAGAACAGCTTTCTATTGGATGATCATGTGATTTGAAGTTTTGATGAATCTCCTATCATCACTAGCCTACAGGGTGATTTATACCCAACAATCAGAAATGCCAACACCAGTTGCATGAACGAAACTTTCCTCGAAAAAAGAGTAAAGAGTTGCATGAAGCAACCAATTGAGTACCTGTTTTAGGACATGTTCGCCATGAATAGTTCCAAGAGTTTAGTGAAACCTTTATAGATTCATACTATGTCAGTCAACCATTATTTAACAAATAAGGAGTTGACAAGTCAGTTTCCTTAACCAATGCAAGCACCAAGTTCACTGGTGTGGACGCTACTACAATCTGTTAGATCATTATGAATATCCGATGTTTTTCCCAAAGTCCATGGAAAGTTGACTTTAGTGTTAAGTACGAATGATTAAAACAAGAGCATTCGAGTCCAGCTATCATATTTCCTCCAACACTGGCATCTGAAATAAATTAAGTGGAAACAGGTGAACTTTATGCTACAATATTATAAACAAGGAGTTCAGAATTTCGAGATGAGTTTACTATCATATTTTTATAGGAAATTAATAAACATAAAATCTGTTTGCCTACATCCATTATCTCCAAAACAGGAATTATGAAAAGATTAAAAAAAAAGAATATCATGAAAAGTTTAAGTAGAACCTTTCGTCTGATGGTGACAAGACCAATGAAAAAGATAGAATCGGCCAAGCTGTTTGTGTCCAAGGAAATGGAATAATGCCTACATTAGAAAGATCTATCCTTTGCTCCATATCATTCTGTCATGTCCCATCTCTGATCAAAAGTCCAAGAGACGAGAAAAAGAGTAGTGGGATCTACATTGGCGCACCGTGTTTGGCCTCCACTTCACAGGTGCAATTTCAATTTAGGTACTACTAGTTGCCTCACAACGGAGAGATGCCGTCATATTTGCATCCCACCTTCCCAATTGACCAAGGCCCCATTACATGATAGATTTCTCATATCTAATTATGAAGTGCAGATTTCTTCTTCTTCTTTTTTTTGCTTCTTCAGGGATAGATTTGTTCACCATTTTCACACATTTTGCCATCGATATCCCCAATGGAAATCTCAAGAAGCTTTATTGCATCGTTGTTTGAAGAAGAATCCTCGGAATCACGGTAACAGGAATTTGTCAGAAATGTGTTCTTCTACCATGATCATAACCCAATTTCTTTTCCTCCTCCTCCCTTCCGTTGTTCAACCTTTCTATCTGAGAAATGATATTAGTTTGGACAGATCTGCGCTGTTGGCATTCAAGAAAGCCATTCTTGTTGATCCCCAGAATGCCCTCGGTAACTGGAATGAGACGACCTATGTCTGCGAATGGAATGGCATTGTTTGCAGTCTGAATCCTGGAAGAGTGACCGAACTCGATCTCAAGAGTAAAAATCTTTCAGGAACAATCTCACCATTTCTCGCCAATCTTTCTCACCTTCAATTACTTGATTTGTCTGAGAATTCTCTCCAAGGTTCTATTCCCATCGAGCTTGGAGCTTTGTCTAACCTTGGGCTACTTGGTATCCAAGGGAATCATATACAGAATGAAATCCCTGAGAGCTTTGGCATGCTTAGGAAACTTCGTTACATCGATCTCAGCAACAACCAGCTTAGCGGAAGGCTTCCAGCATCTCTCTTCTACAATTGCACTCAATTAAGCTATGTAGATCTTTCTAATAATTGGTTTGCTGGTTTGATTCCTCCACAGCTTGGAAATCAACTTCCTTATTTGGAGAACCTTCTCCTCTATCAAAATCAATTGACAGGTAGTGTTCCAGCTTCTCTCTCTAATTCAACAGAGATGGTGGAGATTGATCTTGAAAACAATTATCTGAGCGGTACATTACCATCAGAATTCTTGGTGCATATGCCTTCTTTGAAGATACTGCACCTCTCATATAACAACTTCTCAAGTGATGATCAGAATTCAAACCTTGCCCCCTTCTTCATTTCAATTGCAAATTTGACTCATCTAGAGGAGCTGGAACTGGCAGGGAACCATCTTGGAGGTACATTGCCTTCCACCATAGGCCTTCTTAGTGTTAATCTCTCACAGGTTTATCTCCAAGATAATCTCATCCATGGAGCAATCCCATCAAATATATCAAAACTTTCCAAATTGATGTCACTGGATCTATCAAACAATCTTTTGAATGGAACTATTCCCTTCGAGTTAATTCTTTTACCCAATTTACAAAGATTGTGGTTGGCTAACAACTTGCTCGATGGTCGAATCCCATCTCCTCCTGGTGTTTTAAATAGCCTGGGACTCTTAGACCTATCACAAAACAATCTTTATGGTTCCATTCCGACCACATTAGCAAATCTAACTCAGCTGAGAATATTGATTCTTAATGGAAACTTTCTTTCAGGATCCATACCTTCAAGCCTGGGGAGTACAAAATTAGAGCTTCTAGACTTGTCTCATAACAGGCTCGCAGGAGCCATACCAGCTGAAGTTGCAAGCTTGAGTTCGATGGCTATATACTTCAATCTGTCAGACAATTTGTTAGAAGGAGCACTCCCCACGGAGCTGAGCAAAATGGACAAAGTTCGGGCTATCGATCTCTCATCAAATAATTTCAGCTGCAACATTCCTTCCAGCATGGGAAGTTGTGAAGTTGTTGAGCTCATAAACTTGTCACATAATCATCTTCAAGGGCCAATTCCAGGGTCCTGGGGTAACCTGCTAAACCTTCAATCCTTAGACCTCTCTTCCAATTTCCTCTCCGGTGAAATTCCTGCATCTCTTCAGAAGTGCACCAGCCTTAGGTTACTGGACCTCTCGTTCAACAACTTCAGTGGACCGCTACCAGAAAACAGTCTGTTCAATTCTTTAATACCAAAATTGATTGAAGGAAATCATTTCTGCGGGTCACAGCCTGGCCTTCCAAGTTGCCAACCTAAGAAGAGAAGCATGATACATTCTCAGAAATCACTCATATTGTTTGTAAGTATTGTCTCCATGTCAAGTTTCCTTCTTACAATAATATGTGTGATAGGTTATAAGAATCTAAGAAATGCGATGTTTCGAAGAGATGATGTGGACTCAAGTAACTTTTCTCTCGGCTTGTCGTCAAGTTACCCTAGAATAACTTACAGAGAAATTGTAGAGGCTACAGGAGGGTTTGAGCAGGGCAGATTGATTGGATCTGGTAGCTTTGGACAAGTCTACAGAGGGGTCTTAAGTGATGGCAGTGTAGTTGCAATAAAAGTTCTACAGCTGCAAAGCAGCAACTCTGCCAGAAGTTTCAACAGAGAATGCCAAGTTCTGAAGAGGATTCGACACAGGAACCTGATGAGAATCATCACAGCATGTAGTCTTCCAGATTTCAAAGCTCTGGTGCTTCCTTTCATGGCAAACGGGAGCCTGGAGAGCCATCTCTATCCACAGGAACAACCGTCTGCATCCTCAAAATTGAGCTTAATCGAACGGGTGAACATTTGTGGTGACATTGCTGAGGGGCTGGCTTACTTGCACCATCACTCACCAGTGCAGATCATCCACTGCGACTTGAAACCAAGCAACGTTCTCCTTAATGATGACATGACTGCACTTGTATCCGACTTTGGAATAGCGAGACTGGTCATGAAAGTAGCAGAAGGAAACATACAATATGATACTACAACCAACTCAACAGCTAACCTGCTTTGTGGATCAATTGGATATGTTGCTCCAGGTAAAACGTTCTCCCTCCTAGGAAACTGTAATTACTCGTTCTGAATGCATGAAGAAGAATCTAGACTACAATTTGTTATATGGCAGGTAATGCCAATGAACTTAACAAATGCGTAAACTACAAGCAAATAACCAAATTACCATCCATATCGAGTGAAATGAGAAGATACTCCACTTATGTTTGATACAGTAAGATGGACAAATAAATTAACTTTAGATTGAGGGGAACAAAACAACTAGGTGTAAGATATGTAGATTTCGAGATTTATATGCTCACCACTCTACTTCGTAGTATTAAAACCATAAATTTCAGAATTTAACTTTCAAGTCCCTCTATGGCTTCCCAAGTATTAGCTCATATCATCCCTAGTTGTCCAACATTGGAGGTAAGTTATTACAATTAATATTTTAACACTTGCATTTTGATTGAATTAAAATATGAAAAAGTTTTTTTTAAAAAAAAACCATATTTGTACATATATCTATTTAGTTAATACAACTGGCTTAGCAAATAATCTCTAGGATTAATATACTTTTAGCTGGCATTTGTTAGAGTGAAGTAAATGCAAAATATAAACATGTTCACCTAGCTACTAAGATTAACTGTTTTAATTAATTTTTCATCAGCACCGTCCATTTGTTAATAACACATAGAAACAGAGATAACGGTGACAAGTTCACTAGAAATATGCATGGAAGTTTTAATTGGCAAACATTTTCCGCAAGTCATGTTGTCTTAAGATTAAAAGAATGAATATAATTTCCCTTATATAAACAAAACTAAGATGTGCCTTTGCACAGCAGTAAGGTTGCTCCATCGTAAACTAAAGATCATGGCATGAAATATGGAAATAGCCTCTCTATACGTCGGGTAAAGCTGTGTATATCTGAACTCCTTGTGAGCAAGGTATGCTGTAACATATCGAACCGAACAATATGGAGCGTACTATACCATACGGTACCAGTGCATGGTATGGGGGGCATACCGATACTCGTTACACCAAACTGGCCCCATACCGATATAATAATAGGTTGGCACCAGTACGGCCCAGTATCGAGATAGCGAACCTTGGGTAGGTGCATAAGGCTGTCCTTATCCCAAAAAACTGACAAAAGCACCAGCATTGAGTTTGTATAATTCATGCACATATATGCAAGTGATGATGCGGATAAATATATGCAAACTCCGAAAAGTGTGTCACATTATTTGAGCATAATCTGGTCTTGCTTTCTAATTCACCTGCCTACTAAAAGTAGCTAATTGCAGAATATAGGTAGTCTCATTTAGTTAATTCTTCTTCTCTTCTTCTCTCGTTCAGAGTATGGATATGGAAGATGTGCATCAACAAAGGGTGATGTCTACAGCTTTGGCATTCTCGTGTTAGAAATTGTAACCAGAAAGAGACCCACAGATGACATGTTTATCGAGGGTCTAAGCTTGCAGAGATGGGTGAAGAACCACTATCATGATCAACTGGAAAATGTTATTGACTACTTCCTAGTGCAAGATCTGCAGGACCAGAGCCCTGAAGTTAGAAACATATGGGAGGTTTCCATTGTGGAACTGCTTGAGCTTGGTCTTATCTGCACCCAAGAAACCTCTTCAACCAGACCCAGCATGCTTGATGTAGCTGATGATCTGGACAGACTAAAACACTATCTTGGATGTGACAAAACTGCAACCTTTACATCATCACATGGCATATCATCATTTACCATCACTGGAGATTATTGGTAAATTCTTCCAGGTCCTGACAACTTGTTGGTATGAAATGCATTAGACAAAAGGGGCACTGAGGAAAATGAGCTTGGGTTCTGGATCAAGATCAGCACCTCTGCTGCTGTACATAATGAAGACTTATAGGAAAAGCAGGATTGGATGTGATAAGAATAAAAAGCAGTTTTATTCATAATTTGTATGGAAAGCTGAAGCAAATTAGAAAAACAATTCTTAAGAATGCACTTTGTTGATTGGAAAATTGTGAAGCAGATAGCTGGCAAAGCATTTGATGGTGCTCATAAAGTATTTCTTCCTCATGATCACTTGAAAATTAACTTGGCCAAAAGAGAGCCTCAAATTTTTAAGGGCTATGCATCTAACTCACTTGTCAAAATGACAACGTCATGGATATTGGCGAAGCCACATGGTTATTACATATACAAATCAAAAATAATTGCAGCACATCACAAATTTTATTTATACCTACTTAGCATTTTACTTTTGCTCTACTTAGCAATGAAAACTCAGGAAAGCACTCACCATCCATAATTTAAGCAATTATAAACAAAACATAGAAAATGTAAAGCAGGATTGCAATAAGGAAAAAGTGTAGTAGCTATAAATTTATTAAATCATAAAATAATGCCAGGCAATAAAGGTGCAGAATAGAAATCGTACTGTTTAATTTTTCTAGAACAAGAGTTCCATTAAGAAAAAAAACATTTTTTTAGGCATGGAGTAGCATTCAAACAAATTTCCATTGCCTATGGAAATAGGTTTCTTGGACAGAGCATGAGGTTAGATTTCACATCAGGCATGGTTAGTGTTTTTTCTTTATTTGTTAATTTTACATACTCTAATACCTAAAAAAAAGCCAGATGTGGAAATAGCAATAGTTTAAACACCCACAAGACAGCTCCCCACAAGGCATCCTAGTAATCCTACTCACAGAAAAAAAAAATGATACAACCAGCTTCAGGTTCTTGTAATGCGCCAAACCCCAGCTCTAAGGGGTTGCCACACTGGCTAGTTGTTTTAGTTGTTTCGTATGAAGAAAACAACAAAGTTGTAACATGATGGAAGTCATTTTCTTAGCATAGGAAGGATGGAAGGATGATCCCTATTGCTATTATTATAACAAAAATTGTAGGGATGGGGCTCATGCATATACATGGGCACTGGGCCATGCCTAGCATGGCCCTACCTAGCCCAGACCCACTGGGCCAAGGTCCAAACAGGCCATGCCAAGCACGGTCTATTTAGCCCGAACCCCGGCCTGGCATGGCCCTAGGCTCGGGTCTGGCGGGCCATGCCAGGCACGGCACGCCCGCAAGCCTTATGGACGGGCACTTTTTTCTTTTCTTTTTTTTTTAAAAAAAAAAGTAGCCCAAATAGGCCATGCCTGGCACGGTCCATTTAGTGCCATTACGAGACGTGTCAGGCACGGCCCGTTTAATGCTGTTACAGGCCAAGCACGGCCTGGAACAACTAATTCAATTTTTTTTTTTGGATTGGATAATGGCTATTTTTTTTTTTTAACCATTTTAACCCCCCCCCCCCCCCAACAGCTATAAATGACTAATTTTAGGGGTAATTTCAAAACATAAACATATTAGGATTCCTATAAATGCCCCTCTCCTCTCCATTGTCACCACACAAAAATCAGTTCTACTCTCCTTCTCTACTAATACTCTTCTAACAATATTTAGCAAGTATTCAATATTTAGCAATTAGCAAGTATTCAAAGGCTATACAAGAAAAGGATTAGTCCACCTATTGGAGCCTTGGAGGTCCTTATTTTGATCCTGAGAAGCACAAGAGGAAGCTCACAAATCTCCACCTATCTCAACTCAATTTTTCTATTTGGTAAATTTTTATTATTTGCATAACTCATATTTAGATATGGCATCTTTTGATGAGAGTCATTTTGACATTCTCTCGATTTCTGAGGGAGAAAAAACTACGGTTCCTGCTCCCTCTAAAACCAATAAAGGTTAAGGCTCTGCCTCTTCTTCCCATAAGAATAATTTTGAAAGAGTCATGGTAGATGAAGTTTTAAAAGCAAAATATAAAAAATATATCAAATTATATAATTATGCTAGTAGTGGGAGAACTGGCCATTTGAAGAGACATCAAGATAGTCATATTATAAGTGATGCTTGTCTTCAAAGCACCTTTAATACATAAAGAAATAATCTTATAGGTAATTTTACATTTAATTAAGAAAATTAAAGAAAAACACTGGCAAAATAAATAGTTAAGAATGAATTATCTTTTAGCTTATGTAAGTCTTTTAATTTTGAAGAGTATGTTCAATTACTCCTACAACCTGCTTACAAAAGAACTAGTAGACGTATATTTAGAGAAATAGCTATGACTAAATTTTTAGTAATGAAATAAAATTTAATTGAAACTCTCTCTATCCTAAATTCAAAAGTATCGTTGACTTCTGATATTTGAACAACATCTGTTGATAGTTATTGTTTTATTATTGTTACTATTCATTATATTAATAATGATTAGCTATTAAATAAACGTATTCTTGCTTTTATGCTTTTGATTTTTTATATTTTGGACAATAAATTTTTAATGCTATTTACCAAACTAGATATTCATATGGTATTAATGATAAAATTATATCTATTACTTTTTAATAATGTATTTAATAATAATTCTACTGTCAAATTATTGAAGGACTCATTGCATCCCATTCTAAATGAAAATTTATTGCATGTTAGATGTGCATGTCATATTTTAAATCTCTATTCAATCTAGCATGGGTATGGTTCAAGATGTTATTGTAAAAATTAGAAATATAGTTTCTTTTATTCATACTTCAAGAGCAAGACTTCAAAAATTTAAGCAAATGTGTATAGATCATGGTAAATGCTTTAAAAAATTTAAACTTGATATAGTTACTCATTGAAACTTAACATATATCATGATACATGATGCATATCCATATTAAAATTTATTAAGTGCATATATTAATGATCGTGGTTTAGATTTTACATTGACTGAAAATGATTGAAACAAAGATAAAATTTTGAAAAAAATTTTGATTAGTTTTTATAATACCATTGAAATTCTTTTTGGTGTTTATTATCCAACCTCTTATTCATTTTTACAACAAGCACATCTTATTAGCCAAAAATTTGCACAACATAAATATGATAATATTTTAGCATCTATTATTTATGAAATGGAATCTAAATAAAATGAGTATGGGGATAGGATATATCATATGCATAACTTAGCTACTATATTTGATCCACGTATTAAATTAATTGATATGCTAATTTTACTTGATGCATATTATGAAAATAGGAATCAAGATCCCGAATCCGCTAAAGCTAAGGTAAACCAACTTATTTATGATATTTATGCTTTATATGATGAAAAGGTTCGTGGATCTAGTGCTTCTTGTTCACAAACCTCCGCCTCTTCTTCTAGTACTTCTCGTTCATTATTTATTTTCTCATTCATTGCACATATGAGACATACATATGCTTCTTCAAGTTCATCTACATCTTCATCTTTAAGTAGTGAACTTGAATTTTATTTATGAAATGATCTTCAATCTGCATATGATAAAAATCAAATAGAAAATCTTGAAGTGTTAGTTTGATAGAAAAGTGTTAAAAATCAATATCCTATAATATCTACCATTGCACGTATTATCTTAGCTATGCCGATGTCCACAGTAGTATCAGAATCTATTTTTAGTGCAGGTCGATGTGTTCTGGATGAAAAGAGTAAGATAATTGGCAAAACAATTGAGATGCTGCTCTATTTTAAAGATTGATTACTATTGGTGCAGAATCTGATTGATGTTAGATCAAGCTGGAGTCGAGGAAGATGAGGTCACCGTCGGTGACCTACAAAATAAAGTTTCATCCAGAGTCGGTGGTGGTGGCTCCAACAGGATCCTCTGATGATCGAGTCAGCTCTTCTGGCCAACAAAAATAAAATGCTCAGAAAAGAGTTCCACAGAGATTTGAAAAGAAGAAGAGAGCTTAGAGAAAATATATCTGAAGGGTTTCTTTTTATAGATGGAGCCTATAGTGGATTGATAGTGACAGTTGTAGCCATCTGATAGCGGGCCGCTCGAGGCCTGGTGGGATCTATCACGGAGGGGGGCACCATCTGAAGTGCCGTCTGTAGCAGACTGATAGTGATAGCTATAGTTGTTTGATAGTGGGCCGCTTGGGATCACGTAGAGTTTGTTACGGAAAGAGGTATCCATTGCCGTAATGTGGTCGTTCGTTGAGATTTAATAGTTGAAGTTCGGAGAAAGCAAACGTTGGTTGGTGAAGAGCTTTGACATACATTAATTTCAGAGAAGTTCGAACTTCTAAAGAGAATACGGTTAGAGAGAATCATCCGAAAGGAATGCTAGCTAAAATCTGAAAGTAATCCACTGAAAAAATCTAACTGAAAAAGAAGTTCGGAAGAAGTTTGGCTCCTGAAAGAATCCGACTGAAGGAGAAGTCCGGAGGAAGTTCAGCTCCTATAGAAATCCGACTGAAGAAAGAGTTCGAAAGAAGTTCGACTCCTGTAAAAACTTGACTAAAGGAGAAATTCGGAAGGAGTTCGGTTCCTATAGAAACTTGACTGAAGGAGGAGTCTGGAAGGAGTTCGACTCCTGTAGAAACTTGACTGAAAGAAAAATTCGAAAGGAGTTCGGCTCTTGTAGAAACTTGACTGAAGGAGTTCGAAAGAAGTTCGGCTTCTGTAGAAATTCGATTGAAGAAGAGATCCGAAAGAAGTTTGGCTTCTGTAGAAATTCGACTAAAGGAGTCTGGAAGGAGTTCGGCTCCTGTAGAAACTTGACTAAAGGAGAAATTCGGAAGAAGTTCAGCTCCTATAGAAAATGACCGAAAGAGTCCGAAAGAAGTTCGGCTCCTGTAGAAACTTGACTGAAGGAGGAGTCCGAAAGGAGTTCGGCTCCTGTAGAAATTCGATTGAAGAAGAGATCCGAAAGGAGTTCGGCTCCTATAGAAATTCGACTAAAGGAGAAGTCTGAAAGGAGTTTGGCTCCTATAGAAACTTGACTGAAGGAAAAATGTGAAAGGAGTTCGGCTCCTGTAGAAACTTGACTGAAGGAAGAGTTTGGAAGAAGTTCGGCGGCTGTAGAAACTTGACTGGAGGAAAAATTTGGAAGGAGTTCGGCTCCTATAGAAACTTGATTGAAGGAGAGATCCGGAAGGAGTTTGGCTCCTGTAAAAATTCGACTGAATGAGAGGTTTAGAAGAAGTTCGGCTCCTATAAAAACTTGACTGAAGGAGTTCGAAAGAAGTTCGGCTCCTGTAGAAATCTGACTGAAGGAGAGATCCGGAAGAAGTTCGGTTGGGATTCGACCACTGGAGGAGTTTGGCTACTGAAGCAGTTCGACTGGGGTTCAACTACTGAAGGAGTTCGGCTGGGGTTCGACCGCTGAAGAAAGAATTCTTGATCGAAGCTCTTCTATGATTGCCAGTTGTGTTAGACCAAGCATCAGACTAGACTTCGACGGGAGCGGAGTTTATCCCCAATAATAGTCCACCCACTTTCAAGTTCGAAATTCGAAGGAATGGAGTACAAAAAAGGCAACTACCAAAGTCCTTTTTCAGGCTCTGCACTCATTAGGGTTGAAGCTCGGAGGAGGTCTTATCTCCAATCGAGGTTGACGTTGAAGTTGAGGCTCGAAAGAAATCTTGCCTCCAGCCGAGGTCCAAGGAGATCTTATCTCCTGTTGACGTTATGGTTGAAGCTCGTGAAAGATCTTGTCTCCAGCTGAGGTTGACATTGAAGTTGAAGCTCGGAGGAGATCTTGTCTCCAACCGAGGTTGACATTGAAGTTGAGGCTCGGAGGAGATCTTGCCTTCAATCGAGATCCAAGAAGATATTGTCTCCTGTTGATGTTGCGGTTGAAGCTCATAGGAGATCTTATTTTCAGCCGAGGTTGACATTGAAGTTGAAGCTCAGGAGAGATCTTATCTCCAACCGAGATCCAGGGAGATCTTGTCTCCTATTGACGTTACGGTTGAAGCTCGTGGGAGATCTTGTCTCCAGCTAAGGTTAATGTTGAAGTTGAAGCTCGGAGGAGATCTTATCTTCAGCCGAGATCCAGGAAGATCTTGTCTTCTATTGACGTTGCGGTTGAAGCTCGGAGGAGATCTTATCTTCAATCGAGGTTCAGAAAGATCTTGTCTCCTGTTGACGTTGCGGTTGAAGCTTGAAGGAGATCTTGTCTCCATCTTGAAGGAGAAATTCTGATTTTTTGGATTAGGTTCGTTTCAAATCTAATTGGATCTAGAGGTATATTTTAAAAATTTTTTCTTAGATCCAAATTAGATCTGACACTTTTCAAATCTGATTTTACGATCTGATAAATAAAAAAAATTAAATTAAATTAAATCTAAATTTAATTTACCTGATTTGGGGTAATCCTATTACCTGTTGATGATCCTGTATTGCAGCGGAAGGTTCTGGATCTAGCCACGCAAGCGCCTGGCCTCTACCGGTATCCACTCAAGGCTTGGATCTGGAGATCCTCTTCTTCTCTATCACATCTCCAAAAATTAGATCTGGATCTGATCTGGAGGATCTTCAAAACTCCTTTTGAAGATCAGCAGTCGTCCTTTGCAGCAGTGCAGCCTTCTTGCTTTTTGATCGCCTTTCTTTGATCTGATCGCACCAACCAAGCCCAAAACTCCTTTTGGACGGAGAGGAGAGGAGGAAGAAGGTTTGGCATGGAGGAAGGGAGGGAGGCAGCCTTGGGGCATGGGGAAAAGAAACTCCTTTTAAAGTTGAGTACAGGGTCTTATTTATAGACTAGCTGTGATCCAACTCCTCTTCTTCCCAACCAATCACAACCCTTTGTGAAATCAGATCTAAATCTGATTGGTGGGAATAGAGTCCCCTGGATTCCTCCTTAGAGGGTGCCTAAGACCAGTCAATTGGTTCTTAGTTGGTTCTTAGAAGAACTCTAATTGGAATCCAAAAAGGAGATGGAGTCCTTGTCCAACAAGGACTCCTAGGCGCCTCCAACTTGGGCACACGCCTAGGGTGGCGTGCGCCCTCCTCCTTGCCAGGTTCTGGCAGGGGGACAGGCCCCCACCAGCTCTCCAATAGGTGCATGACATGTGGTCAAAAGTCAAAGTGTCAATGGTCAACGTTTGACCAGTCAAAGGTAGACTTTTGACCAAAGTCAAAGAACAAGAAATGGCAGGTGACCAAAAATGGCAGGTAATGTCTTACAAAATAAGACAACCTTTTCTGACTTGGACAACCTCCAGTCAGACCATATGAAGGCCTCTGATTGAGCACAAACTCCTTTGGCTCAGACAGGACAACTTATTTATGATAGCAAAAGAAGAACGTTAGGTTCAATCGAGTGCTAGCACGATTTTCTTGAACCTAATTGAATCTCATTCAGATCAATTGAACTAGATCAGTTCAATTGATGATCACCAGATTCAAACCCTTGTTTGTGTGACCCAGTTAGGTTCAGTTCTGTATGGTAATGGGATATGTCATGATCTCTATCATCGACATCATCGAAACTCCTTTCGATGGATCAGAACTCTTCTGATTCGAACAGCTAGAATGATCGATCATCTAAATCATTCTAATTGCTCCCAAAATCCACCAGTGACACCTAGCAGTATATGGTGGCAACCCATCAGAGCTGAATGCGAACCTCTTGGTGCAGCTACCTGTGTGATTAAGTTCTTCTATCTTGAGCCCCGATCAGATTAGGGTTAAGGTGAAACTCGTCAAACCCTAGTCTCTGTCATATGATGTAATCATTCGATTCGAGTCCAATGTGAAAATCTAAATAGAAACTCTTTCTATTATTTCACTCTGCCATGGCCATGGGCTTCTGGACTTGATTCTCATGATCATCATAGGGCTGCTCCTCTACCACCGAGGTAGATAGATTCCATCTTGATGCATCCAGTTCCTACAATGAACATGCTATAGCCAACATACACCTCAGGGTTCCATATGGCTAGGAGACCGAGTAATGGTGTAGTCAAACTATAACACCCTCAAGGTGAACTGCCGATGCACCTCAGGTCAAAGAACCAGACACACTACTGCAGCATCGAGTCAGTCATTGACGAGAAGGTAGACTCCCTAATGACTACTCGAGGTGGTCACGCTCAGTGCCCTCGTTCTCTAACGAGTACCTGTACTCTCGCTCCGGTGTCTCCACACCGTAGACTCAAGACTCATCTACTAAAGAGAAGCGATTGTACACCAACCTTCCGGATCAATCACCATCCTCGTGATGATCCTATGGTCGGGAGCATTTTATGAGTTAATAATGATTATTCATGTCTTAAATTTTCAACTCTTGAAAATATGAATTATCATTACCATTAACTCAAAGGATGTATCACAGACACTAAATACACATATGTGATAGAAAATAACCCATTTTATTGATTTTAGTCAAAATTATAATTTTGCCCCTAGAAGTGTATTACAAGTGTCAGCCAATTCTGGCTTCTAGGGCACATATATCTAACAATCTCCCACTTGTCCTAAAGCCAATTGGCTACAAGTCTAAGTCCCATCTTCTCAAGGTGGGCTTCGATCTTCTGCTGGCCCAACGGCTTTGTAAGTGGGTCTGCCACATTATCTGCGGAGTCGACTCTCTTGACCTCGACGTAACCCTTCTCGAGGTAATCGCGGATGAGGTGGTATCGCCGCTCAATATGCTTGGATTTCTGGTGAGACCTCGGCTCCTTAGCAAGGGCTATGGCGCCATTGTTGTCGCAGTATAGAGGAATGGCATCTGATGGCATTACTCCAATTTCTGCAGCAAACTTCTTGTACCAGAATGCTTCCTTCGCAGCCTCTGATGCAGCGATATATTCTGCTTCCATGGTGGAATCTGCTATCACCGTTTGCTTGGAACTCTTCCAGCTGACAGCACCACCATTGCACACAAACAGACTGCCAGATGTCGACTTTCGATCATCTATATCAGGACATGAAATCCGAGTCTGTGTATCCCTGGACTTGGAGTTCTCCATTACCAAAGACCAACATCATATCCTTAGTTCTTCTCAAGTACTTAAGGATACATTTCACAGAAGTCCAGTGTTCTTCACCTGGATTTGACTGATATCTGCTTGTGACACTCACAGCATGGGCTATATCAGGTCGTGTACATAGCATGGCATACATGAGGCTCCCTATTGCAGAAGCATAAGGGATCTTGCTCATGCGTTCTATTTCCTCAGGTGTGCTAGGGCACATCTTCTTGGAAAGATGAATACCATGTCTGAAGGGTATTAATCCCCTCTTAGAGTTTTCCATACTAAACCTCTTTAGTACTTCCTCTATGTACATCTTCTGTGAAAGTCCTAGCATCCTATTCGGTCTATCCCTATAGACCTTAATTCCTAGAATAAAGGATGCTTCACCTAGGTCTTTCATGGAGAATTCCTTGGACAACCACATTTTGACTGATCGTCAACATGGGAATATCATTCCCAATAAGGAGGATGTCATCCACGTACAATACGAGGAAGACAACAGCGCTCCCACTGACCTTTTTGAAAACACATGGTTCCTCTTCATTTTTGATGAAACCAAACTTTTTGATCACATCATTGAAACGAGTGTTCCAGCTCCGAGATGCTTGCTTAAGTCCATATATGGACCTTTGCAGCTTGCAAACCTTGTGATCAGTATCACTGGATGTGAAACCTAGCGGCTGTTCCATATAGATATCTTCCTCAAGATATCCATTTAAGGAATGCCGTTTTTCACGTCCATTTGCCATATTTCATAATCGAAATAGGCTGCAACAGGCAAGCAATGTGCGGATGGATTTTAGCATAGCCACTGGGGAAAAGGTATCCTGATAGTCAATGCCTTCGCGTTGACTATAACCTTTTGCCACTAGTCTAGCCTTGAATGTCTCCACATTCCCATCTGCACCAATCTTTCTCTTGAAGATCCATTTACATCCCAATAGGTACTATACCTTCTGGTGGATCTACCAAGGTCCAGACTTGGTTTGAGTGCATCGAGTCAATTTCTGACTGCATTGCCTCTAGCCATTTCTCGGAGTCGATATCTGATATCGCCTCGTTGTAGGTTTTGGGATCATCACCATGAGCACCATTACCTACGAGGAACATTTTCCTCTACTTCCTCTGAAATAATACCTAAGTATCTCTCAGGGGGATGGAAAACTCTTTCCGATCTACGAGGTGGAGGAGGTAGTGTTCTTATTGGCTCAACCTGATTTGGTTCCAATTGGTCCTTAGCTCGTTCCACTTGTGAGACTTTCTCATCAAGCTTGATCTATTTTTCAATGCCGCTATCTTGAATAAACTATTTTTCAAGAAAGATGGCATGTCGACTCACAATCACATTGTGGTCTTCTGGAATGTAGAAATAGTATCCTAATGACTCTTTAGGATATCCTATGAATCGAGCTCTAAAGGACCTAAACTCTAACTTGTCCGCTTGTTGTCTTTTGACATGAGCCGGACAACCCCAAATTCTGAGATGACTCAGACTTGGTTTCTTACCGTGCCATATCTCATACGGTGTGGTAGGAACGGTTTTAGAGGGAACCCTATTCAGTAGATAGATTGAAGTTAACAATGAGTGTCCCCAAAGAAAATCAGGGAGGTCTGTGAAGCTCATCATGGATCGAACCATATCCAATAGAGTCCGATTTCTCCATTCTGAAACCCCGTTGAGTTGAGGTGTTCCTGGTGGAGTCCATTGAGAGACTATGCCATTTTTCCTTGAGATAGTCTAGGAATTTTCCGGCTAAGGTATTCACCTCCTCGATCTGATCGAAGAACCTTAATGGGTTTTTCAGTTTGTTTTTCTACTTCATGTCTGAATTCTTTGAACTTTTCAAAAGCTTCAGACTTGTGTCTCATAAGATACACATACCCATACCTAGACAGATCATCGGTAAAGGTAATGAAGTAGACAAAATTGCCTCTAGCCGGCACATCAAATGGGCCGCACACATCAGTATGTACTAGGGCAAGGAGATCTGTGGCCCTTTCCCCATGTCCTAACAAAAGGGAGTTTAGTCATTTTGCCTTGAAGACAAGATTCACAAGTTGGATATGACTCGAAAGTCAATGGACTCAATAGCCCATTTTTCTCCAATTTGTTGATCCTATCTTCTGCTATATGACCTAATCTCAGGTGCCATAGATATCTGTCGTTTGGACTATCCCTAGGTCGTTTGGCATTCACGTTTTGCTCGATAGTTAGAAATAGGTACATCAATATGTAGCTGATAAAGACCATTAATAAGGAAACCATTTGCAATTTTATTTCTTTCATAAAGAATGTTACAATGGTCCTTAAAGAAGGTGATCACATAACCTTCTTGTGCTAAGCATGAAACAGAAATCAAATTCCTGCTAGCTGCAGGCACAAAATAACAGTCTTTCAAAACTAAGTCTAAACCAGATGGTAATCGAAGAGGGTATGTTCCCACGGCTACTGCAGCAACTCTTGCTCCATTACCGATGCGTAGGATCATGTCTCCATCCCTCAGCCTCCTGCTATCCTCAAGACCCTGCATAGAAGTGCACAGATGAGCACTAGAACCAGAGTCAAGCACCCAACTGGATGCAGAAGAAACCGTAAGGTTAGACTCAATAACGAGCATACCTCCAGAAGGACCTTCCTTCTTGTTCTTTAGGGTGGCCAGGTAAGTAGGGCAGTTCCGCTTCCAATGGCCGTCGCTGTTGCAATGGAAACACTTTCCTTTGACATCGGCCTTTTTCTTCGGCTCTGCCTTCTTCTTCTTTGATCCTTCCA
The DNA here is from genome assembly GCA_006176705.1 of Cocos nucifera. Taxonomy (NCBI): domain Eukaryota; kingdom Viridiplantae; phylum Streptophyta; class Magnoliopsida; order Arecales; family Arecaceae; genus Cocos; species Cocos nucifera. Next base: position 581,019 of record QRFJ01001671.1, on the reverse strand, counting down.
CCTTTTGCTTTTTCACAGACTTCTTTTTCTTTCCATAAGACTTTCTTTTGGAAGAAGTCCGTTCCATAGCAAGAACTGAGCCTTTAGAACCTTTCATAGAAAGCTCAGCGGTAACCAGCATATTCATTAATTCGGCCAAGGAATTTTGAAGTTTATGCATGTGGTAATTCATGATGAATTGCCCATATGCATCAGTCAAGGATTGCAGAATAATATCATTCTGCAGGTCCAAGTCCAACTTCACACCGAGCTTCTCAAGCTCTTCCATGTCCTTGATCATTGTCAGACAGTGATCTTGGACTGACTGTCCCATCACGCATCTTAGCCTTAAAAAGTCATTTTCGTGACTTGATATTTGGCTGCGCGACTCTGTTCACCAAACATCTCCTGCAGGTGAGCCAACATTTGGCGAGCAGTCCCGATATCCTCATGTTGGCGCTGGAGCTCATCAGACATCGAGCCCAACATGTAATATCTGGCCTTATTATCTTCGTCTATCCATTTTTCCAGAGACGCTCTCTGTTCAACAGATGGACGGGCTGGTAAGGTGGGAGGGTCCTGGTCCAAAACATGGGTTAACTTCTCAAAACCCAAAATAATTTTGTAGTTCCTGAGCCAATCTTTATAATTGGGTCCGGTCAGTCTATGTGTGTCCAGGATACGTGCCAATGGGTTGGACGCAGACATTTTCCTGTAGAGAGTCAAAGATTCTAGTTAGATACTGTAATTTTGACTTGACCAATTTATTTAGGAATTTTATTTTTAAACAAATTAGCTCCCACTATTTTCTCGGATCCCTACACTCCCTCTGTAGAGATGCGAAAAATCTCCACGATTAATGATTTCTAGTGGGTGGTGCGGTCTCACCAACTGACTCATCACCTCACCTAACAGTTATTGGTGATGGGTTAGCCAATGAGTGAACAACTCTTGTTCAATGATTCTCTAATCATGGTGCACCCAAACTTGGTCTCTAATTCATGAATCTCACCGTATCCAAAATATTGATCCACTCCTTAGTTAAGTCAGACCCACCATTTGCATAGACTGGGTTCCTAATTGAGTCTCTCACCGTATCCAGAAATATTGAGCCCAACTCATCCTCCAGCCCATAGCATCCAATGCCTAATAGACATGGTTGCATCTTTCCCGGTGCAACTGAGCCACTGTATCCAGCCGAGAACAATCAACCCCGGGAAGGGCCCGCACATCTACAATGGTGGAAGACCTCAGACTTAATCTTTTCTTAGGGAGAATTGATTCAGGTCTCATTAAACTAGACTTGGCATTAGTCATAACAATTATGACTAACCTAGTGGCATGGGTTAGCTCGGATTATTGACCACCTCAGATCAGAACTGTGTCAACAGATATGGCCAGGTAAGTGAGACCGGTGGAAGGAATATGCCATTAACTCGTACAAGAATGCATTCAGGTCGAGTAGCTTCCAATTAAAAACCAGTCGGTCGTATGTGCCAAACTTACCTTAGACACCAAATTGTTGAGCCAGAACCAATTGGGTTAGCCTACAATCCAGACTCTAACCTCTGAGCCTAATTAGGTCTTGCTTGATCGTGACTCGATCTTGACCCAGACTTAATCCTATTAGGCTGGTCAATTTAAGCATTGTTGATCCCATCTAACCAACTCTTGATTCGGTTTGATCAACCGCTTAGACCTAATTGAGCTACCCAAGCCCGAACCCAGTATTATGAATATGTCTTAGATCTGAAATTCTCAATTTTAGACCTAATTAATATTCCATAAACTTAATTCTTAATTAAGTAGGGTTCATAAACAAAATATGCACAATAAATCCTAGGGTTTCAGGATCTAGGGTTTTGCAGAAAGTAAGTTTTGGGTTTCTGATTAAGGACGAACACGCAGCACCCCTACACATCATAAGAACACCCCATCGAATGGAAAGAGAGGGCCTTTAAACCCTTCTTCGTTCTTATGACCGGACGGCCAAGAGGAACGCCTTAATCAGGAACATTCAATACTACAAAACTAATATCAGATCTATATCATATATCTCATATACAAAATTAGATCTAATCATGGCATATTTTGCATACATCTCATGTATCATAATCATGCATATTTTTTAGATCTAAATTATCTCATAATAATCTAAAAAATTAGATTTAAATTGATCTAATCAAAATAAATTCTAATCTAGACAACTTATGTAGAACTATTCTACAACTAGTCTAGACATGCATCAATCATATCTCATATGATATTTAAAATTAAATAATTTTTTTTTTATTTTTTAGATGTTATTATAATATTTATAATATCAAAAAATAGTAAATAAATAGATCTAAAATATGATTTAATCAAATTAAATTATGAAAAAGACTACACATAGAACTATTCTATAGAACTATTCTATTCTAGAACTAGTCTCATGCATATCTTCTAATCTTAGATCCAAATTAATTTAATTTTAATTTTTTCTGATTTTAGATCTGATCACATCTCATGTGACATCTAAAATTACTTAATTTAATTAAAATAAATTTAAAATCAGATCTAAATAATTTTAGAACCATGGCTCTGATACCAGTTGAAGGAAAATCCTGATTTTTTGGTCCAGGTTCGTTCAGATCTGATCAGATCAAGAGATATATTTCAAAATTTTTTTTCTTGATCCAAATCAGATCTTGAATATTTTCAGATCTGATTCTTATTATTTTAATAAATAAAATTAAAATTAAATTAAATCAAATTTAATTTACCTGATTTGCTGGGTAATCCTATTACCCTGTTGATGATCCTGATATTGCAGCGGAAGGTTCTGGATCTAGCCACGCAAGCGCCTGGCCTCTACCGGTATCCACTCGGGTTGGATCTGGAGATCCTCTTCTTCTCTATCACATCTCCAAAAATTAGATCTGGATCTGATCTGGAGGATCTTCAAAACTCTTTTGAAGATCTGCAGTTGTCGTCCTTTGCAGCAGCGCAGCCTTCTTGCTTTTGATCGTCGCCTTTCTCTTGATCTGATCGCACCAAACCAAGCCCAAAACTTCCTTTGGACGTGGAGAGGAGAGAGAGGATCAGAAGATGGCAAAGAGGAGGAGAGAGGGCAGCCTTGGGGCATGGCTAAGAGGAACTTCTTTTAAAGTTGGGCGCAGATAGGGTCTTATTTATAGACTAACTTGCTGTGATCCAACTCCTCTTCATTCCCAACCAATCACAACCCTTTGTGAAATCAGATCTAAATCTGATTGGTGGGATGATATCATCTGATCTAATCAGATAAGAGTCCCATAGGATTCCTCCTTAGATGGGTGCCTAAGACCAGTCAAAGTTGGTTCTTAGGTAAGAACTCACCTAATTGGAATCCAAAAAGGAGACCTGGAGTCCCATCCAATGGACTCCTAGGCGTTCCTATCCAACTTGGGCTGCACGCCATCCTAGGCGTGCACCCTCCTTCTTTTCCAATTTCTGGCAGGGGGACAAGGCCCCCACCAGCTCTCCAATAGGTGCATGACACATGGGTCAAATGTCCAAAGAGTCAAAGGTCAACGTTTGACCAAAGTCAAAGGAACAAGAAATAGGCAGGTGACCAAAAAAATGGTAGGTGTTATCTCAAATTTATCTTATAAATTAAGACAACCTTTTCTGACTTGGACAACCTCCAGTCAGACCATATGAAGGCCCTGATTGAGCACAAACTCCTTTGGCTCAGTCAGACAACTTTTTATGATAGTAAAGAAGAACGTTAGGTTCAATCGAGTGCTAGCACGATTTTCCTTGAACCTAATTGAATCTCATTCAGATCAATTGAACTAGATCAGTTCAATTGATGATCACCAGATTCAAACCCTTGTTTGTGTGACCCAGTTAGGTTCAGTTCTGTATGGTAATGGGATATGTCATGATCTCTATCATCGACATCATCGAAACTCCTTTCGATGGATCAGAACTCTTCTGATTCGAACAGCTAGAATGATCGATCATCTAAATCATTCTAATTGCTCCCAAAATCCACCAGTGACACCTAGCAGTATATGGTGGCAACCCATCAGAGCTGAATGCGAACCTCTTGGTGCAGCTACCTGTGTGATTAAGTTCTTCTATCTTGAGCCCCGATCAGATTAGGGTTAAGGTGAACTCGTCAAACCCTAGTCTCTGTCATATGATGTAATCATTCGATTCGAGTCCAATGTGAAAATCTAAATAGAAACTCTTTCTATTATTTCACTCTGCCATGGCCATGGGCTTCTCTGGACTTGATTCTCATGATCATCATAGGGCTGCTCCTCTACCACCGAGGTAGATAGATTCCATCTTGATGCAATCCAGTTCCTACAATGAACATGCTATAGCCAACATACACCTCAGGGTTCCATATGGCTAGGAGATCCGAGTAATGGTGTAGTCAAACTATAACACCCTCAAGGTGAACTGCCGATGCACCTCAGGTCAAAGAACCAGACACACTACTGCAGCATCGAGTCAGTCATTGACGAGAAGGTAGACTTCCTAATGACTACTCGAGGTGGTCACGCTCAGTGCCCTCGTTCTCTAACGAGTATCCTGTACTCTCGCTCCGGTGTCTCCACACCGTAGACTCAAGACTCATCTACTAAAGAGAAGCGATTGTACACCAACCTTTCCGGATCAATCACCATCCTCGTGATGATCCTATGGTCAGGAGCATTTTTATGAGTTAATAATGATTATTCATGTCTTAAATTTTCAACTCTTGAAAATATGAATTATCATTACCATTAACTCAAGGGATGTATCATAGAAACTAAATATACATATGTGATAGAAAATAATCTATTTTATTATTTATAGTAAAAATTATAATTTTGCTTCTAGAAGTGTATTATAAGTATCAGTCAATTCTGGCTTCTAGGGCACACATATCTAACACAGCCGAGGTTGACGTTGAAGTGGAAGCTCGGAAGAGATCTTGTCTTCAGCCAAGGTTAAGGTTGAAGCTCGGAGAAGATCTTGTCTCCAGCCGATGTTGAAGGGATCTAATCTCTCATCATTGTCGGGCACAATGGGGCCATTGTTAGGACTTTTTTCTCCATCTCGTCTAAAATGAACAAGGCCTTCGGCTTTGCTCACGTTAGGATGAGATTCTCCTCCTATTTCTAATGGACTGTGGGGGCACATAAGGGCCGTTGTCATGGCCTCTTCCTCCATCTCGTCTAAAATGGACGAGGCCTTCGACTTTGCTCATGTTAGGATGAGGTTCTTCTTCTATTCTTAACGGACTATGGGGATACATAAGGACCATTGTCAGGGCCTCTCTCCCCATCTCGTCTAAAATGAACGAGGCCTTCGATTTTGCTCACATTAGGATAAGATTCTTCTTCTGTTCCTAACAGACTGTGGGGGCACATAAGGACCATTGTCAGGGCCTCTCCTCTCATCTCGTCTAAAATGAATGAGGCCTTCGACTTTGGTCATGTTAGGATGAGGTTCTCCTCCTATTTTTAATATAGCCACTTTTGATTACTTCTTTCCTATCATCACATAGTTTTTGCACCAAAAAATAATAATATTGAAATAAAGAAGTTTTATTGCAGAAAAATTACTGGTAGTACATCCTCAGATTTTTTGAGTTCCAAGATCGTGGGAGCATTGTTCCTCTGAGCTCCTTCGGACAATAAGTTCTGAACCGAACGACCTCCACCACTTCATACGGGCCTTTCCAATTTGGGGCAAGCTTCTCCTGACTTTGAGGCTGGGAGATGGTGGCTCACTGAAGCACTAAGTATTTCACTTTGAACGTTTTACTTTTGATTCTAGAGTTATAGTATCGGACCATCCTTCGTCTGTAGGTCGCCATCCGAACCTAGGCTTTCTCTCTTTTTTCTTCCAGCAGATCAAGGTTGGCTCTAAGGTTCTGTGGGTTATACTGCTCATTGAAGGCCACGACCCATACTGATGAAAGTTTAAGCTCGATTGGTATGACTGCCTCCATTCCAAAAGCCAAAGTGAATGATATTTTCTCAGTCGGCAATCTTTGAGTAGTTTGGTACATCCAGAGGACGTGGTAGAGTTCGTCCACCCAGGCTCTCCTTGCTCTATTGAGCCTTATTTTGATACCTTACAGCAGAATTTGGTTGGTCGCTTCAGCTTCTCCATTTGTCTGTGGGTGAGCTACCGATGTAAAGTGATGGAAGATATTTAAATCTTCGCAGAACTCGACGAACCTCATCCCAGCGAACTATCGCCCGTTATTTGTTATGAGAGTTTGGGACAGACCGAACCGGTAGATGATTGACTTTCAGATGAAGTTCTATACCTTGGCCTCGATAATTTTTGCTAATGGTTCGGCTTCGACCCATTTGGTGAAGTAGTCGATCATGATCAGGAGGAACTTCCATTGTCCGAATATCATCGAAAAAGGGCTAAGTATATCCATCCCCCACTGCATAAATGGCCAAGGTGCGCTTAGTAGAGTAAGCTCGAAGGTCGGCTATCTTTGTATGTTCACATTCTTCTGACAGCGATTATATTTTTTGACATACTTTATAGAGTCGTGGTACAAGATCGGCCAGTAGTACCCTTACCGAAGTAGTTTTTATGATAGGAACCTGGCTCCTGCATGACCTCCATAAATTCTCTCATGCACCTCCCATAATGCAGAGTCGGCCTCTGAAGACCGGAGACATCTTAGTAGTGATAGAGAATATGATCTCTTATATAATTTGCCTTTATATAAAATGTATTGAAAGGCCTAATTCCTGAGTTTCCGAGCTTCTTTCGGATCATAAGGAAGAACTTCCTCTTTAACATAGACAGCTAACGAATCAATCCAGCTCAGCTCGAGCTCCGTCTGCATAACGAACTATGATTTCTCTGAGCTTGGGCATTTCAGAGTCTCAAAAAATACTTCTTTGGATAGTTCGACTGGGATTGAAGTGGTCAATTTAGAGAGGAGGTCGGCTCTTGTATTTTCTGCCCTCGAAATCTATCGAATGTCAAAACTGCCGAAGACTGAAGTCAAATCCTTTACTTTCTCAAGGTATCTCATCATACTCTCCTCCTGCGCTTCATAGTTGCCACTAACTTGGTCGATCACTAATTGAAAATCACTGAAGACTTGAAGCCAATCTATTTTTAACTCTTTTACTATTTTTAATCCGACGATTAGCACTTCATATTCGACCCCATTATTAGTTGTAGAAAATTCAAAGTATAGCACGTACTCAACGTCGACTTCCTCGGAGTTGACTAAGACTAACCCCACGTCTGCTCCAGCGGAGTTGGACGAACCATCCACGTAAAAGGCCCAAAAATCTTTAGAAAGATCGGTACTCTCTTCGGAGAGGCTCGGTTGCGACCACAAAGCATCGGTCTCATTCTGTTCAAGCTTGGCTTCATTTGGAATGGTGTATTCTACTACAAAATCTACCAATATCTAGATTTTGATCGATGGCCGGAGTCGATAGTTGATGTCAAATTTTGTGAGCTTGATTGCCCATTTTGCAATTCTTCTAGAAGCGTCCGTTCGATGAATGACTGCTTTTATTGGTTGGTCCGTGAGAACCATTATGGTGTACCTCTGAAAGTAAGATCGGAGTCTCCTGACAGTAATTAGAAGAGAGTAAGTCAATTTTTCTAACTTAGAGTACCTGATCTCTGCATCCCTTAGGATCTGGCTTACGTAGTAGACCAGTCGCTGCATCTTCGTTTCCTCCTTGATCAGGACTGCTATCAAGGTCGTCGGGGAGACTGCTAGGTATAGAAATAATTCTTCTCCGAATTTAGGCTTTGCTAGCAGTGGGAAAAGTTGAGATAATTTTTAAGCTCCTCAAATGTCCGTTGGCACCCCGTCGTCCAGCAGTTCTTTGGTTGCCTAAGAACTCAGAAGAAGAGTATGCATCGCTCGGTCGATCTCGAGATGAAGCGATTCAGGGATGCCATTTTTTCAGTCAGGTGCTGAACTTCTTTGATTATTTTTGGAATAGTCATCTTCTGAATAGTTTGAATTCTCTCTGGATTTGCTTCAATCCCGCACCTTGACACCATAAACTCTAGAAACTTTTCTGAGGTCACACCAAAGGCGCACTTGGTAGGATTTAATTTCATCTTGTGCTTTCTGAGTGGACTAAAGGTCTCTTCGAGGTCGATGAGATGGTTTATAGAAGTTGGATTTTTGACGAGCATGTCGTCCACATACACCTCTATGTTGCGACCGATCTGCTCCTTGAAGATCTTGTTGATCAGACACTGATACGTTGCCCCTACATTCTTGAGTCCAAAGGGCATAACCCTATAACATTGAATACCACGGTCAGTAACAAAAGCAGTTTTCTCCTCATCCTTTGGTGCTATCTGTATCTGGTTATAGCCGAAGAAGGCATCCATGAAGGTGAGGAGCTCATGGCCCCAGGTTGCGTCTATCAGTTGATCAATCCTAGATAGAGGATAGCTGTCTTTTGGATAAGTCTTGTTCAGCTTTTTGAAATCTATACACATTCTTCACTTATTGTTTGCCTTTTTTATGAGGACCATATTTGAGACTCAGATCGGATAGTTAACTTTTCAGATGAATTCAGCTTTGAAGAGTTTGCCTACTTCTGTGATTACTTTCTGCCTCTCTGGAGCATGGTTGTGCATCTTCTCTTTTATTGGTCGATACTTAGAATCAATGGCCAGTCGATGTTCCATAACCTCGACGTCAATTTCTGACATATCCATTAGGGCTCAAGTGAAGACGTCCGCATTCTTTCTGAGGAAGATGATGAGTTGCTCCCAAACCTCATCCCCCAAGTTGGAGCCAATCTATACAGCGTGCTCCACATTTTCATCGTTTAAGGGCATAGATATGAGGTCCTCCATAAGCTCGCTCCGCTCCTCGGTGAGGTCATCACGGACATCTATCCCGTCAATAGGAAAAGGGTCGAACTGTTCTTTCTTTGGCAGGGCGATTGAGTAGCAGTGCCTTGCCAGAGCTTGATCTCTCCTGACCTCTCCGATCCCATGACTTGTCATTCATCTTCAAGTAATAAGTTGATACCACTATCCAAAGTGCATTTAGATCAGGATAGCCGAGAATAACATTATAGGAAGATAGAGCCTTTACGACTAAAAAATCAACCTGTGCCTTAACCAGCTTCGGGCATTGCCCTACAGTCATAGCTAAAGTTATTATGCCCTCAACTGGTATGGCATCGTCAGTAAAGCCTACCAACGGAAAGTTCATCGATCCCAAGTAGTTATTGAGTAAGGACATTTTCGAAAAGGTATCATAAAATAAAATATTAGTCGAGCTTTCATTATCTACCAAAATACGACGTACATCATAGTCGACAATGTTTAAAGAGATTACAACCACGTCATTGTGCAAAAATTAGACCCCTTGAGCATCTACCTCAGTGAAGGTTATGGATTCTTCAGTCCTCCATCTCTTTATTGATCCTTCAGATCCGCTGGCCTCTCCTCATCAAAGTCCCTCCGAGATAGTATTGATGATGTCGAGAGACGGTTGATCTCCTTGTTGATCCTCCCCTCTTAATGGTTCAGGCTGTGGTAGTGCCCTTGGCCTATCTTTTCAGCCTTCAGACCGATGCCGCAGGAATCGATCAAGTCTGCCTCACCTGATGAGCTCCTCGATCTCATCTTGAAGTTGAATACACTCCTCAGTATCATGACGATGGTCACGATGATAAAGACAGAACTTGTTAGGATTGCACTAGTCGGGATGAGTACGCATCCTTTTCGGTCTCGATAGTTGCTCCCTGATTTCCATCAATACTTAAATTTTTGGAACATTGAGAGGGGTGTAGTTATGAAATCTTCAGAGGGGAAAACCCCATCGTGCCCTTCTATCGGAGCTTCCCTGCCTCCGAGCCCGAGGAGGAGTTCGGGCTCGTTTACATTCAAAGGAAGTTCGGAAGTGCGATCGAGCTTTACTCGGCTTTTCTTCCTCAGTGGGCCTGTTCGACTTGCCGATTCACCGCTCACCAAAGGCTTCATCATCCTTAGCCTTGAAGGCCTCTTCAGCTCGGACATAACCTTTAGCCCAAGCTAGCATATCAGCAAAGTTTCTGAGGTACTTCTTTTTCAGCGAGAACAGCAAATCATTCTTCTGAAGGCCACCCTTGAGTATGGCCATTGTGACTGATTGATCCAAATTTTGGACCTCTAATACAGCAGCATTAAACTGAGTGACATAAGTCCGGATGGATTCTTCCTCCTTCTGCTTGATGTTCATCAGAAAATTCGAACCTCGGTGCGAATGTAGGCTGCTGACAAAGTGAACTATAAACTAATGGCTCATCTGATCAAAGAAAAAGATGGTACCCAGCTTAAGTGCCGAGTACTAGTTCCTAACGGCTTCCTTGAGGGTAGACGAAAAAGTCTGGCATAAAATAGCGTCTGGCACGTCATGGAGCAATATCATTATCCAAAAGACCTTCAAATGGTCGACCGGATCAATGGTCCCGTCGTAACTCTCAAACTACGGGAGCTTGAAGTTCAGCGAGATTGGTTCCTACATAATCTTCTGAGAAAAAGGAGGATCAATACAAATATCATTACCGTGTGAGAAGGGAGTATGACGGAGCTCTTTGATTCGTTGGCTCATTTCTAGGAGCCCTTGATCTAGGAGATCTTCACGATCGTTGATCTCTAGGATTTTTTAGTGAAATGGGTGTGAAGCTTCCTCCTAGGTCGAGTCGTGGTCTGAGCAAGGGCCCTCCATCCTCTGCTTTCCCTTTTTAGAGATCAGAGGTCGGATAGCCTAAGTCGGCCATTCTCAAATCGGACCACGAAGCTCTAGAGAAGCTTGCTCCGATCAAATCGATGGTGGAGCCTATCGATGTATGGCCTGCATCGCCTCCATGAGACCGCAAACCTGCTGGACCAGTAGGTTGAACAGCTCCGCATCCACCATGGCTACAAGTGAAGCTTGAGTTGCCCAGGTTGAAGCGAAAGCGGATAGGTCTGGATGGGATCTAGCTGCAGAGGCCGTTGATCCGAAGCTTTCTTGAGAGGTATTTTTTTTTGAGAAAGAACTCTAGAGAGGAAGAAGAGAGATCGCTGCTGAGCACTCCTTTAAGAATAAAAGAACCTCGAAAATAGAGATCTTCCTTCTAGTGCCAATTCTGTTGGTGCAGAATCTGGTTGATGCCGGATCAAGCTGGAGTCGAGGAAGACGAGGTTGCCGTCGGTGATCTGCAAAATAAAGTTTCGTCTAGAGTCGATGGTGGTGGCTTCGGCAGGATCCTCCGACAATCAAGTCAGCTCTTTTGGCCAACAGAAATGGAGTGCTCAGGAAAGAGTTCCATAGAGATTTGAGAAGAAAAAAAGAGCTTAGAGAAAATGTATCTGAAGAATTTTTTTTTATAGACAGAGCCTATAGCGGATTGATAGTGACAACTACAGCCGTCTGATAGCAGGCCGCTCAAGGCCTAGTGGGATCTATCACGAAGGGGGGCACCGCCTGTAGCACTGTCTATAGTAGACTGATAGTGATAGCTACAGTCATCTGGTAGTGGACTGCTCGGGGCTACATGAAGTTTATTACGGAGAGAGGTGTCCGTTGCCGTGATGTGGCCGTTCGTTGAGATTTAATAGTCGAAGTTTGAAAAAAGTAGGCATTGGTTGATGAAGAGCTTTGACATACATAAATTCCAGAGGAGTTTGGACTCCTAAAGAAAATATGGCTAGAAGAGATCATCCGGAAGGAATACTAGCTGAAATCTAAAAGTAATCCACTGAGAAAATTCGACTGAAGGAGGAGTTCGAAAGAAATTTAGCTCTGGAGGAATCCGACTGAAGGAGAAGTCCAAAGGGAGTTTGGCTCCTACAGAAATTCGATTGAAGGAGGAATCCGGAAGGAGTTCAGCTCATGTAGAAACTTGACTGAAGAAGAAATTCGAAAGGAGTTCGACTCCTGTAGAAACTTAATCGAAGGAGTTCGGAAGGAGTTTGGCTCCTGTAGAAATTCGACTGAAAGAGAGATCCGGAAGGAGTTCGGCTCCTATAGAAATCCGACTGAAGGAGGAGTCCGGAAGGAGTTCGGCTCCTATAGAAACTTGACTAAAGGAGGAATCTAGAAGGAGTTCGGCTCCTATAGAAACTTGACTGAAGGAGGAGTCCAGAAGGAGTTCGGCTCCTGTAGAAACTTGACTGAAGGAGAGATCCGAAAGGAGTTCGGCTCCTGTAAAAATTCGACTAAAGAAGGAGTCCGAAAAGAGTTTGGCTCTTGGAGGAATCCAACTGAAGGAGAAATTCGGAAGGAGTTCAGCTCCTATAGAAACTTGACTGAAGGAGGAGTTCGGCTCCTATAGAAATCCGACTGAAGGAGAGATCCGGAAGGAGTTCGACTTCTGAAGGAGTTCGGCTAAGGTTCGGCCGTTAGAGGAGTTCGGTTGGGGTTCGACCACTGGAGGAAAAATTTTCAATCGAAGCTCTTCCGTGATTGCTAATTGCATTAGGCCAAGCATCAAACTGGACTTCAACGGAAGCAGAATTTATCCCCAATAGTTACCAAGATGATACTTCAAGATAAAGATGGACATGATACAATATCCGATGATGACAATAACACAAACACTACCAACATATGATGATCAATAAGATTTTCAATTATTAATTTTTTATATTTGTTACTTCATAATTTTTATCTTTTAATTATTGAAGTGAGTCACCTCTATTTTTTCTCTCCTCATTGTGTCCGAAGGTCAGGCCTAGCCCCCTCACTCTTGTACTATTTTGATTGTTATTAATACATCAATAAGAGTCCACGCCAAATCCCCCATCATTACAAAATGATTTTTTATTTTTACAAAAAAAATTCAACATCTATATTTAATTTTGCTCTTTAACATTTTTTTAATTTATAAAGAAAATTATTTTTTTTTTAAAGTAAAAAAAAAGGCCATGCAATATGTAGGCCGGGCCGTGCTTGGACTGGGCCTAGACCATGTGGGGCCATGCTTGAGCCATGGGCCGCAAACTCTCAATCCAGCTCAATCCCATTTAATCTACCGTGCCTAGCATGATCTGCTACCATAGCAGCTAGATCATGCCTGGCATAATCTGATTCATGTCTGATCGGGCCTATAATGGGTGGCACGGCCCGATTCATGTTGGGATAGGCTGTGTAATAGATGGCCCGGTTCGTTGCCCATGTATGCTCATGCATCTCCATCCCTTACTTTTTTTCTCTCTACCTGCACATAATTAGCTCCACAGGCATCTATGGTGCAAACTCCTCACATTTTCCAATGCATATGTGGACTCTTTTCGTATATGAAATGCACTCATGTAACCCGTCCATGTTAACACTAGAATGTCTAAGAGAAAGAAGTACATGAGTTTATAAAGGGAATGTACTTAACAAATCAATTGCAAGCAATCATGATTGGTGGGATTCTGTGCATCCACTCTCCTCTCCTCAATAACCCACTGCATCAAACATGCCAATTGCTCGCTTAATATATGCTTCATGCATGACTTACACTAGGAAATCTACTATAATCTAGCTTAATTTTCTCTTTACCTGCTATCGCTAGGAAAGATAGAAAAAATAAAAAGAAAAGCAAATGTTTGAGAAAGTATCCCAGCATATTTGAAGGTGCCACCTATTAGAGATAATTTTTAATTCATGGGATGGTTAGATATCCAAGAGGTTTCTTATTAAGCAGTCTAAATCAAATTATGGAAGTAAATAAGTCTATTTAAAAAGTCCAGTATTTCTCACAAGTCAAGAAAGATGCCTCACTCTGAAGGTGATTTTTGAGTTCTCTTGGGAAGTTTATTAATAGAGTGCAACAGAATCAAAATGTAAACCAAGAAATCTATCAATAAAAGAAGATTCCAATTATCTTGTGAGAATATATTAGAATAGGCTTCCAATATGGCCTAGACAACTCCTAAAATCCCTTCTCTACTCTCTTTTATGTTTATATCTTATTTTCCTGAAAAAAAATTTCATTCCAATATTTTATAATATCGGCCATGGAAATGTCAATGGAGCCAGGCTGTGGAGCAACTGGTTTGTCTTTATCCTTCTCTTTGTACTACAAGTTTGTTCGACCTTTTTGTGTAGTTTCTTTATTTTTCTTTTTGTTCACGTCTGCACATCCACAACCAGTCTACACCTAAAACAAGTTCAAAACAGCATTTTTCTTTTTTGGTTCAAATTCAAAATAAATTGCTGACCCCTACCTAGATTTCTTTTGATCAAGTCCAGCAATAATTGTTATGGTGGAACACAGCTGAAAAGCGAAATCAGCAAGATAATCGAATTGTGAAGAAATCAGGTATCTAGGAAGCAAAACAAGAAACCACCAAGGATGAATAAATTTTGGTTAACTAAAAGATGTCGATATATCTAAAGCTTCTAGAAAAAATTATTGTTGAGTCCTGAAGCTGCGTAGGTGCATCATACAGGACTAGCATGAATCATGTTAGCAACTTCAAGAGCTAGGGTCATGCAGATTTGCTATCTTATTGTGATGCATGGTTAACCATATACACTTACAGCACTCAATTACATTAACATGTACACAAAGATTCCATGGTACAAGTAACTTGAAGACATAAAAATAATAATGATTAAAAAACATCAGCGTACATCAGTAGGCAATATAATAGAAATAAATATGTTTAGCAATAAATTTGCAGCACAAGTCGCAGTCCTAAAAATCTGTAAATCAAGCTAGATCACCACCAAAAATATGTTATAGATCAACCATGAAATGAAAAATAACGGGCTGACAATCCAAGCTGAGGACAGGAAGTACTGGCTGAAACAAGCTGCCTGTAAAGTTAATTGGCGACAAAAAAGACATGCATGAAGATGCCATCTAACACCACATGCAAACACTACCAGAGATCTACTGGTCAGCACTAATAAACAGAGACAAGTTACCAGGTGATATGAAGCTCAACAAAGAGTGAACTTAAGTCCTAGGAACAAGGTGCAGAAAGAAGACAAGTGACGAAGGAATATGAATATCAAATACAGGAAGTGGCTGAGTCTTGATGCATGATCTTGAAATTATAATCCAATCCAGAGACCAAAAGGGGTTAGAAGGTTGATGCACATGGAGCAGAAGCTGGTGCCAAGTTATCAGCATCCCACATCGTGCAGAGCAGAGTGAGAGCAAATTCAAGAAGTGGAAGCCAGCAGGAAGACTAAAGCATTAGCAGAGAGACTCCAAGGTGGAGCAAACTCCAAGTGAACTTGATTGCGGGCTTGTTCAGCATAATCAGTATATTTTCCCCACAAAAGGCATTTCTCCAGAACAGACATGTTTTACAAGGTAGCCAAGCAACTAATAGTGATTTACTACATAAAGAGTAAGACAAGTTTCCAATGGGATATGAATCATACAGATCTGAGCATGCGACCATATCCTGTTCAATAAAATGCTCTATATACAATTTGTAGTCCAATCAACAAATACATGATTATTTTCTTCCATCCAAACCATCATAAGGAAACAATAGCAGCTCTCCACAAAACCATGTAATCTGGACGAATAGAAGCACTTTCTTTGAGTAGAACATACCAGGTATTGCATGAATTTGAAAGGACTAGATTGAGAAGGAAAGTACTGCCTGCTGATCAAATGAACTGTATTAGGAAAATACCAGAATGAAACGTCAATGACAAAACAACAGAGCAGTTGTATGATTAAAGTATACTAAACAACCAAAGAGAAACCTTTTAGGCAGATTAATGGAAACTCAAAAGACAACAAGGAATTGAATTCTGTATCTAATAAGGTAAAAATAGAGATATGTGTTATCCTGCATTTAAATAAATCTATGAACTTAGCATCCATTTAAGAAGTGATCTTAAAAGAAACAATTAAAGAAACTGCTGTGAGACAACCACTTAAAATGACACAGGAAATTCACGACTATCTTCTGATTTTAAATAAAATTTCAAGTTTTGAAAACCAGCCAAGCTGTACCTCCATAACAGAGACTACTGGGGAGTCATCCTGTGGAGGGTACCTCTGAGATTTAAAACTTTTAATGTGGGACTCTATTGTGTTAAGCTGCTCATAGATCTCTCTCAATAAATTCAACTGTTCCTTTCCCTTCTCAGAATCATCCAGCTTCATAATTTTATGATAGTCAATATGCTGTAACCGTTCTTTGATTTGTTCAAAATCAGTCTCAAGTGTAGATGTACCCACTTGAGGATCCACAAGTGTACTGTGGTAGTTCAATGAAGCCCCTTTTATTGACATAGATGGCATATCTGTAAGGTGTTCCAGAGCACCTTTCCTTGGTGTGGATAACCTGTTTCCATGGTTCATATACATGAATACCCTGCTTAACAAATCATCATCTTTGAAAAGGTAGTCTGCTGCTTCTTGTGGCGTTAAGCTAGGCATCCCAATCATGTCCTTGGTCTCCAGGCTAAATTCTTCCAACACTTGCTTGAGAGGTTCACTAGAATTGCAACCCTTACAACTTTCTGGGATTTCAAATATGTCATGGATGTAGGCAGAATGGACTGTGTTTTGATTTGATTCAAATTGAAGCCATGAATTACCAAGATCATCGCACTCTGATAACTTCTGTAGATCTTCAGCTTGAGAAGCTGAAGACAAAGCACATTCACCATCTAAATTTGACTCTATGCCTCCTATAGTTGAATGATATGATGTGTCACCACTTACCATCGAACACCATGAACAAGATGTAGACACGTCTCTTAAATTAGCAAGACCAGCACTTGTGATTCTTTGATGTTCATTGCTTCTCAAGTTTGACTCAGCATTAGCCTTCACATTTACTTCTTCAGAATTGTGACCTTCACCTACGGAAACATCACGTAAGTCTGGCCTTTCACTTTCTTTATATATTTCCGATAGCTGGCTGGTGCATTCACCAATCTTCGTCCAGATTGATTGCCCAGAAGGAAACAATGGACTGTATCCATTAATGGTGTCCATCTCGGAACACAGTTTATCCAATCGTAGACAAGGCAAAGAGATATTCCTTCTAAAAAGACCATGGAAGCTAGTATTGTCCAAGGAGTTATTAATTCCACATGAAAATATACTTTCAGAAGTTCCTATATCTCCATAATTGAGGTTATTGAGACCAATCAGCAACTTGTGCCTATATGCCTGCAGTTGGTACTTGAGGATTGAAATCTCCATTTCTTTCTGCTGCATAATTTCCTCAAGAATCACCAAACACTCCTCAGCATGATGCATCTTTTCCTCTGCCATTCTCTTGTACTGGCATGCTTCCATCTTCTCAGCAGCCTTTTCTCTCTGAAGTCTCAATATCATGGATAGAGCTTCACTTGCTGCAGTTGCCGAAGCTTCTCTCTCCTCCTCTAGCTCCATGTAAAGCTTTTTCATTATAACGTACTGGTTGCAAAGGGCTTCTTTTAAAACAGCAACCTCGTTATCAGCCATGGCCAGCATTCACTTGGAAAAACCTACAACGCCCAAACAAAAGCAATAATGTCATTCAACCTGTATCATGACCTATATGATGCATATATATCTAAGTTTCACTAGTTAAAGTATAACTCACAAAACTTTATTTATTGACATCAGCTCAATTCAACATCTCTTAACAACTAAACATCTTATGAATATGTAATTCTATGGGTTATTGTGAATTTCTTTAATTATTCACATTTTCTTTGTGAATCTTTCAAATTAACCCTGAATAGTAAAACTAGTTACCATGTAATAACAATCACATGCATATTGATATGTTGAAGACAAAGTGCGGGAGAAATTAACCTTGCATCATCCATATAAGAGTTGGTGGCATATAAAGAGTCTGTAAAAAATTGCAGTATTAGCTCTAATATTTGTCGTATGTATTAAAAAGAATTTCTTATTCTAGTTATCAAGGTTTAGATTTTCTAATTTAAATTCAGAAAGATAACCTCATGAATTTTTTTCTATGACCCTTCTTGTTTGTCATGCAGAATTGTTAAGTAATTGCAACAACTGCCACTCTGGTAATTCACTTGGACTACAAGAAGCACTAATGCACAGAGACATTCCTATTTTTGTAAAGATTATCTGTGGTGATTGTTATCTGCTAAAATGGAAGGTGAAGAAGAGGAAATAAAAAGGTAACATATATGTGGGGCCTGCTAATCTAATTTCAGAGTACCCAAGTAGAGAGAATGTATCTGAAGTTAGGAGGCACATAGTGAATGTGAGTCTCTTGCACCACCAAAGGCAATAGATTCTATGTGATTTATATGATTTTTTTTTTTTTGGTCATTTTCATGCAAACATATAGTGAATTTAGAAATCTCATCTCCACCAAAAGAAAGATTTTTTGCTGTGGGTTATATGCCATAATTTCACAGGACATTTGCATAGCTACAATTCAGGCATGTAGATTCAAGATTATGATGAATTCAAGTTGGATAAAGAATTCAAGTTGGATAAATTTAACAAGTGAAACCATCTGGTGTATACCAGAAACAACTTTTACTAACCACATACATGCATTGGTTCTAAGAAGAGCAAGATTATATATTTTGAAACAAAATAACAAGGTCAGCCCTATCTTCTTCAACAATCTTCCAAGCACATAATAAATGCTAAATAAATATATCATGATGGGGTCA
This sequence comes from Cocos nucifera, assembly GCA_006176705.1. Classification (NCBI taxonomy): domain Eukaryota; kingdom Viridiplantae; phylum Streptophyta; class Magnoliopsida; order Arecales; family Arecaceae; genus Cocos; species Cocos nucifera. Next base: position 562,451 of record QRFJ01001671.1, on the reverse strand, counting down.
GTTGGAGATAGCAAATGCTGGAGAGGTGGGGAACCAATAAAAAATATAAGGCATTTTTTTTCTAATTTTCTCATGCAAAAGCACATTCTCCACCTAGTACTAATAGACAACCATGAAAAGCATAATCAGAAAAATCATTATAGAAATCCAAAGATTAGACTTGGATTTAACAGAAACGAGGGAACAAACTCGTAACCAAAGCCTATTTGAATTAAACAAAATATATATATCAAAAAAGGATTGTCTTTACATGCTTAGCTCAAAAATCCAATTTTTAAAGCACAAAATCATGCAACTAAAAATTGATTTCTAATCATAGATCAGATCAAAGTGCATCAAATCACGATAAAGAAATGAAGCCCTAGCAACCAACATCAAAAGATAAAGAAACAAAAATGGCTCCAGCTCACCTGATCAACGGCTTCAAGATGTTATAAATTGAAACCTAGACAGTGCCCCCGTATCACAAGATTGCCAAGCCCATCAACCCCTCCTTCCTCTTTTGCATTCCCACAACGCCCAAGAACACCCATCAAACCAACCACCTGCATTACCCATTTTTCCAAACAAAAACAAAAAAAGGAAGCACAAGATAAGATACCCCAAAACTGTTTAAAAAAAAGAAAGAAACACCAAGAAACAAGAAGGCTAAAAATCTGCATCCATAAAAGTAATGAGAACTCACCCCCTTCACTGAATTAGAATGCTTCCCCATCCATATGACATGAGTTTGTTCAAGGCCTTGTTTCTTTCTTTTTTAACAGATGAAATCGAGAAAAGAAGAAAAACCAAGCCAATAAATAGAGTCGCAAAAGGAGGGAGGGTAACAGGAACAGGGTTGAAAGGAATCCAACGTCCGGTTGGAATCCAAGGCTGGAGCCTTCCCCTATATTTATTCTCCCCGTCCTCATTTTGCGCTTTCTTCTCGCTCCCCCGCCAGCCCGCTTCTCTTTTCGAGCCAGGGCTTTGTTTCCCTCTTTTCGAGCCAGGGCTTTCTTCTCGCTCCCCCGCCAGCCCGCTTCTCTTTTCGAGCCAGGGCTTTGTTTCCCTCTTTTCGAGCCAGGGCTTTGCCTCTTTCGCACCTTCTTTCGCGGCGTCAACCGTTGGATCGCGCAATTGCCGATTTAGGAGATGTGAGGGCGCATCGAGGAAAGAGGTCGGAGCGCTCTCAGAGCCGTGCAATGCGCGATCCGACGGTTGATGTCGCGAGAAAAGATTAATCATTCTTTTCCGCGAAAGATACAACCCGATCCCTAATTTATGCCCCCACCCCGCTTCTTGTTTTCTGCGGGTCCTCGACGCCTACCTCTTTTTTTTTTTTTTTTTTTTTCGAAAGGGCCGGTTCAAGCGCCAACGGCTAAAAAAATGGGTGGCAGAAATGACGCGGAAGGGGCAACGGAAGGACGAACGTCGCACGTGCTGCATCCAGCGGCTGCACCTGGGAGGAATCATGCCGTCGAGGAGCTCAGGGCAAGGATGAGGGACCGGCACGTTAGGGCGCCTCGTTTTGGTGTCTCCTAGGCGTGCTGATGTTCGTGCCACGCGCAAGCATGCATCGCACCTGACGATACCTGGTTTTGGTGTCTCGTAGGCGTGCCGATGTTCGTGCCACGTGCAAGCATGCATCGCACGTGACGATACCTGCAGTAGCTGGATTAGGAAAGGTGATCGAGCTTAGATATCGGTCTCAAAAAAATTAATAAAAATAATATAATGATAATATTAATAACCACTTTGCAGCCAAAGAAAGTGACAAGCTTTACGGTTTGTCTGACTAGTCTCCTTAAAGAAAAAGCAAAATCCACACCAGATGTTTTCCGTACATGCAATATCATTGCATGAAAAATAACAAGAATAATGCTATCTAATAATTCATAAGCAATCCATGAATTATTTTTGAGCGAGTTATTTGTGAATGATGCAATTCTTTGTAGATAATTCAGTGGATTATTTGGCAGATGATTAATTTATCAATAATTAACCTTGAAATAAAAATTTTATAGTATTGCAGATTGAATAATATTCTAAAATTTCTTTCAAAATGTCACTATATGTGAATATTTAAGATACCAAATGCCCGTGCTCATCCTAAATAGTGGCTACATTTCTGAGACCTACTCTCCTCTCCATGGAATTAGATGCCAAGACTGCCCGGAAGATATCTGTCGCTACAAAATTATCTTGCAAAGATTGGCCTAATTCACAGGATATAGTACTAAACCTTTCCGAGACCTGGAGACACTGGAAGAGAGCTACTTCCAGTTGCTGAGCAATAGCACCCTGCAAGCAATTTTTTAAGTTGAATCAAAGCATTGCAAAAATCCAGTGCGGGAAGCATTCGGTCCTGTGCGCTATTGAATTTTTGAGGACCAGAGAACAAAACTAATATCAAGTTCTACAGTAAATGCGCAAGAATATAAATTCTGGAAGGAAACACTGCAAGCTTCCTAGCACATGCCTAAGTATCTCGTCCAATCAGGCATTCCACATAATACGCTTCACAGATTGTTTGCAGTGAGAAAGTCCAGTTTAGGGTTCATATTTTCTCCCATAAATCTGGTTTGACAGAAAAAGTATTATTGAACGATAACTAACATCAATTAATTTTTCTTAATTTTTGACCCCATAAACACAATCAGATTAGTTGAACTATCGCTATGCTCCACGCGAAAATAAAAGTTGCAGCAGTTATTGCACATTGGTGCACTGCATTTTTTAAATTCTACGGCAAAGTAAAATAGGACAAAGTATACAAATGAGCTTTACAGATCAAAATGGCCTCAGAAAGCCATAATGGAATTGACAACTCATTTCAGAGAGCACTATTCAACGTCATCACACAAAAGATACTCCACAATTGTAGGCGTTCTCACTTAATTATATAACCAAATGAGGTGATAATTGAATAAAAGAATTGCATCCCGGTGACATTTGCTTATCAATGGGAACTTCGACCACCATCTTCAAATCAGAGTTGCCAAGGATCTGTGAGAAACATGAGAAGTTATTCAACTATTAACATCATAAAAGTTTCTTTCTAACTAACAGCAGGAAGTACAAGAGAGTATGCAAAACGATTTCTTAAAGCAACCCTGACTAGAGAAGGGATCATTAAGAACTAAAAAACAAAACGAAAAAGAACAAGAAAAACAAAAGAACGGCATGAACATCCAGAAGAAGGGGAAAGAAAACACAGCTAATGCAATCACAACCAAAACCAATCAATCCCAACATATCAATAGGCATGTCAAAATTTAGTCAAACCTCTAAAAATTGTGCAAGAAAAAATTCCTCACCCCCTAGTGCTGTTGTCAAGGGTCTTCCCCTTAGGCATCAAACAACACTTTCACCACCTAAGCACGGCTCTCTTAGACAAATAGATTTTAAAATGACAACCATGTGATGTCCTATTGATCATACTGCTGTTAGCACTGAACACATAGGCAAGTCCTAATTTCCTAGTTCTTGCCCGCATATACAGAATATATATTCTTAACTCATAAATAGGTGCCTGCCATTTTAGTCTAGGCTATATGGTCAATAAATCATACAAGCTTCCTCTTGATTTGCCTAACTCCTGTTGAGATTTGTAGTCTACCTAAATCACCCAAAGGGAGATGATACAATACATAGAAAAACAAAAACATACTGTCAAATCCAAACAGTTCTCCATATTATCATTTGGAAATTGATGTCATGTTGCACATAAATCTCTTGAACCTTAGTAGTTACGTCACACATCATGTATCAGCATGTAAAAGCATTAATAGTTTATCTTAGCTTAATAAGTGTCATCCTTCCTAGACACCCATAGCAAATAATCTCCAGTGAAACAACAGAAATGAATGAACTAAAAGATTTCAAAGTTCAAACATTTGAACAAGAAATATTGCTGATGAACTTTTAAACTTTTAGTACAAAGCGACATTCATGACATCTTTCAATCGAAATTTTGTATTTCATGAACTCAAACATACATAGAATCAGATGGAGATGTGAACTTTAGAGAAAGATAACTACTCTTATGAAGTCAGATAGGATAAGTGAGGAATTCTTTGCATGCCCTGCTTCTTCTAGGACATGGGTCAAAACTTTCTACTAAAAATAAATAAAACTTGGTATCAAGGCATAATCTTCGACTTAAACAGTTTTTAAACCAGAGCAAGTCTATAAACATCAATATGCAGAGAGTAACACAAAATTGTGAGGAGCCAACATGCCAACAATCCAACAAATGCAGGATGGATAATCTAAAGTTTAAGTAAGAAAAAGAATGTACAAGCTGACAATTATATAGGTTCTTTCTTTTTTTATATTTTGCAGGTAAGATATCGAAAGAAAATCTGGGAAAGTATTAAATTTCAAAGCCTCTGGTATCTGAGATAGCAGAAGCATTTTGATCGGGAAACACCTTTCTCTCTTCTTCTTTTTCTTTATAGGGCAAATAATGAAGAGTGTAAAACTTATTGAAGAGGATCCAGAAGATAATTTACAAAAGGTTACATACAACATGAATTTGAGCGAGAATTGAGTGGAGGTGTTGTTTTCAAGGTCAGTGGAATTTGATCTCACAACTTAAAAGATTTAAATTTTTGAGGTATTTATCCTAAATCATCCTATAAAATGTTTGAGGTAATCTGGTATTGAATTTGAATATCAATTGGTATGGACCTAAGGAATCTACACTGAATAAATTGATTTATGGCCAAGCACCATATTAATTGAAGACTCTGCCTATTTTTTGAGAAATAACTTAACATTTTCCATACCTCAGAAACTGCGACGTCAACATACACTGAGTGATACTTTGACATAAACCAAATCACACTATAAATGCTTCTCATGTTTATGTAATTTCATGGATGACAGAAGGGACCCACAAATTCTGATGTCAACTTTCTTAATTGAATTAGGAATAGACTTTTATTGTCCCAAACACAGGGAACACATCATTAATGTTTCTGATTTTATGCTTCAACACAATGCACAAAATGCATGATTATCCTAAGATGGAACACAACAACTTCCATATAGAACTTATCCATGTGACACACACTATATATGTTTGCAATATTGATATTTATGAAGACGAGCAGATCAATAACTGCAATCTTGAACAAGGATTTTCGTACGAGTGACTAAAGAACTCAAAAACCAGGATTTTACTGATCCATCTATGCTGCTAACTCATAAAAGACCCTGTCAAGTCCTGCAAAACACCCAATATATCATTGAACAAAACCTTCCCGTTGCCGTCCAAATCACACACTCTAAATAAAACTACCGAAATGAAATAATGTAAAGGACAGCAACATAGAGATCATGATGCAGAATAAGAACAAGCTCATGCGAGAACTGAACGCAGACAAAAACACAAAAAATTCCTTAAAATTCAAATCCTCCATCATCCTCAATAACCTCTGAAATAAGCAACAAACTTACCTAATAACAATCAAAACTTAATCAAATGAATCAAAAAATAAAAAGCAAACTTTTTTCCTATAAGAAACAAAGAATGGTGAACCCGAGAGAGAGGATTGAATGCACAGATAAATCCTCCACTGAGGCGATCAAACTGGCAGAACATGAGGTAAGGGAGACAATCTCTTGCTGCGAAACTGAAATTTCGAATCTTTATTAGAAGAAAGAGCAAAGCTTCAAAAACATGATAGCATTATAACCTAATCAAAACCCTAGAAACCGGGGAACAAGCGGAGATCTGCGTGGCAAGAACGGAGTAGCAGAACTATAAATACAAGAGGAACGGACCAAAAGGAGATGCGGAGGAGCTTAAGGCGTGTTTGCAGCGCTCCCGGATCTCTTCGATGTCGTGCAAGGCGAGCATGGAGGAAGTATTTCCCACTGGAAAAAGGATTTCTGCAAGAAAATAGAAAGAAAAGAATGGTTTGGAGCGAGGTCGATATCTCTTTTGGACGTGGAGATGGAAACCTAACCCTGATTCCACCGTTAGAGATCGAGGGAGGAGCCGCACTGGTGCCGATTTTTCTTGGTTTCTAATATATATCCTTTTTTGCTATCTGATATATATATATATAAAGAGAGAGAGAGAGAGAGAGAGAGAGAGAGAGAGAGAGATTTGATTTAAAATTAAATTAGGTGCTTATTGATCCAAATTATTAAATATAATTTATTATCTTAAAATTATTTATATATAAATATATATATATATAATTTAAAAACTATTAGTAAATGTATTTAATAATTAAAAATTAAATAATTTAAATAAAATAAAATAAAATATATTTTTTATCATTTGATGCATAAATTTAGAGTCTTCAAATCATATATTTTTTGGTATGCAAGCAGTTTTAAGATAATAGATTATATCCAACGACTTGGATCATCAATGTAGAATTTTTATTATTTAATTTTAATTTAATTGAATCTGAGTCCAAATCCAATCAACCATATCCAATACACCTATATATATATATATATATATATATATATATATATATATATATCATACCATCATTGGCTAATAGTTAAGATTGCCCCCACTCCCCCCTCATACTTTTTTTCCTCTTTTTTTAAATATTTATCTTATAAAATATTAGACAGCGCTATGTCTCACATTAGTAGGACATCACAGACCGATGAGCAAGCTGAAATAACTAATTTTGATAATGATATTTATCAATATGCCACCATCTCTTTACTAAGATCATCATATATAATTAATGCACATTCACTTCTGAAAGAATTAAACTAATATAATGATATTTATCGATATGACGCTGCCTCTTTACTAAAATCATCATATATAATTAATGTGCATTCCCTTTTGGAAGACTTTGAACCAATTGTATCATAATTGAGCATTTCTGTTTTCTTTAGTAGTAGGGGGAGGACTCCTGCAAGGTCAACAGAAGTTTTTGCTCGTTGCTGATCATGGATAATGGTTGCCGGTTTAATATCGACCAATTTACTAAATTCTACCGAGGCTTAAGCATCTCACATCAATAGGATATCTTTAAGCCAATGGGCAGGCTGAGATAACTAACCAAACTCTTTTAAAAGATTTAAAGGTCAGATTAGATCGAGCCAAAGAAAAATGGCAGCCTATCAATACATAATGGCATAGTATTACAACTCTCATGTCCGAGGCAAAGAATTTAGATCATACTACTATCTTCTTAATTTTTCTCTTGCTGCGGCAAATTCTCAACTCAGTGTAGGACCAAAGCATCCTGCTATGATCCAAAAGAGGCATGCTATGATCCAAAGGAGGGTCGGAAACTCAGGCACTAAACATCCAGCTATGTCTCACATTAATTGGACATTCAAAACTCAGGCACCAACCATCCCGCTATATCTCACATCAATAGGACATCCCTAGACCAACAAGCAGGTGTAACTAATCCTCTCCATGGTGGGGGATGGACTCCCGCAAGATCAATGATATGTAAATAAAAAACATCCCTTAGGAAAGCCTCATAACCTGGTGGTCGGCATAACAATAATGACATTTGTTGATATGCATGTTAGATGTATGCCCTAAAAGTCAGATTGGCTAACACTTGTAATACACTTCTAAGAATAATTTTATAATTTTAACTATAAATTAATAAAAAAAATATTTTCTATCATAGTGTATATTTAAAGTGTATATGATACATCCTTTGAGTTAATGGTAATGACAATTCATATTTTCAAAGAATTAAAAATTTAAGACATAAATTTTCATAATTAACTCATAAATTACTTTCGACCGTAGGATCATCACGAAAATGATGATTAATCCGAAAGGTTGGTGTACGATCGCTTTCTTTGAGTAGATGAGTCTTGAGTCTATGGTGTGAAGACACCGTAGCAAGAGTACAGATACTTATTAGAGAACGAGGGTACTGAGCGAGACCACCTTAAGCATTCATAAGAAAGTCTATCTTCTCTCGATGACTGACTCGATGTTGCAGTAGTATGTCTGGTTCTTTGATCTGAGGTGCATCGGCAATTCATCTTGAGGATGTTATAGTTTGACTACACCATAACTCGATCTCCTAGCCATTCGAAATTCTGAGATGTATATTAGCTATAGTACGTTCATTATAGGAATTGAATTACACCAATAAGGGATCTATCTATCTCGGTAGATGAAGAATAGCCCTATGATGATCATGAGAATCGAGTCCATAAGCCCATGGCCATGGCAGAATGAAGATGATAGAAAGAGTTTCTATAAGGATTTCACATAGGACTCGAATCAAATGATTAATTCATATGACGGATATTGGGTTTGATGAGTTTATCTTAATCCTAATCCTATCGGGGCTCAAGATAGAAGAACCCAATCACACAGGTAGCTGCACCGAGAGATTTACTTTCAATTCTGATGGGTTGCCACCATATACTGTTAGATGTCAATAGTGGATTTCGAAAATAATTAGAATGATTTTGATGATCGATCATTCTAATTGTATAAATCAAAAAAGTTCTGATCTATCGAAAGATGTTTCGATGATGTCGATGATGAAGATCACGATATGTCTCATTACCATACAGAACTGAATCTAACTGGATCACACAAACAAGGGTTTGGATCTGAATGTCATCAATTGAGCTAACCTAGTTCGATTGATTTACATTAGATCCAATCAGATTCAAGATAATCGTGCTAGCATACGATTGAGCCTGACTTTCTCCTTCTGTAATCTTTCTTATTCATCGCAATCGAGTCGAATTTGATTTGACTCATTCCTTATCTTGAATGAATTTATTTTCATCTGACTGAAATAAGTTCAGATCAAATTAATTATTAAAATTAAATTTATTCCTAGTGCAATTGGACTAGGGTCAATAGTTGACCTAATTAAAAAAATTGAGGATCACATGATCAGAGAATTTTAAAAAAAAATTTAGAAATTATTTTGCCTAATTTTGGAATAGTGATAGGGCACGAGTTATATTTTGGGTATGCAAAATTTTATGATTTTTGAAGGTGCCTAAATTGGATTTTGATAAAGTTTGATTTAGATCAAACTCTTAAGGGAAGAGTCTTAGACGCACATAGACTCTTTCTTATCCTTTCATGCTGCCACCTTCCAGATGGATTTTTGGTGTCAAAACTAGATGAGATCTGAAATTTTTCATGGAGATCAGGTCCAAGAGTCTCAATGGTCGAATTAATAAGATTTTTGGTCAAAAAGAAACTCTTTATGGTGCTGTCTTATATAAGAATTCTTCTCACGAAATTGCCTTATTTATTTTTCCACACCCAAAAGAGCCTTTCCTCTGATATTCATGCCCCATTTATCCTCTCTCTCCCTCTCTTTTACATGCTTAAATAGTTAGGCACAAATTTGAGTTGAAGATCTAAGATTTTTAGTACAAGATTCAGCATCTACGCGATGGTTTTCGTGAGACGAACAGACTGCCCTCAGAAGTCATTTTGAAGGCTTTTCAAATCAAATCCAGATCTAATTTTTGAAGGAGAGATGCACAAGAAGAAGACATTTAGATCCTTTCCGAGTGGATACCGATAGAGGCCAGGTGAGTGTGTGGCTCCTTCCAAAACCTCAAGAATTAATAGGATCATCGTAGGATAATTAGATTACCAAATCAGGTACTTAAAATTAAATCTAATTTAATTTTTTTAATTTTTAATATCAAATTTCTATGATTACCATTCACTCCGCTTATTTACCAAGATCATCAAGAAGAATTTAAACTAATTATGCCATAGTTGAGCATTCTGTCCCCTTTGCATAGTGGGGGATGGACTCCCACAAGGTCAACAAAAGTTTCTGTTCATTGCTGATCATGAATAATGGTTGTCGGTTCAATGATGCCCACTTTAATGAATTCTATCTAGGGCTGAGCATCTCACATCAATAGGATATCTGCAGATCGATGAGTGGGCTATGATAACTAATCAAACTCTTCTTCAGGATTTAAAGGCCATATTAGATCGAGCCGAAGGAGAATAGTAGGCTATCGGCACAGAATAACGTGATATTATAGCTCTCGTGTCTAAGATAAAGATAAAGATCCCGCACCGGACCAAAGATCAATAAAAGAAAAATTGAGAAGATAGCAGTATGTATAGTCTATTTCTTTCCACATGCTATGTAAATTATACAAGTTCATTTTCTTTTGAGAAAAAAGAATTCTCAAAAAGAATCATACAAGTTCATATTCTCACCCGGCATAATCTCTAATTCAACCATTGTTTTCAATTTAAAACTGAATTCGAAAATGGCACCAGTTAGACCATAATAAATGAATTAATATACTTCAACTTCTCGATTAAATAAAATAAATAAATAAAAATATAAAAAATTATGGATCTTTTTTCACAAATATCTTTTCATTTTCATACTTCTACACAATAATTTCATCCAAGCATCCAACAAATATTTGATTGAAACGGGATGAAATCAAATGATTCACTTCCTCTCCTGTATCACTTCTAAATGCAGCGCAAGAGGCTTGTCTTTTCTTTTAACTCTATTCAACAAGCACTACCTCATTTTCCACAAAAATATAAAGACCACTTCGATACATTCTCCAAACTTTATTGCATTGCCTTACCTCAAAGTCCTCTGATGTACATGATACCATGCCATCACTTGTTTGTATCAGCTAATGCTAAATATATAAAAAACGGATAAGAAAACATCAGATGTCCGGAGTTCATCATTTAACCAGAATTAACAAGGTTTTCTTTTGGGGGGGGCGGGGGGGATAATGGACTGGAATTTCATTTCCCCTCCACCAAGTTATTTATTACCCTCATGGTCTTCATCATATCCATGCCATGACCAGGTCTTCCATTACCAATCTCTGCATCACAAATCCCTTGGAGAAGTCCTGCACAAGAATACCTGCATTCATGGCAAACATCTCAAAGCCCCACGGTAGATTTGTCTTCAAAAGTGGGAGCTAATAACACAAAGGTAGATGACACCGGAAGCCCGACAGACAAGTTCAGTTCTTGTCCCTGGGAATATATAGCTGAAATAGATCAATTGTTGGCAGGAATGAACTCAAAGCGACAAATTTGTTGCTGAAAACCATCTCATGACTACGAATAGCTATTATAATGGTGCTTTATTTTAGGAAAAAAAATCAATAAATAGATATCAAAGTACAATGCTATTAAAATATATTTCCTCTTCATACTTGTGAACTTAATGACATATGAAAAGGCTACTGAATATCAACTACAAAACCATCCCGTTGCTACATGAAAAGGACTACTAAAATAACAAACTCCCAAGGAGTCTAAAGTAAACAGTGGAATGCATGGCACGGTGCTGTATTTACATTTGTATTGGAACCAAGTACTTTAAGCTGCAAGGAGTTTCTGGATATCCCTCTGCAGGAAAACAAGAAAGGGAAAAGCTCGATGAGATCCAAGTACCAGGAATTCCATATAAAGAAATAGCAAACAGAGCATTTTGGAAGAAGGGCAGTAGCGGAAGGGTCTTCATCATGGTCCAGAGAATTTCTTCTCTTTTCCCTTTCACATTATATTTTGGTCGCATTTTCTTTTCTTTTATTTCTTTTGGATAACACTTGGAAGGAAAGAAAAAAAAAAAGCTATTTGAGCCCAGACTGACATAGTATCATATATAAATGCTACAAAGTACAAACTATTGAATTAAGAAGCATGACACACTGACGCAGCAAACAATAAGAAAGATCGTTGTAAACATAGAATTAGTTCACGTATACATCAGATCAATTGATAACCCACAGGATGGACCATATTACTTTAACAGTAAAACAAGCTCAAATCACTGAAACTGTGTAACCAATTGCTATTTTCTGGGAAATTAAAGTTAAATCCTTAAGTTTAACAAATAAAATTAATTTTTTGTTCCAGTTAATAAGATGGTCAGACTCAATTCACCTGCTATTTTTATGATTTAAGATCAAATAGGGCCATCTAATGTTTGTACCATTATGATGTCGTACAACATCTCACTTTTTGTTTCAGACTGTCAATCATTAAGTCTTTTTAGCCCATATTCCACCATCCAACCTTATCAGAACTTGCACTATGGGAAGCAGAATTTTGCCCTACATAGAAGGATTCACATTGGTATATGAAGGATCTTCACATAATCAATGTTTAAACAAGCGTAGATTAACATGTTTATGATCAGATATTTTCATTAATTCCTATCCTCCAAGGCACATAAATTCATATAGCTAAGGTTCATTGTCTAATACAATGTGTAACCTTTGATCCATGGTTTGCTTATAGCTCGTTGCTTGAGCGGAGATTATTTGTGTAGTACAGAGCTCTTTTGGGGTGGAGTTGCAGAAGATAAATGTCAATCTAAGAAGTGCTTCTACAAAATATGGGAATGCAGACTGATCTAGATCATCATCCAGAAAATCTTTTAATAGAAACAGAAAAAAAAACATCTCAAATATACTTGCCATAAAAACACTATCAGAATGGCTAAGTTCCCCCAGGTGGTAAAAAAAAAAAGGGTCAAAATAAACTAAAATTCAAAGAACCTATCTTTCTATGCATCATTGCAAGTTTGCAAGAGCTATGAGAACATTTTGCCAATAGATTTTTTCTGCTTTGGTGGGTCTGTTCCAGTCAAACAACAAATAACAACTAGAAGCTCATGTTGCTTGTTGCTGCAGAATAATTACAGCAAATCTATACTGTAAACAAATAGAATGAGCAGAAGGGAGGATCCCTACTATCTCACATTGGCATGGCATAAGTTGCCACAAGGATTTCTAGCCGTGAAGTCTTATTATTACTTGGGGTATTTGGAAAATAATTACTACATTTCAAAGAAAATGACTCTCAAGATGTTCAAGTATAAACTTACCACTTACCACTAAATGCAATAAAAAGGAAGAGACATCAGTTAGACATGGAAATGCATGCATGCACACATACTACACACACACACACACACACACACAGAGAGAGAGAGAGAGAGAGTACTGTTAACATGCTCGATGGTATCATTAAAATTTAGATCCATCTTGACGTCTGTTTGTTCTGATTTGATGTTATCATACTATTGAGGTTTCTAATATCTTCATGATCAATCAAGTAATATATAGACGGCCACAATGCTATAAAATGTCAAACGGCCTGAGCCAAAAGCAGCATCTATCTGTGTGTTCTTAGTCTGCACCACATACCTCAATCTGGAAAGGCGAAGTTGTAGGCGGGTATCTCTCCACAACCTTACCATTTTTGTCTATCAAGAACTTCTCAAAATTCCACTTTATAAGATCACCCAAAAATCCTCCAGCACTAGACTTAAGAAACTGATAAACTGGAGCAGTGTTTGGCCCATTAACATCAACCTGTCAGGTGTTAGAAAACATCAGCAATACATGCATCTGTTGGTTTATGAGGGAGGTGTTGCAGATTGGTGGATACTGACATACCTTATCAAAAATAGGGAATTCTGCTTTGTACCTCGTACAAGCAAACTGCTTTATTTCTGGATTAGACCCAGGTTCTTGTCCCCCAAACTGATTGCAGGGAAAAGCCAAAATCTCAAATCCTACAATGTAAATCTTATAAACAGTTAGGAAAGCAATGCAGTAATAAAGTCACATTTAACATGCACTAGCACTCAAAGACCTGCAGCAATCAGTTCAACTACTCAATTTCAGTTTTCGGATGGACCTTTTGTAACAATCTCTTTATGAGCAATTTCGAAGTCCATCAGAGGTGCTGCAATATGGACTAAATATTCCCTTGTTTGCTTGTGTGTTTGGGTATAAACTGGAGAGGTGGTGAGACCTCTTGGTTTTGTTGAAGGGTTCAGAATGAACACAAAGTGAAGAGCTTAATATCCACATCTTACAAAATAGATTCACATCCTAGTATGCACAGTATAACTAAGATGTATCAAAGAGATCACAAGGGATGTTCATTAGATGCTTGTCTTGTTATGGAACCTCAAGATGACGCAAGAAAAGGCACTGTGAAGCACACATATTAAGATATCAATTTGATCTAGGCCCGGAAGTGGCATAGGTTTTGTAGTCAAGATGCAAGCAAGCTGTAACCAGGATTAAGGAATAATGATATAATTTACTAACAATATAACAATTCAGTAACTGATCCAGTTTGTTCTGCACAGGTGTGAAAGATATGTCAATATTTATGGCATGCATGTTATAAATGTTGAAGTATTCTTACAGAGTTCTTTATTTCCAATTTCATCCAATAGAAAAATAAATGAAATGAAAGCTTAAAATTTTTATGCTGATTCTTAACATGCAAAAGGTATGATTCTCAAAAGCTTTTGCAAACTCACATCACATCAATTGATTCAGATCATGATTACAAATATAAAGGGAAAAATAGAATCAGAAATTTCTTCTATAATACCTTGCGTTTTGTACTTCTCATAGATGTGGGAGAGTTCGGTGTAATTTGATGACGTCAACCCACTGAACAATCACAATCAAATCTTTAGTTAGGAGTGACATATAAAAATTAGAACCCAGAGCTACCAAAGACTCCCGCGAAATGCAAGATCTAAAAAGATTAAGCATCTAATGTGTCTTTTAGAGAGAACAAAGGTTACCATTTGGAAGCAACATTCACAATCAATAGTACTTTCCCCTTGAATTTGCTCAGAGAAACATCATTCCCATCAATATCCTGCACCAAAATACTCTAGCCTTAGTAAAAGCAAATTAATTGTTAAGCATACCTGGGGTAGCCTGCATTTATTTTCCCCTAAGTATAGCTTAGATTCAGTCCACATGATCCAATATTGGCTCTCTTGGTTAAAATCAATTAAACACACTTCTTTCCCGTAGTTATAAAACAATCCTAGCTGCATGTATACAAATGGAACACCATGTTTCATAAGACCCAATTTTATAAAATGAAAAACTCGCATCACCAAACCAGCATTCACTTCTTATTTTTATTGGTAACTTGGAAAAAGCACTTCAGGGTATAAAGGTTTGCAAATTATTCTTGTTTTTGAGACTGAACCTTCCTACGGTCTGTCAACCAGCCAGCCTAAGTCCGGAGAAACCTAGCTTGCCTCCCCTTCAAACCCTACGTCACATCTCACTTCTCGAATATGAATCAATTTAAATCAATTCCCATACGATTTCTATAGAAAGCAACCCTAAAGCTTCTCATGATACGTTCCCACCAAAAATCGAATTTATATACCCCAATAAGAACTAAAGAGGCCACAACACAAAGGGGATTTCAAGATTCGACCTTGACGGTGAAATCATGGATGCTCTTCTCCGTAGCAGCGGTAGCGTAAGCCACACCCGGGGTCCTGAGGGGTTTCGCCGCAAAGCTGGGATTTTTCTGGAACAAGGAAGAACGCCTGTGATCCCGGAAAGGGCTTTTGGGGAACCCCGACGGGAATTTGGAGGAGAGATGGAGGAACGCCGGGGCCGGAGCATTTGTCCTTGCGGCCCGAGCGAAGCCGTAAGATGAAGCTCTGGTGACGGAGACGAGGGCGGAGGCAGCGGCCATGGAAGCCATCGGCAGCGGCGGAGGGCTCTCGGAGTCGCGGGGCTTTGGAGTTGGGTTCAGAGCTTGGCTTCGATCGATAGGGAGGTTTGGGACAAGGGAGGAGGGAGGAGAAGGGACAGAAACCCGTGGAAGCGAGTGGAACAACGCGGGTTAGGTCGGACGCCGGCCCACCTCGCGACTTACGTTTTAGCGGTCGGTTTGCTTGACAGCAGCTCGGATGGAGATGGGATCCTCTGCAATGCAATTTTTGCACCGTATGTTCTGGACCAGCCACCACATCATTTATTTTAAGGATGAACAGCTTTTATTTATTTATAAAATATAATGAGATAATGCATGGATGAAGACAAGCGATCCATCTTCCAGATGGATAATATGGCAGCCATTCTTCATGATAAAGGATTGCACGATGTAAAAGCCGCACTGTAAGGATCCTGATTCGACCATTGAGTACATGTGGAAGGGAGAAAGATTTGCCCAGCTGGTTGGTGTTGCGTAGGAATATGGAGATGGAATTTTGCTATTTTGCCTGACGTACGTCGGACTAGCTACTTGGCTCCAAGTAGCACAAAATATTTATCTTTCGAAAGGCATGAAATAAGATATCTCCATAACTAGGATAGAGCTGCCAAGCAGACCCAT
Source organism: Cocos nucifera (assembly GCA_006176705.1). Classification (NCBI taxonomy): domain Eukaryota; kingdom Viridiplantae; phylum Streptophyta; class Magnoliopsida; order Arecales; family Arecaceae; genus Cocos; species Cocos nucifera. Next base: position 546,337 of record QRFJ01001671.1, on the reverse strand, counting down.
GGTGGATAGTATCATAGGTCGACTATAGCTCATCTTCGATCTGAGTCAGAATAGATCGGCCACACATGATTGACCGTCATAGCAGGTCATTTATTCGTTGATGGTTCGTCATAAATTATATTCGATCGAGCTATCATCAAAGAATTCCTCAATATCAATCGAAGGAAGGTTATCCACAGTCGATCTATTCGACATTGGTTGATTTTAGCTGACCAATATCCGAACAACCTACTAATAACTCATATACCGCCGACAAATCTCGCACGACCTACGATAGATCGTATGTGATCAACTAATTAGATGGATGCTTGGCAAGCCCTAAATATCAGAGTCGCATGACTTTTTATAGATTGTCATTTACCGACCTACCATAGATCATTCTTTACCAACCAACCTGCTTTTCTCTCCTCCCCAAATTAGGAAAGTCCAGGTAAGAAGGGAGCCCTCTTTGATTCAGCTTGTCAAAGAAAGAAAGAAATCTTCCAAATTAATCTGGAGCGATAAATTCGAAAGGTCATTAGAGTCCAACACGAATACGACTCTAATTCTTTTCCTATAAATAAAGAAGCTTTGGGATCCTCCAGTTACGCACTCAATTCGACGCTTTCTCCTCTCGTTGTTCTTCAGTCTCCTAACTTGAGCATCAGAGAATCTTCTCCAGAAAACATCCCGATGAGAACTTTTTGCAGGAGATCGGACTAAGTTCCAATAGTAGTTCTTCCTCGGCCATGTATTCCTCGACGGCCAATCTCAGATGGGGAGATCGGGAGCAATAGGTAGATTTGGAAAGCTGTTTGGGATTGATTTGGACAAGTTTCGGTCATATAATCAAATGAATTTGTTGTTCCTCCCAAAAAAAAAAAAAAGTGAAGTGAGAAAGTTCGTTGCGAAAATTTCTCCTACTTTGTGAATGGAACGAGCGGCAATCCAAAGAACCGTGATGAGGCGGCCAAGATTTTGTTCTGAAATTATCCACTACTTTGTGTAGAGTTTGTTGTGCCACGGCCTCTCCATTTAAGAAGATCTGCTGTTACTTTCAAACCAGATAGAATATGGCATAGCCAAAGGTCCCAAGTTGAGCCCTCTCCCCTTGGTTTCCCATCTTTTTAAAATCCAACTAGGCTGCTGCGGAGAGTCGTTGTCCTTGACCATCTAATTCCCAGTTGAGTTCCCATCGACATCCAATAAGTATGGACTTCTTGGCTGTTCAAGAGAATGAGATTAAATGGTCTCTGAAGTACTTGCGTACAAAGGGGATAATTGAATATAGCATACCATTCTTTCTAGAAATTATCCCGTGTTGACCTTATTCTTCGTTACCGGCTACATAAATATCTTGGTTTGTGCTGGAACAAATTCTTTCCATGGTGCAGGGGCAAGAAGACATCACATCTCTTTGATAAATGGAGAGAGGGAGTTCATCCGGTATACCTTCTAATAAAATTTTAAATCTCATGAGATAGAATTATCCCAATTTTTTCATAAAATGTGGCACGCCACCGTCTCAACACTTGAGACGAGATGGTCTAAAATATTTTGATCGGAATGTTGAAATGCTAGCGAGATGGCCCTGTCCCAATACATGGACTGCATCTTGTTGGGATCTAAATTCTTGCCTTTCAATCAGCCCATCTCCAAATTGATTTATCTCTGCCGTCTGAGGGAAAGATACTTGACAGGATGGTGGTCAAGTCTATCAACTCTGGAGCAATTTGAAAAGAGTAGCGGGTTCACAATAGCATTCTCATGTGGAAACTTGTCCACAAGGCATGTGCCTTCGGCATGGCAAGCCACTCTCAACGCATGCAGGTCTATTCGATATGGTTTGCAGCGTGTCATCGGAATGTAACTGGGGAGTCTACTTCTGTTCCTGTTGATCCATGGGTGCTAAAGTACTGTCCTCTTACAACCTGTGGGAGTACTGTAGACAATATTAGTTCCACGTTAGTTTCAGTTTTTATCCACAGCAGTGCTTGAAATTTTCCGCTTTTACAGCAACAATTTGGATCTCACTTGGTTGATAATACATTGAAGCTTCCTCTTTATGTACTCAATAGCCGGATAGATGGCTTTAGGGAGGTACTTCTACTCGGCACAAATTTGCTAAGGCTGTTTATACTTTTTGGTCACAATGCTGCTCAGGTTAATGGTTAACATTGGCATGGTTGGCCCAAATAATGGAAGCCGCCAATTACACTTTGGTTTCAAATTCCTTATTAAGAGTCATTCTTTGCATGATTGGAATACGTGCAGGCCAAAAAAAAATTTTTTTTAGGGCACCGTGCTTAGAGCCCGCGCGCCAATCTCCGCGTGCAGTTTACGCAGTTGCCGGTGCGCGAAGAATTTCCGAATTCGATGTTCGAAATTGGGCTGGGTTTGGGCACCCATGACGGGCTGACCCAACCCGGCCCAAAGAAGAGAAGGGAGATTTGAAAGGGGGAGGAGACGGTTGGGTTGGTTTCCAACGGCTCTCCTTCCATTCAAATTAATTGGGAGAACTCCATTACAAAAAGAACGAAGATTCTCTCACTTACTTACTGCAGTATTTTCCACCTTCTTACTTCATTCTTCTGAAAACAAAAAATTGTGTTAGAGAGGAAACAAAGGTCCTCCATTTGTTTCCTCCCTGGTTATCGCACACGTGCGCCCTGCAACTTTTGCGGACGGTCAACGACGTTCGTGACGTAATCTTGAAGATCGTAAAAGATTTCTTTTTTTCATCACTACAACATAAATAGGTTAAGTTTGAAAATTCATTGTTAATTCATTTTTCCAAAAATATTTTGGAGCGGACTGCTTCCCAATCTTTTGCCTCATGATGTTGCTAATGATCATGATCATGAACACCAACTTCTTATTCAATCAGTTCCAATACATGTCACGTTGGCTTTAGCCGCAAAAGCAACAACTGTTATCCAATATAAGGTTGTGGCCATGAAACATTTGGTTAAAAAAAAATTTAGATAAAATAGATAAATAAAAAAAATATCCATCAACTTTGATACATTAATTTGCATTCTTTTGAATTACGAGATGCAATGAAAATTGGATTGAACATTTAAGAGATAAATTTCTATATTGACAAAATTACTTTTTATTAATTTTTTAATAAAATTATAATATTTATTTATTTATTTATTCATATTATTTTTATATAATTTTATTTTATTTAAATTATTAATCATGTATTATTAAATTTTATTACTAAATATTTTAATTTGAGTAAATAAATTTTATAACTATAATTAAATAATTAGTATTGTCTTCTATTTTTTTTTTTAATGTTCACTATTTTTAATTAACTATCTGTATAAAATTTACTAACTATTTAAATTTAATTAAAAATTAGTTCATTATTTATATAATTAATATATAAATTAATTATTTTATTAATAATTAATTTATAAATTAAAAATATTTATAATAATTTATATAATTATAAATTATAAATTTATATATTGATTACTTTTTTAGTATAATAAATATTATAAATTGATAATAATAATTTTTTTATCAATGATAGTTTAGTATAAATGTCATACAAATATCATCCATCCCATTCATTCCTTCTATATCAAATAAGGAGAGAACCTTTTCTATCCATCTTTCTATATTTTATCAAATTTTCATCAATTTTTTACTTTGTTCAATGTACCAAATAGAGGATTAGGGATGCTATATGACATTAGCTAAGCATAACATTATTGCAAGGGAAATACTTTCTACACCACGGACGATGTAGCTCCATGGATATTATCCATGGTAATTAGCTCTCGCATGGGGCCAAAGCGTGACACCCCAAAAAAAAAAAAAATTTGCTCTGGCCCCACGCAAAAGCCAACCACCTCCCATGGTGTAGAAAGAATTTTTCTTATTGCAAAGCTTGCGTATAAGAGTAAAGTGAAGCTTGTTAATAATTGTTACCTTTACAAATAAGGTCTCATAGGATTGAAAGATGAATCAACAGAGCATGCCATCCTATGCTGTCCAAAGGCAAAACTGATATGGAGACAAGCAGGTGACCACTCATAGGAGATAAGCAGTGGCCCGTGGTTGGAGTCCCTTCAGAGCGCGATCCATCATAGCATAACTGAGGGGATGACCTCCTCTCGGGGAGATTGGATGGTGCACATCACCTATCAAATTTGGCTTTTCAGAAATAGCTTGATTTTTTTAGGATAAGATGGTACCTGTTCATCAGAACTTAGAGAGAGCCATCTACTTAACTGCAGAGTATTGTCAGTTCGATGCTGCTATCATGCCTCTTGATACCCTCGATCATTAGGACATCCATACTGCTTAGGGGTGAAAATGGATCGGATCGGATAGGATCATGAGTGACCCCAATCCGATCCGATTCTTTGATCGGATCTTGATATTAAACCCAGATCCAACCCAATAAAAGATTGGATCGGATCTTGATATTGAACCCAGATCCAACCCAATAAAAGATTGGATCGAGTCGGATTGGATCCATGATAAAAATTTTTGACCCAATGGATCATTCGGATCAGATCGAGTCTATATATAACATATCCCTAATCCATGAAAGATGGATCCGATTCAAGTTTTGATCGATTCTGGGTTGGATCATGTATTAAATTAACTAACAAGCAACAACTATAGCTATTCAATTGATTCTCATGAGTGCAATTGAAGTTGATCTCACAAATTGAGCACTCAATGTATTCGCGATATAGAATGATTTTTGGAGTAACATATGACAAAAGAAAAATGCGAAGATGTACTTCATATACATATGAAAGATAAATGGATGTGACCTCCCAAGGCTGGTTGGAGGATACAATCAGAAGTAAATTTTTTGTTTCTTACTTATCCTCTAAATTTCTTGAGTTAAAAATATTATATAATTTTGATGCAAAGGATTTCTTGTGGAGGTGGAAAGAGAAGAAAATAATATTTATTGAGGACTTCATTGGCTTGAACCAATGAATGCCACTTAATTATGGGGGTAGAAAAAGAAGAAGATGATATTGTATAGATGGATAGCTCATTGCAATTTGTGCCCAATCCATGCTAGCATATAATAAATTCGAATCCAATTGAGTTGTTAAGTATAAGATCTATATAAACTTAAAAATTTAAGTAAGTCAGGTTGGGTTGGATCAAAATTTAGTAAATCTAGATCCGATCTTGATCCGACCCAAAAAATAGAATGTGTTTAATTTTAGAACCCGATCTGGATCCATAGATCTTTTTAAATGGTTCGGATGGGATCTCCGTAGGTTGGGTTGAGTCAGGTCACGAGTCAACCCGATCCATTTACATCCTTAATGCTGCTCTTATAACAAATTGGAGGGTTATCTTCATCTCTTAGGAGTCCCCTTCCTGGGAGTTTGTAAAAATAAATTTTGACGGCAGTGTCAAAGATAGTAGCGGTGGTGTAGAATTTGTCATATGGGATCTTGATGCTAGATTGCTAGTGGCTGGAGGCTCCCATCTTTTTGAGCATTCAATCCCAGGAGCTGAGCTTTGGGCTGCCTAGGTAGGGATCATCTAAGCCAGATAGAAGCTTTAGATATGGAGGATTTTCATTGATGATGATTCTACCACTATCATTAATTAGATATAAGGTAGCACGAAGCAACTGAAGACATATTCGCTCATTGCGATATATGGACTTCTCTGCATTACTCTGCTAGCATGTTGATTCGACATGTTTATCAGAAGATGAATAGCACGATAGATTGAGTTGCTGCTTATATGGCGGACAAGATAATGCATGCCCATCGATCCTACATGACTTTTTATATCTTGACTTCATGTACTAGATTAGGGGTGAAAGTAGTATGGATATTATCTATCTAGATCCATTTTCATATCCGAATCAATCCGGATATGAATAGAAATTTGAGGATCCAACTAGTATCCATATTCGTATCCATATCCATAAAAAAAAATGGATATAGATATGGATAGATAACTATCCGATCCATATCCGAATATCCGAATCTACATATAAATTTATATAATATTTATTATTTTTTAAAAAAATATATGATTATATAAATATATTATTACTTAATTTATCATCTATTTAGTAACATCTTTAATTTTATAGTCATAAAATTTAATTATCTAAGTTATATCTATAATTATATCCATACTTTCAATATTCGAATAGTATTTGTATCCGTTTGAAATAAATATGGATATTGTTGGTGCAGAAACTGATTGTCGTCGGATCCAACTGGAGTGAAGGTGGATGAGGTCACCATCAGAAATCTACAAAATAAAGTTTCGTTCGGAGCTGGTGGGGGGTGGCTCCGGCAGGACCCTCCGACGATCAAGTCAGCTCTGGCCAATAGAAATGGAGTGCTCAAAAATGAGTTCCACGGAGCTTAGAAAAGAAGAGGAGAGTTTAGAGCTTAGAGTTAGCATATCTGAAGGGTCCTTTTTATAGGCGAAGCTTGATGGTGACAGCTGCAGCTGCCTGATAGCAGGTCCCTCGAGGTCCGATGGGGTCAGTCATGGAGGAAGGTGCCGTCTGCAGCGCCGCCTACCACAGATTGATGGTGACAGCCATCACCGCCTAGTAGCGGATCACTGTCGCCTGTAGCAGACTGATAGTGATTGTTCGTCCGAATTTAATAGCCGTGTCTCGGAAAAAGCAGGCATTGATTGGTAGACTTCAGCATGTACCAATTTCAGAGGAGTTCGGCCGAGGGGAAGCTCGGAAGAAGTTCGGTCGGAGGAGTGCGGAGAAAGTTTGGGTCTCGAGGAAGTTCGATCGAGGGAGAAGCCAGGAGGGGGTTCGAACTCTTACGGGAGTCCGACCGAAGGGGAAGCCAGGAGGGGGTTCGAGCTCTCGCGGGAGTCCGACTGAAGCTCGACCGCTGAGGAGTCCGATCGATCGAAGGGGATGTCTGGGAGGAGTTTGGCTAAGACCCGACTGTTGGGATCCGAAGGAGCTCAGCCGCTGAGGAGTTTGGCTAAGGCCCGATCGCTGGGGTCTGAAGGAGCTCGATCACTGAGGAGTTCGATCGACTGAAGAAGTTCGGCTAAGATCCAACCGCTGGGAGTCCAAAGGAGCTTGGCCGCTGAGTTCGGTCGACTGAAGGAGTTTGGCTAAGGCCCGACCTTTAGGGTCTGAAGGAGCTCGATCATTGAGTTCGATCGACTGAAGGAGTTCGGCTAAGATCCATCCGCTGAAGCTCTTCCATGGCTATCGATTGCATTAAGCTGAGCATCGAACTGGACTTCGGTGGGAGCAAGATTTATCCTCAATAATAGTTTCTCCACTCTCGAGTTCGAAACTCAAAAGAAGGGAGTGCAGAGAAGGCGACTGCCGAAGTTCTCTTCTGGGCTCCGTGCTAATTTAGGTTGAAGCTCGGGGGAGATCTCATCTCCAGCCAAAGTTGATGTTGAAGTTGAAGCCTGGGGGAGATCTCATCTTCAGCCAAAGTTGAAGTAGATCTCGTCTCCTGCGGTCGAGGTCGGAGGTTGAGCTCCTCGAGGGCGATATTGTCTCTGACAGTCGAGGTTGATTCGAGGGAGATCTCCTCTCCTGCAGTCGAGGTTGATGCGGGCGCTCGAAGAAGATTTTGTCTCTCTAATCAAGGTTGTCGCCGTCGCTCGGAAGAGATCTTATCTCTGGCCGAGATTGACTTGGGCGCTCGGGGGAGATCTCATCTCCTGCAGTCGAGGTCATTACGGGCGCTCAGGAGAGATCTTATCTCCTACAGCCATCGAGGTCGGTCCGGATCCTCGAGAGAGATCTTATCTTCTATCGAGGTTGATGGAGATTCTGTCTTCTACAGACTTCGGAGCTCGGACTTGGGCTTTGCTCACGTTAGGATGAGGTTCTCCTACTTTTCCTAACGGACTGTAGGTGCACATACGGGCCGCTGTCAGAGCCTTTCACCCCATCTCGTCTAAGGTGAACGAGGCCTTCGACTTTGCTCATGTTAGGATGAGATTCTCCTCCTATTTCTAACGGACTGTAGGGGCACATAAGGATCATTGTCAGGACCTCTCCCCCATCTCATCTAAAATGAATGAGGCCTTTGACTTTGCTCGCATTAGGACGAGGTTCTCCTCCTATTTCTAACGGATTGTGGGGGCACATAAGGGCCATTATCTGGGCCTCCCCCCATCTCGTCTAAGGTGAACGAGGCCTTCGACTTTGCTCGCGTTAGGATGAGGTTCTCCTCCTATTCCTAACGGACTATGGGGGCACATAAGGGCCATTGTCTGGGCCTCTCCCCATCTCGTCTAAGGTGAACGAGGCCTTCGACGTTGCTTGCATTAGAATGAGATTCTTCTCCTATTTCTAACGGACTGTCGGGGCACATAAAAGGTCATTGTTTGGGCCTCCCCCCATCTCATCTAAGGTGAACGAAGCCTTCGACTTTGCTCGCGTTAGGACGAGGTTCTCCTCCTATTCCTAATGGGCTATGGGGGCATATAAGGGCTATTGTCTGGGCCTCCCCCCATCTCATCTAAGGTGAAAGAGGCCTTCGACGTTGCTCGCGTTAGGATGAGGTTCTCCTCCTGTTCCTAACGGGCTGTGGGGGCACATAAGGGCCATTGTCTGGGCCTCCCCTCCATCTTGTCTAAGGTGAACGAGGCCTTCAACGTTGCTCACGTTAGGATGAGGTTCTCCTTCTGTTCCTAACGGGCCGCTTTCGCTCGTTTCTTTCATCCTCAGATTTTCTGAGTTTCAAGTTCGGAAAAGCATTATTCCTCCAAGCTCCTTCAGATGATAAGTTTTGAACCAGATGACCTCCACCACTTCATACAGACCTTTCCAATTTGGGGCGAGTTTTTTTTAGCTCTGAGGCTGAGAGATGGTGACTCATTGAAGTACTAGATCCCCCACTCTAAACATCTTATCTCTAACTCTGAAGTTGTAGTACTGGGCCACCTTTCATCCGTAGGCTGCCATCCAAATGCGGGCTTCCTTCTTTTTTTCTTCCAGCAGGTTGAGGTTAACTCTGAGGTCCCGGAGGTTGAGCTGCTTGTTGAAGCCCATGACTCGTACAGACAGGAGCTTAAGTTTGATCGGAATAACTGCCTCCGGCCGAAGGCCAAGATGAAGGATGTTTCTTCGGTCGGTACCCTTTGTGTAGTTCGGTATGCCCAGAAGATATGGTAGAATTCGTCCACCCAGGGCCCCTTTATCCTGTCGAGTCTTATCTTGATGCCTTGCAGCAGGATCCGATTGGTCACCTTAGCTTCCCCATTGGCCTGCAGGTGAGCCACCGATGTGAAGCGATGGAAGATGTTTAGTCCTTCGCAGAACTCGACGAACCTCGCTCCAGCGAACTATCGCCCATTATCGGTTATGAGGATTCGGAGCAGACCGAACCGACAGACTAGTGACTTTCAGATGAAGTCCTACATCTTGGCCTCGGTAATCTTCGCTAATGATTCAACTTCGACCCACTTGGTGAAATAGTCGATTGCAATCAGGAGAAACTTCCGCTGCCCGGATGCCGTTGGAAAGAGGTCGAGTATATCCATTTCTCACTGCGTAAATGGTCAAGGTGCGCTTAGCGGAGCAAGCTTGGATGTTGGCTATCTTTGTATGCTGGCGTTCTTCTGATAGCAGTCGTACTTCTTCACATACTCTATGAAATCGTGAAATAAGGTCGGCCAGTAGTACCCCTACCGAAGTAGTCTTTGCGACAGGAACCTGGCTCCTACGTGACTTCTGTAGAGTCCTTCGTGCACCTTCCACAGTGCGAGATCGGCCTTCGAAGATCAAAAATATCTCAGCAGCGGAAGGGAGTATGACCTCTTATACAACCTGCCTTCATATAGAACGTAGCGGGAGGCCTGATTCCTGAGCTTCCGAGCTTCTTTTGGATCATGAGGAAGGACCCCCTCTTTGAGGTAGGCGACCAATGGGTCGATCCAGCTTGGCTCGAATTTCGTCTGTAGGATAATCTGAGATTTCTCTGTGGTTGGGCACTTCAAAATCTCCAAAAATACTTCTTTGGGCAGTTCGGCCAGGACTGAAGTGGCTAACTTGGAGAGAAGATCGGTTCTTGCATTTTTCATCCTCGGAATATGTTGAATGCTGAAACTGTCAAAGATCGAAGTCAAATCCCTCACTTTCCTAAGGTATCTCACCATGCTTTCCTTCCGTCCTACGTAGCTGCCGTTAACTTGGCCGACCACCAGCTGGAACTTGCTGTAAACTTGAAGTCGATCTACTTTTAATTTCCTTGCTATCTTTAATCTGACGATCAGTGCTTCATATTCGGCCCTATTGTTGGTCATGAAAAACTCGAAGCATAGTGCGTACTCGATGATGACTCCCTCGGGACTGACGAAGACCAGCCCCGCACCAGCTCCAGTGGAGTTGGACGAACCATCTACGTGCAGAACCCAGGAGCCTTCGAGGAGGTTCGGCTACGATAGTAAGGCGCCGGTCTCGCTTTGTTCAAGCTTGGCTTCGACTGGAATCGTGCATTCTAACACAAAATCTGTCAGTATCTGGGCCTTGATCGATGGCTTGAGCTGATAGTTGATATCGAACTCTGTGAGCTCGATTGTCCATTTTGTGATTCTTTCAGAAGCGTCCGCTCGGTGAAGGACTGCTTTTATTGGTTGGTCCGTGAGGACCGTTATGGTGTGCTCCTGAAAATAAGGTCGGAGCCTCCTGACAGTAATTAGAAGAGAGTAAGTTAGTTTTTCTAACTTGGAGTACCTGGTCTCCGCATCCCTCAGAACCCGGGTCACGTAGTAGATCGGTCACTACGTCTTTGCTTCTTCCTTGATCAGGACTGCCGTCAAGGCCACCGAGGAGATAGCTAGGTACAGAAATAATCCTTCTCTGAGTTTGGACATTGCCAACAGTGGGGGTGAGTCGAGATAGTTTTTAAGCTTCTCAAATGCCTGTTGGCACTCCACCATTCAGCAGAAGTTCTTTGGTTGTCTGAGAACTCGAAAGAAGGGCACATATCGTTCGACCGACCTTGAGACAAAGCGATTTAGGGACATCACCTTTTTGATCAGGCGCTGACTTTCTTGATCATCTTCGGAGCGGTCATCTTTTGAATGGCTCGAATTTTTTCGAAGTTTGCTTCGATTCTGCGTCTCAACACCATGAACCCCAAAAATTTTTTGGAGATCATGCCAAAGGTGCACTTGGTCGGATTCAGTTTCATCTTGTGCTTTCTGAGTGCACCGAAGATCTCTTTAAGGTCGGCGAGATGGTCTATTGAAGCTCAACTTTTGATGAGCATATCATCCACGTACACCTCCATGTTGCGATCAATCTGCTTCTTAAAGATCTTATTGACCAAATGCTAGTATGTTGCCCCAGCATTTTTGCATCCAAAGGGCATGATCCTGTAACAATAAAGACCACAGTCAGCAGTGAAAGTGGTCTTCTCTTCGTCCTCGGGCGTCATCCATATCTGGTTATAATCAGAAAAGGCGTCCATGAAGGTGAGGAGTTCATGATCCGAGGTCGCATCCATCAGTTGATCAATTCTGGGTAGAGGATAGCTGTCTTTTTGATAGACCTTATTCAGCTTTTTGAAGTCAATGCACATCCTCCACTTGTTGTTTGTCTTTTTGATGAGGATCACGTTTGAGACCCAGGTCGGATAATTAACCTCTCGGATGAGTCTAATTTTGAGGAGCTTGTCTACTTCTTCGACGATTGCTTTCTGCCTCTTCGGGGCATGGTGGCGCATCTTTTCTTTTATCGGTCGGTGCCTCGGATCGACGGTCGGCCGATATTCCATGACCTCGGCATCAATCTCCGACATGTCCATTGGGGTCCAGGCGAAGACGTCCGTATTTCTTTTGAGGAAGGCGACGAGCTGCTCCCAAACCTCATCTATCAAGTTGGAGCCAATCTGCATTGCATGCTTCGAGTTTTCATCATTTAAGGGCACAGAGACGAGATCCTCCATAGGCTTGCCCCACTCCTCAGTGAGGTCATCATGGACATCCAGTCCGTCAACAAGATAAGGGTCGGATTGTTCTTCCTTATGCAGGGTGATTGAGTAGCAGTGCCTCACCAGAGCCTGGTCTCCCCTGACCTCTCCGATCCCGCGACTCGTCGGGAACTTCATTTTTAAATAATAGGTTGACACCACTGTCCGAAGTGTATTTAGATCAAATCGATCGAGAATGGCATTATAGGCAGACGGAGTCCTCACGATTAGAAAATTGACCTACGCTTTGACCAATTTTGGGTGTTGCCCTGCCGTCACAGCCAAAGTTATTATACCTTCGACTGGTACGACGTTGCTAGTGAATCCTACCAGTGGGGAATCCATAGGCCCCAAACGGTCATCGGATAGGAATATTTTCGAGAAGGCATCATAAAATAATACATCGATCGAGCTTTCATTATCCACCAAAATACGGCATACATCGTAGTCAGTAATGTTCAAAGAAATTACAACCGGGTCATTGTGCGAAAATTGGATCCCTTGGCCGTCCACCTCGGTAAAGGTCATGGGTTCTACAGTCCTCCATCTCTTCACCGGTCCCTCGGATCCGCTGACCTCTCCTTGTTGAAGTTCCCTCGAGATAGTGTTGATGATGTCGAAAGGCGGCCGATCTTCTTATTGATTCTCCCCACCTAGTGGTAACGTCCTCAGTCGATCTTTCCACTCTTCAGATCATCTCCATAGAAATCGATCAAGTCTACCTCACCTGACGAGCTCTTCGATCTCATCCTAGAGTTGGATGCACTCCTCGGTGTCGTGATCGTGGTCACGATGGTAAAGGCAGAACTTATTGGAATTGCACTTGCTGGGATGGGAATGCATTCTCTCCAATCTCGAAAGTCGTTCCCTGATCTCCATCAGCACTTGGATTTTTGGGACGTTAAGGAGGGCATAGTTGTGAAACCATCATCGAGAAGAACTTCAGTGCTAGGGAGAACCTCGGCGTGCCCTTCCGTTGGGGCTTTCCTACCTCTGGGCCCGAGGGGGGGTTCGGGCTCGCCTACGATCAAAAGGAGTCCGAGAACGTGGCCGAGCTTCACTCCGCTTTCCTTCTTCGGTGGGCTTGTCTGGCCCATCGATTCGCTGCTTGCCACTGACTTCATCGTCCTTGGCCTCGAAGGCCTTCTCTATCCGGGCATAACTTTCAGCACGAGCTAGCATGTCAGCAAAATCCCTGGGATACTTCTTTTTCAGAAAAAATAGCAAGTCATTCTTCTGAAGGCCACCCTTGAGGGCGGCCATGGCGACTGACTGATCCAAGTTTTGGACCTTCAATGCGGCAGTATTAAATCGGATGATATAAGTCCGGATGGGTTCTTCCTCCTTCTGCCTAATGGCCATCAAAAAATTCGAACCTTGGCGTGGACGCCAACTACTGATGAAGTGGGCTACGAACTATTGGCTTATCTGGTCAAACGATAAGATGGTACTCAGCTTAAGCACCGAATACCAGTTCTTGGTAGCTCCCTCAAGGGTAGAGGGAAAAGCCCAGCATAAGATAGCATCTGACGCGCCGTAGAGCAACATCGTTGTCCGAAAGGCTTTTGGATGATCGATCGGATCGATGGTTCCATCGTAACTCTCGAGCTGTGGAAGCTTAAAGTTCGGCGGGATCGGTTTCTGCATAATTTTCTACAAAAAGAAAGGGTCAGTACAAATGTCATTACCACGTGAGGAGAGAGTGTGACGAAGTTCTTCAATTCGTCGGCTCATTTTTAAGAGCCTTCGATCCAAGAGATCTTCACGATCTTTGATCTTCAAGATTTTTTGGTAGAATGGGTGCGAGCTTCCCCCTGGGTCGAGCCATGGTCCGAGCAAGGGCTCTCCCTCCTTTGCCTCCCCCTTCAGGGGATCGGAGGTCGGATAGCCCAGGTTGGCCTTCCTGGATCGAACCACATGACTCTGGAGAGTCCCGCACTGGTTGAGCTGGTGTCGGAGCCTATCAGTGCATGGCATGCATCGTCTGCACCACCTCCGTGAGGTCATGAACTTACTCGACGAGCAGGTTGAACTGCTCCACATTCACCATAGCTACAGATGGAACTTGGGTCACTGGGGCTGAAGTGGGAGCGGACGAATCTGAATGGGATCGGGCCATGGAGGCCATCAATCGTCCGATCGAAGCTCTCCTGGGGGGCATTTTCACTTCGAGAAAAAATTTTAGAGAGGAAGAAGAGAGATCTCCAGAGAGAAAAGAGAGAAATCATCGTCGAGCACTCCTTTAAGAACAAGGAAACCTTGGAGGTTCGGGCCCTTCCTCTAGTGCCAATCTGTTGGTGCAGAAACTGATCGTCGTCGGATCCAACTGGAGTGCAAGTGGACGAGGTCACCGTCAAAAATCTGCAAAATAAAATTTCGTTCGGAGCCGGTGGAGGGGTGGCTCTAGCAGGACTCTCCGACGATCAAGTCAGTTCTGGCCAACAGAAATGGAGTACTCAAGAATGAGTTCCACAGAGCTTAGAAAAGGAGAGAAGAGTTTAGAGCTTAGAGTTAGCGTATCTGGAGGATCCTTTTTATAGACGAAGCTTGATGGTGACAGCTGCAACTATCTGATAGCGGGCCGCTCGAGGTCCGATGGGATCAGTCATGAAGGAAGGCACTATCTGCAGTGCCGCCTGTCATAGATTGATGGTGACAGCCATCGCCATCTGGTAGCGGGTCGCTATCACCTGCAGTGGACTGATAGCGATCGTTCGTCCGAATTTACTAGTCGTGGCTCCGAGAAAGCAGGCATTGATTGGTAAACTTCGACACATATCAATTCCAGAGGAGTTTGGACTTCTGGAGGAGTTCGGTTGAGGGAAAGCTCGGAAGGAGTTCGGCCGAAAGAGTGTGGAGGAAGTTCGGCTCTCAAGGAAGTCCGATCGAAGAGGAAGCCAGGAGGGGGTTCGGACTCTCGCGAGAGTTCGACCGAAGGGAAAGCCAGTAGGGGGTTCGGGCTCTCATGGGAGTCCGACTGAAGCTCGACCGCTGAGGAGTCCGATCGATCGAAGGAGATGTCTGAAAGGAGTCCGACTGGAGGAGTTCGACTAAGGCCTGGCTGCTGGGGTCCAAAAAAGCTCGACCGTTGAGGAGTTCGGCCAAGGCCCAATCGCTGGGGTCCGAAGGAGCTCGACCGTTGAGGAGTTCGGCCGGCTGAAGGAGTTCGGCTAAGGTCCGATCGTTGGGAGTCCAAAGGAGCTGGGCTGCTGAGTTTGATCAGCTGAAGGAGTTCGACTAAGGCCCGGCCACTAGGGTCCGAAGGAGCTCGACCGTTGAGTTTGGCTGGCTGAAGGAGTTTGGCTAAGATCCATCCGTTGAAGCTCTTCTATGGCTATCGGTTGCATTAAGCTGAGCATCGAACTAGACTTCGGTAGGAGTGGAGTTTATCCCCAACAGATATAAAATTTTATAGTCAAATAATATCTATATTTATATTTGTATTCATCAAATAAAATAAATATGGATATGGATATACTAGTATCCAATCCATATTCGATCCGATTTTAGTCCTATACTAGATTGACGTTGTTGGTGCAGAATCTGGTTGACGCCGGATCGAGCTTGAGTTGAGGAAGAAGAGGTCATCGTCAATGATCTGCAAAATAAAGTTTCATTTAGAGTTGGTGGTGGTGGCTCCGACAGAATCCTCCGACAATCAAGTCAGCTCTTCTGGCCAATAAAAATGGAGTACTCAGATAAGAATTCAGTAGAGTTTTGGAAAGAAGAAGAGAACTTAGAGAAAATGTATCTGAAGGATCCCTTTTATAGACGAAGTCCAGAGCAGATTAAAAGTGATGGCCGTAACCGTCCGGTAGTGGGCCGCTCGGGGCCACGTGGAGTTTGTTACAGAGAGAGGTATTCGTTGCCGTGATGTGGTCGTTCATTGAGATTTAATAGTCAAAGTTCGGATGAAGCAGGCATTGGTTAGTGAAGAGCTTTGACATATATTAATTTCAGAAAAGTTCGGACTCCTAAAGAGAATACGGCTAGAGGAGATCATTCGGAAGGAAGCTAGCTAAAATCTAAAAGTAATCTGACTGAAGAAGAAGTCCAGAAGGAGTTCGGCTCCTGAAGAAATCCGACTGAAGGAGAAATCCATAAGAAGTTTGGCTTCTAGAGGAACTTGACTGAAGAAAAAATTCAGAAGGAGTTTGGCTCTTGAAGGAATTCGACTGAAGGAGAAATTCAGAAAGAGTTCGGCTCCTGGAGGAACTTGACTGAAGAAGAAATTCGGAAGGAGTTTGGCTCCTAGAGAAATCTAACTGAAGGAGAAGTTCGGGAGGAGTCCGACTGACAGAGAGAAGTTTGGTCGAAGAAAAAGTCCGAGAAGAGTTTGACTAATGGAGAAGTCCAAAAGGAGTCCAACTGATGGAGAAGTCCGAATGGAGTTCAGCCGCTGTAGGGGTTCGAAAGAGGTTCGGCCGCTGGAGGGGTTCGGCTGGGATTCCGTCACTGGAGGAGTTCGACTGTTTGAAGAAGTTCGTCTGGAGTTCGACCGCTGGAGGAAATATTCTCGATCGAAGCTCTTCCATGATTATCAGTTGTATTAGGCTAAGCATCAGATTGGACTTCAGTAGGAGTGAGGTTTATCTCTAACAATAGTTCTCTCACTTTCAAGTTCAAAATTCGAAGAAAGAGAGTACAAAAAAAATGACTGTCGAAGTTTTTTTTCGAGCTCTACACCCATTAATTGAAGCTCGGAGGAGATCTTATCTCCAATCGAGGTTGAAGGAGATCTTATCTCCTATTGAAGGGTTGGAGCTCGGAGGAGATCTTATCTCCAGCTGAGGTTGAAGGAGATCTTATCTCCTATTAAGGTTGAAGTTGAAGCTCGAAGGAGATCTTATCTCCAACCGAGGTTGAAGGAGATCTTATTTTCTATTGAAGGGTTGGAGCTCAGGGGAGATCTTATCTCTAGCCAAGGTTAGGGAAGATCTTATCTCCTGTTGAGGTTGGTGTTGAAGCTCGGAGGAGATCTTATCTCCAATCAAGGTTGAAGGAGATCTTATCTTCTGTTGATGTTGAAGTTGAAGCTCGAAGAAGATCTTATCTCCAACCGAGGTTAAAGAAGATCTTATCTCCTATTGAGGTTGGCGTTGAAGCTCGAGGGAGATCTTATCTCCTTCTAGCGTCAATCCAAATGGTGCAGAATTTGGTTGATGTCGGATCGAGCTGGAGTTGAGGAAGAAGAGATCGTCGTCGGTGACTTACAAAATAAAGTTTCATCCGAAGTCGATGGTGGTGGCTCCGGCAGGAGACGATCAAGTCAACTCTTCTGACTAACAGAAATGGAGTGCTCAGACAAGAATTCAGCAAAATTTTGGGAAGGAGAAGAGAGCTTAGAAAAAACGTATCTGAAGGATCCCTTTTATAGATGGAGTTTGAAGTAGATTAATAGTGACGACCGTAATCGTCCGATAGTCGGCTGCTCAGGACCATGTAGAGTTTGTTATGGAGAGAGGTGTTCGTTGCCGTGATGTAGCCATTCATTGAGATTTAATAGTCGAAGTTCGGAGGAAGCAGACGTTGGTTGGTGAAGAGCTTCGACATACATCAATTCCAAAAGAGTTCGGATTCTTAAAGGAAATACGGCTAGAGGAGATCAAATCTGGAAGTAATCCATTGGAGGAATTCGATTGAAGGAGAAGTTCGAAAGGAGTTCAGCTCCTGGAGGAATCCGACTGAAGGAGAAATCGGTAAAGAGTTCAGCTCATGAAGAAACTTGACTGAAGGAGAAATTTGGAAGAAATTCGGCTCCTGGAGGAATTGAAGAAATTTGGAAGGAGTTTGGCTCCTGGAGAAACTTGACTAAAGAAAAAATTTGGAAGGAGTTCGATTTCTGAAAGAATCTGATTGAAGAAGAAGTTCGGAAGGAGTTCGACTGATGGAGAAATCTGGCCGAAAGAGAAGTCTGGGAAGAGTTCATCTTATAGAGAAGTCCCAAAGAAGTCTAGCTGATTGAGAAGTCCGGATGGAGTTTGACTGCTGTAGGGGTTCGAAAGAGGTTCGATCATTGGAGGAGTTCGACTGAAGTTCTATCGTTGGAGGAGTTCGGCTGTTTGAAGGAGTTGGGTTGAGATTCTACCGTTGGAGGAAATATTTTCGATCGAAACTCTTCCGTGATTATCAATTAGATTAGGCTAAGTATTAGATTGGACTTCGACGAAAATAAAATTTATCTTCAATAGATATAATTATTTATTTATATAAAAAAAAATTATAAATATATTGAACGAGGGGTTTTACCCCTGCTAAACTTGGATCTATGCTGCATGTTGAACTAGATGTCATCCTTTACTTTGATCACCGTATAATGCATAAAAAAAATTAAATCAACGCGCAAACAAGCTAGCGTGTCTACCGCACTTGTCAACGAAGAATGGAGTTGACGCTGTTGGAATCTGTTATTGGTCAGAATCTAGCAGCTTTTGTCCTCTTCGATGAATAATCTAAGCACCATTTCCAGAACACGTCCCACTTGTCCCGTGCCAGCATCGACCAGCTTTATTTAAATCAATGTGCCACGTTGTGAACAATTCAATAATTAGTAATCTTTGTGAAAAAAATCTATTAAAAAAAACTTAGATAAGTATAGATAGTTTTTTTTTTTTAAAGAAAAGAAACAGGTGCTAGCTAGTACAATAATTAATAAAATTATATATCAGCTCGATTATTTTTATGTGAATTCTGTGTGTTATTGAAATAACCCTTCCTTTGGAGCTTGTGTCAACCATTTGAGGAACAAGCTTAGCCTTAAGTTATATCAAAAATAAAATACAATCTAAGCTAGATTTATGCCTATGATTTAGTACCTTGAAATCGCAACGCAACTCATTCATCTATTGGATTTTGGAGTTGGGCTTTAAATATTTTATTTATCTATCATTTAAATTATTTCAGTCAACTCATCAAGTTGGATTCTTGGATCTATATTCCAGATTTGTTACAGCTTAATTTAAGAAGTGTCTCTTGTCATTCGCAAGATGATTTGTTTGATGTTATGATATTTAGAATGATTTCACTAGCACGTGTTTGTGATGTCCAAAAATATTTTAAAAAAAAATGGAGAGTGAGAAGAATCATTTATTTTTTTTCTACTAAGAAATCATCCACACAGCCTTTACTAAGACCATGTCATGCATCAAAGTAATAATATTTTATATACCATATACATCACATGATAGTACTGTAAGAATTTTTTAATTATAAATTATTATTAATTATTTATTTATTTTATTAAAAATAAATTAATTATATGATTCGAATTGATAGACATGCATGTAAATTCAATATTATTTATAATTTTTTTGTTCTGAGCTAGGTACATCTTATTTGAGTTAGTGTAATTAGGACGGCATAGTATAGGCTTTGGTCCGACATAAGTCTATGATGGATGGATCTGTTCTATTAGGATTTTATTTTATATGGCTAGGTCCTCTCTCCACTTTCTATAAATATCATGAGACTAGTTCTCTAGCTTGTCCCATCGAATAGCCGTCTGTTGAGAGGAAGCTGATAGAGAAGGATCTGATTCCGATGTTCATCTAAGCATCTGTTGCTGTTATTTTTCGTAAATCAATGACAAACATAGATACGCATCTATCTTTTATATTCTAATCTTTTGCATAGATTCATAGGAATCATCTATAAATACATCATGGCAATCAAAAGCATGCATGTTCATGAGCTCCACTCACAAAGTGCTCATCTTGATGATTGGCCCATAAAAATACATGTCTATAATTGATGTGGTGCACCGCATCATAGGATATAATTTCTTTATGCACAGGTTCAGATCCTCTGCCACGTCAAAAATCTTATATCTCGCTACTTCTATTCTTAGGCTCTCCAAACACCAAGAGATGGGATTTATCTTCCACAAGCTTCCATCATGTTTTATTGCTCTGCAGCCACCATCGAAGTTCTGTCAATCCTTGATAATTTTCAGGAAAAATTATCGGCAAAGAGGGGCCGAGATCATGTACGAGGGTGTGATGTTCCAAGGTAAGTAGTGGTGAGGAAATTCTGATGATGAGTTAGGCACCTGTTCTTGTTCTTGCTGCACTACCATGGGTTTTGGAGGCAATCAAACACACAAGAGGTTTTGGCTCTATTTTAATTCTTTGGTCCAGGAGTAGAGGTACGATTGTAAGAATTTTCAGGGGGAAGAAGGAGGATGGTAGGGGAGCAGGTGTCGGATTTCCTATTCTTTCCTCTGAACCAATTTTACCTATTACGAAAGACGTGGATTACTTGAAAGGGTATACATGGATCGGGTCACGGGCAATCTCGATTTGCTCTGATTTTTTAATCACATTCTAATGTTCGATATAGGACCTGATCTAATAAAAGATCGGATCGGATCTACAGTCAAATTTTCTATGCAATAGGTCATGTTGGTGCAGAAATCCGTCGCCGCCGGAGGTCGCCGCAATCGAGGCCGCTGGGCGCCGCCGGGGACCTGCAAAACGAAGTCCCGTCCGGAACCGGTGGGGTGGTGGCTCCGGCAGGACCCTCCGACGGTCAAGTTAGTTTCCGGCCAATAGTAATGGAGTGCTCGGAATGAGTTCCGGAGCTTAGAGATGCGGAGGGGAGCTTAGAGAGTCGAGAGTTCAGAGAGCTTAGCCTTAGTATGTCGGGAGGGGTCCTTTTATAGCGGAGCTTAGTTGATGGTGACGGCTGTGCCGTCTGGCAGAGAGTCGTCGAGCAGCATGGAGTTTGGTACGGAGAGGAAGGCGTCGTCTGGTAGATCGTGGGAGCCATACCGGCGAGCCGTGGGCCGCATGGAGTCCGGTACGGAGAGGAAGGCGTCGTCCGGTAGGTCGTGGGAGCCATACTGGCGAGTCGTCGGCCGCATGGAGTCCGGTACGGAGAGGAAGGCGCCGTCCGGTCTTGCTGCAGGCGACAGTTCGTCCAATGGAGTTCGGACTTGTAACAGAGTTCGGCCGAGGGGGAAGCTGGGGGAGTTCGTCTGGCTGAAGGGTCGGCCATCTGTAGAGTTCGGCCGCGGGACGGTTGCCGAGGAGTTCGACCGCTGAGAGGCCCGAAGAAGCTCGGCTGGCCAGTTGAAGGACTTCGGTTGCTAGTTGGTTCGGCCAGGGCTCGCTGAGGAGTTCGGTCGCCTAGGGTCGGTCCGAAGGGGTTCGGCCACTTGGGCTCGCCTGAAGTCGGTCCGAAGGAGTTCGGCCGTGGGGTCCGAAGGAGTTCGGCTGCATGGGCTCGCCTGGGGTCGGTCCGAAGGAGTTCGGCCGTGGGAAGTCCGAAGGAGTTCGGCTGCATGGGCTCGCCTGGGGTCGGTCCGAAGGAAGTTCGGCCGTGGGAAGTCCGAAGGAGTTCGGCTCGGTCCGAAGGGGTTCGGCCACTTGGGCTTGCCTGAAGTCGGTCCGAAGGAGTTCGGCCGTGGGGTCCGAATGGGTTCGGGCTCGTAGGAGAGTTCGGCTGAAGGGAAAACCCGGGAGGAGCTCGGATGGCCGAACGGGCGTCTGGGAGGAGTCCGTCTCCCGAAGAAGTCCAGCCGCTTGGAGTCCAAGGAGCTCGGCCGTCAGGAAGTTCGGCTGGCGGTGGGAGTTCGTCCTCTAGGCAGTTCGGCCCGGACCTTGGCGCAGGGGAGTTCGGCCTCTAGGTAGTTCGGCCCGGACCTTGGCGCAGGGGAGTTCGGCCTCTAGGCAGTTCGGCCCGGACCTTGGCGCAGGGGAGTTCGGCCTCTAGGCAGTTCGGCCGTGGTAGGGGCTCGGCCTGGCGCCTGGCGCTAAAGCTCTTCAGCGGCTACTGGTTACATTGGGCTGAGCGTCGGGCCGGGCTTCGGCAGGAGCGGGATTTATCCCCAACAGTAGCCCCCCCACTCCCGAGTTCAAAAATTGAAGGAAGGGAGTACCAAAACAGGCGGCTGCCGAAGTCTTCTTCCAGGCTCCGCATTTGTTGCAGCTGAAGCTCGGGGGAGATCTCATCTCCAGCCAATATTGACGCTGAAGTTGAAGTGGGACTCGTTTCCAGCCAAAATTGGTGAAGCCGATGTTGAGGCCGGGGTCAATGTCGCCCCCCGTGATCAGGGTCGGAGTCGACATTGCCTAAATCAACCGAAGTCGATTCGGGGGAGACCTCCTTTTTTGCAGTCAAGGTTATGATCGCTTGGGGGAGATCCCGTCTCCCGCTGATGCTGACACCGAAGTTGAAGCTGAGGTCCGAAGGAGACCTCGTCTTCTGCAGTGAAGCTTGCCGTAGACTCTGGGGCTCGGCCTTGGACCTTGCTCACGTCAGGACGAGGTTCTCCTCTTGTTCCCAACGGGCTGTGGGGGCACATGGGGACCGTCGTCCTCGCCTCTCCCCCCATCCCGTCCTTGGTGGACGGGGCCTTCGACTTTGCTCACGCTAGGACGAGGTTCTCCTCCTGTTCCTAGCCGGCTGTGGGGGCACATGAGGACCGTCGTCCTCGCTTCTCCCCCCATCCCGTCCTTGGTGGACGGGGCCTTTGACTTTGCTCGTGCTAGGACGAGGTTCTCCTCCTGTTCCTAGCCGACTGTGGGGGCACATGAGGACCGTCGTCCTCGCTTCTCCCCCCATCCCGTCCTTTGTGGACGGGGCCTTTGACTTTGCTCGTGCTAGGACGAGGTTCTCCTCCTGTTCCTAGCCGGCTGTGGGGGCACATGAGGACCGTCGTCCTCGCTTCTCCCCCCATCCCGTCCTTTGTGGACGGGGCCTTTGACTTTGCTCGTGCTAGGACGAGGTTCTCCTCCTGTTCCTAGCCGACTGTGGGGGCACATGAGGACCGTCGTCCTCGCTTCTCCCCCCATCCCGTCCTTTGTGGACGGGGCCTTCGACTTTGCTCACGCTAGGACGAGGTTCTCCTCCTGTTCCTAGCTGGCTGTGGGGGCACATGAGGACCGTCGTCCTCGCTTCTCCCCCCATCCCGTCCTTGGTGGACGGGGCCTTTGACTTTGCTCGTGCTACTGTTGGGGTTGCGTTTTCTGGGATGGGAACGCATTCTCTCCGACTCCGGAAGTCGTCTCTTGATCTCCAGCAGCACTTGAGCCTTCGGGGTGTTGAGGGGGGCGTAGCTGTGAAAACGCCGTCGGAGGGGAGAACCTTGGCGCGGAGACGAACCTCGTCGCGGGGGAGAACCTCGGCGCCGGGGGGAACTTCGGCGCCGGAGGGGACTTCGGCATCGGGGGGGACTTCGGTGTGCCCTTCCGTCGGTGGCTTCCCGCCCCCGAGCCTGAGGTGGAGTCCGGGCTCGCCCGCGACCAGGGGGAGTTCGGGAGCGCGGCCAAGCTTCGGTGCGCTTTCTTTCTTCGACGGGCCTTCCCGCTCTGCCTACTCGTCGCTTGTCGCGAGCTTCATTATCCTTGGCCTCAAAAGCCTCCTCTGCCCGGGCATAGCTTTCCGCCCGAGCTAGCATGTCAGCGAAATCCCTGGGATATTTCTTTTCCAGGGAGAACAACAGGTCGTTCTTCTGAAGGCCGCCCTTGAGTGCGGCCATAGCAACTGATTGGTCCAGGTTCCGGACTTCCAGCGCGGCAGCGTTGAACCGGGTGACGTAAGCCCGGATGGGTTCCCCCTCTTTTTGCCTGATGGCCAACAAGGAATCCGAGCCTCTGCGCGGCCGTTTGCTGCTGGCAAAGTGGGCCACGAATTGTTGACTCATTTGGTCAAACGATAGGATGGTGCCCGGCTTAAGCGCCGAGTACCAATTCCTGGCCGCTCCTTTGAGGGTAGAAGGGAAAGCCCGACACAAAATGGCATCAGGCGCGCCATGGAGCAACATTGTTGTCCTGAAAGCCTCCAAATGGTCGACCGGGTCGGTGGTCCCATCGTAGCTTTCAAAATGCGGGAGCTTGAAGTTCGGCGGTACCTGTTCCTGCATAATTTTCTGTGAGAAGGGAGGATCAGTGCAAATATCGTTACCGCGGGAGGAAGGAGTATGACGAAGTTCTTCTATGCGTCGTCCCATCTCCAAGAGCCTTTGATCCAGGAAGTCTTCGCGATCCTTAATCCCCAAGGTCTTCTCGCGGAATAGGTGTGAAGCCTCCCCCTGGGTCGAGCCGCGGTCCGAGCAGGGACTCCTTGCCGGCTGCCCTTCTCTCCCGAGGGCCGGAGGTCGGGTAGCCCACATCGGTCGCTCCTGGACTGGGTTCCCGGGCTCCGGGGAACCCCGCGCCGGTCGAGTGGGCGCCGGACCTCGCGAATGCGTGGCCTGCACCGCCCGCACCGCCTCCGTAAGATCGCGGACCTGCTGGGCAAGCAGGTCGAACCGCTCCGCATCCACCGCGGGTACGGAGCGGGCCCGTGTCGCCGGGGCCGGAGCGGGAGCGGACGGACCCGAACGGGATCGGGCCGCGGAGGCTGCCGACCTCCGGGTCGAGGCCCTTCTGGGGGGCATTTTTCTTTCCAAAAAAGGAATACTGAAGAAGGGGAAGAGAGATCCGGAGCAGAGGAAGGAAATCGTCGCCGAGCACTCCTTTAAGAACAAGGGAACCTCGAAGGTTCAGACCCTTCCTCTAGCGCCAATCTGTTGGTGCAGAAATCCGTTGCCGCCGGAGGTCGCCGCAATCGAGGCCGCTGGACGCCGCCGGGGACCTGCAAAACGAAGTCCCGTCCGGAACCGGTGGGGTGGTGGCTCCGGCAGGACCCTCCGACGGTCAAGTTAGTTTCCGGCCAACAGTAATGGAGTGCTCGGAATGAGTTCCGGAGCTTAGAGATGCGGAGGGGAGCTTAGAGAGTCGAGAGTTCAGAGAGCTTAGCCTTAGTATGTCGGGAGGGGTCCTTTTATAGCGGAGCTTAGTTGATGGTGACGGCTGTGCCGTCTGGCAGAGAGTCGTCGAGCAGCATGGAGTTTGGTACGGAGAGGAAGGCGTCGTCTGGTAGATCGTGGGAGCCATACCGGCGAGCCGTGGGCCGCATGGAGTCCGGTACGGAGAGGAAGGCGTCGTCCGGTAGGTCGTGGGAGCCATACCGGCGAGTCATGGGCCGCATGGAGTCCGGTACGGAGAGGAAGGCGTCGTCCGGTAGATCGTGGGAGCCATACCGGCGAGCCGTGGGCCACATGGAGTCCGGTACGGAGAGGAAGGCGTCGTCCGGTAGGTCGTGGGAGCCATACTGGCGAGTCGTCGGCCGCATGGAGTCCGGTACGGAGAGGAAGGCGCCGTCCGGTCTTGCTGCAGGCGACAGTTCGTCCAATGGAGTTCGGACTTGTAACAGAGTTCGGCCGAGGGGGAAGCTGGGGGAGTTCGTCTGGCTGAAGGGTCGGCCATCTGTAGAGTTCGGCCGCGGGACGGTTGCCGAGGAGTTCGACCGCTGAGAGGCCCGAAGAAGCTCGGCTGGCCAGTTGAAGGACTTCGGTTGCTAGTTGGTTCGGCCAGGGCTCGCTGAGGAGTTCGGTCGCCTAGGGTCGGTCCGAAGGGGTTCGGCCACTTGGGCTCGCCTGAAGTCGGTCCGAAGGAGTTCGGCCGTGGGGTCCGAAGGAGTTCTCGGCTGCATGGGCTCGCCTGGGGTCGGTCCGAAGGAGTTCGGCCGTGGGAAGTCTGAAGGAGTTCGGCTGCATGGGCTCGCCTGGGGTCGGTCCGAAGAAGTTCGGCCGTGGGAAGTCCGAAGGAGTTCGGCTCGGTCCGAAGGGGTTCGGCCACTTGGGCTTGCCTGAAGTCGGTCCGAAGGAGTTCGGCCGTGGGGTCCGAATGGGTTCGGGCTCGTAGGAGAGTTCGGCTGAAGGGAAAACCCGGGAGGAGCTCGGATGGCCGAACGGGCGTCTGGGAGGAGTCCGTCTCCCGAAGAAGTCCAGCCGCTTGGAGTCCAAGGAGCTCGGCCGTCAGAAAGTTCGGCTGGCGGTGGGAGTTCGTCCTCTAGGCAGTTCGGCCCGGACCTTGGCGCAGGGGAGTTCGGCCTCTAGGCAGTTCGGCCCGGACCTTGGCGCAGGGGAGTTCGGCCTCTAGGCAGTTCGGCCGTGGTAGGGGCTCGGCCTGGCGCCTGGCGCTAAAGCTCTTCAGCGGCTACTGGTTACATTGGGCTGAGCGTCGGGCCGGGCTTCGGCAGGAGCGGGATTTATCCCCAACAGGTCATTTGGGTTGGATTGGGTTCATATATAATCTTACTCCAATCCAAAAAATTTAGATCTAAATAGGATACTAGTCAAATATAGCCAATACCACTACATAGTGAACTGCTATCAATCATACAAAATAAATAATAAATAATATTAATTTTAAAATAAATTATGATATAAAAATAATTTTAAACGTATCTTTATGCTAAAATATTTCTTATACAAATCTTACATCATAACTTACAGGCTCAAATTGATTCTGATCCTAATAATATATTGGGGTCAGGTTAGGTTGAGTTATAGAATAGAAGATCCAAAATTGATTTAGAAAATAAATAGATCAGATCAGATCAGATCAGATCAGATCAATTATAATTCAATAAACTCAGGCTCTACTCGAAAAATAAAACTTGTCCAATTTTAGAATCTAACCCTACCCCATGGGTCCTTTAAAGTGGATTGAATTGAATCTAAATCAGTTGGGTTGGGTCACGGGTCAAGCCAATCCATCTATAGCCTTAATAACTAGGTATTCCACCATCAATGAGAGAATGAAAGAGGAAGCAAAGTTATTAGGATGAGGGTTTTTAAAAATGATAGAGGGTATTCCACCTGTGAACATTTCAAGAGTTTGAGGAAGAGATGGGTGGATCTTTTATGGTTTGTGCCAAAAAAAATGTATGATCCTTGATAGCTTTTACTTTATCCATCTTGAAGCTTGGTGGCTATTGATTATTTCAGAAATTCAAATAAGATAACATTCCATTCTAAACATAGCATGTATGATATGAGGGATAATTGTCTATCTTCAAGATGGATGATATGATGGTTGTTGGGGATAAATCTCATTCCTATCGAAGTCCAGTCTGATATTTAGCCTAATGCAACTGATAATCACGAAAGAGCTTCGATCAAAAATTCTCCTCCAATGGTCGGACCTCAATCGAATTCCTCAAACGGTCAAATCTTAGCCAAACTTTTTCAGTCGGCCGAACTCCTTCCGAATTTCTCCTTCAGTCAAATTCCTCCGAAAGTCGAACTCCTTCCAGATCTCTTCCTCAGTCGAATTCTTTCAAGGGCCAAATTTCTTCCGAACTTTTTCTTCAGTCGGACTCCTCCAGGAATTGAACTTCTTTTGGACATTTTCGTCAGTTGGACTCCTCCAGGAGCCGAACTCCTTTCGAACCTCTCCCTCAGTCGAATACCTTCAGGAGACGAATTTTTTTTGGACTCCTCGTTCAGTCGAATTTCTACAGGAGCCAAACTCTTTTCGGATCTCTCATTCAGACGGATGCCTATAGGAGCCAAACTCCTCCCAGACTTCTTCCTTAGTCGAACTCCTCCAAGAGCCAAACTTCTTCTGGATCTCTCCTTCAGTCGGATGCCTACAAGAGCCAAACTCCTTTCAGATTTTTTTCTTAGTCAGACTCCTCCAGGAGTCGAACTTCTTCCGGATCTCTCCTTCAATCGGATGCCTATATGAGCCGAACTCCTTCTGGATCTCTCCTTCAGACGAATGCCTATAGGAGCCGAACTCCTTCCAGACTTCTTCCTCAATCAGACTCCTCCAAGAGCCGAACTTCTTCCAAATCTCTCCTTCAGTCGGGTGCCTCCAGGAGTCGAACTCCTTCTGAATCTCTCCTTCGGTCGAATGCCTACCGGAGTCGAACTCCTTCCGGACTCCTCCTTCAGTCGGATTTCTCTAGCAGATTACTTTCAGATTTCAGCTAGCATTCCTTTCGAATGATCCTTTCTAGCCGCATTTTCTTTAGAAGTCCGAACTCCTCTGAAATTGACATATGTCAAAGTTCTTCACCAACCAATGTCTGCTTCCTTCGAACTTCGACCATTAAATTTCGACGAACGGGCACATCACGATACCTCTCCCTCTGTAGCAAATCCTATGATGCCTCGAGTAGCCCACTACCGGACGGTTATGGCTATCACTATCAGTCTGGCGATACCTCTCTCTTTGTAATAAATCCCATGCGGCCCCGAGCGGCCCGCTACTGGACGGTTATGGCTATTATTATCAGTCTGACGACACCTCTTCCTCCATAATAAGTCCCATGCGGCTTCGAGCGGCCCACGGTCGGACAGTATGGCTGTCACTATCTATCTGCTACAAGCTCCGTCTATAAAAAGAGATCCTCCAGATACGTTTTCTCTAAGCTCTCTTCTTCTTCTTAAAACTTTGCCAAGTTCTTTCCTGAACACTCCATTTTTGTTGACCAAAAATGCTGATTTGATCGTTGGAAGATTCTGTCGGAGCCATCACCATTGACTTCGAATGAGACTTTGTTTTATAGATCATCGACGGTGATCTCTTTTTCCTCATCTCCAACTCAATTCGGTGTTAATCAGATTCTGCACCAATAATGACTATCTAAAATTATATAGCTTTAGTACAACCTACTAAATAAAATTATTTGTAATGTTTGAGGTCTATATAGAACCTAATAGTTGTTGTCGTGAAGAAGATTCATTATTCTTTCGCAATTCGAACCTGTGGTGCGAGGGTCCACGCTAAAAAGCTACACAAGAGGATCCAAGCGGATCCCAGTTACCTCCTTCATGCGAAAAAAAAATTTATTTTATATAATAAATTATAAAAAAATTCAAAATATTATGAGATTCATGAATGACCGTGGACTCGATCGAGCTTCCAGCCACCACATGCCACAGGCATGTACTGCCATGTGGCCCAAAGGCGCCGTATACCAGATTCCTTGGACAAATGACAACCCTTTCGGAATGGAGCCAAAGAGACTTTTTTTTCTTTTTTTTAATTATTATGCAAATATGTGACAGGGCGAGATAAAACAAGAGATAAGATCAAATCATGCATGTGGACATATTCATAATAAACATTCAACGCACTGCTCATGATAAAATAATATAGGCAACCGAACAAGGAGGGCCAATACAGAACCATAAGCTACGAGCCATGACTTCATGTACGTACATAGAGGGTAATAAATTGGTTATTAAAAAATATTTATTTAAAAAATAATTATAAAATTTTTTTTATCATATTTGATTAGTAAAAAAATTAATCTAAAAAAAATATTAAGAAAGATTATTATATTTGATTAGAAGTAATTTTATACAAAAATATTATCAATTTTTTGATATTATTTTTTAATAAATAATTTAAATAATAATATATTTTGTTTTAATTCATTTGTTAGTCATTTATGATACATCTATATAAACACTATCAATATTGACTACTTGGAATATTGAAATATATTTATATGAGTTAATATATTTTTTTTAATTATATATATTAAAAATTATATTTATTATTATAAATAAATTTTAGTATATTTTTTAGATAAAAATTATATTAATTATTAATAAATCTTACATTAAATTTATTGATCATTAATAAATATTTATTAATTATTTGTTAATAATTAATATTTATTAATAAATATGTTAACTATATTGTTATTTATAAATAGTAAGATGATATATTTATGATATATTAATAAAATTTTAATATAATTAATATTAATTATAATATAATATTAATATAATATAAGTTCATACATTTCTATCAATGCCTCCACCAAGTGATCCAACATGTGAAAATAAATACCATCAAAAGGATAGTATTTATTTTATCTTTTCTTTTAAAACATATATGTGAGATCAATCATTTATTTTACTATCTCTCGTTTACCTTTTTGTACCAAAAATAATAATTTAATATAAAATTTATTTTTTTCATATCAAATTACTTCCAACTAAATGGGCCCTGGGTTGCCTTCGCTAGGCTGCTTTTCGTTTTTGTTGGACGATGTGAGAAGTGGCTTAACTTTCTCCACGGAGAGATATATAGAAACCGCATTCAAGGACCACTGCACATGCTAAGGTTGCTAAACTTAAAAAGTCATGCCGACACGGCATCCACCTTTATATTTTTCAGTTATTTTGTCCTCTAGCTAGGATTGCTGAATAAAGAAAATGATGCCAAATTAGTAATGGGTTAGATGGTGATCAAAGTAGGTGTTGAAGACCATAGAAGACAACCTTTGATCCAATATCTTTTATAGGATAGTTTAGAAATGAGACATGCCAGGAGGCCCAACATTGTCATGTAGCGTAGAATTTTACGAGCCTTTGCCATCAAGCGTCCAGCAAGAACTTTTACGGAGTGCACGTGTCACTTTACAGGCCAAATATATTTGGGCTGGATTTTTGGGATTAGAAGACTTTTTTCGTAGCGGTTGTGAAAATTTCAACCGGTGGCAGTTGATGCAGATCCCATGTCAAGTGGCAGTTGGGCGGCCTCGTCGCGCTTGCGATCTGATCGCCAAAGAGCGCTGACATGTGTGTTAGCGGGTCTCCGGGACGGGGGATCGCAGCCGGGATGGCCCCCGAAGCTGGGGAGGTCAGGATCATCCAGTGGATTGCGTACACCCAGGTTTTGACCCTTCTACATCGAGTGTTGGGTCCCACCAGATCGTTCCCGGCGGAACACGCGGTTCCTCTCATGCTGTCAAGTGCGCTGGACCCACCTCGACTGCCACCTCCAAACGTGCTCGGGTCGTTTCGCGCGAGAGGATGATTGGTCTTCTTTCGCCTGCCATGCAATGATTGGGTGACGCCTTGCACAAATCTTAAAGTATTTCAAATTTTTATATTTTCTACTAATCTCAAAATGTACGGTTCAATAGTGGATTCGTGTGATAAGAAAGTTGAATAATTTTTTTGCATAAAAGATAAAATCTCTGTTGGTACAGAATCTGATTGACGCCACATCGAGCTGAAGTTGAGAAAGAAGAGATTACTGTCGGTGACCTACAATATAAAGTTCCATCCGAAATCGATGATGGTAGTTCTGATAGGATCCTTCGATGATCAAATCAGCTTTTCTGGCCAACATGAATGGAGTACTCAGAAAAAAATTCAGCAGAATTTTGAGAAAAAAAAGAGAGCCTAAAGAAAACGTATCTAGAAAGTTCCTTTTATAGATAGAGTTCGGAGCAGATTAATAGTGACAATCATAACCGTCCGGTCATGGATCGCTCGAAATTACGTGAAATTTATTACAAAGAGAGGTTCACTCGTAATAGACTGATAATGACAGTCGTAACCGTTCGATAGTAGGGTCATCTGTAGCAGATTGATAAATGACAGTCATAACCATCCGGTAGTGAGGTCGCCTGTTCGTTGAGATTTAATAGTCAAAGTCCAAAGGAAGCAGACGTTGGTTGGTGAAGAACTTTGACATATATCAATTCTAGAGGAGTTCGGACTCCTAAAGGAAATTCGGCTAGGAGGATCATCCGGAAGGAATACTACTTGAAATCTAGAAGTAATCTGCTGGAGGAATCTGGATGGAGTTTGACTGATGGAGAAGTCCGGAAGGAGTTCGGCTTATGTAGGAATTCGACTGAAGAAGAGGTTCGGAAGGAGTTCGGCTCCTAGTGGAATCCAACTGAAGGAGAGATCCGGAAGAAGTTTGGCTGCTGGAGAATTTTCGATCAAAGATCTTCTATGATTATTAGTTACATTAGGTTAGGTACCAGATTGAACTTCGACGGGAGCGAAATTTATCCCTAACAATAGTTCTCCCACTTTCGAGTTTGAAATTCGAAGAAAGAGAATATAAAAAAGACGACTGCCGAAGTTTTTTTTCGGGCTCTGCACCTGTTGAGGTTGAAGCTCGAGGAAGATCTTATCTTCCGTGGAGGTTGAGAAAGATCTTATCTACTTTTTGAAGTTAAAGCTCGGTGGAGATCTGATCTTCAACTGACGTTATAGGAGATCTTATCTCCTGTTGAAGTTGAAGCTCGGGAGAGATCTTATCTACTATTGAGGTTGAAGAAGATTCTATCTTCTTTTGAAGTTGAAGTTCGGGGGAGATCTTATCTCCAGCCGAGGTTGTAGGAGATTCAATCTTCTGTTGAGGTCGAAGATCGGAAAAGATCTTATCTCCATCCGAGGTTGTAGGAGATCTTATCTCTTGTTGAGGTTGAAGCTCAGAAAAGATCTTATCTCCAGCCGAGATTGTAGAAGATCTTATCTCCTATTGAAGTTGAAGCTCGAAAGAGATCTTATCTTCGATCGAGGTTGAAGGAGATCCTATCTCTTGTTGAAGTTGAAGCTCGGGGGAGATATTATCTCTGACCGAGTCGGGGCTTCTCTTCTCACCTCGTCTAAAATGAACAAGATCTTCGACTTTGTTCACGTTAGGATGAGATTCTCTTTCTTTTTCTAACGGACTGTAGGGGTACATTAGGACCGTTGTCAGAGCCTCTTCCCTCATCTCGTCTAAAATGAACGAGGTTTTCAACTTTACTCACATGAGGACGAAGTTCTCCTTCTATTTCTAATGGACTATAGGGGCACATTAGGGCCGTTGTCAGGGTCTCTCCCCTTATCTCGTCTAAAATGAACGAGGCTTTCGACTTTACTCACATTAGGACGAGGTTCTCCTCCTATTCCTAATGGGCTATAGGAGCATATTAGGACCGTTGTCAGGGCCTCTTTTCTCATCTCGTCTAAAATGAACGAGGCTTTCAACTTTGCTCACGTTAGGACGAGATTCTCCTCCTATTCCTAACGGACTATATTTATCGTGAATTTAAATTCGTGGGGTAGTCCTCCTTTATCACTGGTACACAATAAAGATTAGGATGTTGGAATAGGAAGATTTCATTATAATCAAATTATCGGTAATATATTCACAGATTTTTCGAATTCCATAGTCGTGGGAGTGTTGTTCCTCCTAACTCCTTCAGGCAATAAGCTCCGAGTCGGATGATCTCTATTTTATACGAGCCTTTCTAATTTGGAGCAAGCTTTTCCTAGCTCTGAGGCTAAGAGATGGTGGTTCGCCGAAGCACTAAGTCCCTAGAGATAGTGTTGATGATGTCGAGAGACGGCCGATCTTCTTGTTGTTCCTCCCTTCTTGGTGGTTCTGACTGTGGCAGTGCCCTCGGTCGATCTTCTCTTGCTTCAGACCAACGTCTGTAGAGCATTGAGGGGGGTATAGTTGTGAAACCTTATAGGGGGAGAATTTTGTCGTGTCCTTCTGTCGGAGCTTCTTTGACGACGAGCTCGAGGAGGAGTTTGGGCTTGCTTGCGCTCGGGGGGAGTCCATGAGCATGGCCGAACTTAATTCGGCCTTTCATCAGGTGCGGATTTATTAGACTTGTCCGTCCGTGGCTCTTCTGCGGCTTCCTCATCCTTCAACTTGAAGGCTTCTTCCACTCGGGCATATCCTTCAGCCCAAGCTAGCAAATCGGCAGAGTCTCTAGGGTACTTTTTCTTCAGAAAAAATAATAAATCATTCTTCTGAAGGCCGTCCTTGAGTGTGGCCATTGCAATAGACTGATCTAGGTTTCGAACATCTAATGTAGCAGCATTAAATCGGGTGATATAAGCCCAGATAGATTCTCCCTCCTATTTGATATTCATCAGAGAATCCGAACCTCGGTGCGAATGTCGGCTGCTAACGAAGGGAGCCACAAAGTGATGGCTCATCTGATCAAAGAAGAAGATCGTATCCAACTTCGATGTCGAATACCAATTTCTTGCTGCTTCCTTTAAGATAGAGGGAAAAACTCAACATAAGATAGCGTCTGATATGCCATGGAACAGCATCATGGTCTGGAAGGCCTTCAGATGATCGACCGGATAAGAGATTTTATTGTAGCTTTCAAATTGGGAAAGCTTGAAGTTTGACAGAATGGACTCTTGTATAATCTTCAGAAAAAAAGGAGGATCAGTGAAAATATTATTACCATGTGAGGAGGGAGTATGACAGAACTCTTTGATTCGTCAGCTCATTTCCTAAAGTCTTTGATTCAGGAGATCTTCATGATCATTGAACTCCAAGTTTTTCTGGTGAGATGGAGGCAAAGCTCTCCCCTGGATTGAGTCATGGTCCGAACAAGGGCTCTCCATCCTCTGCTTTTCCTTTCTGGAGGTCACCGATCGGCTAGCCCAAGTCGACCATCTCTTGATCGGATTATGGGGCTTTGGAGAAGCTTGCTTCAGCCGAATTGGCGTCGGAGCCTGATGATGTATGGCCTGCACCACCTCTGTGAGATCGCGAACCTATTGGATCAGCAGGTTGAACTATCCCACATTTATCATGGCTGCAGGTGGCGCTTGAGTTACTGGAGCTGAAGTGGGAGCAGATAAATCTGAACAAAATTTGGCTGCAGAGGCTGTTGATCGTCGGGTCGAAGCTTTTCTGGGAGGCATTTTTTTCGGAAAGAACTCTAGAGAGGAAGAAGAGAGATCGCTGCTGAGCACTCCTTTAAGAATAAAAAAACTTTAGGAATAGAGGTGCCCTCTCTCTAGCACCAATCCTGTTGGTGCAGAATCTGGTTGACGCTAGATCGAGCTGGAGTTGAAGAAGAAGAGGTCGCCGCCAGTGACCTACAAAATAAAGTTTCATCCAAAGTCGATGGTGGTGGCTCTGGCAGGATCCTCCGACGATCAAATCAGCTCTTCTGGCTAATAGGAATGAAGTGCTCAGAAAAGAATTCAGCAAAGTTTTGGAAAGGAGAAGAGAGTCTAGAGAAAACGTATATGGATGGTCCCTTTTATAGACGGAGTCCAGAGCAGATTAATAATGACAATCATAACCGTTCGATCATGAGCCGCTCGGGGCCATGTGGAATTTATTATGGAGAGAGGTATTGCTCATAATAGACTGATAATGACAGTCGTAACTATCCGATAGTGGGATCGTCTGTAGCAGACTAATAAATGACAGTCGTAATCGTCCGGTAGTGAGGTCACCTGTTTGTTGAGATTTAATAGTCGAAGTTCGGAGGAAGCAAGAGTTGGTTGGTGAAGAACTTTAACATACATTAATTCCAAAGAAGTTCGGACTTCTAAAGAGAATACGGCTAGAGGGGATCATTCGGAAAGAATACTATTTGAAATTTAGAAGTAATCCGCTAGAGAAATTCGGATGAAGTTCGATTGATGGAGAAGTCCGGAAGGAGTTCGACTTCTGTATGAATCCGACTGAAGAAAAGGTCCGAAAGGAGTTCGGCTATTGAAGAATTTTCGATCGAAGTTCTTCTATGATTATCAGTTATATTAGGCTAGGTATCAGACTGAACTTCGGTGAGAGCGGGGTTTATCTCCAATAATCTCTATCTCTTCCAAAAGTAAAGGAAATGGCAGCAACACAACCACCAAATGAGCAGAGGTGAGTGCTAGTGGTGCACTGCTAGCCGTACTATTAGGATTTTTGATACTATAATTTTAATAGTGAAGTTACGTATGGCTTGGGAGTGGATTATGCTGTATATACATTAAGAACTTCACAAATTTATTTAGAAAGAGATTTATGATGGTTATGGATGGCTTTCTGGTTGATTCTTTGCTCATGAAAGGCTTCATTTATTTTTACAGGATTACTGCTGAGTAATGTGCTCATTACTATCAATTAAAATTTTATATGTTTACAGAGAAGCTAATATTTTAGCTAATTAATTTAATGGCATCTTATATGGTAAACCACATGGAATCTACATATATGAGTTTCCCCGATAGATCTTTCTATTCAATTTTTTGATATTGTATTTTCTAATTTCTATGGATATATCTATATTTAATTAATTTAAATCATTCAATTTATCATAGACAAAAAGAGTAGGGGTGGTGGTGGTGGAGGGCATAATGGGTTTCTCGGATGGAGGAAGATAAGATGCATATACGTAGAGCTGGCTACCACAATCAATCCTAAATCAACAGCGAGAGATGGTGAAGGCATGATAGAGCCATCCGAGGTGAGGGAAGGAGAGGAAGGGGATGGTCGTGGTTAGAGTTGGGTGTCTATACAAAAATGGCAGCGCTGGCAGTCGAACATGGTGGTGATTTGGCCTGGTCCAATCTAAGGGATGGGAGGTGGAGAAGAGAGAGGACCTAATATACTTAGATGATCACTTCTCTTCGAATCTTTTGGAACTTTTGTTTATTACAATGCTCTACAAAGCTTTCACCGACTAATAAGAGTTCCCTATATAATACATTTCAGGACATTGTAGACTTTTAATATGCCTGCACCTCTTCTCCTCCTCTCCCAATCCCATTCGAAGTATAAAAGAAGGCCATTATAGTTTAATAGATTTTGAAACAGCAGCTGTTATTAAGTTATTGTTTTACCTCAATAGTTGTAGTACGACAAGAAGAGTGCCATTCTTTTCTGTTCAGTTATGTAAAAAATCATGATTTTTGAACCTAAAACTAGCTTTTAGCTTAGAATGTTAATATTTTTAAATTTTTAATCAATATATTTCTCTTTCTAAATGCTAATATGGAAGTAATCATTATTATTTTGTTAGAAGAAGAAAAAAAATAATTTTAGCTTGTGTTTGTTATTTGAATGTGATGCCTAGCAAAGGCTTCCATGCAAAGCATTATTATTCACGGCATGCAGAGGTTTGCACCCTTCTCAGGATGCACTTTGTGAGAATATGGTTATAATCAATCATGAAAAAAATGCTCATGACATCAATCATGTTAATATAGCATGCAAAGTCTAAAGTTGTTATCACACTCACAAGTTTTACATAAAGTTATTATCATACTCAAATCTATTATAATTAGGTTTATATATATAATCTGTATATATCACTGTATAAAGCAATTTATATACAAAAGAAGATATTTCATCTTCTTCTTTCCTTCTTTTCCTTTTTCTTATTATGATATCAAAGCTTTGACCTTTGTTCCTACTCGCATCTCACCGCTATTTATGGATCCAATCTCAGATCTCAAGATGCTTCTCTCATCCTCACTTGCATCATATATTCGGCCTTCCCTTAGGTCCCTTCGATGGTGCCAGATCCGACATTAGCATCCTGCATATGCCCTCAAACCTCTTTATCTTCTTGCTACCAAGGTTTTGGTTTCTTTTCTTCTCCAAGCTAGCTGAGCTACTGCTGCTTAACATCTAGTATGATCTCCAAGTATTTTGCCTTCTCACCTACCATCGGCTTTATTGTCACCTTTACATTGTGCATCGCCAACACATTTATCGTGATGCTATGTAGCTCCGCTCTATTTCCTCTACTAAGAGGATCGTAGATATCTTTACTAAGGCTTATCCGTTTAGAAATTTTTAAGATTTAGATTCCCAACTCAAGTTAGCTTTTATGTATCATCTGAGTTCGAAGGGGGTTGTTAATGCGACCAATCATAGGTCGAGTTGTTATCAAGCTCAAATTCTCTCATTAATTATTAAACATTCAAAAATTATTATAGTTAGGCTTATATATACATCTTGTACATGTTATTGTACACAAGTAATTCATATACAAATCAGAAATTTTTATCTTCTTCTTAATTCCCTCATTTTCCTTCTCTTATCCGACAGGATGTCGCATTGCCTCTTCTTCTTTGGATTATGTTTTTAATTTTAGGGAAGCATATAGCCATCTATCCAACGGTCCACTGTTTACTACGGTGGTGGGCTTCTCTAGAACGTGAGGAATGAGCGCCTATTCCTGCAGATGATCATTCATCCAAACCGAATCCAAATTAGTCTATGACGCTTCCATCGGATTTTCTTGAGGCATCACTAAAATTTCTTCCCCAAGTCCATGGCGCAAGGATACCTGCAGCTCTAGCAGTCCCTACTGTTTATCTCCTCTCTAGGTTCACTGGATACCCTCTCCCCATGGGATTATAAAAGTTCACTTTAATGGATCTCTCAACGATGGCCGAGATGGAACTAGATTTACTATTCAAAATCATTATAGGAAGGACCTTCTAGCAGAAGCGAGAGCATTTAATTTCCAGCATCGTCTGTTCCATTGGCTTAACTCTGGGCAGCCTGGGAGGGAATCATGGCAGCCATCTTCTCCTTGAATAATTCGAGAGTAACATACTTCAGTGGTGTCTCTTAATTCACCAGTCATTGGTTGGATCAGTGGGAATTTCAGCCAAACCTCTCTTCCAGGATATTATTAAAGTCGTGACCAAATTGAGTATCCTCAGAGCTACCCATGTCTATAGGAAACTAAACTTTCCAGCTAACTGGCTGGCTGGAAGGTTTATGAATTGCGAGTTTGAAGCAGGTTTCTCATGGTCGTACCACCCAGAGTTAGCTACGTTGTTGTAGGTTGACTCCATGGACGATTCCCTGATCATCTTTCTCTCCTGGCTTCTTTCTTTCGTGAATGCCTCAATTCTCGGGATATCATAAATCACTTATCTAACAGAATTTATTTTTCCAAAATGTTGGATAGTGTGTGGTTTGTGGTCCCTTTCAATCTCTTTTCGAACCTCCCTTATCTCTGGATGTATATTAGTTGGATATATGAAAATATTATTTAAATTACTTTCTAAATTATGCATTTAAAGTCCGAACAGAGATATGATTCTTTTTTATTATTTTTTATAAAAAAAGAAGAAAAGATTCTAATCATCGAAAAAAATTAGTGTTATGGTAGTAACGTGAATGCCTCAGATCGTTCGATTGGTATCCGAAACATTTCGGCTCGATTAGCATTCGTTAATATTTTGAAGGCAAGGAAGTTACCATGATGGCCTCCGAATTGATAATCGATCCCCGGAAGAAGATCCGAACCATTTTATCTGGAAATGACTCGAATAGCATTTGTAACTTATGGATCGCCTCGGATAGACAGCTCATTCATATTCTCATCAATTTATCTCATGGAATAACGGTTATACAGCTGTATCCTCGCTACGAGTAAGCTGTTTTCCACTCAACCTCCACTATCGGAAGTAGATAAGGCATCCCAATTCTTCTGATAATGGCCTTCCTATTCGGAAAAATGCCCTGATCTCGCCACCGCGATATTATCGGTTCAAAATTAGCGGAACGGTGTAACAGCTATATGAAGCTTTCTTTCAAATACTAAAAATCCTGAAGACCCATGAAAGCAAAAAATTTCTTTTTTGAACCCATTGTTGCTTGATTGTTCTCTGTTGACTTGAGCGTTGGAGGATCCTCGCCGAAGTCAAATCCTCTGGTCCAGACTTTGTTTTGCAGGTCACTGCCATACCTCCTATGAGAAGCTGACCACTCCACTTCCGAAGCGAACCTTTTTCAACAACAACAGATAGAGGAAGGAACTTATCTCTTGAAAATGCCACCTAAGAAGGCATCGTCATGTCTTAATGATGTTGCTGATGCTGCTTCTCAACAAGTAGATCTTCGAATCGAAGATCGTACTCAGCCTCCGATGGCGGAAGCCTCTCCATCGGTTCAATTGATCTCTGTTATCATGGACCAGTTTAACCTATTCTTCCAGCAGGTCCAAACTTTGACGATCGCTGTTCAAGCGGTTCAAACTGCATTTGCACCTCCACCAATGGTGCCACAGCCAAGCCAAACTGCACTCGCCCAACCCACTATGGTGTAGCCAATATTTTCTTTATCAGTCCCATCAGCACTTCCAGTTATGATGCCTCTTCATCTGTCAGCTTTCCATCTGCAACAACAAACCGAACCTCCTCAAGCACCTCCATAAAGTCCTAAGAGAAGGCAACCCCATCGGCGATCTCTCAGTCCATAGTTTAGGCATGATTCGACTTTCGATCGTCGCTCCCCTCAATAGTCTGAGGCCTACACTACCCAAGATTTAATTATTGAAAAGAAACTTTAAGAATTCGATAAGAAGCTTGAGGCCCTGAAGAAAGCTTCTTCCTCCCTCTCCTTTGACAGGCTTGGCAGCGAACCTCCTTTCGATGAAAGAATTATAAAAGAGTTCCCGCCGCCCAACTTCAAGTTGCCTTAGATCGAGACATATGATGGGACAATCGATCCCATCGATCATGTTGAGATCTTTAAGGTAGCATTGCTCCTTTAGGGGGCATCGGATGCTATTCTCTATCGAGCATTCTCCACCACTCTTAAGGAAGTGGCCCGACAATGGTATTCCAGTTTGAAATCGAATTTAATCCACTCCTTTGAAGAGTTGAGCTGAACTTTGACTACACACTTTGTCAGCAGCTGCAAATAGCAGAAGTGGTCCGACTATCTAAACACCATCCATCAGAAGAATGGCGAGTCGATCCATGATTATGTGAGCCATTTTAATGCGGCGATCCTGAAAGTCCGTGACCTGGATCAATCGATCGGCAAATTATAGAAGAATGATCTGAAAAGATCGCTAATAAAATCTTTCTCTCAAAATTATGCTGGTATATTGGAGCAGGCAAGAAAGTATACCAACATCGAAGAGGTCTTTACTGAGGACACCCCTACCGATTTTGTTCCGATAGGGTCGAATAAGGAGCGCCTTCCATCAAAGAAGGAGGCTTATCGACAGCGCTCTTGCTCTCCGCCTAGAAAGTAGAAGGGTGGAGGTTCTTTCCGAAACCACATATCTCTAAGCCCTTAAAGAAGGGACCGACGACGGTCTCCACCGAGGCATTTTCATAATTATACACCCCTAAATACTACTCGGGGGGAGGTCTTAATGCAAATCTAGAATCAACTCCCCTAGCCTTCTAAACTGCGAATGAATCTAG
This sequence comes from Cocos nucifera, assembly GCA_006176705.1. NCBI lineage: Eukaryota > Viridiplantae > Streptophyta > Magnoliopsida > Arecales > Arecaceae > Cocos > Cocos nucifera. The sequence continues at coordinate 505,897 of QRFJ01001671.1, read as the reverse complement.
AGCACCGCAATCTGACGAGGTATTGCTTCTATCACCATGATCATGGTCACGATACGGAAGATTGTCACCTCCTCCGCGATGCCATCAAGAAGCTCATTTGGGAGGAAAGATTAGAATGCTTCGTTCGCGGGAGAACTCCCCCATAATGACCTCCTCCGAGAGTTCGGCAGCCACCTCACCAACCTCAGCACCCAATGCCGATGCCTTTGTAGGAAGAAGGGGAATCAGCAGCAGCTGAAGAGTGACCTCTCCATGATGAAATTCATATGATCACTAGGGGGTCGTCTGAGATAGTGGTGACGAAGAGGCCAAGACGCGAGGATAGGCTCGAAGAAGTAATAACCTTCACTGAGCAAGATGCAGAGGGTATATAATAACCACATAATGATGCTGTGGTTGTCTCTTTAAATATTTTTGATTACAATGTACACCGCGTACTTATTGATAATAAAAGTTCAGTTGATATTTTATACTTTTCTACTTTTTTTCTCATAAATTTTTTTTTTGATCAGTTAAGTAGATCTGATACGTCGATTCAGGGATTCTCTAAAAGTTATATACCTTCGGAGGGGATGATCAAGCTACCCATCACAGTAGGCACCCCACCTCAGTAAATAACGATACAAGTGGACTTTCCTGTTGTGAAGCTTCCTTCAGCTTACAATGCCATCCTCGGTAGATCTAGTCTATGGAAGTTTAAAGCTATTGTGTCCAGCTACCACCTCACCATCAAGTTCCCAACAATCTATGGAGTGGAAAAAATTTGAGGCAACTAGATTATGGTGAAATATTATTTCGCCGCTAAGCTCCAGATAGATGATCAGGTGAAACTCCAGTTCGAACTCCCAACAGGACCTGACACTCGAGATGATTCGATGAAAGATCGGGCCCAACCATCCGATGAGCTTCAGGAGATTCCGTTAAGGAAGGAGAGCCCTAATCAAATCATGAAGATCGATTCCTGCCTCAATCAGGTAACAAAAAGCTGATTGATTGCTCTTTTGTAGGCGAACGCAGATATTTTTGTCTGGTCGGCTACTAACATAATTGGAATTGATCTGGAGGTGACGGCCCACCACCTAAAAGTAGATCCTACTTGTCGCCCGATCAAGCAAAAGAAGTAAAGCTTTGCCCCAGAGCACCAAAAAGACATCACCGAGAAGTTGGACAAATTAATCAAAGCTGGCTTCATCAAAGAAGCAATATACCTAGAATGGTTGGCAAACATCATCCTAGTAAAGAAGGCGAATGGAAAGTGACATATGTGTATCGACTTCACCAACTTGAATGAGGCCTGCCCAAAAGATAGTTACCCACTATCTCGAATCAGCCAATTAACAATGCTATTTCAGGGCATGAGCTCCTCAGCTTTATGGATGCTTTTTTTGGTTACAATTAGATCCGGATGGCCCCTAAAGATAAAAAGAAAACAACCTTTATAATTAACCAAGGGCTTTTTTGCTATAGGGTGAAGCCCTTTGGGTTAAAGAATACAGGAGCCACATATCAAAGGCTAGTTAACAAAATCTTTAAAGAATAAATTGGCAAAAATATGGAGGCATATGTTGATGACATGCTGGTAAAAAGCCGATCGATACCTGATCATGTTGAAGATCTTCGAGAAATCTTTGACATACTTCGTCGATATCAGATGAAGCTAAATCCTATGAAGTATGCCTTTGGAGTGACTATTGAAAAATTTTTTAGCTTTATGATCTCCCATAGAGGCATCGAAGTGAATCCTAAAAAGATCAAAGCAATTCTGAAAATATCACCATAGAAAACAGTCAAAAAGGTACAATGTTCGATCGATAAAATTGCCTCTCTTAACCATTTTATTTTCAAGTTAGCCGAGAGGTGCCGTCCATTCTTCCAGACCCTCAAGCAACCAATAAATTTTTAATGAACCCTGGAGTGGCAAAGGACTTTTGAAGAACTAAAGAAATACCTCGGTTCTCCACCATTGCTTACTAAGCCATTATCGGGCGAAGAGCTCCTTCTCTACCTAGCTGTTTTATCAGTGGTGATTAGTGCAATTCTTGTCCGAGAAGAGGCATGGCTTCAAAAGTCCATATACTATATCAGCAAAGTCCTCCATGATGCAGAGACCAAATATGCCAAGATGAAGAAACTAATCTTTGCACTGGTCATCACAGTAAAAAAGCTTCGATACTATTTTCAAGCCCATACTATGGTACTATTTATAGATCATCCCTTGAGGGCAGTCTTGTATCGTCTAGACACTTTGAATCGAATCGCAAAGTGGGCACTGGAGCTTTCAAAACTAGACATACACTATCGATCGAGGTCTTCTATCAAAGTTCAGATCCTAGCTGATTTCATCCTCGAGTGCACTATCCAAGATGCAGAAGCCCAAGAAGAGAATTTAAAAAATAAATTGAAAGACCTCGCAAGTTTGGAAGGTGATGAAAACTCTGGGCTAGATCTAGAAGAAACATAGATCCTTCGTATTGATGGCTCATTAAACTCGTCAGGGTCAGGAGCTGGATTCATCTTATCTAGTCCGGAAAGAGATGTGATAGCATACGCTTTGCATTTTGAGTTCTTAACTACCAATAATGAAGTAGAGTATGAAGCTCTAATCGTCGGACTAAAGATTGCCCAAGAAGTTGGGGCTCAATGTCTAAAAGATTTTAGTGACTCTCAACTAGTGGTTGCACAAATCAAAGAAGAATACATGGCTCGAGAAGAAAATATGAGAAAATATCTTCAAAAGGTAAAAGATTTAACTTCATCCTTTAGGTATTTTAATATCCAACAGGTCCCAAAAGCACAAAATTCTAGAGCTGACGCTCTATCCAAGTTGGCATCCCTATTGCCCGTCGATCTGGATAAAGAGACCTACTTCGAAGTCTTAAAAATTTTGAGCTTAGAAGAGTCCACCATTGTTCATCAAATTAGTGAAGAGCCCAACTGGATGGACCCAATCCTAAAATATTTGAGGTCAGAAGAATTACCGCCTGATCGAAAAGAAGCCAGAAAGGTCAGGAGTCAAGCCGCCAGATACATATTACTCGATAATGACTTGTACAAGTGATCTTTCTCTCTACCACTCTTAAGATATATGCATCCATCTGAAGCTGAATATGCCTTGCGAGAGGTCAATGAAGGAATCTATGGAAACCACTTGAAGGGTCGATCATTATCTTATCAGATCCTTCGATAAGAACATTACTAGTCAACCATGCAACAAAATGCACAAAATTTCGTTAGGAGATGCAAGCAATGTCAGCATAATGATTAGATTCAATGCCGACCTACAGTGCTTCTAACTCCTATTTAGGCCCCATGGCCATTCGCTCAGTGGAGACTGGACATCCTAGGCTCATTCTCTCGAGCCTTGGATCAGCGTAAGTTTTAATTGGTAGCAATTGACTACTTCACAAAGTGGATAGAAGCTGAACCCCTGACTCAAATCATAGAATTGAAAGTCTGAGACTTCATTTGAAAGTCAATCATCTGCAGTTATGGTCTTCCAAAAGTACTGATCACCGATAATGGAAGGCAATTCATTGGTGCCCGACTTCGCAAATTTTGTGGGGATCATGGGATTGAGCAACACTTCACCTCGGTAGGCCATCCACAAGCAAACGAAAAAGTAGAAGTCACCAACAGGACTCTCCTACAAGATCTCAAAGCCAAATTGGACCGAACTAGAGGATCTTAGGCGGAAGAACTGTACCATATACTCTGGGCCCATCAAACAATCCAAAGAGTCTCGATTGGTGAGATGTCTTTTAATTTGGCATTCGGAATAGAAGCAGTCATACCCATGAAATTTGGACTCTTCTTTGTTAGAATCAAAGAATATGATGAGGACACTAATCCCATATAGCTCAGAGCCAACCTCGATTTGATTGAGAAAAGCAGAGAGCGAGCAGCAGTGAAGATGGTTACGTATCGATAGAGGGTAGCCAGATACTATAATGCCTGAGTTAAAGCTAAAGAGTTTCGAGTAGGTGATCTCATTCTTTGAAGGGTAGAAGTCTCAAAGCCCATTGAACTGAAAAAGCTGTCATCCAATTGAGAAGGCCCCTACTAGGTCGATAAGATGATACAACCAGGAATATATCGGCTAAAGCAACTTAATGGGACTCCACTTTCGAGGCCATAGAATTCGACTAACCTTCGTATGTATTATCAATAGTTTAGATAAATAAAAAGAATTTACAAATTCGCTTTCTCATTCTATCAATGAATGCTTATGTAACAAGAAGATTCAAAAGAAATCAAATATAGATCTCTTTGATTGAGATAAATTATAGTATGTTTTTCGAATTGAAACTACTTCAATCCAAGATTTCTTTGATCGGGATAAATTATAGTACGTTCTTTGGATCGAAACTACTTCAATCTAAGATTTCTTTGATTGGGATAAATTACAATACATTCCTCGGATCGAAACTACTTTAATCTAGGATCTCTTTGATCAGGATAAATTACAGTATGTTTCTCAGATCGAAACTACTTTAATTCAAGATCTTTTTAATCGGAATAAATTACAGTACATTTCTTAGATCGAAACTATTTTAATCTAAGATCCCTTTGATCGAGATAAATTACTGTATGTTCCTCGGATCGAAACTACTTCAATTCAAGATTTTTTTGATCGAAATAAATTATAGTACGTTCTTCAAATCAAAACTACTTTAATCTAGAATCCCTTTGATTGGGATAAATTACTGTACCTTCCTCAGATCAGAACTATTTTAATCCAAGATCTTTTGATCAGGATAAATTATAATATGTTCCTCAGATCGAAACTATTTTAATCCAAGATCTCTTTGATCAGGATAAATTACTGTACGTTTCTCATATTGAAACTACTTTAATTCTAGATTTCTTTAATTGGGATAAATTATTGTACATTCCTCGGATCGGAGCCATTTCAATTCAAGATTTTTTTTATCGAGATAAATTACAGCACATTTCTTAGATCAAAACCATTTCAACTCAAAGTCTCTTTGATTGGGTATGCGTTCCTCAGATCGAAACTGCATCCCTCTAGTCAACGAAGCACTGAGAGATATAACACTAGCTTAGAACAATTTCAAAAAGTTTAAAGGAAAAGAAAACGATCTTTCATTAAAAAAGAAGAAGAATTCTTATAAGAGCAATAATGCTATTGCTTTTATAAGAAATAATAGTAAATATTCTACGATAAGTTATAGTAGGAGCTACGAAATTAAGACTCTATCTATCGTTTTCACTTCGGAGATAAAAAGACACGATCAAGAAGCCCGATAGAATTGAAGTCGCTCTTACGAAATTTGTTCCTCTGAAGCTCCGAGGCTTTGGGCTCTTATAAAGGATACCCAAACTGAGGGGAGTGCAAGATTGGAGGTGATGGAGATCCTACCAAGATCGAAATCAGGTTTGCTTGAGGATCAACTCTGCACGACCTGGAACCAGGGGACCTTCTATCAGTTCCTCCCCCCCCCTCTGGCAAGGTGGTGCAACCTCAAGCACCACCAAGAGAACTACAAATTAGATTTGATGGAAAAGATCCCATTGAGGTTGAGGCAGCATTCGCTTGAGGATCAACTCTACACAACCTCTGAACAAAGAATCTCTCCATTAAATGCAAATGCATGATAGATAATCAAGGAAATGCTCGAGGATTCAAGGGGCATTTTCATGCTAGCCTCATAAGTATCTCTGGTCGTGGTTCAACTTTTTTCTGCTCCCTTCCAAGGGTGGCACGGTCTCAGGTCCCTTTGAGAAAGTCATAAAATTTTGCCCTTTGAAGGCAAAAAAATCATGATAAAGCTCTTAGGATCGAGCGAGAGACCATCTCCTATAGGAAGAGCAAGGTGACAAAGATCTCAAGACTGAGAGTAGAAGTAGCCCGACGATGCAATCCCCATCATCGATGTTCTTGAATTGGTTGAAGCCAACTAGTGCTTGTTAGTTCCTTGGACCGGGCGACGGTTACCATAATGGAGAAAAAACTTCATCCCCATTTAGAAAATTAAACAGCCTTGCAGGCATTCCTTAAAATGATTTTCAACATCGTATATGGAAAAACTGACGAGCGGAAGATTGCTATAAATAGGCAAATCCACGTGTAAATTATGGGTTGGATGTTTCTGCCATCCCATAGCTATGTTTCATATTTTGCATGGGACTTATAATTACGATGCTTTTGGAATCATGCGTATTCAATACTGCACAGAAAAATAGATATTTTTCATCAAATATGCGCACAAAAAAAGAAAAGATCGGTTTGCGAATCCTCAAACAAAAAATCAAAAAAAGTATATGTCACATGTCGAGCCGAAGTAACAAACTCGCTAGATCAGAGTAGAATAGAGAGACAAGATCAGGAGAAGAAAACAATAGGAGATAAAAGAAAACTTTAAAAGAATTCTTTTTTGTACAATAATTTCTGAGCATGTCGAAACATAAAAAGCCTTAGGAAGTGTATTCCGAGTCGGAAGCAGATGCTTTCGGGATCTCATCTAAAAAGCTCAGATTTAATTCTAGATACTTGAAACCCACTTCTTCACAGACGAGGCGTTTTCCTTCATCGTAGGCATCCAATGCGAATGAGGCTTTCTTTTCCTTGAATTCTTTCGACACGCGAAAATCATCAATAGCCCTTGAAGCCTTCTCTTCTGTTGATTTCACCATAAGTCAGGCCTCAACTTTAGATGCTTCGGCTTTGACAACTCAAGCTTCGAGCTTCTCATTTTTTGCCTCTAAAATCTTGTTGATGCTGAGTAGTCGAGCGTTCTCTTCCATAGATTTCATTAATACCCCCTCGACATCCTGAAGTTTCTTCTCGATGGCTTCAACTCTATCAAAAGCCTCCCCAATCGCTTTCGATAGTTGGTCCTTGGCCTTCTTAAGCAATGCTACTTTCACTTCAAAATCCATAGCCTTGGATGAAAAATCAGCAGTATTTTTCATAAATCCAATCAAATAATGGGCGAGCTGTCAAAGTGTTTCACAAAATGTGTGATAAACAAACCTTGCATTGGCAAGATAAAGAAAATTGATAAAGACTTTACATGCCAGATTGTAATCATCCAGATTAAAAGCTTGAACTTCCACCCCGACAGGCGTAGTTCCAGATGTTCTGGCAACTTCGACAATGCTCTCTTTATCCTTAGAAGTATCATCCGACGCAGTTTCGAAAGTCTTAGTGCCCTCAGTAAGTGGTATCCCATCCACCATCATCCCGATAGTTTCTTCTCCATCAACCGACTCCTCCTTCGAAAAAAGATCAGAGACGTTAGGGGCCAGTAAATTCAAAATTGCCTTATTGAATAAGCATTCAACAGAGGCTTCATGACTCCCTTTAGGAGCCGACGGGTCCAAGCTATGTCGGACCCACACAATCTGAAGATCCTCAGCATTGCAGGAATCGAATCCTTCGACTTCAGAAGCCAATGGTGCAGGAAGTAGCTCGACCCGAGGATGAATAGACCTGCCTCCAGTAGAATTAGCCCTTCTCTTTCGAAAAGCCTTCGGTCCCAACGCTTTGGGTGGACTTGGAACCCGCTCTGCAACCCATGGCACTAGTCGATCAATATCAGATTTTGAAGTCTAAATATACATTAATACAAAGGACAAGTACATACCTAAGGGATTAACTTGACTAATTTTCATGTTAAACAAGGTCTGCTCAGATAGAAGTTTCTTTAGCTTCGGAATCTCAAAACCATACAAAGTATCCAGATCCTGCTTCAAGCATGGCCTAAGCGGCTGATCCTTCAATAAATTTTTTTGAGGTTTCCCCCAATCAACCAAGTCCCAAATTTCACCCGAAGTGTGAGATACAAATAAAAACCGTGTCTTCCAGCCATGAATGGCGGAAGGAGCACCTCGAATCAATGGAAGAATATCTTTTCTAACCCTAAGGATCACGTACCATCAGCCACGGGCAACAGGATGCCTCTTGATCATGAACTGATAATGAAAAAGAGTAATAGTCGGCTCTACCCCAGTTAAAAGATATACCATAGTGAAGCCATAAATGTATCGCCATGAATTCGATACCATTGAACAGAATAATATCTCCAAGTAACGAAAGAAAATGATGAAGAAGGGATGAAGAGGAAGCCTAAACTCGGCTCGAAAATATTCCTCATACATACCTATACGACCAGGAGAGGGACTATAGACATGTTCTTCTAACTTCAAAATCTCAAGTTGAAACTCTAGAGGAATGCTGAACTGATTGTGGATTGATATCAAATCCTCTTCCATCAATTCTGATTGAAAAATTAATGGAGCAAATCTGAGATCTCTGGAATAGCCATCTTCCATGGAAAGAAGACAATGAGCAGAAGCTAGTAAGGAGAAAAGACAGACAAACGAGAGACGTGCGATAAAGAGAAAAATAACAAAGCTTGGCTTTTTATCTCATCTGAGCCTTATATGCAAATCGAATTGATAGAAATTCGAATGATTCATTCTCTCAGAACATTGAATGAAAAAGATGAAAAATCGAAACGATCTAGACACGTGGCAAACACGGATTAGAAATATGGATAGCCAAAATCTTGCTCTGCACCACTCATGAAGAGATATGCGAGAATACGCCGTAGTAGTCAGCATGCGAATGGTGGTTTTAATTTTTTTTTTCGAACTTTTTTGAATTGTCCGATCGACATATCGAAGGCAACAAAAAAATTGATTCAGATCAAAAAACAAGCTAAATAGCTAGAAACATTACGCACAAAAAAAGGGGAGAGAAGTAAATCGCTTCAGTAGAAGAAGAATTCCTTTCATAAATTTTCAAATGCCATACATGGCTTAGAAAAGAAAAGAAGAAGAAGATAAAAAAGGGTACATCCGAGATCTTTCAAAGGTTCATCTCGAAAGGAACCCCTTCAATTTTCTCTCCATCTGCCTGCATGCCTGAGTTAATCTTATTCATCCCTATGATGATATTGGATGCACTCATAAACTCACCGAGGCAAATACGTATCACAGACCTTAGGTTTTCATCCGATCGATCTGTGTACAAAGATTCAGCATCACCCTCAGGAAGATGAGGTAGAACCATTTTCTTGCATCTACTAAAGCCCGCGTAGAATCCCAATTTGCAAGCTTTGACGATAGAATCAGTCCTGACTTTCTCTAATTGATTGAGTCTCTCGCTCATTGCTTGAAGTTCGGTTGAAGGTTTCTGAGCTACAGATTCTCTTCTAGATGAGAAAACTTTAGGTCTCTAAGAGGCTTCTTGCTCACGATGGTCCCCACTGAAAGACCTAGATCTTTTGCTCGATCGACCGTCAGATTCTTAAGAAAGATGAGCTTTAGATGAAGACCCTTTCCTCTCCACAAGCATCCTTTTCAGGCATTTTATGATGTCATGAGCCCGATAATAATCCTGATTGGCCTCAGATCTTTGTCTTTTAAGGACCTCGATCCTCTCGCAAGTGCTGCTTAATTCATCGTCTTGCCGATCGATCTTCTCTTGAGCTTCGAAAAGAGCTTTCTCAGAATGATCAATTTCTTTAATCAGATCGATGTTAGCAGTTTTCTCCTACTCTAAATAATATTTGGATTTCTTAAGTTTCTTTTACCTCTACCAGTTCTAAAGGTGAAAATCCGAAAGATGCATCGGTGATGTTCACCAAATAATGGCTAACTAAAGCCAAGGATTTGAAGGCACTTGCCATCTGATATTGAGCGCCTTCTCCGTCCAAGGCTTACCTATTCGCAGGAGTGAGGTAGCTTCTCAAAAACTCAGCGATAGTTTTAAGATTGTCTATAGTTGAAGAAGAAAGACCGGCTAATGGCACCATCTCCATCCTAACCTCTATTGAGTGAGCATCAAAAACAAGAATTTCTGGCCTCTGCGATTCGACAACTTCGACCCCTTTAACTGGACAAGGGGGATTGGCCATTTTCGTAGTTTCTGTTATTCCATCAGAAAGATCCTCTCCCATTTTTGCGATGATGGATACCAAAAAAATTGTAGAAACCACTTCCGCGGCAGCTTCTATCATCAATTCTATCGCTCCATCTACAACCTCCCTTGTTGAGTCCATTAGCTCGACTCTAGTATCCTTCATCAGATCCTGTGGATTAGTTATGGACGAAGGACCACCTCCCCTTACATTGATCGGGATAGGGAGAGAAATTGTTAGGAGAACAATATCTGAGGCCTCGACGAAGAAGCTTCTGGAAGCCTGAGATGGGATGGATGGAGCATTGGTTCGTAATCTTCGAGCCGATAGCTTCTTCAACGTCTTGGCCATCAAAGGATTCATCTAGCCCTAGAACTCCACGAGAGCAACCCTGGAGAGGGGAATGTGAAGGACAAGGGACTTTATATTCGTAGTAACCTCTCTTCCACTCACACCTTCTGGATGCACTTAAAAGAAGGAAGATGAAAATGAACAGACATCTTTTTAAATCGTCTCTCCAAATAATCAACCGATGGATGAACTCTACGACCATAATTAATCTTGTATCAAGCGATGACGTTATCAACAATTAAATATTAAAATGCAGTCGCAAATAAAGGCATAAGTCGTACGATCTGAAGCATCGCTTGAAAATAGTCCTTTCGTTTGATTCTCAGACTCAGCACAAGGAAGATAGTGTTACGATGGTAACTTGAATGCCTCAGATCGTCCGATTGGTATTCAAAATATCTTGGCTCGGTTAGCATTCGTTAACGTTTTGAGGGCAAGAAAGTTACCATGATGATCTCCAAACTGATAGTCGATTTTCGGAAGAAGATCCGAACCATTTTATCCAAAAATGGCTCGGATAGTATTTGTAACTTATGGATCATCTCGGATAGACAGTTCATTCATATTCTCATTAATTTATCTTATGGAATAATGGTTATATAGCTGTATCCTTGTTACGAGTAAGCTATTTTTCACTCAACCTCGACTATCAAAAGCAGATAAGACATCCTAATCCTTTTGATAACGGCCTTCCTATTCGAAAAAGTGCTTCTGATCTCGTCACCACGATATTATCGGTTCAAGATTAGCGAAACGACGTAATAGCCACATCAAGCTTCCTTTTAAATTCCAAAAACTCAGAGGATCCAGGTAAGTATAAAATTTTTCTTAAAAAATTTATTATTGCTTGATTGTTCTCTACTGACTTAAGCATCGGAGGATCTTCATTGAAGTTAAATTCTTCAATCTAAACTTTATTTTACTGATCATTCCATATCTCCTACAAGAAGTCGATCGCTTTGCTTTCAAAATAATTTTTTTAATAATAATAAAATAAATTTATAAAATTTTTAATATATATACAGCATGATCCACTCCCAAGCCATACGTTACTTCACTTCACTGTTAAAATTATAGTACCAAAAATCCTAATAGTACGGCTAGCAGTGCACCAATAGCACCCACCTCTGCTCGTTTGGTGGTTGTGCTGCACCCATTCCCTTTACTTTCGGAAGGGATAGTGGTTTTACCTTTCACGCAAAAAAAATTATTCAACTTTCTTGTCCCACGAATCCATGTTTAAACCGTACAATAAACATTTTGATATCTATGCTAGTAAAAAATATAAAAATTTGAAATACTTTAAAAGTTGTGCACGGTGTCACCCAACCATAGACATGGCAGGCGAAAGAAGATCAATCATCCTCTCGCGCGAAACAACCCGAGCACGTTTGGAGGTGGCAGTCCGGGTGGGTCCTGTGCACTTGACGGCATAAGAGGAACCGCGTGTTCCGCCGGGAACGATCTGGTGGGACCCAACACTCGATGTAGAAGGGTCAAAACCTGGGTGTACCCAATCCACCGGATGATCCTGACCTCCCCAACTTCGGGGCCCATCCCGGCTGCGACCTCCCGTCCCGGAGACCCGGTAACACACGTCAGCGCACTTTGGCGATCAGATCGCAGGCGTGACGAGACCGCCCAACTACCACTTGACATGGGACCTGCATCAACTGCCATCAGTTGAAATTTTCACAACCGCTGCCAAAAAAGTCTACTAATCCCAAAAATCCAGCCCAAATATGTTTGGCCTGTAAAGTGACACGTGCACTCCGTAAAAGTTCTCGCTGGCCACTTGATGGCAAAGGCTTGTAAAATTCTATGCTACATGACAACGTTGGCCCTCCTTGGATGTCTCATTTCCAAACTATCCTATAAAAGATATTGGATCAAAGGTTGTTGTTTTCTATGATCATTGTTGGTGCAGAAATCCGTCGCCGCCGGAGGTCGCCTCAATCGAGGCCATTGGAAGCCGCCGGGGACCTGCGAAACGAAGTCCCGTCCGGAGCCGGTGGGGTGGTGGCTCCGGCAGGACCCTCCGACGGTCAAGTTAGTTTCCGACCAACAGTAATGGAGTGCTCGGAATGAGTTTCCGAGCTTAGAGATATGGAGGAGAGCTTAGAGAGTTAAGAGTCCAGAGAGCTTAGCCTTGGCATGTCGGGAGGGGTCCTTTTATAGCGGAGCTCAGTTGATGGTGACGGCTGTGCCGTCTGGCAGAGAGTCGTCGGGCAGCATGGAGCTTGATGGTGACAACTGCAGCCGCGTGCTGGCGGACCGCTCGAGGTTCGGCGGAGTCAGTCCCACTGGTGCCGTGTGCGGCGGATTGAGGGTGACAGCCATCGCCGCCTGGCAGTGGGTCGCTATCGCCCGCGGCGGACTGACCGATGGTACGGCGGACTGACTGATAGTAATGGTTGCAGAGCTTGCCGAATGAAGGGTTGAAGGCCTTCGTCGTGTGCCCATTTTGGGGGAGTTCGGGCTCCCGAAGAGGAAGATGGGAGGGAGTTCGGCTCCCACAGGCGTCTGGCAAGAGGTATGCAGCTAAGGCTCGTCCGCAGAAGAGTTCGGCTGCTGAGAAGTCGAAGCTCGGCCGTCTGGGGTTCGGCCGGCTGTTGGGGCTTGGGCTGAGGCTTGGACACTCGAGAGTTCGGTAGGAGCTCGGTCGGCCGAAGTTTGATGAGGGCGACCGCTGAGGAGTTCGGCCCAGTGACGACTGCTGAGGAGTTCGGTCGCCTAAGGTCGGTCCGAAGGAGTTCGGCCGTGGGAAGTCCGAGGGAGTTCGGCAGCACGGGCTCGCCTGGGGTCGGTCCGAAGGAGTTCGTCTCCCGAAGAAGTTCAGCCGCTTGGAGTCCAAGGAGCTCGGCCCTCAGGAAGTTCGGCTGGCGGTGGGAGTTCGGCCCGGACCTTGGCGCAGGGGAGTTCGGCCTCCAGGCCGTTCGGCCGTGGTAGGGGCTCGGCCTGGCGCCTGGCGCTATAGCTCTTCAGTGGCCTACTGGTTACATTGGGTTGAGCGTCGGGCCGGACTTCGGCAGGAGCGGGATTTATCCCCAACAGTAGCCCCCCCACTCCCGAGTTCAAAAATTGAAGGAAGGGAGTACCAGAAACAGGCGACTGCCGAAGTCTTCTTCCAGGCTCCGCATTTGTTGCATCTGAAGCTCGGGGGAGGTCTCATCTCCAGCCAATATTGACGCTGAAGTTGAGGCTGAGGCTTGGGGGAGACCTCATCTTCAGTCGATGTTTGGAGTTGAAATGGAACTCGTTTCCGGCCAAAGTCGATGAAGCTGATGTTGCAAGCCGAAGTAAGACTCGCCTTCTTCGGTCGAGGTCGAATTTGAGCTCCTCGGGAGCGACATTATCTTCGTCAGTTGAAGTCGACTCGAGGGAGACCTCCTATCCTGCAGCCGAGGTTAAAGTGCGCGCTCGGGGGAGATCTTATCTCCTACGGCCGAGCTTCCCTCGGGGGAGATCTTATCTCCTGCGGCCGAAGTGAAGTGCGCGCTCGGGGGAGATCTTATCTCCTGCAGCCGAGGTTGTTAGGACGAGGTTCTCCTCCTGTTCCTAACCGAGGTTGTTCACGGTCGCTCGGGAGAGATCTTATCTCTAGCCGAGGTTGTCAACGGTCGCTCGGGAGAGATCTTATCTCTTGCCGAGGTTGACACTCGTGTTAGGACGAGGTCCTCCTCCTGTTCCTAACCGAGGTTGTTCACGATCGCTCGGGAGAGATCTTATCTCTAGCCGAGGTTGTCAACGGTCGCTCGGGAGAGATCTTATCTCTAGCCGAGGTTGGCACTCGTGTTAGGACGAGGTTCTCCTCCTGTTCCTAACCGAGGTTGTTCACGGTCGCTCGGGAGAGATCTTATCTCTAGCCGAGGTTGTCAACGGTCGCTCGGGAGAGATCTTATCTCTTGCCGAGGTTGACACTCGTGTTAGGACGAGGTTCTCCTCCTGTTCCTAACCGAGGTTGTTCACGATCGCTCGGGAGAGATCTTATCTCTAGCCGAGGTTGTCAACGGTCGCTCGGGAGAGATCTTATCTCTAGCCGAGGTTGGCACTCGCGTTAGGACGAGGTTCTCCTCCTGTTCCTAACCGAGGTTGTTCACGGTCGCTCGGGAGAGATCTTATCTCTAGCCGAGGTTGTCAACGGTCGCTCGGGAGAGATCTTATCTCTTGCCGAGGTTAGCACTCGCGTTAGGACGAGGTTCTCCTCCTGTTCCTAACCGAGGTTGTTCACGGTCGCTCGGGAGAGATCTTATCTCTAGCCGAGGTTGTCAACGGTCGCTCGGGAGAGATCTTATCTCTAGCCGAGGTTGTCACTCGTGTTAGGACGAGGTTCTCCTCCTGTTCCTAACCGAGGTTGTTCACGATCGCTCGGGAGAGATCTTATCTCTAGCCGAGGTTGTCAACGGTCGCTCGGGAGAGATCTTATCTCTAGCCGAGGTTGGCACTCGCGTTAGGACGAGGTTCTCCTCCTGTTCCTAACCGAGGTTGTTCACGGTCGCTCGGGAGAGATCTTATCTCTAGCCGAGGTTAGCACTCGTGTTAGGACGAGGTTCTCCTCCTGTTCCTAACCGAGGTTGTTCACGGTCGCTCGGGAGAGATCTTATCTCTAGCCGAGGTTGATGGCGCGCTCGGGGGAGGTCTTATCTCCTGCGGCCGAGCTTCTCTCGGGGGAGATCTTATCTCCTGCAGCCGAGGTGCGCGCTTGGGGGAGATCTTATCTCCTGCGGCCGAGCTTGTTGCTCGCGTTAGGACGAGGTTCTCCTCCTGTTCCTAACGCGGCGATTATCGACTGCTGCTCTCCTGTCATCGCATAGTTTTCGCATCCAGAAGTAATATTTGCAGAGGGGAAAATTTTACCGAAAGGAAATCGTGGACAACGCGCTCTCATTTGAGGGTCGACGGGGTGTTGTTCCTCGGAGCTTTCTCGAGCAGCAAGTCCCGTCCAGACGACCTCCTCCATCTCCTGCCGGCCTTCACAATTTGGACCATGCTTCTCTTGACTTTGTCGCTGGGGATGACAATCACCGATGTGGCTAGCTCCTAGCTCCTCCCTGGGGTGGCATTGATGACGCCGCGGGACGGACAACCTTCTTGTCTTTTCCGGTTTCGGCAGTGCCTATAGCCGATCTTCTCCTTGATCGCGCATATTTGGAGAGGCCGTAGTCCTTCAGGTCTCGGCGGTTGGCTCTTAACTTTGCCGAAGATTCGAGTTGGAGGGTCGTAGTTGCGGAACCTTCTGGGAGGGGGGCTTCGTTCCGTCCTTGCCGGCGCCGAACTTTATTTTGGAGGTTGAGTTGAGGAGTTCGGCTTTCCACCGAGCTTCATTTTACCTTTATTTTGGGGTGAGCCCGGCTTTTCTCGCCCGAACTTCATTCCGCCTCCAGTGAACACTTTGTAGGCGGTTCCTTCGGGGGGGACATTCTGGGGCGTGAGTTCGGCCTTTCTGACGAGCTCCTCAATTTCATCTCGGAGCTGGACGCATCCCTCCGTGTCGTGGCCGTGGTCGTGATGGTAGAGGCAGTACTTATTTCGATTGCGCTTGTTTGGGGGAGATCGTAATCCCTCCGGTCTTGGCAGCTGGTGTTTTACTTCGGTGAGAATCTGGGTTCGAGGAGCGTTGAGGGGGGCGTAACGGCGGAACCTTCCGGGAAGTGGACTCCTTCGCGCCTCCTTATCAGGGCGAGTTCGAGGAGTTCGGGCCCGCCTGCTTTCGTAGGAGGTCTGCGAGTGCAGCCGAGCTTCACCCAGCTCTTCCTCGTCCGCCAGCCGGTCCTTTCTGACGAGCTCCTCATCTTTCAATTTGAAGGCTTCTTCCGCACGGGCATGCCTCTCGGCTCGAGCCAGCAGGTCGGCGAAGTCCCTGGGATACCTTTTTTCCAGAGAGAACAGCAAGCTATTTTTCTGAAGGCCGCCCTTAAGTGCGGCCATCGCGACAGACTGGTCCAGGTCCCGGACTTCCAATGCCGCGGCGTTGAATCGAGTGACGTAAGTCCGGATGGATTCCCCTTGCTTCTGCTTGACGCTCATCAGGGAATCTGAACCTCGGCTCGGTCGTCGGCTGCTGATGAAGTGGGCCGCGAACCGACTGCTCATTTGGTCGAATGAGAAGATCGTGTTGGGCTTCAACGCCGAGTACCAGTTCCTCGCTGCTCCCTTCAAGGTAGACGGGAAGGCTCGGCACAGCATGGCATCTGAAGCGCCGTGAAGCAGCATCATGGCCCGGAAGGCCCCCAGGTGATCAACCGGATCAGAAGTTCCATCGTAGCTTTCCAGTTGAGGGAGCTCGAAGGTCGGCGGAACAGGTTCTTGCATGATTTTCTGCGAGAAAGGAGGGTCTGCACAAACGTCACCACCACGAGAGGGGGGACGAAGTTCTTCAATTCGCCGGTCCATTTCCGAGAGCCTTTGGCCCAGCAGGTCCTCCCGGTCTCTGATCTCCAAGGCTTTTCGGTGAGATGGGCGCGAGGCTTCACCCTTGGTCGATCCATGATCCGAACAAGGGCTCTCCCTCCTCCGCCTCTCCCAATCCGGGTATCGGAGGTCGGGCTGCCCAGGCCGGTCGCTCTTGGAATGGATCATCCGACTTCGGAGAGTCCCGCGCCGGTCGGGCTGGCACTGGGACTTGTTGGTGCAACACCGCCTGCACCGCCTCCGTGAGACCGCGAACGTGCTGGATGAGCTGGTTGAACTGCTCCGTATCCACCGTGGCTATAGACGGGGGCTGAGTCACCGGGGCCGGAGCAGGGATGGACGGACTCGGAGGGGATCGAACCGCGGAAGCCGTCGAGCGCCGCGTCGAAGCCCTTCTGGGGGGCATTTCCTCTTTCCAGAGAAGGAATTCTGAAGAGGGAGAAGAAAGATCCGGAGCAGGGGCGGAAAATCGTCGCCGAGCACTCCTTTAAGAACAAGGGAACCTTGAAGGTTCAGTCCCTCGTTCCCACAGACGGCGCCAATCTGTTGGTGCAGAAATCCGTCGCCGCCGGAGGTCGCCTCAATCGAGGCCGCTGGAAGCCGCCGGGGACCTGCGAAACGAAGTCCCGTCCGGAGCCGGTGGGGTGGTGGCTCCGGCAGGACCCTCCGACGGTCAAGTTAGTTTCCGACCAACAGTAATGGAGTGCTCGGAATGAGTTTCCGAGCTTAGAGATGTGGAGGAGAGCTTAGAGAGTTAAGAGTCCAGAGAGCTTAGCCTTGGCATGTCGGGAGGGGTCCTTTTATAGCGGAGCTCAGTTGATGGTGACGGCTGTGCCGTCTGGCAGAGAGTCGTCGGGCAGCATGGAGCTTGATGGTGACAACTGCAGCCGCGTGCTGGCGGACCGCTCGAGGTTCGGCGGAGTCAGTCCCACTGGTGCCGTGTGCGGCGGATTGAGGGTGACAGCCATCGCCGCCTGGCAGTGGGTCGCTATCGCCCGCGGCGGACTGACCGATGGTACGGCGGACTGACTGATAGTAATGGTTGCAGAGCTTGCCGAATGAAGGGTTGAAGGCCTTCGTCGTGTGCCCATTTTGGGGGAGTTCGGGCTCCCGAAGAGGAAGATGGGAGGGAGTTCGGCTCCCACAGGCGTCTGGCAAGAGGTATGCAGCTAAGGTTTGTCCGCAGAAGAGTTCGGCTGCTGAGAAGTCGAAGCTCGGCCGTCTGGGGTTCGACCGGCTGTTGGGGCTTGGGCTGAGGCTTGGACACTCGAGAGTTCGGTAGGAGCTCGGTCGGCCGAAGTTTGATGAGGGCGACCGCTGAGGAGTTCGGCCCAGTGACGACTGCTGAGGAGTTCGGTCGCCTAAGGTCGGTCCGAAGGAGTTCGGCCGTGGGAAGTCCGAGGGAGTTCGGCAGCACGGGCTCGCCTGGGGTCGGTCCGAAGGAGTTCGTCTCCCGAAGAAGTTCAGCCGCTTGGAGTCCAAGGAGCTCGGCCCTCAGGAAGTTCGGCTGGCGGTGGGAGTTCGGCCCGGACCTTGGCGCAGGGGAGTTCGACCTCCAGGCCGTTCGGCCGTGGTAGGGGCTCGGCCTGGCGCCTGGCGCTATAGCTCTTCAGTGGCCTCTGGTTACATTGGGTTGAGCGTCGGGCCGGACTTCGGCAGGAGCGGGATTTATCCCCAACAGTCATCAACACCTACATTAATCACCATGTTATGGAATCGGACTGATATGGCTTCAATCTATTTAGGATCGATCATCGATCTATCTTAATAAATTATTTGAATAGAATAATGTGATATTTTATTCATAATTAGTTATAAGTCGACTTAAGCCGGTCTTCAATTTCGACAAGATTGCTTCATGATAAAATAAGATAGACCTCATATCTTATCCTCATTTGATTCAGATCGACCATCAAACTACGTGAATAGACTCATAGTTCATCAATGACTGACCTACAACCATTCTTATTGAAACTGCGTTCTCTCCGAACCAAAAAATTCGGATAAAGAGGAATCTTTTGTAATCCATCTCCTAAGAAGGAAAAAAATCTTTCGAATCAATTCAAAATGACTAACTCGAAAAGCCGTTAAAGTCTGAAATAGATACGACTCCAACTCCTCTCCTATAAATAAAGGAGCTTCGAGATCCTCTGCTATTCAATTCAACATTTTTTCTCTTCTTTGTTCTTCAATCTTCTAATTTAAATATCGGAGGATCTTCACCGAAGAATACTTCGATGAAAACTTTATTACAGATGAACGAGTAAAGCTCTAGCAAAGTTTATCCTCAATCTCATAATTTTTGACGGTCGAGCTTCTCCATCTTCATCGATCGATCTCAAGTTGGAGGATTCAGGAGCAATATAATTCATTTCTAATTTGACATCATTTTTTTTATCCAGCAACCCTAGCTAGAGGACAAAAAAACTGAAAAATATAAAGGTGGATGCCGTGTCGGCATGACTTTTTAAGTTTAGCAACCTTAGCATGTGCATTGGTCCTTGAATGCGGTTTCCATGCATCCCTCCGTGGACAGCATTGGAGAAAGTTAAGCCACCTCTCACATCGTCCAACAAAAGCGAAAAGCAGCCTAGCGAAGATATTAGCAACCCAGGGCCCATTTAGTTTGAAGTAATTTGATATAAAAAAAATAAATTTTATGTTAGATTATTATTTTTGATACAAAAATGGTAAACGAGAGAAATAGTAAAACATATGATTGATCTCATATGTATTTTTCTAAAAGAAAAGATAAAACAAGTACTATCCTTTGGATGCTATTTGTTTTTACATATTGGATTGGTTAGTGGAGGTGATGTAAAAATATCATTTCTTGATACAAATATATAGACTTATATTATATTAATATTATATTATAATTAATATTAATTATATTAAAATTTTATTAATATATTATAAATATATCGACTTACTATTTATAAATAATAATATAGTTAACATATTTATTAATAAATATTAATTATTAATAAATAATTAATAAATATGTATTAATGATCAATAAATCTAACGTAAGATTTATTAACAATTAATATAATTTTTTATATAAAAAAATATGCTAAAATTTATTAATAATAAGAAATATAATTATATATATAATTTAAAAAAATTATTAACTCATATAAATATATTTCAATATTTCAAGTACTCAATATTGATAGTGTTTATATAAATGTGTCATAAATGGCTAACAAATGAATTAAAAAAATATTATTATTTAAATTATTTATTAACAAATAATATTAAAAATTTGATAATATTCCCATATAAGATTACTTCTAATCAAATATAATAATCTTTCTCAATATTCTTTTTTAGATTAATTTTTTTACTAATCAAATATGATAAAAAAATATCATAATTATTTTTTAAATAAATAATTTTTAATAACCATCTTATTACCCTCCATGTCCGTACATGGAGCCATGGCTCTTAGCTTATGGTTCCGTATTGACTCTCCTTGTTCAGTTGCCTATATCATTTTATCATAACTTATTTCGTGAGCAGTGCGTTGAATGTTTATCATGAATACATCTACATGCATGGTTTGACCTTATCCCCTATCTTATCATGTCATGCATTAAGGATTTTTTTTATTTTTATTTTAAAAACTATTCTTCTTTTGAACTTATTTTTAAAACTACCATCCATCTAGAAATTGCCACTTAAAGTGACGAATTTTTTGCCAAATAGACAACTGACGTGATGTTAAAATCATCGTACGAAAAGGCGAGTTCATAAAATCCCCACTTCAAGGGGCGATTTCAAGAACTCGCCCCTTCGGATGGTGAGTTCAGCACTTGCTTTTTTTTTTATTTTTTTCTCGGATGGATGATGAACCGAATGGAGGGAGGCATCGAGGCGGGGTGACGGGCAGGAGTTTGGAGGGGAGTGGGGTGGTGAAGGGGGGCGAGAGGAGGGGTTGTAGTGGTGACGAAGGGGGAGGGAGGGTGTTGCGGTGGTGACAGAGGGGGTGAGGGGCGCAGGGCGCGATACAGAGGGGGGTGGCCGGTGGGGACCCAGTCGGGGGGTGGCGGGCAGGGGATGGAGGGGGCGTGACCAGCCGGGGGGGGTGGGGGGCGCCTTCTCCATCCAAGGCCCACCTATCCGTAGGAGAGAGGTAGCTTCTCAAAAACTTAGCGTCAGTTTTATGACTGTCTGTAACTGAAGAGAAAAGATCGACTGATGGCACCATCTCCGCCCTAACCTCTATTGAGCGAGCATCAGAAACAGGAATTTCTAGCCCCTGTGATTCGACAACTTTGACCCCTTTAACTGGAAAAGAGGGACTGGCCATTTTCGTAGTTTCTGCCGTTCTATCAGGAAGATTCTCTCCCATTTTCGCGATGATGGATACCAAAAAAATTATAGAAATCACTTCCGTGGTAGCTTCCATCATCGATTCTGTCGTTGCATCTAAACCTCCCTCATCGAGTCCATTGGCTCGACTCTAGTATCCTTCATCAGATCCTATGGATTAGTTATGGATGAAGGACCACCTCCCCTTACATTGGTCGGGATAGGAAGAGAAATTGTTAGGGGAACAGCATCTGAGGCCTCGATGAAAAAGCTTCCAGAAGCCTGAGATGGGACAGATTGAGCATTGGTTTGTAACCTTCGAGCCGATAGCTTCTTCAACGTCTTGGCCATGAAAGGATCCATCTAGCCCTAGAACTCCATGAGAGCAACCCTGGAGAGGGGAATGTGAAGGACAAGGAACTTTATATTCATAGTAACCTCTCTTCCACTCGTACCTTCTGGATGCAGTTAAAAGAAGAAAGATGAAAATGAATAGACGTCTTTTTAAATCATCTCCCCAAATAATCAATGAGCGGATAAACCCTACGACCATAATTAATCTTATGTCAAGGGATGATATCATCAATATTTAAATATTAAAATATAGTCACAAATAAAGGGGTAAGTCGTACGATTTGAAGCATCGCTTGGAAATAGTCTTTTCACCTGATTCTCAGACTCAGCACTAGGAGGATAGTATTATGGTGGTAATGTGAACACCTTAGATCGTCCAATTGGTATCCAAAATACCTCAGCTTGGTTAGCATTTATTAACATTTTGAGGGCAAGGAAGTTACCATGATCATCTTCGTACTGATAGTCGATCCCTAGAAGAAGATCCGAACCATTTTATTCAAAAATGGCTCGGATAGTATTTGTAACTTATGGATCGCCTCGGATAGGTAGCTCATCCATATTTTCACCAATTTATCTCATGGAATAACGGTTATATAGCTATATCCTTGCTATGAGTAAGCTATTTTCCACTCAACCTCGACTATCGAAAGTAGATAAGGCATCCCAATCCCTCTAATAACGGCCTTCCTATTCAAAAAAGTGCCTCCAATCTCACCACCATAATATTATCGACCCAAGATTAGCAAAATGATGTAATAGCCACATGAAGCTTCCTTTCAAATACCAAAAATCCTAAGAATCTAGGTAAGCAAAAAATTTCTCTCTAAGAACTCGTTATTGCTTGATTGTTTTTTGCTGACTTGAGCATCGGAGGATGCTCGTCGGAGTTAAATCCTCTAATCTGAATTTTTATTTGCAGGTCACTCATGCACCTCCTACGAGAAGCCAACCGCTCCGCTTCCGAAGCGAACCTTTTTTAGCAACAACAAGTAGCAAGGACAATTGTTAGGAATCCATGGCCATTTTTTAATTAGTTTTCTAAAAAATGTTCCAACTTGGTTGAACTAAGATATTTTGGACTAGATCAAATCTTTTTTTTTGAAATATATATATATATATATATATATATATATATATATTTTTTTTTTTTTTTCAATAACCTTCCTATCGGATATAACCTTCCTATCGGATATAATAGCTCGACCAACTGATTTGGCTTTCAAACGATAAACTATGGTCGGCTTTACTGGTCGTAGGTTGACATGTCCGACTAAACGATGACCATAATCAATTCTCAGTTTACAACAAGCGATAATAAGTCAGACAAACTCTATGGAAGATCGATTATTGATCGGCACATCGACTATCAATTGGTTTCCTTCAATCGCCCGTCAATCTACTCGTCGACTCTCGACTATTAATCTATCAACCGACTGTTGATCGATAAATTAATAGACAATCATTGATTGATTAAAATATAAGTCGAATATCGATATATGATCGTTGTAACCAACATATGGTCAGCAAGAGCTATATTTTCAATGGAGAACGTGCGTAATGGCTCCTCCATGATCAATTAATGGGCATTAACTGCTCCCTTGATATCGAAATAAGCGGGATTGGTGTGGACACCAGAGCTACCAGAAGTCGGCAACATAATTTAGATTCAATTTGAATTAAAAAAGCCATATCAGAATAACTCTACTTCAGTTATTTTATTCTAGTTCTTTTGATTTAATCAATTAGTTCTTTTGATGCATTTAGTTTTGGATCAATAGGACCATACTTGGGTTTATTTTGAATTGAGCCTTATTTGAAAAGAGACCATCATAAAGAAGCGAGCTTGGTCCACGTCATCTTTGGAGCCATCACCCTCCATATGTCTAGGGAGGAAATACATATGCCAGCATGTGCCATGCCTAAGGATCCTCATGCCAAGTTGTGCCAGGCATCAAGCGTTCACATGAAGTTTCTTTTCTTTCCTAGGATTCCTTAAGAGTTTTTGATTTCTTACTTATTTTATTAAAAGACTGATTTCTTTCTTATGGTTCCATAAAAGATAGATATGATATATTATTGTATTTGAAAATCATACATAATATTTTACTTTTTTATTGGGAGGGTTGATTTTTTCTTATAAAAGAAATATGATTTCTCAAGAAATAAGATCCCTAGGGTCCTATATAAATTCATGTATCTTTCATGAATGAGACAATGAATGAATGAATCACTTTATAATTTTCATAAATACTTGTGTTGATCGCTTCGAGAGGAAGAGGATGTGAGATCCAAAATTGCCCCACGAGGAAAGGATGTGAGGCCCATCTTTTTCTATCTCTTTAACTTTCATTTTCTTGAGATTCAGTATTCCTACGATTCCGATTCGTCTTCACCATCTACCTACATAAGCTTAATCCACCAAAAGAAGATCTGTTTCCTTCAAGATTTTTATTTATCATACAGAGAGAGAAAGAGTAATCTATTATTCTATAGATCAAACGTTGATAAGAACCTTTGTTCCTTCTTAATTGATCATTGATTTTTACTTATTTTTTTTAGATTCGATGTTGGTAAAGATCTAGTTCTTTATCGATAGATCTACTTGGTTAAAAGATTAAGAGCCCTAATCAGGATAGTTTCTTAACTACCATGATTCGAATTTTTCTTATCTTTTTTTTAGATTTTCTTGTGGGCTTAATTTCTTGCTATCCTTTATTTTATTTATATTTTTTTTATAATTATTCATTTAAATGTTTAATTTCTGCTATCTGTCTATTTATTTTATTATTGCTAGTTATTTACTGATTTCTAAAATAGCATTCATCAGCATCATTTAGATTGATCATGCTTTGGTTCCATATCAATCAGTCACACCTCCTGAGCAGAGTATAGGCAACTATACTGTCTGTCCTGAGAATAATGTGCCACGATCGAACGTAATTTGTTGTTGATGAATGAAAGAAAGCTTGGTCTTTTTTTTTTTTTTTAGGCCATCCCGCATCAATTTGGTATTAGAGTTGGATTGGTTAGAGCTTTAGTTTAAATTTTGTAATTTAAAATTTCTACAAGTTAAATTTTTATAATTTAAATTTCATAATTTACTTTTTAGTATTTTTTTTACTATATCTTATTCCTGCATCCTAGACTTGCATGACCACTAGATCAGGTATCCAGTACCAATATCCTACTTTTTCATCCAGTACCAACATGAATCCCAATACAGCATCCATCATTAATGCCCTAACTGAAAAATTTGATGATATGAAAGATTTTATGAAAATCATGAGTGAAAGAATAATAGTACTAGAAGAAGCTAGGTAAAGACAATCTGAACCTGAGTCTTCCCAACTACCTATAGGATAGAGAAGAAGAAATCTTGACCTAGATTGACCTATAGCAGCATGACTCCATCATAACCAGTTCGATCAGGATGAGCATATCCTTAGGAATGTGAAGATCGAAGTCCCAAATTTTGATGGTTGTCCAGATTCGAGAGAGTACCTAGATTGAGAATCAAGCATGGACCACTATTTTGGATGGTACGAAATATCTGAAGCAAGAAGAGTTAGGTTTATTAGGATGAAGTTGATTAGACAAGTTCGACTTTATTGAGAAAGTGTTGAACGTCTTCTCAACCAGAGAAGACAAGATCCAATAGAAACCTAGGATAAAATGAAGGAGAAACTCAGAGAAAAATACCTCCGCACCTCCTACCAACAAAGACTTTTAGATCAATGACAGAGACTTACTCAAAAAAATAGATCAGTCATAGAGTACATCACGAGATTTGATGAGTACCTCATAAGATGTGGAGTAACTAAAGATAGGATTGTTACCTTATCTGAATTTAGAGCTGGATTATGAGAAGATATCCAGCGTGAGCTCTTTTTATGAGAGATAATCATGTTAGAATAAGCTTATCAACTTATCCTAAATTTTAAGAGATTTTCTAGATATTCGACCATCCATCATCTTGAATCTAGCCAAGTAACCCCTTCTGGATTAAGACCCAATACTAGCTAGACTTCTAGTAATGGACCTCTACCTACAAATTTTATTATGAGAAAAAAAGATAAAGAAAAAAGAGTTGCAGGAGAGTTATCTAAAAAAAATTATTCTCGATCCCACTACTTCAAGTGCCATAGTTACGGTCATTTTGTTGCATAATGTCCCAACTGATCATTATTTATGGAAGAATTAGAAGAGAAAACTCTAAAAAATATTAAGGATAAAGTTTATGAAGCTGATCCAGACTTAGTCGAGTAGTTTGAGAGTACTGAGAAAATTCTAAATTTTGTTGCATCAGAGTCAGACCTTAGGTTTGGAGTCATTAGGTATGTTCTAGCACAGACTAAGGAGAGTGAAGACTGGCGTAGGACCTTTATTTTCCATACCTTCATAAAATTTAGCAAAAAAAATTATAAGATGATCATTGATAGCGGTAGCTATATCAACGCCATCTCCATCGATATGGTTAAGCGATTAGGATTAGCTCTTGTAGATCATCCCAATCTATACCATATGTCTTGGATAGATTTTTTCTCTATTTCTATCAAACTTAGATGCCATGTTTTCATCCAACTCCATTCTTATCAGGATCATGTTTGGTGCGATGTTTTACCCATGGAAGTCGGAAGTATCATATTAGGTCGACCTTGACTGTTTAGCAATGATGTAATGATTTATGGCCAAACCAACTCTTGTAGTTTCATTCATAAGGATAAGAAGATCACGATCAATTCTTCCCTACCTAAGGCTACCAATAGAAAGATAGGCAATGGACCAAAAAAAAACATCAAAAAGAAAAGCCTCCATTTGATAGGTGCTAAGAAATTATAGATGATCGTGAGTAAAGGATCACCAGTTTGGATGATTGCTGCGAGAGAAGTTCGTGAGGATCCTAAGATAGATCATCCCAAGGAAGTAGTCAGCATTCTTAGTGAATTTCATGATATTTTTTTTTAGGATCTCCCAAGTCACTTACCATCCATGAGAAATATTCAGTATGCCATTGATTTGGTATCTGGATCTATCTTACCCAATTTATCCCATTATAGGTTGAACCCCACCGAGCATGCTGAGCTATAAAGGCAAATTGGAGAGCTAATGAAAAAAAGATTCGTGAGAGAGTTTAAGTCCTTATGCAGTTCCTGCACTATTGACTCCAAAGAAGGATGGAACATGAAGGATGTGCATAGATAGTCGTGCCATTAATAAGATCATCATTAAGTATCGTTTTTCTATTTCTAGGTTAGATGACATGCTAGATATGATGGCCGAAGCCACCAATTTTTTCTAAGATTGATCTCAAGAGTAGTTACCATCAAGTAAGGATTAGACCGGAGGATGAGTGAAAAACTACTTTTAAGATGAAAGATAGTTTATATGAGTGGATGGTGATGCCATTTGGGTTATCTCTTATCCCTAGTACTTTCATGAGATTGATGACCTAAGTACTATGACCATTTATAAGAGTATTTATAGTCGTGTACTTTGATGGCATTTTGATCTATAGTCGAATTAGGGAGGACCATCTAGATCATCTCCAAAAAATCTGTCAAGTCCTTAGAATAGAAAGTCTGTATGCCAATTCTAAAAAATATACTTTTATGATGGACTGTGTCAACTTCTTAGATTTTATTGTTACTCCCGATGGTGTGTCTGCCGATCTTGAAAAGATCAAAGCAATAGTTGAGTGGTCGGTACCCAAGAGTGTGCATGATGTGCGAAGTTTTCATGGATTAGCAATATTTTATTGTTGGTTCATAAAAGGATTTAACACTATAGCCGCTCCCATCACTGACTGTATTAGAAAGAAAGATTTTGAATGGACTAAAGCAGCCAATAGAGCTTTCTTAAACATTAAGGATAAAATGACCCACGTCCTAGTCCTACGTTACCTAATTTTTTAAAGATTTTTGAAGTAGCATGCGATGCGTCAGGAGTTGGGATTGGTGGTGTCCTTAGTCAAGAAGATCATCCAATAGCATATTTTACTGAAAAACTTAACGATTCTAAACTAAAGTATTCTACCTACGATAAGAAATTTTATGCGGTAGTCCAAGCCCTAAGATACTGAAGACATTACCTACTACCACAAGAATTTATTTTATACTCAAATCATGAAGCCTCCGATTCTTGAATTTCTAAAAAAAACTAAATCATAGACATGGTAGGTGGATCAAGTTTTTGCAAGCCTATACTTTTGTTTTGAAACATCGTGCGGGTGTAGAGAATCACGCTATTGATGCTCTAAGTCGTCATCATATTTTATTGTCCACCATTAGTGTAGAGGTTGTTGGTTTTGATAAGATTAAAGAAGATTATGAGGAGTGTCCAGATTTTGACAATATATTTACCATTTTACGAAAAGGACCATCTAGAGAATACAGTGAATATACCCTTTAGGATGGTTACTTATTTAGAGGAGCTAGATTGTATGTTCCTCGTACATCTTTAAGAGATTTTCTAGTTTGGAAACTACATGCTGAAGGATTAGCTGGACACTTTGGTAGGAATAAAACTATAGAATTGATAGAAGTTCAGTTCTTTTGGCCAAGCTTGAAAAAAGATGTCGCTCAAATTGTTGTCCAGTGTAGAACGTGTGTCGTGGCCAAGCAAAAAAAATAGAACACATGCCTATACACACCCTTACCTATACCAGACTATCCTTGGTAAGACGTTAGCATGAATTTTGTTCTAGGCTTACCTAAGACAGTTAGGAAGCATGATTCAGTTCTAGTGGTTGTAGATAGGTTTTAAAAAATAACCCCTTTTTGGCCCTATTGCCAAACATCGAATACTTCGAAAGTTGCAAGAATATACTTTGATGAGATTGTTAAATTGCATGGATTATCCAAAACCATTGTGTCTGATAGGGATGTTAGATTCATGAGCTACTTTTGGAAAATCCTATGGCACCTTCTAGGCACAAAATTGAAATTTTCTTCTGCCTTTCACCCACAAGTCAATAGGAGTCTTGAAAATTTATTACGTTGCTTGATTGGGAAACATATGGATAACTAGGATCTTTTATTGCCCCGAGCTAAATTTGCATATAATAGCTCTATTAATAGGTCCATTGGCATGAGTCTTTTTGAAGTAGTTCATGGATATCAACCTAGGAAACCAAGAGACCTTATCCCACTGTCCATGCATGCTAGAATTTTCGAATCTACAGAATCATTTGCACAGTATATCAAGAGTTTACATAAAGAGATTAGTAAAAAAAATTAGTATTAGTAATAAAGTTTATAAATAGAATGCAGATTCTCATCGACGTGCCCAAGAGTTTGTGGAAGAAGACTATGTGATGGTTCGAATGAGGCCTGAATGATTTTCATCAGAAACCGTCAAGAAGTTACATGCTCGAGGAGTAGGTCTATTTAAGATTTTAAAGAAGATCGAACCAAATGCGTATGTTATGGACTTACCTTCTGATTTTGGGATTAGCTCTACTTTTAACGTTGCAGATCTCGTCGCCTATAAAGAGCCAACTTGGATACCTAGTAAGCCATTTGGGTCTGAACTAATCTTTGAGAGAGAGCCTATTCCTAAATGTCCACCAGCCAAAATATCAAAGCATGATCAGATTGAGAGAATTTTGGATGAGCAGATCATCTCCACCTAAAGTCGAGGCTATCAGCGGTACTTAGTTAGATGACGAGGTCGACCGAAATTTGAGGATATCTAGATCACTTGAGAAGAGTTGAAGCATATTGATTTTGATTTGCTTGAGCGTCACCAGAGCAGAATCGACCCCCATTCGATAGGATCGAGTTCTTTCCATCTCGAGAGAATTGGTACAGATACGAGAACTACCAAAAGTCGACAACATAATTTAGATTCAATTTGGATTGAAGAAGCCATATTAGAATAATCGACATGCTACTAGTGATCAGCCCCACTGGCTAGGCCCATAAGGAAACTAGCTCTAGTTCACACGGCCACGATTCGTTCCGTGATAAGGCAAAGAGATTAGTCCTGAACGAAGAACATCCGAATCATTGGCATGATACCAGTGATCAACCCCACTGACTAGGTCCATAAAAACTAACTCTATCAGCGATCTGTCCCGATTGGCTAGGCCTAAGAGAAATATGTTTCTAACGTGTGGCCAATGATCAGTCCCATTGGCTAGATTCAAATCATAATCTAACTAAAGAGTTTTTTCTCATACTTTTATTTCAGCCATTTTTTATAAATAAATAAAAATAAAAATAATTATTTTTATTATAGTATTAACTCAATTTTCATATATTTCAAAGGACAATGAAAGTAATTTTCATTTAAAATTTTATGTATCGATGAATAGATATAATTTTCTTTTTAAATATCATGTAATGTTAAGAAAAGGCATGCAATTTAATAATTTTTAATTATTTATATACAATAATCTAATTTTAAAATATGTATATATATATATAAATAATTCAGAGATAAAAGAAAACTTACTTGTTGATCAGATCCAAAATTTCTACGATCGTCTTAAATTGATCTCTAGATCCGGTGTTCTTTTCGAAGTTGCAAACTCTATCATATCAAATAATTTAGTTAATCCTTAATTTTGAAAATAATTAAGATAAATAAAAAATCTTTTAATCTAGCCTATGCCCAGTCTAGATTTTGAATCAATTTCTAAATTAGATTCATGTGACGGGTTAACTTAGATCCAATTAAATTGGGTCCAAACTAATTAAAACACCTCAAATTTAATTTGACCCATTCTCTCTCTCTCTCTTTCTCTTTTTCTTTCTTTTCTTTGTTTTTTTCTTTTCTTCCCTCTATTTCTTTTTAAGACCGAACCACGATCTTCTTCTCAGGCATCACCGAGTGGTCGGAGAAGAAAAGAGCTGGCAGGGGAAGTGGCACGATAATGGCCAGAGGTGTGGTCGATCGAAGATCCCACCGATGAAAGCTCTACCCTAAAGCTAGAAAGAAGAAAGAAGGAGAAAGGAAAAGGGATTACCAGCGGCGACGGCGATAGCAGCAATCGATGGCCAAAATCGACGATCTTCCCTTCGAAAATCTTTTGCCACAAGTATGCTAGGGTTCGAAATTGGGATAAGGATTCCTAGGAAAGAAATCTAGGGTTTAGGTTTGGGATTTTCTTCGTAAGATTCTAAAAGGAGTTTTAGGATTTAAATAGAGAGGGGAGGAGGCCTTGCCGTTATATTTTCCTCTAGTACGTCTTCTCCTCATGGCATGGATCGACTCAGAATAGAATTTTTTATTCCGGTTGATCTCGACTCTTTCTTCTCTTTTTTTTGATGAAGTCGGTATTAGATGCCGGCTTTATTTTTGAATCAGTCCGTGGGACTAGTTCTCATATTCTCCCTCACTTAACAAAAATTTTATCCTCAAAATTTGATATACCTGGATCGAGAAATAGATGCATGGAGGTATTTGGCTCGCATTTCTTCTTTCAATTTCTAGATAGCTTCTCATTCTGTATGGTTGCTCCATTGAATCTTGACATAAGAGATAATGCACCATCTCAAAACTTGATCTTTTCTATCAATGACTTATACTGGTTGCTCCTCATAAGATAAATCCTCTCTAAGCTAAAGAGGCCCAAACTCCACCACATGGCTAGGATCTAGTATATATTTTCTTAACATGAAAACATGAAAAATATTATGTACTCTAACAAGAGAAGGCGATAAGGCTAGACGGTAGGCAACCATTCCAACTTTTTTCAAGATCTCAAAGGGATCCACATATTTGAGGCTTAGCTTTTCGTAAACTCCAAATCTTATCACTCCTTTAGTGGGGGATACTTTGAGGAATACGTGATCTCCTACTTGAAATTCTAGTTCTCTCCTTCTATTATCAGCATAACTCTTTTATCGACTTTGAGCTGAAAGAATCCACTTTCTGATAAGCTGAATTTTATCTACTATTTGTTGAATAATTTTTAATTCCAAAAGTTTTCTCTCACCAACATCATCCCAACATATAGGAATCCTACATCTTCTTTCATACAGAGCTTCAAAGGGAGCCATCTGGATGCTAGCTCGATAACTATTGTTATAGGTGAACTCTACCAATGATAAATGTTCATCCTAAGATCTCTTTAAGTCTATCATACATGCTCTCAACATATCTTCTAAAGTTTAAATTATTTTTTCTGATTGTCCATCTGTTTGAGGATGAAAGGCTGTACTGAACTCCAACTTAATTTTTATGGTCTGATGTAAGTTTTTTCAAAATTGAGAAATAAATTTCGTATCTCAATCTGACACAATAGATACTAGAGTTCCGTGTAATCTCATAATTTCTTCTATGTATAACTTAGCTAGTTTTTTCAAAGAAAATGTGACTTTAATGGATAGAAAATACGCTGACTTGGTTAATTGATCCATAATTATCTAAATAGCATCATACCCTAATAGAGTTCTTGATAATCCTATAACAAAATCCATTGTTATGTGCTCCCATTTTTAAACTAATATTATAAGGAATTGCAATGGTCTTGTAGGTCTTTGATGCTCAGCTTTCACCCATTGATAAGTTAAACATTGAGCTACATATTGAGCTATTTTTCTTTTCATACCACTCCACCAGAATTTTTTTTTAAAATCTCTATACATTTTTGTACCTCCAGAATGTACTGTATATGCAGAGTTATGAGCTTCCATCATAATTTCTCTTTTTAATTCTGTATTATTTAGAACACATGACCTATTGCCAAATCTTAAGGTTCCATCCTCATGAATTTTGAATTCAGATGTCACATTAGATTGTACTTAATCTTTGATCTTTTGGAGTCCCAAATCATCCATCTGTGATGCTTTGATTCTGTTAATCAAGGTGGGTTGCACCCTAAGTGCAGTGAGCAGGACTTCAGATTTATGCGGCCATACCTCAACATCCAATCTTTCTAGATCCTACAAAATATGTCTCTAAGAAGTGATCAGCATTGCTATACCATCTACTGATTTTTTGCTTAAAGCATCTACCACTATATTTGCTTTTCTCAGATGATAATTTATGGTCAGATCATAATCCTTGATCAGCTCTAACCATCGACTTTGTCTTAAATTCATCTTCTTTTGGGTGAAGATATACTTGAGGCTCTTATGATCTATAAAAATTTTACATAATACTCCATACAAATAGTGCCTCCATATTTTTAGAGCAAAAACTACTGTTGCTAGTTTTAAATCATGAGTCGGATAGTTTTGTTCGTATGGTTTAAGTTGCCTTGATGCATAAGCTACCATCTTTTCATTTTGCATAAGAACACATCCTATCCCTTTTTGGGAGACATCACTAAAAATAGTAAATCCTCTTTTCTCAGATGGTAAGATAAGGATAGGAGCTGATACCAAACATCTTTTTAGTTTATGAAAACTCTTTTCATATTTTTCTATCCATTCAAATTTTATTCCTTTATGAGTCAATTGGGTCAAAGGCAATGCTATGCAAGAGAATCCTTTCACAAATCTTCTATAATATCTTGCTAATCCAAGAAAATTGTGAATTTCTGTCACACTAGTAGGTTATTTCCAATTCAGAATCACCTCTACCTTCATTGGGTCCATCGATATACCTTCTTTAGAGATTATGTGTCCGAAGAAGAAAATACTTTCTAGCCAAAACTGACATTTTTTTAACTTTGCATATAGCTTCTGCTCTCTCAATGTCTGTAATACTATTCTCAAATACCTTTCATGATCTTCTAGACTGTTAGAATATACCAGAATGTTATTAATAAATACTACCATACACTGATCCAAATAAGGCTTAAACACTCTATTCATCATGTCCATAAAGGCTGTAGGAGCATTCGTTAATCTAAAAGACATAACCAAGAATTTGTAATATCCGTTTCAAATCCAGAAAGCTGTTTTAGATATATCGCACATCTTAATTTTTAATTGATGATATCCAGATCGAAGATCAATTTTTGAAAATATCTGAGCATCCTGAAGCTGGTCAAAAAGATCATCTATCCTTTATAGAGGGTACTTATTTCGAATGGTCAACTTGTTCAACTCCCAGTAGTCAATGCACAATCTCATACTTCCATCCTTCTTTTTAACGAAAAGTATCGAAGCTGGGTGTCAAATCAATTGAAAATTCTCTTCCTATCAGAAGGTAATCCTAAAAGATCTTCTGAAAAAATGTCAAAAAATTTTCTTACTATAGGTATATTTTCTATCTTGATCTCCTCCTCTTGAGTATCTACAATACTGACCAAATATCCCATATAACCCTTTCTTAACATTTTGTAAGCCTGCATGACTAATATAATTTTTATAGGGGCATTCATTCCTTTGCTAGAAAAACTGAGTGGTGCCTGTCCTTAAATCTGAATGGTCACTCTCTTTCTAAAGTAGTCCATCGTGGCATGATATGAACAAGCCAATCCATCCTTAGGATTACATCAAAATTCTTCATCTCTAGAACCATCAGATCAGATGCAAGATCATGATCTCCAATGCTCACAATACAAGAGGGGCAAAACATATCTACCATGATGACACTCCCACTCGGAGTAGAGACACACATCTCATGTTTCAAGAGCACGGGCCTAAGACCAATCTTTTTAGCAAATTTGATTGAAACAAATGAATGAGTAGCTCCGAAATCAAATAAAATACAAGCATGTGCAGTCTCAACTTTGATAATACCTATGAATTTTAAATTTTTACTATTACAATCATGTATAAAAGATTGTATAACCATAGTTTTAAATGAAGTTGTGAGGAATTTCTGGGGTACTTGCTACTACAGCATTTGATGTCTCCACATCCTGCTGAGTCATAGCATAAACATGAGCCTGGATCTTTGGCTTTGGTGGTCCTCCTTGTCCTGAGGGTTAACCCTGATGAGTGGTCGGTGCTCCAAAAGTAGGTGGTCTAAGTGTACTCTGAAAAGACTGCCGATATCCAGATTTTATGGTCGAGGATAGTTCACAGCTGGCCATAATTAAAACAGGCTCCAAAAAATCAACAACAATTCTATTCCAGATGGATGCCTCCACATCGGCCACATCGAGGTTCTTTCTTTGACTGGTTATCCTTTAGCTGAGTTTCTTGGCATTTGGATTGTTTGCCGGGATAACCGCTAGATTTTGATCTCTTCTTCTGTTGTCGCTTCCTTTTCTATTGAATATTATTATTTTCTTGCTCCATAATTTTTGCTAAATTGATAATCTCTCGGTATGTGGTCAACTGCATCGATCTCACTTCCGCACGAATTCTGGGCTTCAACTCTTTTTCAAATCTTCAAGCCTTGATATTGTCAGTTGCCACAAGATTTGGAGCAAAGCGTGATAATTCAGTAAATTTAGCCTCATACTGAGCCATAGTCATATTTTTCTGTATCAACCTAGTGAACTCACTTTCCTTCTCAAATCTGAGACTCTCAAGGAAATACATATCCATAAACTCTTGACAAAAAATGTTCCAAGTGACTGGCCCATTAGTCCCTTGTTGTCTCTTGATGGCTTCCCACCATTCAAATGCTTCTCTCTATAGCTGATAAACAGAGAAATGGACCTTTTCTTGATTAGTGCATTCCATACTGGTGAAGACTTTTTTCATCTCTTTGAGCCATTTTAATGATTCAGTGGGATCCGTAGAGCCTTCAAAAGTCGATGGTGCCGGTCTCTTAAATTCTACTATTCCTCGTTCCGACCTTGACGACTGGCCTTCTCTATTTTTTTGTCATTCCATTTGCTGCACCAATCCAGTTAATGCTTATATAAGGACTGTCATCGGACCTTCAGTGTTGATTTTCTTGTAATTATTATTTTGGATATTATTCAGCTGATGAAAAGAATTTGCATTTTGGCTCTCGTCCTGTTCTGGTGATGGACGATGAGTAGATCTAGATGCCCTGGTAGCTCGAGAAGTGGCACGAGCTTAAGAAGCTCCAGCTACATAAGAGACACTATCAGTTCGAGAGGCACTGAGAGCTTGAGAGGCATAACTATCCCGATAAGTGTGATGCACACTAGTCGTATAAGAGTCCTCCATAGAATCAGACAGCCATTCAGGATGATTGTGAGCCATCACGACCTTAAAAGAAAAAAAAAATTTTAATATATTTTTTGACTATTAATATTAATAATTATCCAAATATTTCTTAATTTC
This sequence comes from Cocos nucifera, assembly GCA_006176705.1. Classification (NCBI taxonomy): domain Eukaryota; kingdom Viridiplantae; phylum Streptophyta; class Magnoliopsida; order Arecales; family Arecaceae; genus Cocos; species Cocos nucifera. The sequence continues at coordinate 470,469 of QRFJ01001671.1, read as the reverse complement.
TAGCCCTACTTTCACTATCTAACTTATTTTATTTTATTAGATCTTATAGAACCTAGGCTCTGATATCATAAAATCTATCACGCTCCGATCCATTAACTCAAGCCGGACACCCGACAGATGGCCGCACACTCTTAGAATTTAATCCCTTTGAATATGCAAGGCCTGCCTTTCACTAAATAATTGATTATCATAATTCAACTCAAACAGTGATAAAAGTAATTTCTCTAATATTAAATAAAAATATCTTCAAATAATATTAAAAAAATAAATATAATTTAAAATAATATTTTAAAAAATAAATCTATTTAAATAAAATTAACTAAAAATCTGCTTAAATCATATGCTCCTCACTGATTGGTTTTCAACCCAGCAGAATCTTTCGAATCTAAAAAATAAAAACAGAAAAAGAATGTGAGCTTTATGGGCTCAGTAAATTTACCAATCATCTCTTAAGGATCAAGCATAAATATTTTTCTAAATATAATAATTAAGTAATAATATATATCAAGATTTTTTAATTTAAATTTTTTTCATGCCCATTAGAAAAAGTCAAAAATTCTCTCTCAATCTTCAATGATTATGGCCATGATTAGCCCCATGATAAGATCTTTAAGAAACTAGCCCCCAAACGAAGAACATCCAAATCGTTGGCGTGCTACTAGTGATCAGCCCCATTAGCTAGGCCCACAAGAGAACTAGCTCTAGTTCACACGGCCATGATTCACCCTGTGATAAAGCAAAGAGATTAGTCTTGAACGAAGAACATCCGAACCATTGACGTACTACCAATGATCAGCCCCACTGGCTAGGCCCACAAGAACTAACTCTACCAACGATCAGCCCTGACTGGCTAGGTCTAAGAGAAATATGTTTCTAACATGTGACTAACGATCAGTTTCGTTGGCTAGATCCAAATCATAATCTAACTAAAGAGTTTTTTCTCATGCTTTTATTTTAATCACTTTTCATAAATAAATAAAAATAAGAATATTTATTTTTATTATAGTATCAACTTAATTTTTATATATTTCAAAGGATAATGAAAATAATTTTTATTCAAAATTTAATGTATCAATGGACAAATATATATATTTTTTAAATACCACATAATTTTAAGAAAAGGCATACAATTTAATAATTTTTAATTATTTATATACAAGAATCTAATTTTAAAATATATATATATATACATAAAAATAATCCAGAGATAAAAAAAACTCATCTATTGATCAGATCCAAAATTTTTACGATCATCTTAAACTAATCTCTAGATCCGGTGTTCATACGGAGTTACAGACTCTATCATATCAAATAATTTAGTTAATCCTTAATTTTAAAAATAATTAAGATAAATAAAAAAATCTTTTAATCTAGCCTATGCCCAGTCTAGATTTTGAATTAATTTCTAAATTAGATTCATGTGACTGGTTAACTTAGATCTGATCAAATTGGGTCCAAACTAATTAAAACACCTCAAATTTAATTTAACTCATTCTCTCTCTCTTTCTCTTTTTCTTTCTTATTTTCGTTTCTTTCTTTTCTCCCCTCTATTTCTTTTCAAGACTGAACCACGGTCTTCTTCTCAGGCATCACCGAGTAGTCAGAGAAAAAAAGAGCTGACGGGGAAAGCGATGCGATAATGATCGAAGGTGCGGTCGATTGAGGACTCCACTGATGAAAGCTCTACCCTAAAGCTAGAAAAAAGGAAAAAGAAAAAGGGATTACCGACGACGGCGCTGGTGACAGCAATAACCAATGGCTAAAATTGATGATCTCCCCCCAGAAATCTTTTGCAACGGGTATGCTAGGGTTTGAAATTAGGATTAGGGTTCCTAGGAAAGAAATCTAGGGTTTAGGTTGGGGATTTTCTTCGTAAGATTTCTAGGAAGAGTTTTAGGGTTTAAATAGAGGAGGAGGAGGCCTTGCTGGCATATTTTTCTCAAATACGTCTTCTCCTCATGGCATGGATTGATTCGGAATAGGATTCTTTATTTAAGTTGATCCCGACTCTTTTTTTCTTTTTTTTTCTTTTTTTTTTTGATGAGATGCCGGCTCTATTTTTGAATCAGTCCGTGGGACTGGTTCTCACATATACTCTATCCTAATATAATAACAATCCTTGAGTTCGAGAAATTTATCATATTGACCATGCTTATGATTGGCTACAAACAGCTGTTCGTAGATGATTTTGACCATCCATGTTGAATTGGGCGGCCAAGGTTTTTTCCTAGGTAAATATAATTTTATCATGCAGAGTACAATAGGAAATGCCAAATAACATATATCAGACCACTAAATCATAACAAGTTATCCGAAATGTTTGAATTGTTTTTCACATCGTTGCACTTGTCATGCAATGGAAGCAATTATCACAATGACATTATTAAATTGCTCGTGCAAAAAAGTATAAATTGATATGAACGTTTCAGTGTTGTAATTATTTCCTCCTTTTCAGTGTTGTAATTATTTGGACTTCTAGTTCATCAGGTGTGTTCTCCATCAGAAGTAAACATATCAAAGTAAATTTAATCAGTATGACAATCATTTTAGTAGGGTAAGTATGCGAACTAAATCAAGTCTCGGCTACATGCGAGTCAAGGCTCCAAGCTATTCTGCGTTCCTTTCTAGAACATCAAGGCATGGCTTCGTCTAATTAGGCTGCCGTTGCTTGCAAATACTCCCGTCCCTTTAAGCCAAAATAGAAATTGACTTGGTCACCACCGGTGAGCCGCTCTTAAATTTTTCCTCCTCTTGTTCCCATCGCTGATGTTCTGATGGCAGGGCATTCTTTAACCGACATGTGATAATAATAGATGATGTGCTAAAAAAAACAGCCTTCTGTATATTGAACATATAAAAACATATTGATATTTTACAAACAAAGCTGTCATGTATGTTTCTGCCAGAAAAAAAAAAAAAAAAACTCATAAAAAGCTTATGTAATAAAAATTAACGCTCAATTAATTCTACTTAGAATAAAAGTCAGCATATTTTAGCGGTATCTCTCTAATGAAGAAAGTTCAGAGAGTCTAAATCTTACTCATTCAAGTAGTTATATATTATTTTCTGACTAACATATCATCACGATCAAGAGAATTAATCATAAATTGGTTAAAATTTTTATTGTTAAATAGCTCCATCTCCCGAGTAACTTCTAAAACTTGGATTGATATTTTGTTAATTAAAATAATAAAATACAAAACATCAAAACTTAAATATATAATTAAATGTTATATAATGAAGGGCATGTCATCTTTCTTAAAAACTTAAAAATATCGTAATCTCATAATAATAATAATAATAATAATAAAAGATATCTAAAATGCCTACATGGTGTCTAAGGTTTTATAATACCAACACCGGAGGTCAGGCCTAATTTGTCCATCAAACTTGTATGCTCTTGAGTCTTATCTACTAGAAACTAAAATATATTTAATATTTTTTAAATATTTTATAAATTTAATCAAGTTATGTTATCTTTTATTGGTTATTATAGCAAATCAGAGAATTATGATATATGGTAAGTTTAAAAATGGTAACCGGATCCAAGTCAAAGGGAATATACCAAGAATTTATTTGATTGAGATATGTTAGATTATAAGATAAGTTAATAATTTTTAAAATTATTTATTTAAAAATAATTATGAAAAAAATAATTTTTATTATATTTAGTTAGTACAAAAATATTTTAAAAAATAATACTAAAAAAATTACTATGTTTCTAAATAAATTTACATAGAAATAATTTATAAATATATTTTTTAATATAACATAATTTTTAATACTACATGATATTATTATTTTTAATTAATTTTTATATAATGATTATAATTCATAATTTTTTTTTGCATAATATCATCTCTATTTTAATTTATTTTAAAAAAAATATAGAATAAATTTTAGAAAAATATCAAAATAAATTTAATGATGATATATATAATTTTATTAAAAATATTATTATTATTATCATTATTAAAAATTTATAAAATACTAATCTTTCATAATATTTATTTTATTTTTTTTTCAAAAAATAAATATAAAATCGATGATTTTTTTTAATTTTTTATAATTTTTTATACTAAATATGATCATCAAAATCTTTTTTTCATGCCCGATTAAGTCCAACCAAATGGCCGGGAAACCGTCCTCCTTCCAACCTTTTCTTAGCTAAAAGCACGTCATCTTTTACTTTTGACACTTCAAAGAAAAAATAATAAAAAAACTCCCACTTGTTTCTGTAATATTTTTTCCTTCAATTTCTCGCTATATATCTTTTGTTATTATAACGTCTCTCCGATTCCCGGAGAACTTCTTGGAGCGGCGAGATTAGGGTTTCGGCGGAGGCTTGTATGCTTCGTCTCGTTTTCTGTTGCGATGTATATGTGGATATATTTTCCTTCGACGGGATTCGAGTTCGGTCCGTTGTTGGGAAGGGCAGATTCGTGCACGATCACCGAGGTCAGATGCCGCACCCCGAATTTTTTAAAAAAATGCATATTTCTTGTAATTTCTTGTCCAATTTATGGTTCGGTTTTTTTTTTGCCCCAGCATTTGATGGTGGGCACCGCAAGAAATTTTAAGAAAGTATTGAAGGCCTATTAATTTTGATGATGAATTATATAAGGACATTTGATGTTTTGACCGGTGCATATTAGACGAGATTTGTCGAAAGGTTAGGAATTACAATTTTTCTGTGAAATTTCTCAGCTTTTTTAATGGAGAGGAGAACGGAGATAGTCAAGAATCGAATTCATCCTTTCTTTCCTTCAAATCGATGTTTTTCTTGAGATTTCATGCTGCTTGGATTTGGTGATTTCGTCGTAATGGAAGCATCCAAAAAATTTATAATGGTTTCATATTTGTTGCTAAAAAAATCGTTTTTTTACGTATTTTTCTAGTAATTTCTCCTTTCCTACACGTGGATCTCCATTTCTCTTCCAAAAACTCAAGCTTTCCTAATTTTCCCAGATAATATATTTTAAAGCCTCTCCTGTTGCTCGAATCACGGCCGATGCCCATGTAAAACCGTCGTATGTGGCTTTTTACCGTACTTCGTTTCCATCTACTGTTTTACCCTATCTGAGTGGGGTCAAAATAAACCACACCTTCCTCTCCTCCTACCGTTTTTCCCATTCCATTAAATTCCCTTCCTTTCCGGTGCTGAGGTTTTTGGAAGGAACCCACCCGACCATGGCACTCTCGTGAGAAGGACAGAAGACAAGCAACCAAAACATCAATTTTTATGGTATAAAGAAATGAGTAGAATACACATGATCATCCATTGTTTGACGCACCTTCGGCGGTTATCCCGCTCCTCTGCCGGGAGTTCTCGTATGGTCTGGCTCTGTTACCCAACGACCTCCCCTGTGCCCGCTATCCATGGAAAACCCGGCCCGATCTTCCTGATTTGGCCTTCTTGCAATGAATTCAGAGTGCCCAATTCCTGATGATTGCTGCATTGCCCAATTTTCCCCGATTCAGATCTCCTTCTCGTCATCTTTTACGGGTTTGTGTAGAATAAAAAAAAGGTCCCTTTTTTCCGGCTTTTCCTGTTCGTGTATGGGTGTCTCTTCTTTCTACCTTTTCTTTTGTCGAGAAACCCTTTTGCTTGATGTTCCAATTCCCTTCACTTGAATAGTGTCTAGTTGCGGCAGATATGAGGATCTGGTGCCATAGCTCTAAATAAGCTGGTTTATGAAGAATCCATCAATGTGGTTTGCTTTGGAGGGAGTTGTGGATGGATATGTGTAAAATTGAGCCACCAGGGACCGTGGCGCAGCAGAAGGCAGCCCAGACGGAAGATACTCAAAGGCCACCTTTGGTCCCTTCCGAGAAGAACAATGCTGCCCCGGCCACCCGCAAGCTGCGGACGAGGGAAATTTCTTCTAGGTATAAGTCAGGGATCTCATCAACCCCTCTTTCAACTCCTACCACTCCGAGGCGGAGCTCGTCTCCAAGTGCCGGTCGCACGCATGCCATGCCAGGAACTTCGCTGCCGAAGAGATCCCAATCAGCAGACAGGAGAAGACCCACTACGCCTTCATCGAGGTCCTCTGCGACTTCATCCCCGTCGTCCCGGCCTTCCACACCCTCTTCGCCATCTTCAAGGTCTACCACGCCAGTGCGTGATGCAGTGACGGAGATGCATAGTACTCCTCGGCGGTTGCTCAGCGGCCGGGCTCCGGATGGCTTGTGGCCTTCGATGCGGAGCCTGTCTGCTTCTTTTCAGTCAGAATCTATTTCAGTTCCTGTTACTAAGAGGGACAAGGCGGTGACTGATTCCTCTTCAGATCGCACATTGAAGTCGCCAGCAAATGTTGCAGCAGAGAGGAAGAGGACTCCTCTGAGAGGGAGGAATACCTCTGAGCAATCAGAGAATTCTAAGCCTTTGGAGAGCTTGCATGCAAGGGTGATAGATCAACACCGCTGGCCCGCTATGATCGGTGGAAAGGTGTCTGCAAATCCCTTGTCGAGAAGCGTGGATCATACTGATAGTGTTAACAAATCTGTCTCTACGTCAATTCCATCTCGAGGGGTTTCACCAAGGAGAATTCCTACATCTGATGGTGCAGGTACAGGCCTCCAACACTCATTAAGTGAGGTGGCAAGGCGACTGGCTCTTGATGGAAGTGGAAAAGTAGCACAAAATATGAGTTTCAGTGTGAATATATCTTCACATCCTTCAGAAAGATCTTCATCAGCAACACGTCCTAGTAGGACTAAGTCATCACCAATTCCAGGTTTACATCGCCCTTCATCACCAAATAAGGCTTTATCAACAACCTCAGCCAGGGGAATGGTGAGTCCATCCCGGTCAAGACCATCAACTCCAGGAATGCTGAGTCCATCTAGATCGAGACCGTCATCCCCCATGTCATCATCTAGCTGCACGACTTCTCAGGCAGGCATGACATCTTCTGTTTTCAACTATATTGTTGATATGCGAAAAGGAAAGAAGAATGCAAGCCACATAGAAGATGCACATCAGCTGCGGTTGCTGTACAATAGGGACCTGCAGTGGCGCTTTGTCAACGCCCGAGCAGATGATACTCTATCCATTCAGAAAATGAGGACAGAGGTAGGGATTTGGTGCCTTTGAAGTTAAATGCTTGTTTTGATGCTATACTGATATATGAAAAGATCATGCACATTTTCTGGATGTTTTGTTTTAGAGGTTTGCTTGGTATGTAAGATAGTGAAGTTTGCAAGCACTGACAGTCTTTCAGGAGTGATTTATTTGGAAGATACACAGTGCTGCATGAGTGGAGTCACTTCAATATGGTTTCTGACATGGTGGTTTTCAGCTTTTTTGTAATTTGGATAGCTCATGATCTGATCTCCGTACTAAATTTTCTTATGTATACAGTTATTAATTACCATACATCTATCATTACCCTCTTTTATGCACTCCATTTTCGATGACTGCACTTTTTCATGTAGTTTAGTTTCTTTTTTTATGTTCTGATGCATATTTTTTTGACTTATGAGAATAAATATGGACCATCTTACAATCAAGAGAATGTAAAGAAGAAAAATCGTCTTGTTGTCAAAATTCATGGTTTTTTATTGTTGTGCATTGAACTTTCAATTTTGGTTTTTCTATGGTCACAGTCCATCTGCAATGGACTTTTTATTGCCAATTGGCAGGGGAATGTGATTATTTTGTTTTTGATTTCTTGAAACAGAATATTCTATACAGTGTGTGGAATACTACTTCAAAACTGCGTGATTCTGTTATTATGAAGAGGATTGACGTGCAGCAGCTGAGACAAGAATTGAATTTGGCCATGATTTTGAGCGAACAAGTAAGATTAATAATGACTGCTATTTAATGATAATTTTATCTTATGTGTTACTAATTCCATTATATTTCTTTACACAGGATATAATTTGATAATCTATAATGTTAATTTGCCTTCTAAAAATTTGAAAGATCCGAAAAGCAGAAAATTAACATCTGATAAGCAATCTGAAATGTAGATGCAGTTTTTGCAGTTATTTTTGATATGCTTTCATAGATCAGCTCCTGACTTCATGTGTTGTCCTTGATTGTTGACTATATCATGACAACCAAGCAATGCAAAATTTCTATAAATTGCATAACATGAATTATTTTTCAAAAGAGAAATGGAAATGTAAGAGACGTAGGACAGTATGTCTCAGTTAGTATCGGTCTATCAGAATCTGTTCGGTTAGCAAGTAAAAGATCTGTCAATGTGGAACTAGTTGATTTAATTTAGTACTAGCATATCTATATGGATTAGGCTCAAATAAATGGCATGCTGACCCTTGCCCCCCTGCGGGGATGAAAAGATGTGCGATCATTATACAAAAGGATGGCTAGTTTGTTGAGATCAGATTGCTCATAAGGTTAGCAATTGAGTGATGTCATATTTCGAAATTTGAATATTCATAATGCATCATGCATCCAAAAACATCTTGGATGTGCACATTATGTTCAGAGATGGATACATCACAGGAATATAAGTCAAAATAAAATGCAACAACTTTGTATTGTTGATATACTTTAATACTTGAGATTCATCGTCAGTGTACCTAGCAAGATTCATAGCTATTACTCATTACTAAATCCATGCCAACTTCCATGCTTTTGGCTTGCTACATGTTTGTGAAGATTTGCAAAATTGTTTTGGAACTTGGGTGCGTGTATTGTTGAATTGCCATTTGGCCTTGAATGATAGACAGCTTGGTCTCAAGCTTGTATATTCTTCATCTTCATGCTGAGGGCCTAGTTCATGCCCTGTCATACTTACACTGGTTTTTAAGGAGTGCTTGTAGGCATCCAGCCCAGCTATGTCCATTTGACCCCAAATGTGTACCAAAGTTACTGGCAGCGTTATTGAGCTAACATCCAGAATACCACAGAAATGCTATGAGTTTACACTGACAATGTCATCGTTTGAATCAGATGACTAAGCACTGAACATGATAAATTCAACAAACAATTGACATTACTTAGATTTACTACCCAACAAATTCAGAGATACATTAAGAATTATGAAATATATAACTTTATAATAATTTTTATTGTAAATTTTATTTTAGTTTCACAGATTGATATTAGCATATGAATTTGGTAGACAATTCATAACATAACATATATCAACTCATGCACAATTTTTCATGCACATTTATTTGAAATTTTATATTTGCAACACCAATAAAATTGGTTCTATGGTTATATACTTGGAATCAATTTTCAAATGATGATATGCTTTTGATTGATTGGGGGCATTATAAAGTAATGCAGTTTCTACTGCTTACACCCATGTGTCCTCCAAATGTGGTTAATTAACTCCCCTTTAATAGAATGGGGAGGTTGCAAGTGTTTGGGGCTGCGATGAAAGTGTTTGTCTTTAATTTAACAAATAAAGAGTCTCTAGATTAATTTTGATCCCTATACCAAATATTCCAAAAATTTCTTCTCCAAGTTGAAGTTTGAGACTTATGCAGATATGGAGTTTTGTACCTCAAGCCCCCAAAATGGCTGATATCTAAAAATATGGTGCTACAATGAATTTACTAAACCTTATGGTCAATCTAGTAAAAGGAGCTATCTCAGAATTTTTTATAATTGTACAAGTATATGGAACATTCTTAATTGCAGCTTATAGTATTTGGTTCAGGCTTTATGATATTTATAAAATGAATTCTGAACAACTGTAACAATTGTTACTTGTGCCACCCTTTTTTCCGTGTTTATTTATTTCTTTCCTGCACAATGCATCATTTCCATGGTCAAATTGAAGTTTTTGCATGAAATTTTATTTGATTTAGATGGGATACCTTGAAAAGTGGATGGCATACGAAAGAGAACATTGTTGTTCTTTGTCAGGGGCAATTGAAGCTCTAAAGGCAAGCACGCTACGTCTTCCGGTTACTGGAGGTGCAAGGGTATGCAAAAGTACTGATAACATTAATTTCTTACAATCAGAATGACCTTTTACCTATCATAAGTCTTTAAATTATATGTAGTTTTTTTATTGAAATTTGAAAGAAGGTCATTGAATTTAGTTCCAACAGGTTATTAATTCAGGCCATATGTCATAATGTGTTTACTGCACTGCTTACACAGGCAGATGTGCTTTCTGCAAGGAATGCTGTTAGTTCTGCAGTTGATGTTATGCAAGCTATGGGATCCTCTATCTGTTATTTGTTATCTAAGGTGATAATTAATACAACATGCTTTGTCAGTTCAGTTGCATTGCTTCTATTCTTTCTACCTTCAATATAACCAGTAATGTTGTTTCCCATGAACTCCCTAGGACATTGTATTAAGTTGTCTGATTATTTACCTAAATAGTTTTATTGAGGAAATAATGGAGCAATAAACTATATAGTTAAATAGATTAAGCAAAGGGCATGCCTTTTGATAGAGGTGATAGGAGATTGGGCTATTTAACATATTGCTTTATACGTAATGCATTAATCATTGAGCTATATAATATTATGTGAAGTGCAAATGTGTAATATCCTTTTTCATATTACCTAATTATATATAGTCCATAAAAGATTGATGTCGTTAGTTATTATGACTTTTCTTTTGTCTTCAATGAGCTAAATTATAATATTGTTTATTGCATGAATTGTTGTTTGATTTTGTATGGTGGTCGGTTTTTAAATTGATGAGCCAGTTGGTCTTGTGGCATTAATTTCACTGGCAATGTCACATGCATTTTAAAGGGTTCTCCTTTATTTGCTACAACAGAGTTGTTTTGATGTATTATATGCTACTGTCTAATTAATTTTCCGAATAACAAGCAAATGTGAAGAATAAACAAATTATCTCGACAAAAAGGGGATGGCATTACATTTTATTTAGCACCATAAAGATGGTTGAGACCACACAACTCAGATGACATTAATGTTGAGGCATATATCTGTAACTCCTTACCTCAGTCAACTAGGAGAAAGAATCAGCTCTTGGGAGTCCAAAATTGGACTAGGGGTGGTATAACTGATCTAATTCTCGCTTTACTCGGCAAACCTGCAAGCCAGTTGAATCCAAGCTTCTGGAGATTAACATCATCACAGTGGATGAATGGGATGACCAATACTGAGATGATAGAGATCTAGGTTGATCTTGGCCAAGATGGGAAGTTGTGACCAACAGGAGAAGACAGATATTTCAAATGTTGATTTGAATATCAAGATCTCCGTAGATGTTAACATGAACCAAGATCTTGGAAACTTGGCTAATATAGCAATCATGATACTATCTACCATTTTCAAACATCTATTTGGATTTAGGAAAAGAAAATTAAGACTGTCAAAAACTGAGCAGGACATATTGGCCTACGTTGATTTCATTTTGGCTGATATGTCAGGATATAATTGTTTATATAGGCTGAGATATCGATTATATCTATTGATGAGTGCTTGAGATTGACACATACTTGATAATTTGGCAGAGATAAAATTCAAACCATGATTATAGTTAGCTAATGCCAAGATGGAGGTAAGAAACTGCAACTTTGTTTCTCTCATGTCTGTTCACAAAATAGCCAAGTCAACTTGTTCTTCTTAGCTGCAATTGTTTTGGCTTGTCATGTTGGAAATTGTGTTCCAAAGTCAATCGTCAGCTTGTTGACGGTTGAAATATTATAATTGATTTATTAATTAATAAAAAATATTTTATCATCTTTTTTCATCATAAGTTTACATCTTCTAACGAACTCCATTGTTGTGATGAAGTCCTTAGGACTATTTAGTTTCGATAAAGAGAGGATTTATCGATTAGTCCTTAAATTTGTTCACGATCAAATGATAGGCTGTTAATTAGGACAACAGCGTCTATCGAGCATAGGTCGCTATATGCAATATAGGTTGGTTGTTCTCTTAACCAAGGTGTATGGAGATACTGGTATGGCATACATGTGAGATGTATGGGTATATCGTCATTGAACATGACCAACTCCAGAGCATTTTGCTGTCGAGAATGTCTCTGATGGGATATAGGTATGAGTATTCCTTAGACCTGAGATCACCTCAGTGACTTGTAAGCAACTCACTGTGTTTTGGTATCGGACTAACTGAATTTCTAATTCAGCAACGGAAGGCTTCTAGGCACAGTCAAGTACTTGCGAAGTCGGAGTGTGATCAAGATGGAATTGACCACTTTAAGAGTTGGAGAAAAATGTATCACTGTATTTCAATATAGCAAAACCTTGGCCATGGTAATCTATCAGATGGATTTGGTATTTTGAAATACAATGTGGACAACCTAATCAGAGTTGACAGTTGAACTCTGATGTATCCTATGAGCATTATGGTCAAGGTAATGAATTATATGGAAACTATATCCGCATGGATTCTAAGGATGGTGTTCTACACCTTCGACCTATCTGGCCGTCGGGTATCATTGCTAGATGGTCATTTCGATTGGTACAAAAATTTATTTCTGTGCTACCGGCTTAGGTTCGGATTTATGAGGTCACACACATTAGAGCTTACGATTTGATTGGATGATTGATCAATGATTAAGAATCGTTCTAGGGTTAAACAATCAATACGATTGGTGTTTAACCTAGTGCAAGTGTTGCAGGAGGATCGATTAGCAATTGGATTGCCAATTGGCTTAATTTGATTAAGCCAATAGGCTGAGATTAAGTCTAATTAAATATGATTTAATTAGATTTGGTTTGGGCTTGATTCGATCAAGTTCAATTGGTTTATTGGATAAGCCAAGTACAAGAAAGAACTAGTCCTAGTCTAACTAGGACTCGGATTAACCCAATTTTCTAATTTGATTAGAAAATAAATCAGAATTAAATCTGATTTAATTAAGTCCTTAAATGGGTTAGGACCTTATTTAATTGGGTTGGTTTAATCTTGATTTTATTTGGTTAAAAGATCTTGTTTGACCAAGTCAAAATAGGAGTCCTAGTGTGACTAGGACTTCCTATCTCCTTGCGCCACCTTGGTCCCGACGCCCCCATACCTATTTCTTAGGTATTTTTCGTGAAAAATTTATTTCTTCCTGATTTCCACGCCCCCTCTCTCCCTTCAAGTCATATATGGAAGTTAGGTGGAAGATCAAGTCAAAGGAGGAATTGGTTTTGCTTAGAATTCTGAGATAGAATCTTTGTTGACCAAAACATCTTCCCTTGAGTGCCGTCCCCTCTTTTAATTAATTCTTCTCTTATTCCACAAAAATAATCTCCATTTTTGTCCGCCCTCCCTTGCCGGTCCACGCCAAAAATTGTGGAGGAAGTACCCAACTTCCCATGGTTAGATATTCTTAGTCTAGAAATTTGACCTAACTTGGACTCTTCTTTTTTCCTATTTATTGGAAGAATTTTGTTCTGATTTTTTCGTGGAATATAGAGCTTTGGGAGAGGTTTGGGGTGTGCAAAAATCAGAGGGTCCTTGGGCGTGGGGGTTCTATAGGCATCAAACTAGGTATCTAGGTAAGAGAAAAGAGAAGAAGAAGATCTTCTTTTAGGGCTGTTTTATTTTCACTCTCTCCTTTCTTTTGAGTTTTTTATGAGGGAGTCTCAGATCAGCAAACTCTCATCTTCCTTCTCATATTTTGGAGAGTCCAAATTTCGAAGAAGGAAGCATCGGATCGATCGTCGAAGAAGGATCAGTACAGTACTAGCATGCTGTGCTGATTTCCTGCATCGGACTTCAGATCAGAGATCGTAGGCTCATGTGGATGACTCCTAGAGGCCGGACACGTGTGCGGCTCGTGACTTCATCCTCAAGCCCGGATCAGCAAGTTAGAACGTCTAAACTTGCTCAGGTAATAAATATGATCTATAAACTTCATACCTGCATTTGATGTAATGTAGATCTAGGTTGATTTGATCAATTTTTTTTTATTTAATTTTAATTTTTGATTTAATATCATATATTGATCATGTAATAGATCTGAGATCTAGGTGTTTATATGATTATTTAAATAAATTTTAGATTTATTTAAGTCTTCCGCTGCAAGATCTTGAAAAAGTTTTAAGATCTATCTGTGAAACCCTAGATCTGGTTCCTTCAATTGGTATCAGAGCTTAGGTTCTTATTACATGATTTTTTGTACATATCTAGATTATTTCTTAGATTAGATCTAATTTATAATTTAATTATTAAATATAAAATTAAAAAAAATATTTTAGATTGCACGGACTGCCATAAGGTTGTCCTGCTGTAAGGTTTACCTCTTACAGTGAATAGGTTGTCCTAGTACGTGCTGATCTAAAATATTGATCATAAAATTTTAGATTAGATCTAAGAGATTTTATGATCTGATTAAAAATATTTTAATCTGATTTCAATCATCATAAATATGTTAGATTTGATCTAGGAAAATTTATGATTGATTATTATTGAAACTGTTTCAATTACATGAACCTATTTAGATTAGATTAGATCTAAAGTAGATTCAAGTTTTGTTACTTATATATTGATTGTGAATCAAATATGCAACTTGGTTGATAGAATCATGTTGTAAAAATGTTTTACAAACATGAAAATTGTTTTCAAAAAGTCAAACTCCCAACCCTCAGCCCAAAACTTAATTAAGAATTAAGAAGTTATTTGATTAGGTTCTAGGATTGTAAATTGAAGATCCTATGACACGAATCATAACACATTGGGTTAAATGGGTTAGTGGGGATTAGGTCCATTAATTGGGTTAGACCTAGGGTTAGATTAAAGAATGGACTTAATTAGAGAATTGACTAAATCTAATCAATTATTGTCTTAGATTAGGTCAAGGATTCTCTAGATCAATTACAATAGTTGTAGTTGGTCAAGTCCATGTCTTTAACAAGACCCAAGATGGACTTGATTCTTGGCTACGCGGTCTAGCATGAACTGTTAGGTTGATCTAATTGAAACTAATTAAACCAATTGGTGTCTAAGATAAACCAGATCAGTGGTTTTTAATTGGCAGCCCGCTTACCTGGCCATTTCTGATGGTGTCTAAGGCAAGCCTGGCAGACCCTTCCACTGATCGAACTTACCTAGCCTCTTGGTGAGATTATGTTTTGATCAGATCGCTTGACTATTCGAGCTAACCCATGTCAGCTAGGTAAATCAGTTTGACTGATTTAGGTGCTCCTAGACCAGCCTATTAATGGTCTCCCTTAAGCTGACTTGGTGAAGTTAGTGGGAGGATCATGACAAGCTGGTTAATCTGACCTACTCACTTCTATAAATAAATCTTCTAAAATTATTAGGTCCCGAAAATGAAATAGTTATATGATAACTGGATCATAGCCTCCCATTAAAGTGGATGATAATGGATCCATCAGTTGGATAATCATTGGAGGCCCAAAGGCCTGGTGCTTATCGGTTGATGGAATTATCATTCATTATATGATCTCTTGGATACATCTTTCTAAATGGTGGTCAGGTGGGCCGGGCCAACCAAAGTTGGGCCTGATCATTCATTGGTTGGATGGGCCAAGTATGGTCATGTTAATGGTTGGACCTAACTTGGATCCTTTTCTGAGAAGGCCAAAGCCAACTGATCAGGGCCTAGGGCAAAATTTAATTACTGAAAAATTATTTGGAAGAAATAATTGGTTATGAACCTATCCTTAGATATACATGGTGGGCCAACCAAAGTTGGGCTCATGTATACAGTCTATGTGGATTCTAGTATCCCACTAAGGAAATTAGGATAATTTCTCGAATTGGAGGTAGAGGCTACCAATTCGAATAAAATAGTGGGAGAAATCTTTTGATTAAAGTCCAAATCTTTAGGTTTAATGAATCAATTACTAATTAGATTTTGATTTTCCTTTGTGCAGACATGGCCACTTTCCTATCGCTCCGATCATTATTGGATAATGATAAGTTGGTGGGACCCACTTTCGATAGCTGGTACCGAAAAGTTGAAGATTGTTCCTGGCGCATGAACGGATCCTATATGTATTGATGGATCCTGCACCTGAGGAGCCAGCTGCCAATGCACGTGGAATAGTCAGAGATACTTATCAAAAGAAGTGGCTCAGTGATCGAACCACGGTACGCTGCATTATGCTAGGCTGTGATGAAATGCGAATGAGTTCAGTCGCAAGTTTGAGATAGCTCAGCCAAATGAAAATGCTCCAAGTGTTGGAGGAATTCTTTTGGCACACCCGAATGACGTTGAGAGGCACAAGACTAGTTGTGCCATCTTCAATGCCAGAATGCGGGATGGTGCCTCTATCATTGATCATGTATTGTACATGATCGAGCTGATAGAGCGCTTGAGCAAGCTCGGCTTCCTTCTTATACAAACAACTTGGGAAAGATGCAATACTGAACTCGCTGCCCAAGTCTTATCTTCCATTTCTTACACATTATAGAATGTCAAAGCCTGAAGTAGACTACCATAGGGTTACTGGGGTTACTTCAGAACTTTGAGAAGGATCACCAACTCCATAAGGAGTCGGTGAACTTAGTGGGAGGTTCGTCTTCTCGTTCTCGATCCTTTGGGAAAGGGAAGAAGAACAAGAAGAAGAAAGCCAAGAAGGTGCATGTTCATGCTAGGACACCTGTGTAGGCTCAGACCCCAAAGACCAAGCCCAATAAGAGTCAAGCCGAATGCTTCTTTTGCAAGAAGTGGGGGTACTGGAAGAGGAACTATCCTCAGTACATTGCCTTCCTGGATCCGAACAGGCAGAGAAAGAAGCAAGCTATTGCTGGGCAAGGTATTTATATGATAACTCCTTGCAATTTCTCTATTTGTGATATTACTGACTGGATATTGGATACCGATAGCCCTTACCATATTTGCAATTCATTGCAGGGGTTGCAGGTCAGTAGAAGATTCGAGCAAGGCAAGAGATTTCTGAACGTTGGAGATGGAAGACCAGTTCCAGTTCTAGCTTTAGAAATTTTGAAACTTGTATTTGAATCTTATACCGTTGTTCTTAGTGATTGTCATTTCTGTCTTAGTTTCTTTTTAAATATCATTTCTGTAGGCCTTTTGGCCATGAACAATTATGAAATTTCAATAAAGAAATGAGTTTGTAATGTCATTGTGAATGGTGTTATTGCTTTCTATGGACAATTGAACAATGGTGTATATATGTTATCACAACCTATTAATGTAGTCTATTCTACTGGCAAGCATCCTAGATTAGATAGTGTATCAGATATCTACTTATGGCACTATAGGCTAGGTCATATAAACAAGAACAGGATAAACATGTTGACTTAGGAGGGAATCCTTAAAGTTAATGATTGTGAATCACTTCCAACCTATGAGTCATGTCTTCTTGATAAAATGACCAAGTCACCTTTTACTGGAAAAGGTGAGAGAGCCAATGAGCTCTTAGGTCTAGTACATACTGATGTATGTGGACCAATGAGCACAAGTGTCCAGAGGTGGATATGTCTTCTTCATCACTTTCACAGATGATCTATCTAGATATGGATATGTCTATCTGATGAAACATAAGTCGGATTCTTTTGAAATGTTCAAACGATTCCGAAGTGAAGTAGAAAAACAAGCTGGAAAGAGTATTAAAATTCTTCGGTCTAATCGAGGAGGAGAATACATTTCTGGTGAGTTTCTCACATATCTAGGAGAGAATGAAATTCTCTCCCAATGAACTCCTGAAACATCACAGTATAATGGTGTGTCTGAAAGGAGGAATTGGACTCTGTTAGACATGATCCAATCCATAATGGGATTTGCCAGCTTGCCGATATCCTTCTGAGGATATGCATTCGAATCGGCTTGTTATCTATTAAATAGGTTTCAAGTAAGTTTGTAGTTAAAACCTCATATGAGATATGGACAGGATGTAAGCCAGTACTTTTACACCTTAGGATTTGGGGGTACCCGACTTATGTCAAACGGTTAGTTACAGACAAACTTGGATCTAAGTCTGACAAGTGTACATTCATAGGATACTCAAAAGAGACTAAAGGATACTATTTCTACCATGCTGATGAATAAAAGGTGTTCGTCAGCCTTAGGGCAACCTTTTTGGAAAAGGAGTTTCTTGATGAAGGAACTGTTGCCTCTAAGATTGAACTTAATGAAGTTCAATAGGTAGAAAGTCCGACACAGAATGTTGAATCTAAGTCGGATTTGATCAGATCAGATTCGAAGCTTAGTGAACCCACACCATTAAGACAATCTGGTAGAGTACCGTGCCATCCAGATAAATACTATGGATTCTTGGTCCTGGATGGTGATCCCATCGAACTCGATGAGAACGATGAGGATCCAATCACTTATATGGATGCGATGCAGAGATTCGACTCTGAGAAATGCTAGAAGTCATGAGATCCGAAATGGATTCCATGAAAGTCAATGATGTATGGATATTAGTTGATCCACCTGAAGGAGTTAAACCCATTGGGTGTAAATGGATCTTCAAAAGAAAGAGGGGCGCAGATGGAAAGGTGGAGACCTATAAAGTCCGTCTGGTTGCCAAGGGGTATCGTCAACGTTATAGTATTGACTATAACGAGACGTTCTCTCCTATGGCAATGCTCAAGTCCATTCGGATCATGCTTGCCATTGCTGCCTATTTAGACTATGAGATCTGGCAGATGGATGTGAAAATAGTTTTTCTAAATGGAGAGCTGATCGAAGAGGTATATATGATACAACTTGAAGGGTTCACATCCACAGATGAGTTCAAGGTGTGCAAGCTTTAGAGATCTATTTATGGATTGAAGCAGGCATCTTAGAGTTGGAACATGCATTTTGATAAAGTGATCAAAATGTATGGCTTCATTAAGAACGGAGAAGAACCCTACATTTACAAATGGGCAAATGGTCCAGTAGTGGTATTGCTTATTTTGTACGTGGACAATATTCTCTTAATCGAAAATGACATCCCCGCACTACAAGGAATAAAAGTCTGGTTGTCATCACAATTCTCCATGAAGGACTTGGGTGACGCATCCTACATCCTAAGGATGAAGATCTATAGGGATATATTTAAAAGGATGCTTGGTATATCCCAATCCACGTACATAGAAACTGTGCTGAAAAGGTTCAGCATGGAGAATTCTAAAAAGGGCTATCTTCCGATAGGCCAAGAAATTTCTCTCTAACAAGGATTGTCCGGCAACTCCTGGAGAGAGAGCGTACGAGTAGAATTTCATATGCTTCGACAGTAGTGGGGTCTATTATGTATGCAATGATATGTACGAGACCAGATATGGCATACTCACTAGGAGTAGTGAGTAGATACCAGTCTGATCCTAGAGAAAATCACTGGAAGGTGGTTAAAACCATCCTTAAGTATTTGAGAAATACTAAGAACTAATGGTTGGTTTATGGTGAGTCAGATCTGAAGCTTGTGGGATTTACAGGTTTCAGCTTTCAATCTGATCATGATGACAGTAAAAGTGTGTTGGGGTATATTTTTACTCTAAATGGTGGAGTCATCTGCTGAAAAAGTTTCAAGCAGCATATAGTGGCTGACATTGTTTGCAAAGCAGAGTACATGACAGCATCAGATGCAGCAAAGAAAGCTGTATGGCTGAGAATGTTCATCACCGAGCTCGAAGTAGCACTCTACATTGATGGTCCAGTCCTGCTCTACTGCGACAGCACTGGCGTCATAGCTCAAGCAAAGGAATCGAAGGCACACCAGCAAACAAAACATATTCTGCGCCGCTTTCATTTGGTCCGTGAGATCGTGGATCGTGGTGACGTCGATCTTTAGAAGATCAACGGAAAGAAGAACCTAGTCGATCCCTTCACTAAAGCCCTGGTAATCAAGAAGTTCGACAACCATAAGTCGAAGATGGGTATTAGATACTGTGCTGAATGGCTTTAGGACAAGTGAGACTTGATGGAAATTGTCCCAAAGTCAATTGTCAGCCTATTGACGGTTGAGATATTGTAATTGATTTATTAATTAATAAATTATATTTTGGCATCTTTTTTCATCATAGTTTACATTTTCTAATGAACTCCATTGTTGTGATGAAGTCCTTAAGACTATTTAGTTTTGATAAAGAGAGGATTTATCGATTAGTTTTTAAATTTGTTCACGATCAAATGATAGGCTGTTAATTAGGACAACAATGTCTATCGATATTGATCTCTTGAGACATCTTTTAAATGGTGGTCAGGAGGGCCAACCAAAGTTGGGCCTAATCATTCATTGGTTGGAATGGCCAAAGTTAGGTCATGTAATGGTTGGAGCTTAACTAGATCTTTTTCTGAGAAGGCAAAGTCAACGATCAGGGCCTGGGCAAAAATTTATATTACTGAAAATGTTTGGAGAAATAATTGGTTAATAATCTACCCTTAGATAATACATAGGTGGGCCAACCAAAGTTGGGCTTGTATACAGCCTATGTAGATCTAAGTTACAACCCCACTAAGGAAATTTACGTAATTTCTCGAATTGAAGGTTAGAGCGCGTACCAATTCGAAATAAAATAGTGGGAGAAATCTTTTGATTAAATCCAAACTCTTTAGCTTTATGATCAATACTATAGATTTTGATTTGCCTTTGTGCAGACAATGGCCACTTTCCTATCGCTCCGATCATATTTGGATTAATGATAAGTTTGGTGGGACCCAATTCGGTAGCTGGACGAAAGTTGAAGGATTGTTTCTGGCGCCATGAACGGATCCTATATGTATTGATGGATCCTGCATCCTGAAGGAGCCAAGCTGCAATGCACATGGAATAGAGAGATACTTATCAGATGGCTCAGTGGACCGAACCACGTACGCTGCAATTATGCTGCTGTGATGAGCGACGAGTTCAGTCGCAAGTTTAGACAGCTCAGCCAAATGAAATGCTCCAAGTGTTGGAGGATTCTTTTGGCACACCGCATGACGTTTGAGAGGCACAAGACTGCTTGCCGATCTTCAAGATTGCCAAGAATGCGGGATGGTTGGCCTCTATCATTGATCATGTATTGTACACTGATCGAGCTGATATGAGCGCTTGAGAAGCTTGGCTTCCTCTTATACAAACAACTTGGAAAGATGCAATACTGAACTCGCTGCCCAAGTCTTATCTTCCATTTCTTACCACATTATTAAGAATTGTCAAAGTCTGCCGTAACTCCATAGGTTACTGGGGTTAACTTAGAACTTTGAGAAGGATCCCAACTCCATAAGGAGTCGGTGAACTTAGTGGGAGGTTCGTCTTCCGTTTCTCGATCCTTTTGGGAAAAGGGAGAAGAACAAGAAAGAAGAAGCCAGAAGGTGCAATGTACATGCTAGGACACCTGTGTAGGCTCAGTACCCCAAAGACCAGCCAATAAGAGTCAAGCCGAATGCTTCCTTTGTAAGAAGGCGGGTTACTGAAGAGGAAACTATCCTCAGTACATTGCCTTTCTGGATCGAATCAGGCAGAGAGAGGCAAGCCGTTGCTGGCAAGGTATTTATATGATAACTCTTGACAATTTCTCTATTGTGATATTACTGATTGGATAATTGGATACCGGTAAGCCCTTACCATATTTCAATTGCGTTGCAGGGGTTGCAGGTCAGTAGAAGATTCGAGCAAGGCAATAATTTTTGAAACGTTTGGAGATGGAGAGACCAGTTTCCAGGTTCTATCTTTAGAAATTTTTGGAAAAACTTGTAATTTGAATCTTATACGTTTTCTTATGATTGTCATTTCTGTCTAGTTCTTTTAATATAAACTACTAGCACCTAAATATTTCTGTAGGCCTTTTGGGCCTATAACAATTATGAAATTTCAATAAAGAAACGAGTTTGTTAAATATCTTTGAATGGTGTTATTGCTTTTATGGACCAATTGAACTAATGGTGGTAATATATGTATCACAACTATAATTAGTCAAATATTCTACTGGGCAAGCATCCTTAGGTTAGATAGTGTATATAATATCTACTATGCACTATAGCTATGGTTCATATAAATAAGAACAGGATAAACTGTTTAACTTAGTGAGGGAATCCTTAAAGTTATGATTTGTGAATCATTTTCAATCTATGAGTCATGGTTCTTCTTGATAAAATGACCAGTCACTTTTATTAGGAAGGTTGAGAAGCGCAGGCTCTTAGGTCCTAGTACTACTGATGTATGTGGACGCAATGAGCACTAAGTGTCAGAGGTGGAATATGTCATTCTTTCATCATTTCACAGATTGGATCTAATCTAGATATGGATATGTCTATCATGATGGAAACAATAAGTCGGATTCTTTTGAAAATGTTCAAACGATTCGAAGTGAATAGAAAAACAAGCTGGAAAGAAGTATTCAAAATTCTTCGGTCTAATCGAGGAGCGAGAATACATTTCGGTGGTTCTCACATTTGGTTTAATCTTGATTTTATTTGGTTAAAAGATCTTGTTTGACCAAGTCAAAATAGGAGTCCTAGTGTGACTAGGACTTCCTATCTCCTTGCGCCACCTTGGTCCCGACGCCCCCATACCTATTTCTTAGGTATTTTTCGTGAAAAATTTATTTCTTCCTGATTTCCACGCCCCCTCTCTCCCTTCAAGTCATATATGGAAGTTAGGTGGAAGATCAAGTCAAAGGAGGAATTGGTTTTGCTTAGAATTCTGAGATAGAATCTTTGTTGACCAAAACATCTTCCCTTGAGTGCCGTCCCCTCTTTTAATTAATTCTTCTCTTATTCCACAAAAATAATCTCCATTTTTGTCCGCCCTCCCTTGCCGGTCCACGCCAAAAATTGTGGAGGAAGTACCCAACTTCCCATGGTTAGATATTCTTAGTCTAGAAATTTGACCTAACTTGGACTCTTCTTTTTTCCTATTTATTGGAAGAATTTTGTTCTGATTTTTTCGTGGAATATAGAGCTTTGGGAGAGGTTTGGGGTGTGCAAAAATCAGAGGGTCCTTGGGCGTGGGGGTTCTATAGGCATCAAACTAGGTATCTAGGTAAGAGAAAAGAGAAGAAGAAGATCTTCTTTTAGGGCTGTTTTATTTTCACTCTCTCCTTTCTTTTGAGTTTTTTATGAGGGAGTCTCAGATCAGCAAACTCTCATCTTCCTTCTCATATTTTGGAGAGTCCAAATTTCGAAGAAGGAAGCATCGGATCGATCGTCGAAGAAGGATCAGTACAGTACTAGCATGCTGTGCTGATTTCCTGCATCGGACTTCAGATCAGAGATCGTAGGCTCATGTGGATGACTCCTAGAGGCCGGACACGTGTGCGGCTCGTGACTTCATCCTCAAGCCCGGATCAGCAAGTTAGAACGTCTAAACTTGCTCAGGTAATAAATATGATCTATAAACTTCATACCTGCATTTGATGTAATGTAGATCTAGGTTGATTTGATCAATTTTTTTTTATTTAATTTTAATTTTTGATTTAATATCATATATTGATCATGTAATAGATCTGAGATCTAGGTGTTTATATGATTATTTAAATAAATTTTAGATTTATTTAAGTCTTCCGCTGCAAGATCTTGAAAAAGTTTTAAGATCTATCTGTGAAACCCTAGATCTGGTTCCTTCAATTGGTATCAGAGCTTAGGTTCTTATTACATGATTTTTTGTACATATCTAGATTATTTCTTAGATTAGATCTAATTTATAATTTAATTATTAAATATAAAATTAAAAAAAATATTTTAGATTGCACGGACTGCCATAAGGTTGTCCTGCTGTAAGGTTTACCTCTTACAGTGAATAGGTTGTCCTAGTACGTGCTGATCTAAAATATTGATCATAAAATTTTAGATTAGATCTAAGAGATTTTATGATCTGATTAAAAATATTTTAATCTGATTTCAATCATCATAAATATGTTAGATTTGATCTAGGAAAATTTATGATTGATTATTATTGAAACTGTTTCAATTACATGAACCTATTTAGATTAGATTAGATCTAAAGTAGATTCAAGTTTTGTTACTTATATATTGATTGTGAATCAAATATGCAACTTGGTTGATAGAATCATGTTGTAAAAATGTTTTACAAACATGAAAATTGTTTTCAAAAAGTCAAACTCCAACCCTCAGCCCAAAACTTAATTAAGAATTAAGAAGTTATTTGATTAGGTTCTAGGATTGTAAATTGATGATCCTATGACACGAATCATAACACATTGGGTTAATGGGTTAGTGGGGATTAGATCCATTAATTGGGTTAGACCTAGGGTTAGATTAAAGAATGGATTTAATTAGAGAATTGACTAAATCTAATCAATTATTGTCTTAGATTAGGTCAAGGATTCTCTAGATCAATTGCAATAGTTGTAGTTGGTCAAGTCAATGTCTTTAACAAGACCCAAGATGGATTTGATTCTTGGCTACGCGATTTAGCACGAACTGTTAGGTTGATCTAATTGAAACTAATTAAACCAATTGGTGTCTAAGGTAAACCAAATCAGTGGTTTTTAATTGGCAGCCCGCTTACCTGGCCATTTCTGATGGTGTTTTAGGCAAGCCTGGTAGATCCTTCCACTGATCGAACTTACCTAGCCTCTTGGTGAGATTATGTTTTGATCAGATCGTTTGACTATTCGAGCTAACCCATGTCAGCTAGGTAAATTAGTTTGACTGATTTAGGTGCTCCTAGACTAGCCTATTAATGGTCTCCCTTAAGCTGACTTAGTGAAGTTAGTGGGAGGATCATGACAAGCTGGTTAATCTAACCTACTCACTTCTATAAATAAATTTTTTAAAATTATTAGGTCCCTAAAATGAAATAGTTATATGATAATTGGATCATAGCCTCCCATTAAAGTGGATGATAATGGATCCATCAGTTGGATAATCATTGGAGGTCCAAAGGTCTGGTGCTTATCGGTTGATGGAATTATCATTTTCATTATATGATCTCTTGGATACATCTTTTTAAATGGTGGTCAGGTGGGCCAACCAAAGTTGGGCCTAATCATTCATTGGTTGGATGGGCCAAGTATGGTCATGTTAATGGTTGGAGCTAACTAGATCCTTTTCTGAGAAGGCCAAAGTCAACTGATCAGGGCCTGGGGCAAAATTTAATTACTGAAAATTGTTTGGAGAAATAATTGGTTATGAATCTACCCTTAGATATACATAGGTGGGCCAACCAAAGTTGGGCTTGTATACAGTCTATGTAGATTCTAGTACCCACTAAGGAATTAGCGTAATTTCTCGAATTGAAGGTAGAGGCTACCAATTCGAATAAAATAGTGGGAGAAATCTTTTGATTAAAGTCCAAATCTTTAGGTTTAATGAATCAATTACTAATTAGATTTTGATTTTCCTTTGTGCAGACATGGCCACTTTCCTATCGCTCCGATCATTATTGGATAATGATAAGTTGGTGGGACCCAATTTCGGTAGCTGGTACCGAAAGTTGAAGATTGTTCTGGCGCATGAACGGATCCTATATGTATTGATGGATCCTGCACCTGAGGAGCCAGCTGCCAATGCACGTGGAATAGTCAGAGATACTTATCAGAAGTGGCTCAGTGACCGAACCACGGTACGCTGCATTATGCTAGCTGTGATGAGCGACGAGTTCAGTCGCAAGTTTGAGACAGCTCAGCCAAATGAAATGCTCCAAGTGTTGGAGGATTCTTTTGGCACACCCGATGACGTTGAGAGGCACAAGACTAGTGCCATCTTCAATGCCAGAATGCGGGATGGTGCCTCTATCATTGATCATGTATTGTACATGATCGAGCTGATAGAGCGCTTGAGCAAGCTTGGCTTCCTCTTATACAAACAACTTGGGAAAGATGCAATACTGAACTCGCTGCCCAAGTCTTATCTTCCATTTCTTACACATTATAGAATGTCAAAGTCTGAAGTAGACTACCATAGGTTACTGGGGTTACTTTAGAACTTTGAGAAGGATCACCAACTCCATAAGGAGTCGGTGAACTTAGTGGGAGGTTCGTCTTCTCGTTCTCGATCCTTTGGGAAAGGGAAGAAGAACAAGAAGAAGAAAGCCAAGAAGGTGCATGTACATGCTAGGACACCTGTGTAGGCTCAGACCCCAAAGACCAAGCCCAATAAGAGTCAAGCCGAATGCTTCTTTTGTAAGAAGCGGGGTTACTGGAAGAGGAACTATCCTCAGTACATTGCCTTTCTGGATCCGAACAGGCAGAGAAAGAAGCAAGCCGTTGCTGGGCAAGGTATTTATATGATAACTCCTTGCAATTTCTCTATTTGTGATATTACTGATTGGATATTGGATACCGGTAGCCCTTACCATATTTGCAATTCGTTGCAGGGGTTGCAGGTCAGTAGAAGATTCGAGCAAGGCAATAGATTTTTGAACGTTGGAGATGGAAGACCAGTTCCAGTTCTATCTTTAGAAATTTTGAAACTTGTATTTGAATCTTATACCGTTGTTCTTAGTGATTGTCATTTCTGTCTTAGTTTCTTTTAAATATTATTTCTGTAGGCCTTTTGGCCATGAACAATTATGAAATTTCAATAAAGAAACGAGTTTGTAATATCATTGTGAATGGTGTTATTGCTTTCTATGGACAATTGAACAATGGTGTATATATGTTATCACAATCTATTAATGTAGTCTATTCTACTGGCAAGCATCCTAGATTAGATAGTGTATTAAATATCTACTTATGGCACTATAGGCTAGGTCATATAAATAAGAACAGGATAAACATGTTAACTTAGGAGGGAATCCTTAAAGTTAATGATTGTGAATCATTTTCAATCTATGAGTCATGTCTTCTTGATAAAATGACCAAGTCACCTTTTACTGGAAAAGGTGAGAGAGCCAATGAGCTCTTAGGTCTAGTACATACTGATGTATGTGGACCAATGAGCACAAGTGTCAGAGGTGGATATGTCTTCTTCATCACTTTCACAGATGATCTATCTAGATATGGATATGTCTATCTGATGAAACATAAGTCGGATTCTTTTGAAATGTTCAAACGATTCCGAAGTGAAGTAGAAAAACAAGCTGGAAAGAGTATTAAAATTCTTCGGTCTAATCGAGGAGGAGAATACATTTCTGGTGAGTTTCTCACATATCTAGGAGAGAATGAAATTCTCTCCCAATGAACTCCTGAAACATCACAGTATAATGGTGTGTCTGAAAGGAGGAATTGGACTCTGTTAGACATGATCCAATCCATAATGGGATTTGCCAGCTTGCCGATATCCTTCTGAGGATATGCATTCGAATCGGCTTGTTATCTATTAAATAGGTTTCAAGTAAGTTTGTAGTTAAAACCTCATATGAGATATGGACAGGATGTAAGCCAGTACTTTTACACCTTAGGATTTGGGGGTACCCGACTTATGTCAAACGGTTAGTTACAGACAAACTTGGATCTAAGTCTGACAAGTGTACATTCATAGGATACTCAAAAGAGACTAAAGGATACTATTTCTACCATGCTGATGAATAAAAGGTGTTCGTCAGCCTTAGGGCAACCTTTTTGGAAAAGGAGTTTCTTGATGAAGGAACTGTTGCCTCTAAGATTGAACTTAATGAAGTTCAATAGGTAGAAAGTCCGACACAGAATGTTGAATCTAAGTCGGATTTGATCAGATCAGATTCGAAGCTTAGTGAACCCACACCATTAAGACAATCTGGTAGAGTACCGTGCCATCCAGATAAATACTATGGATTCTTGGTCCTGGATGGTGATCCCATCGAACTCGATGAGAACGATGAGGATCCAATCACTTATATGGATGCGATGCAGAGATTCGACTCTGAGAAATGCTAGAAGTCATGAGATCCGAAATGGATTCCATGAAAGTCAATGATGTATGGATATTAGTTGATCCACCTGAAGGAGTTAAACCCATTGGGTGTAAATGGATCTTCAAAAGAAAGAGGGGCGCAGATGGAAAGGTGGAGACCTATAAAGTCCGTCTGGTTGCCAAGGGGTATCGTCAACGTTATAGTATTGACTATAACGAGACGTTCTCTCCTATGGCAATGCTCAAGTCCATTCGGATCATGCTTGCCATTGCTGCCTATTTAGACTATGAGATCTGGCAGATGGATGTGAAAATAGTTTTTCTAAATGGAGAGCTGATCGAAGAGGTATATATGATACAACTTGAAGGGTTCACATCCACAGATGAGTTCAAGGTGTGCAAGCTTTAGAGATCTATTTATGGATTGAAGCAGGCATCTTAGAGTTGGAACATGCATTTTGATAAAGTGATCAAAATGTATGGCTTCATTAAGAACGGAGAAGAACCCTACATTTACAAATGGGCAAATGGTCCAGTAGTGGTATTGCTTATTTTGTACGTGGACAATATTCTCTTAATCGAAAATGACATCCCCGCACTACAAGGAATAAAAGTCTGGTTGTCATCACAATTCTCCATGAAG
This sequence comes from Cocos nucifera, assembly GCA_006176705.1. NCBI lineage: Eukaryota > Viridiplantae > Streptophyta > Magnoliopsida > Arecales > Arecaceae > Cocos > Cocos nucifera. The sequence goes on along the minus strand of QRFJ01001671.1, from coordinate 442,255 downwards.
GACTTGGGTGACGCATCCTACATCCTAAGGATGAAGATCTATAGGGATATATTTAAAAGGATGCTTGGTATATCCCAATCCACGTACATAGAAACTGTGCTGAAAAGGTTCAGCATGGAGAATTCTAAAAAGGGCTATCTTCCGATAGGCCAAGAAATTTCTCTCTAACAAGGATTGTCCGGCAACTCCTGGAGAGAGAGCGTACGAGTAGAATTTCATATGCTTCGACAGTAGTGGGGTCTATTATGTATGCAATGATATGTACGAGACCAGATATGGCATACTCACTAGGAGTAGTGAGTAGATACCAGTCTGATCCTAGAGAAAATCACTGGAAGGTGGTTAAAACCATCCTTAAGTATTTGAGAAATACTAAGAACTAATGGTTGGTTTATGGTGAGTCAGATCTGAAGCTTGTGGGATTTACAGGTTTCAGCTTTCAATCTGATCATGATGACAGTAAAAGTGTGTTGGGGTATATTTTTACTCTAAATGGTGGAGTCATCTGCTGAAAAAGTTTCAAGCAGCATATAGTGGCTGACATTGTTTGCAAAGCAGAGTACATGACAGCATCAGATGCAGCAAAGAAAGCTGTATGGCTGAGAATGTTCATCACCGAGCTCGAAGTAGCACTCTACATTGATGGTCCAGTCCTGCTCTACTGCGACAGCACTGGCGTCATAGCTCAAGCAAAGGAATCGAAGGCACACCAGCAAACAAAACATATTCTGCGCCGCTTTCATTTGGTCCGTGAGATCGTGGATCGTGGTGACGTCGATCTTTAGAAGATCAACGGAAAGAAGAACCTAGTCGATCCCTTCACTAAAGCCCTGGTAATCAAGAAGTTCGACAACCATAAGTCGAAGATGGGTATTAGATACTGTGCTGAATGGCTTTAGGACAAGTGAGACTTGATGGAAATTGTCCCAAAGTCAATTGTCAGCCTATTGACGGTTGAGATATTGTAATTGATTTATTAATTAATAAATTATATTTTGGCATCTTTTTTCATCATAGTTTACATTTTCTAATGAACTCCATTGTTGTGATGAAGTCCTTAAGACTATTTAGTTTTGATAAAGAGAGGATTTATCGATTAGTTTTTAAATTTGTTCACGATCAAATGATAGGCTGTTAATTAGGACAACAATGTCTATCGAGCATAGGTCGCTATATGCAATACAGGTTGATTGTCCTCTTAACCAAGGTATGTGAAGATACTGGTATGGCATACAGGTGAGATGTATGGGTACATCGTCATTGAACATGACCAACTTCAGAGCATTCTGCTGTCGAGAATGTCTCTAATGGGATATAGGTATGAGTATCCCTTAGATCTGAGATCACCTCAGTGACTTGCAAGCAACTCACTGTGCTTTGATACCGGACTACCTGAATTTTTAATTTAGCAATGGAAGGCTTCTGGGTACAGTCAAGTACTTGCGAAGTCGGAGTGTGATCAAGATGGAATTGACCACTCCAAGAGTTGGAGAAGAATGTATCACTGTATTTCAATATAGCAAAATCTTGGCCAGGGTAATCCATTAGATGGATTTAGTATTTTGAAATACAATGTGGACAACCTGATTAGAGTTGACAGTTGAACTCTGATGTATCCTATGAGCATTGTGGTCAAGGGGATGAATTATATGGAAACTATATCTGCATGGGTTCTAAGGATGGTGTTCTACACCTTCGACCTATCCGACCGTCGAATATCATTGCTAGATGGTCACTTCGATTGGTACAGAAATTTATTCCTGTGCTACCGACTTAGGTTCGGACCTATGAGGTCACACATTAGAGCTTACGATCTGATTGGATGGTTGATCAACGATTAAGAATCGTTCTAGGGTTAAACAATCAATACGATTGGTGTTTAACCTAGTGCAAGTGTTGCAGGAGGATCGATTAGCAATTGGATTGCTAATTGACTTAATTTGATTAAGCCAATAGGCTGAGATTAAGTCTAATTAAATATGATTTAATTAGATTTGGTTTGGGCTTGATTGGATCAAGTTCAATTGGTTTATTGGATAAGCCAAGTGCAAGAAAGAACTAGTCCTAGTCTAATTAGGACTCGGATTAACCCAATTTTCTAATTTGATTAGAAAATAAATCAGAATTAAATCTGATTTAATTAAGTCCTTAAATGGGTTAGGGCCTTATTTAATTGAGTTGGTTTAATCTTGATTTTATTTGGTTAAAAGATCTTGTTTGACTAAGTCAAAACAGGAGTCCTAGTGTGACTAGGACTTCCTATCTCCTTGCGCCACCTTGGTCCCAACGCCCCCCATATCTATTTTTTAGGTATTTTTCATAGAAAATTCCTTTCTTCCTGATTTTCATGCCCCCTCTCTCCCTCCAAGTCATATATAGAAGTTAGGTGGAAGACCAAGTCAAAGAAGGAATTGATTTTGCTTAGAATTCTATGAGATAGAATTCTTATTGACCAAAACATCTTCCCTTCCCTTGAGTGCCGCCCCCTCTTTTAATTAATTCTACTCTTATTCCACAAAAATAATCTTCTGTTTTGTGCGCCCTCTCTTGCTGGTCCACGCCAAAAATTGTGGAGGAGGCGCCCAAGAGTTGGACGCCCCAACAACTTCCCATATTTAGATATTCCTAGTCTAGAAATTTGATCTAATTTGGACTCTTCTTTTTACCTATTTATTGGATGAATTTTGTTCTGATTTTTTCGTGAAATATAGAGCTTTGGAAGAGGTTTGGGGTGTGCAAAAATCAGAGGAAGAGGGTCCTTAGGCGTGGGGGTTCCATAGGCACCAAACTAGGTGTCTAGGTGAGAAAAAAGAGAAGAGGATCTTCTTTTAGAGCTGTTTTATTTTTAATCTCTCCTCCTTTCTTTTGAGTTTTTTTGAGAGTGTCTCAGATCAGCAAACTCTCATCTTCCTTCTCATATTTTGGAGAGTCCAAATTTCGAAGAATGGAGCATCGGATCGATTGTCGAAGAAGGATCAGCACAGTATTAGCATACTGTGCTGATTTCCTGCATCGGACTTTAGATCAGAGATCGTAAGCTCGTGTGGACGACTCCTAAAAGCCGAACGCGTGTGCGGCTCGTGACTTCATCATCAAGTCCGGATCACTAAGTTAAAATGTCTAAACTTTCTCAGGTAATAAATCTGATCTATAAACTTCATACCTGCATTTGATGTAGTGTAGATCTAGGTTGATTTGATCAACCTTTTTTTTTCTTATTTAATTTTAATTTTTGATTTAATATCATACTTTGATCATGTAATAGATCTGAAATCTAGGTGTTTACATGGTTATTTAAATAAATTTTAGATTTATTTAAGTCTTTCGCTGTAAGATCTTGAAAAAGTTTCAAGATCTACCTGTAAAATCCTAGATCTGATTCCTTCATGTCAGTCTTTTAAACTTCACAACTTTTTTATTTAATATCTAGATTGAGGTGATATGAACAATGAGAATAGCAAACTTTTGCGGTATTTAGATCAATATGGAAAGAATGACTATGAAGTACATGGTTAAATTAGCTAATTGTTTTTTTATTTGTACCTCTACTTTTAGAACAAGCATGTTATATTATTAACAGAAATGGATTACTCTCCATTTGGGTGGGGTAGAATCAATGATGGGCATTTGAATTCAGGCTCCACATTATCTATCATCATTTGGAACATCTTAAAATACCTTTTAAATCAAGAATATGTTTTGAAGGTCATTTACCTTTGCGTCAAGTGGATAGAAAATGGATAATCAAATGGTGAATATCATAAGCATCATACTGCTGCATCATCCAACCATTTTCCCTTCAAAAAGTGTTCTCCGTAAAGCATTATTCAAAGTTGCGAAGACATTGTGGAAGGATTGAGCAAATCTTCTCACTGATCATCAGGCTTAACCCTCTAAAATTGGTGCCAAATTCTTGGGCTGGGCAGCATTAGGCAAGGATGGTCGTGCTTTCAAATTTATATGGTTAGTTGGCAAATGAGGAGATCTACCTTATTGTTTGCATTTTAAGCTTGTGCAATCGAGACCCTCCAAAGTCCCCCTAGACTTGTGAGGAGTCTATATGAAGGGGCACGATGATGACTTTTGATATAGGAAGCTATATTCATCTTGCAAGTAGGGGTGGCAATTTTTGACCCGACCTGTCAACCTAACCCATAAACAAATTGCTTTAAGTAGGTTCAGGCTTGACATAAATGGGTTTGGGTCATTAATGGGCCAACCTGTCGAGACTTATTTATTAAATGGGTTGGGTTCAAGTTTATACCTTTGATCCATTTAACCTCTTTTGACATGTTTAATAATTGGATCTGGTCATGACTTGACTCATTTAACTTGTTTAAGATCTATTTAGCCTATTTAAAACCTACATAACCCCTTTAAATCAAGTTAATCGATTAAAACCGCAGTTAACTTGGTTAACCAGTTTAATCTGACTCGACCTATTTAGTAAACTGGTTATACAGTTCTAGTCAGGTTACTTATTAGGTCGGGTTCAGATCTAAATTTTTGATCTATTCATTGAACAAGTTAAGTTCGGATTGATAAATTTTTGATCTGACCCTTATCCAACTTGACTCATATCTGACTTGACCCAATCCAGTTGCCAACCCTACTTGTAACCACACAAGTAAACCGAAGAGCCATATGGAACATGCTACATAGTCCCAAATGGTACCATTAGTGCTATCATGTTAAAATGAATGACAACTCTTAATTTTGCATTCACATCTTTGATTATGAGTTTCACATTTTAGAACATATGAACCAAAATTCAATTGGTTTGGGCGCTTCAAAACCATGAATGCTATTACAGCACCATAAGAGGCCATTAAAACTATTTGCTAGATTCATTGGTAAATGACCTTCAAAATATGCAGTTTTTTGTTTCTAGTTATCTTAGATGATTTATTTCATGATCAACTTTCTCAATTTAAAACACATGATTTTGAACCAGCCATTTTAAGGCTTCAGCCCTACTAGAAGGAGAATGGTCTATCTTGTTACATATTATATTTGTGGCATTTATTCTATTTCAGGTCAGAATTAGGCTTCAGCCCTACTAGAAGGATTATAATCTATATCATAACACAATATATTTCTGGCATATTTTCTGTTACAAATCAAGTCCAACTGGAAGGAGAATAGCCATATTATAACATAATAAATTTCTGGCATTACTTTCTGTCATAAATAAGAATTCAGCTTCAGCCTGTCTCCATGTTATGCAACTCAATTCATGTTCAAGAGGAGTTTGATACGGCATATATCAATCCTTTGTCAGTCAAATCCATAATTCCATACTGACCATTGCATATGATGCATAAAATGTTTTTAGTGAAAGTTGGTTGGGCTTTATCCAATGTTTTCTCTCTCTGAAAAGATGCATGCATTTGTAGATTAAATGACCATTGGTACTTGGAAGGTGGCATACATACAGTACAGAATATTTCTTTATACCTTTGGTAGATTTATAATGGCAAATAGATGAGCATCGAAACCATCATGGTTATTCTTTTAAACACATCATGTGCTGTGCTATAGTACTTTATAGGTGTTTAAGGACTTCTCTGTTGCTCTTGATATGTTTATGGAATCATGAATTTGAAATCATTGTTACTATGCAAAAAGAAAAAATGGTTGAGTTAACAGATAATATTAACTAGGATGCTTCGCATGTTACCTTTACATTTGCATCACTTGAGAGCATTAGTTCCCTTCACTTTTGACATCATTGGAGACTATTTTCAGTTCAGGTGCTGCTCCCCATTTATGGAACATTGAAACCAAACAGGTGATTCTTTAAACACATCAAGCACTAGCATGGATACTCTAAAGGATTTTGAGGACTATTGTCTCGATATTGGTGTTATGATGCAACAAAATTGGCAGAGAGAACAGTTTGACACTCTGACTATGGATCTGATATTTTGACTTTTGGGTGAGGTGGGGGATGTGCCATCCTTAGTTCAGATACTGATCCTGGTGTTGGAGGAATTTCCAACTTGATTACCTGTATTCTTTTTGAGCAAAATGGTGGGAGAAACCACCACACATTTCGTTAGAGATGAAATGGGTGTAAAAGGAAAACAACAAGAAAACAAAAGACAGAAAACAATAGAGGAGAGAAAAAGAGAGAAAAATATGTTTAGAAATTTATTGCGTAGTCATGCAGAAGTTTAGAAATATCATGGAGGGTTATGAGCTTTCAGTTTATTTTGAGAAGTTTATCAATTTCTTGGCAGAAGGGAACCAATAGACAGTCAAAGGTTATGGAGGCACCTAGAGATGTCTCTATAATCTTATTGTTGCCTAAGGATGGCTACCCAAGAGTGGGGGGGGGGGTGAATTGGGTACTTATAAAATTATAGCCAAATCTGAAACCTAATCAATAATATCCTTCAACTTAAACTTGTTTGAGTGATTGTGATATGATCAATATATGCAGCAACAAAATCAAAGTATAAATGAAACTATGTAAGAGTCAAGCTAGTGCAAAGCAAGTAAGTAAAGCAAGTATACAAAATGAGAAGACAACAAACACACAAAATTTATAGTGGTTTGGAGCAATCCACCCCTACATCCACTCTCCAAGCTTTCCTTGAAAATTCCACTATAATCCTTCCTTGATTATAGTGTGTTTGTTTTTTCGGGCTTACAAACAAACATAGTTGGTTTTCAACAGGAGCATCAACTAAAATCTTACACCATTAGTTTCCAGGCTCACTAACAATTCAGTTGGTTTTAATCTTGGCTCACCAACCATAACCATATAATTATTGTTTTCATGGGCTAACAATCAATCCCAATTGGTTTTAACCTTGGCTCACCAATCAAACTAATACAACGTTCAATTACAGGCTTGGACCGACCTTTACCCCAAGTTTTTTTCCTTTAAAGAAACTTGTAAAGAAAATAAAATACAATTTCAGCATAAAAGAAATAGAAAATAAAAACTCTTTTGAAGCGCGGAGAAGTTGAATGATTGATCTTTTGAAGCTTGACTTCTCTTCAGTCAATACTTGAGAGGATGTTGAGGATGTTGGAGAAGATCACTCCTGGAAAGCTCTCAATTCTATGCACTCTGTCTCTCTCTCTCTCTCTCTCTCTTTCTCAAAGGTATTCAATAATCTTCTCTTAGTTTGAAGATTTTCTTTTTTTAATTCACTTAATTTTTTTTATTGAGTTTTTAGTCTTTTATATGCTTGAAAGTGGCTGGAGAATGAGTTTTGACCGTTGGAACCTTTGAAATAGCCGTTGGGAGTCATTGTAGACAAAAAGTTGAAGTTTTGAAAAACTAGCCGTCTCAGTTTTTTATTGGATCAGCTCAATATAAGTGGACTTCAAAAATTAGCTTTCTGTCTTTTTGTTTTTTTGAGACTGAGCCGATTAAGTACCGAGCCAGCTCAGTTTTTCACTGGATCATCTCAGTTCTCAGCCTTCAATAATTCTGTATATATTTCTGCATGAGTGGCCTTTTGATTTCAACTTTCGAGGACTTCTTTCATCTTAATTTTTATGGTCTTTCCCACCTTTAAGGCTTCCAAAAATTTCTTGTTTAAGCTTTATTTGAATATTTGAAATCTTTCTTTTCTTTGACTTTTCTTCTTTTTAGGAAATTTCTTCTATTGATAATTTCTTCATTTTAAGCACTTGAAAAGTTCTGTATACATTCTTGAAACACATAATTAGTATCATTTATACTCAATATTTTGGAATCATCAAAATCAATCTTAGGGTCAACAATCTTTTCCTTTTTGATGATGACATAATCTTGAGTATATGCACAATAAAAATAAATAATATGTTTCAATAAATTTTATCAAAATGTATCATGAAGTATAGATTAAATACATGAATGAATACTTTATGAATATTCTTAATTAATCTTTTAATTCATTGCATATATTTTATATTCTTATTTCAAATTTATGTCTCAATTCAAATCAATGAGTATTAAGATTTCAAGCATCAAATTCATTGAGTTTCTTAAGCATTAATCCTTTCAAGCATAGACTCAATATTCCTCTCCCCCTTTTTGACAGCATCAAAAAGCTTATAGAAAGGATGAAGAAAAATCATTAAAATCAATAATATGAATATATCAAAGTAAGAGATATAGCAAGTTCAAAAAATCAATTTAACTGAATCATCTTTTGAAAATTTATCCTTTCACTTAAAATAAGTTTAAAATATTTATTTTAATTTCATAAATTAGCTTGAATTTAAATATCAAAAGCTCTTCCTCTTTTTGAATGAATATAACTTTTAATCAAATTTTCAAATATGTATTTTTAAGCTTTAAGAGAAATAGAGCTTTTCAAAAGATTTGATCATGAAATCAAGCATAATATGTACTTTAATATTCAATCTTTTATTTTCTTTAAAAAATTCAGTCAATTAAATTCGAAAAAGATATGTATCGAAAATGTATCAAGCAAGTCAACGATAGTATCAGAGTAAAAATAATTTTACAATGATTTCTAAATGCACATAAAAAATTCTGTATTATATGTAGATTTTCAAATGAGTTTCAGAAATGGATTTAGAAATTTATTTCTTGGAGTATGCTTTAAATTCATTTTGACTCCAACTAATTATCCAAAATTAAAATTGAGCAATCAAATCATGTAAGTCAAATTTGATAATTACATGAAAGCTTAAATTGAGAATACTATAAAGTAATTGGTTGAGAATCATTCAATTTTCTTAATTTTCAATCAAAGCTAGATAATATTCAATAAATATCTCTCCTCCTGTTTTTAAGAGTAAATGCTAAAAAATTCATCATAAAATATTGTCTTTTTGAATAGTAGATGAATCAAAATTATTTCTTCCCCTTTTTCTTTCAAGTTAAGCACCTTTAATTGATACTAAATTAATCTTTAACTAATACTAATTTAGTAATCAATTCATCTTAAATTAATTCTCCTCCTTGCCTTTGCAAATAAAGGCTTTTTCAATTAAATGGTCTTTTAAGATCAAATTATTTTCTTAAGTGTTTTCTCCCTCTTTTGCAAAAATATAATGTGGGTTTTATATTCAAATTCAAATCAAGAAACATATTCAATGTAAGTACCAATAAATCATCAAAATCAATCAACTATTCTAAATAAATTTAGAAAATATTGATAGTATGATGTAGAGAAAAGTTTAGCTTGTACCAAATAACATCATCCATCCAATTTCATTTCTAAGGCATCCATCAAAAGAATTTTTTTCTTTTCATTTCATTGGATTCTTGGTGTACCTGCATAAATCAATTTGCAATTTTTGGTACCCAAGCTTTATCGAATTCATTGGAGTTAGTGCTCAAGGTTCCTTTTGGAACCCAAATTTGTCTAACCAAAGTATGACCAATTCTTTTCAAATTATATTTTGAAATTTTATGGCCTACTTTGTTGCATTTAAAGCAAATTATAGAATGTTTTTCAGAATAAGCTTTGCTAAATATATTGTTCACAAATTTTTGTTTTCTTAATGAATTATAGTCAATTCCAGCTTTATCAATAATAGCTTTTTGATTGATTAAAATAGATTAAAGCTTTTGAGAGCCAATTGTAAACTTATTAAGCATAGGCTTCAATCTTTTAATCTCTTTTTTTAGATTGGTATTTTCTTTCAAAAGAGATTTCTTTTCTTTCAGCAAGTTCTGTCTCTTCAATATAAAGTTTTGATTTTTCAAATTCTATTTTCAGCTTAATACTTTCTTCAACTAAAGATTTTTTAGATTTAAGTACTTTTTCTTTAGCCAAAGCATTCATTTCTTTTAAAAAAAAATTTTTTCACTCAAAAGATTATTCTTTTTATTAGCTAGAAGAAGGTTTGATCTTTTAAGCTCTTTATTTTTCAGCCTTAAATTTTTGAATTCATCCATTAATTCATTAAAGGCTTTAAATAACACATCAAAAGAAAAATTGGAAGAGTCATTAATGTTTACCTCATCGTCATTGGCCATGAGGCAAAGATTGGCAATACCTTCTTCCTCATTTTTTTCTGTCTTGCTCTTAATTAATATTTTCTTTTTCTTTTATTTCTTCTTCTTTTTCATTCCACCCTCATGAGTCATGAGGCATATGTTGGGGTTAGCTTCTGTTCATGATGGTTTAATTCTTCTCTTTCATTTGCTCCCTCAAAGGTCATTTCCAATTTTTCTCATACTTCTTTTACTGAAATACAAGAAGAAATCAAGTTAAATTCATTTAAGTCCAAAGAGCAATAAAGTATATTCATAGTTTTAGCATTTAGTTGGTTCATTTTTTTAATCATGCTCAAGTAATGCTTTGGAGGTGTATGAGCCATCGATTATAATCTTTCATAAGTTATAATCGTATGCTCGTATGAAGATGCACATTCGTGCTTTTCAATAACTATAATTTGATCCATTAAGCATTAGAGGTCGATCAATAGAATAATCTTCATTAAGCAAAAATTACATTTGGATTGTCATGATCTTTTTCTCTTTGACCACTAGGTCAATAATCAAATATTAGAGCACCCGCTCTGATACCACTTGTAGCCCAAGGATGGCTACTCAAGAGGGGGGTGAATTGGGTACTTATAAAATTATAGCCAAATTTGAAACATAATCAATAATATGCTTTAACTTAAACTTGTTTGAGTGATTGTGATATGATCAATATATGCAGCAACAAAATCAAAGTATAAATGAAACTATGTAAGAATTAAGCTAGTGCAAAGCAAGTAAGTAAAGTAAGTAAACAAAATGAGAAGGCACAACAAACATACAAAATTTATAGTGGTTCGGAACAATCCGCTCTTACATCCACTTCCTAAACTTTTCTTAGGAATTTCACTATAATCCTTCCTTGATTACAGTGTGTTTGTTTTTTTGGGCTTACAAACAAATTCAATTGATTTTCAACAGAAGCACCAACCAAAATCTTATACCGTTAGTTTTTTGGACTCACTAACAATCCAGTTGGTTTTAACCTTGGCTCACTAACCACAACCATATAATGATTATTTTTTCGGACTAACAATCAACCTCGATTGATTTTAATCTTGGCTCACCAATCAAACTAATACAATGTCCAATTATGGGCTTGGATCGGCCTTTACCCCAAGTTTTTTTTCCCAAAGAAACTTGTAAAGAAAATAAAATACAATTCAGCATAAAAGAAATAGAAAATAAAAACTCTTTTGAAGTGCAGAGAAGAAGCTGAATAATTGATCTTTTGAAGCTTAACTTCTCTTCAATCAATGCTTGAGAGGATGTTGGAGAAGATCACTCTTGGAAAGCTCTTAATTCTGTGTACTCTATCCCTCTATTTTTTTTTCTTTCTCAATGATATTCAATAATCCTCTCTTAATTTAAAGATTTTCTCTCTTTAATCCACTTGATTTTTTCATTGAGTCTCTAGCCTTTTATATGTTTGAAAGTGGCTGGAGAATGGGTTTTGACCGTTGGAACCTTTGAAATAGCCGTGGGAGTCGTTGTGGACAAAAAGTTAAAGTTTTAAAAAACTAGCCGTTACAGTTACTGGATCGGCTCAATTTTTCACTGGGTTGGCTCAGTTTCCAACTGAGTCGGCTCAGTATCAGTAGACTCCAAAAATCAGCTTTCTATCTTTCTGTTTTCTAAGACTGAGCCGACTAAATTTTTCACTGGGTCGACTAAGTACTGAGCCAGCTCAGTTTTTCACTAGATCATCTCAGTTATCAACCTTCAATAATTCTGCATATATTTCTACATGAGTGGCTTTTTTACTTCAACTTTTGAGAGCTTCTTCCATCTTGATTTTTACGGTTTTTCCCACCTTCAAGGCTTTCAAAAACTTCTTGTTTAAGCTTTATTTGAATATTTGAAATATTTCTTTTCTTTGACTTTTCTTCTTTTGAGAGAATTTCTTCTATGAATAATTTTTTCATGTTAAGCATTTGAAAAGTCTTATATACATTCTTGAAACACATAATTAGTATCATTTATACTCAATATTATAGTTCTGTCTGGTAGTTTCTTGTTCAATTTAAACATGCTCTGGGTGATCTGAATGTCAATATGAATGAGTCTAATGGCACTTGACTTGAGAAGATGAATATCAATGTGCCTAGTTTTTCAAAAGGTAGAGAAGTTTATAAATTGTTTCCTTAAAATTTCTTTCTTTTTTAAAATGTGAGATCATAACCTATTGAATCATAGCTGGACTCTGGATCTGTTTTTTAGGTCTGAACATTGACTCATGACCTGAAGCTTAATGTTTTACAGGTAGAGGATACAAAAGTTCTGGTTTCTGAATTATCGGCTGTTGCAGCCAAAGAAAGATCAATGCTCGATGAATGCAGAGAATTATTAGCTTCAGCTGCAGCAATGCAGGTATATATAACAAGTTATGCTCATAATGCACACAAAAAACACATTTAATTAATTATATTGGAAGTACACAATCACATATACCTTCCTGTGTTAGTTATGATGCCGTTATAGGATGTGCAGAGCTCAAAGTTATATCAATTTTTCTCTGTTTTATGTTTCCTTATTCAATGTCTATTAAGTAATTTTCTGATATTTTGGTCGCTCACACAGTGCACTAGCATTGTTAACTTACTAATGCTGACTCCCATAGCATCAACCATCCTCTGTGCTTATGGGTAGAGTAGCAGGATTATGCCCTTTAGGAGTTATTAACAATCTTCTGTTATGAGGAGTGGACAAAGGATGGGAACACAAAGTGCATAAGTTCCTGCAAACAAGTCATTCCTATTAACCTCATTCTGTTTGCTGATGAGACGAGATGAACAATATGTCATAAGATTTTCAAAAAGTGTATCACTTCTCAACACCTAGTTGATTCTGTTTTAATCTCCTACAAGGAGATTTTAACTTAATCATCTTGATGCCAAAATGAGCCCATTCTTTAAACCAATGGCATGTGGCTTACCTTGAATTGTGTTTACATCCAGGAAACATTTGCTTGAGTTACAAATTTAAGGCATTTTGCGACATCATTGTTTCTTATAACTTCATAATACCCGGAGGGAACTAACATAGCTGCTACCGTAAAAGGATATGGTAACCAGCGATATGGTGGACTCCATTTTGTTTTTAGATACAACATTTCCCAAATGGGAATTGGTGGTAATCTCTTGATTCCTTGTGACTAGAACTAAGTGCTTAGGTGCTACTTTGTTCTTGACTGCTGGATTATTCTACATATATTTGAGAGGCTGGCTGCTATTTGGAGGAAGAAAAGGATCTCAGTCTTGGTGTTAATCAGGCCACACAATCCCTTGGAAGGTGAGAAGGGGGTTCCAACAATTAATTGGGTGGAGACTCTTTCAGAAGGAAAATAATTTGGGCCGAGCAAAAGGGCATGCAGCTGAATTTTAGGGTGAAAAAGATGGATCTGAAAGGGGTGGGGTTCTTTTTCTGTATTAAAGTGCGTTTTTATTATAGGTGCCATTAAGATGGAGTAAGAAAATCTGTTGACCACCCTTTTTGTTGATATACCTTTAAGAGAGTTGTTTAAACACCCTTTGGCTTAACAAAAAAAGGGATATGATGATGCTATTATCAAAATTTGATCTTTGTTTATCCCCTTTTGGTTTTGCTTCGACCAGAGTTTGAGAATTCTCTTGTAGATGATGGACTTGATCCTGTGGATATCCTTGGGTGTGTACTCTAAAGGTAGCTTTAGACCAATGGGCTATATTTAAATTTGAATGAAAGTGAAAATGTGAAACTTATTGTTGATTGGATTCTATGATTGATCTTTGTTGAAGCATTCCACTGTGAGTTTACAGATATCAAGGACAAAAGCGGCTCCTCCAGTAACTTTTTTCAGCTAACTATGTCTTCATCAGAACCTTTATTTTCAAGCATTTGAGGCAAAATATGTGGCGCAACAAAGAATGTTGCTTTCATTAATGAAACCCTATCATCAAATGAGAGGATGCCAACTTTGAAAAGGAAAACATGTGCCCATTATATGTACCAATAAATTCAAATATCAAGGATCAGTGCCAAATTAATAGTCACTCGATATGCACAATTCTTGATGTGGGGTGGCACACCTCGATGTGTCTCGGTACAATGAGTGGGAGAAAAAAGGTCTGACTCAGTGGGGTCGATATGCCTTGATGTGGTGCAACACAGGCTTGGTTCCTGATAGTGCTTACTGGCCCCTTTTGTACCAGCTTATGGCTGGTTTGGGCCGGTACTCATGAGATTATGGCTCTTGATTTTTACACCAGTTGATCTGACATGGAAAGATTAGTGGGTTTTACAATCCAATGTCTTTACTTTCTCTCATATCCAAAACCACCACCACCCCTCCTCAATCCCCTGTGATTCAGATGTTTCCAGAGTTGCCTTTTAATCTCGGGAGGACTTAGAAGTGTTCAGGCATAAGGCTAATCTCTTAGCTTTTTTATTTCTCTGCACATAAAAAGAAGAATGTGAGTGTCATCTGGGCTATTGGTGCAAAAAGGAAAAAGCCTTCAATGCCAATTCAAAATGTGCAAAATCATCCTAGGTATTCTGCTCTCATCATAATTTTGCTCAACAAATTCTGGCAATTTTAAGATATAGGATGGAGTAGATGTCCTGGCATAATTCTGTGGAGTTTTGTTAGCATGTAGGATAATTGTTAATAAAGAAATCATAAGGATTCAGAACATGCAATAAGTGACAACTGCCATTCAGAGCCCAGGCATATGTGTCAACAAAGGGAGGACCGACAGGTCAACCAGATGTTCTCTATTGTTCTCTAATAACCCACTTTTTTCGTTTATCAATTAGATTCTCATTCAAGATGTCTTTGATCCAGGTTCTATTAATATATGTTACGGGATTATCAACCCTACAAACCTCTGGCATTTGCTTCAGAAATAATAGATTTAAGGTTTATGGTCATATGATCCTTTTTTTAAATTCCTTCATAGTAATAAATGCAGTAAAAACACAGTTCTCACATCACACATCCATCCTTTTATGATGACTTTTTTATGCGGAGAAGATTGAACTATGTAGAGCTCATAAAAATTTTGAAAGAAACAAACAAGAGCAATTCATGTTGTAGTTTTATCTTTACTAATGGAGGACCTCCATTTGCAATTTTCTTCCAAGCCTTCTTGACAAATGTAGTCTTGTGGAGTTTCATTCAAGTAGCTTGGATCTTTTGGCTGCATGAAGTTGGGGTAAGAACATGAATGAATTTGGGTGTGGCAAAACTGAACAAGCCTCTGCACAAACTTAAATGATAATTGTGAATTATATTAAAGATCCGTTTATATGATTTTCATGTATCCAAAACAGAAAGCAGCAGCACATCAGCCCAAGAAAGTTGTCTTTTAAGGTTGTAAGCAATTTAGACATGCACCATATGGTGCACTGTTGTTTCTCTTTTCTTGGGATCATAACAGAGTCCATATCCATGCATTTTGTTGCAAAAAAAGAAAAACGTCAGTCTCACTTACGAATTATGTGCTCTGAATCGTGCATTCACACCACCATCCCATGGATTAGGTCATATGCTTGTGCTTGAAGGCTCATGTTTCTGTGTGCGCTTACAGACGATATGTGCATGTGAAAATAGGAAATCTCAGTCGATCTTCTTCCATACTGCAGGTGAAGGAGGCCAGCCTTAGAACACATCTCATACAGTTGAGACAGCATGCATGTAAGCTGGAGTAGCACAAAGCAACATCCGATGATGATGAGAGCCCAGTGCTCTCTGTGGCTAACAACTTACGATTCGTAGAGATCACGACACCTGTTAGGCTCAGTCACTGTAAATTTGTCTTCTGTGGATGGGCGCATTCATATTGTTTCTTCTTCTTCTTCTTCTTTTCTCTCTTTTTTTTTTTCTTTCTTTTTTCTCTTTATTCTCTTTTCCTTTCAAAGGGCTGCGGGCTATATTCTTTCCCCATGTAATTTTTTAATCACTCACATGGAAAGAAAAAAAAATGCAGTGGAATTGACAGCCAAAGGTTAAAGGAGTCTAGCTTCCCTTTCATCAAGAAAAAGGTTAAATAAGTATGGTGGAAGTGCATGTGCTTATGTGAACACTAACTACATACAGTTTATGACCTCACCATGCCCCCAGAAGCCCTGGATGGCGGCTAGCTGAGAGTATTGCACCTGGCATGCGCACCATGGCATTGAGTTCTTGGATGATGATTTACAAAAGGGTGTCTGGTGGGCAGGGATCTTGGTCGCAGGACATTGTTAGATCCCAAATTTTGAGATAGAACCTGTTTTGGCATTGGATGACTGGTTTTGCAATCTTACACTTACTGAATCCATCCACAGTTAACCCCATAGGACCTGGTTGCTTGAGTGCTGGACGTATGGCCAAGGATTTGTTAGCAGCTGCTGTTGTTGTTATTTTTCTTTGAACTGTGTCAAAGGTTTGCAAATTGCTCAACGGAAAAGGCTGCTGTTTTTTCTGATTTGAAACCTAGAGGTAGTCTTCTCCTTCCTTTTTGGTAGAATAAAGGTGGTTCTCTTGCCGCACGGTTAGTTGAGCTTATTTTGTTCTTGCACTTTGGTTGAGTCCATTGGCAAATGTTTGCAAATGGGGGGACAGGAACTGCTGTTTTTGTTGCTGATTTAAAACCCAGAGGTAATTCCCTTGTCTCTTTTGATGCAACCAAGAATTTTGTAATTTCTTTACACAATTGGTTGTGGAAGTATTGAAAAGATTTCGCACGCAATTTCAAGTGAATGATAAATCCATGTATCCCTACCGTATATAGCCTAATTTTCTGGTCTGAAGACCAATTTTTCACATCCCCATGCATGATTCGTGAATAAAAACTAGCCTGGCCGCCGTTGTTTTGAGTATGGTACTCTTTGCCCGTGGGCCCATGGGAAAGACAGCGGCAGACATCCATGCGCGCAACTTCTACTAGGAGTCGCCTCCGCAGGATGTGATACTGAACGGTGGTTGCCTTGCGCTCCGCAAGCTTCTCGGGGTAACACTGATAGAAGCTTTTCTTTTATCTTTAATATGTTGTTGGGTTCTAGATAAGAAGAATGGTCAAAATCTGAAAGTACAATATATTTTTAAAACTTTATTCGTTAATTGATTAATTCGATATAAGTTCTGCTGGTTTTTTTCAACCCAATTCAGTTTTCATCTGTTCCCTTGTCTTTCCTATTAGTTCTTAACATCTAGTCATTCAGAACTTGGCTTTGATTCTTATTTAGTCCCGGTTTTGGGTGGATCGGATTGAGTTGATCTAGCATCGATCCACCCATCGAGTTGCTCAAACTTTTGGTCTCAGGCAATACTCTTTAACATCAGCTTTACATAGATGCCACCCAGCCCAACACAAGATAGCTCCTCGCTGCTATAGGAAAATACTTTATGCACCACGGGTGTAGTTCTATGCGTATCGCCAATGGTGATTGACTCACGTACAAGACCAAAAAAAATATATATATTTTTTTTGGGGGCATCGCACTCCGGCTCCGTGCGTGAATCGGTGGTGCATGCGGAGCTGCACTGCCCGGTGCGCAAATAATTTATCCCGGTGCGCAAATAATTTATCCGCTACTATATTGGCCTATCCTGACTCAAACACCAATTGGTTCAAGTTAATCCAGCCCAAAGTGCATTTAGTGCCGTTACCACCACAACGAACAACATTCTAATCTATCATGCATGAGCCTCAATCCGAAAATATTGAATCTTACAATGATTCCATCAGTCAAAAATATTTTTAGTAGTTTTAATTTACAATACTTGTTATTGATTTTTATATAACAAATACTCGCCCCTGATTTTAGATATAGGATAGGATATATAAACATTTAAGCATGGATATAGGTTAGGATGGCTTTCTCGTAAAATTAGTGAAATTTTATTTGCTATATTATATTTTTTATTTTAATAAAGTTTTATTATGCATAAAATCATATAAATCTGATGTTGAGAAGACTTTCCATCTTTCCTAGATTCATACAATACTAGCGTGTAACCTGCACTTCACGACGGGATTTATCTTAAATCAAAATAAAAATTAAAAATATTTTATTAATATATATATATAATATAATATAATATATAATACTTTTATTAGCTATTGAACTTACGTTCATGCTAGTCTCCATCTATCATAACTCCTTCATATAAAAAAAATATAAATATTAAAAAACATTGTTAGAATATTACTGAATTGAGTTCCATAATAAAATACGAATCAAAATGATTAAAAAATAACCCATAATATTAAATATTAAATATTAAAATTAATTAAAAAATATAATCTATAATTTTAAATTTATTTTTTTAATAATATATATGTGTATATATTATAATTTCATACAACTAAAACTATTAATTTTATTGATATTGATCTTTGCATATTTTTTGGATCATATATAATAAATATATATAAAATTATAAAATTAATCTTAAAATATTAAAAAATAATTTTTTTTGATGAATTAGTGCTATCCCATTAATACAATCAATTTTTTAAATTTTTAATATTTTTTCAACTATATATAATAAATCTATATATTTTATACATTTAGACATAAATTCTTAAATCAATCTAAAAAATTTAAAAAAGAATAATTATAAAATATAAAACTATTTTGAAAATTAAATTATTTGTTTGACTTAGATTAAATGATAAATTAATATGAAAGCATTCTCAGATAGTTCGTCTTTCGTGATCAAAATTAATATGAATTTTATGATCCATATATTTATTTATAATTAGAAAATCCATGCATAAGAAGATCTAAAAATCTAAATTTTTTTTGACCAAATATTATTAAAAATATAAAAAAAACTAAAAATAAATTTTAAAGTATAATAAATATAGAATCTTTCTGACCTCATCAAATATAATGCATTAATTAAATATATTATATATTAATATTTATACTTTATTGGTATCTTGTAAATAAGTACATGAAAAAATAAATAATATGTACTCACATGTATAACTCATTTAAAATTTCATATTAGATTTTATATTGTATATTTCAAATAATAAAAGATTTTCATGATTTATTAGACCAAATTTGGTTATAATACATTCAAATAGCAATGAAGAAAGATACCATTTAATTTCTCTAAATGTATTCATCATTTTAATTTCAATATTCATGTACAATATTAAAAGAAGGTAGTGTTACTCTTGATAATTAAAAAGCATCAATAATATGCAAATAAAAGATAAGTATTAGTCAAAAGTAAAATACCGAAAAAAGAGAAGACTGTCTTATATAACTAATTTCGTAGAATTAGTACGAAACATTGAAAGGTACTGAGCACCTCCATCCTCTAAACTTACTGTAAATCCTAAAAGAAAAATATATATCAACATAAATTGGTGAACAGAAGACATGATGGATTTATGAATGACTCCTAAAATTTTTTGCTATTGGATAATAAAAATAATAAAAAAAAGTAATATTTACCTTTCTTCATGAGCACTTCTCCATAAACAGTTGTTGCCTCCTTGTAGAATTGACCTTCCAAAATCAATTCATAGGAGATTGCTACTTGCAATATCACAGCCTTTCAATCCCAAAGGAAACAATCATTTAAGAAAAGATTTACAATCTTATCTGATCTTTAGAAAATATTAATACAGCAAGATAGTGAACAAAAAATAAAGCAAAAAAGATTAAAATCATTTTATCATTTTGATAGATTTCAAATCAATAAAAAAATAAAATTCAGCACTCACTTTTTCTTGATTCCTTGCCTGTCAAATGCTCAGAACACCATCATTTTCAATTCTTTATATAATCTAAAGAACTAACTGAACATCAAATAAATAATAATTAAAAAAATTTAAAAAAAATATTTAAAAAAGATACTATCAAAATTATCTTTCTTTTGAAGAATGGAAGGGTACGATTCTATCACTTACCCCCTTGCTCGCCTATAGTGGCCCCATCACCATTCTCTCAATTGAGAAAAATAGAAATTTGAAGGAAAAGATAGGAGAATGAAAAGCGATATACTTCATCATTAGTATCTTGTAAACTTTCAAAAATTATTAAATATAGAGATTTAACTTTCAAATTGATAGAGAATTATATCTTATTTATAGATAATTTATTAAGTTTGACCTGATTCGATGGATCAATTCGAATTTTGAAAAATATTATTTTTAAAAAAATAATAAAAATATTATTTTTTTAAAAATAAATTAGTATGTTATTATTTTTAAAATTAAAAAAATAATATATTATTTTTTAAATAATAATAAATTAATATTTTTTAAAAAATATTAATATTATTTTTATAATATTTTATTTTTAAAAAATATTTTTTAAAAAAATATTATTTTCCTCTCTTATCCCTCCCTTACTTTTATTTTTAAAATATTTTTTTATTTTCTAAAATATTTTAAATTATTTTTAAATAAATATTATTTTTAAAATTTTAAAATATTTTAAATTATTATTAGTTTTTTTCTTTTTACCCTTCCCTCTCCTCCCTTTTTTTTTTTTTTTTGCTTTTTCCCTCCTTCCCTTCCCTTCCTCCTACTGCTTACCCCCCCACCCCTCGGCATGAGGCCCTAGTCGCGGCTGTCCGCGCCACCCCCACCACCGTCCGCGCTGCATCCAACGTCCATGCCGCCATATGACCACCAAACCCTCTCTCCTTCCTTTCCTCAACTCCGGTACCACCAACCCCCTTCCCTCCCTCTCCTCCTCCGACGCCACCAACCCCCCCTCGCCACCCCTTCCCGACCCTGGCGTCTCCACCAACCTGCGTGACCACTCCATGCGCCCTCCGCGGCCCTACCCCCATAGGGAGGAGGAGACGACATTTTTTTTTCTTTTTTTCTTCCCTTCTCTTCCTCTCACTGCCCCCTCCCCCCACCCTCGCCCTCGTCGTGAGGTGCAGGTCACAACCGTTCATGCCACCCCCACCACGGCATTGTCCCACCGCTGTCTTTATCGCACTCTGCTCCGCGCAACCATCAAAATCCTTTCCCTCTTTTCCTCCCACTGTCTTCCTTCCATCTCCCACCCCCACCGCGTCAGGCTCAGGTTATGGTTGTCCACACCGTCCC
This sequence comes from Cocos nucifera, assembly GCA_006176705.1. NCBI lineage: Eukaryota > Viridiplantae > Streptophyta > Magnoliopsida > Arecales > Arecaceae > Cocos > Cocos nucifera. The sequence goes on along the minus strand of QRFJ01001671.1, from coordinate 421,243 downwards.
AAGTGGACGGTGTCCGTAAGGGCTTGAAGCCAAAAAAAACAAAAAAAAAAGCTATCATAAAAATAAGATAATGGAGGAGAAGAAAAGCACCTAAAAAAGATTGAAGGAGAAAGGCCAACGTCGATCATGATCGAGAGGAAGACGATGGTGAAGAGTAGCGAAAGATAGAAGCGAGAAAAGTGGAGAGCAGGTAGACAACGTGAAGGCTCATGAAGCTTCGAGAGGCCTCAAGAGTGGTTTGAAGCTAAAAGAAAAAAAAACAAAGGAAAGCTTGATATGTGGTGCATTGGGAGGCCAGGTTTATATTAGCATCCAAATTTTATGATTAAATTTATAAAAAAATTAATAAAAATAATATAAAAATTAAAAAATAAAATAAAATAAAAATACAACCGTTTTCGTATGGTGGTAGAATTAGGATGGAACGTTAAGATATTCATAAAAATCAATATTCGTTTAGCGGGAAAAAAAGAGTCGGTGGAAGTATGCAACGGTTTGTTCTCGACTCTACTGGATGGGTAGATGCTTTGGCGCAGCTCCTCCCACGTCTCCTCCGCCACCACCTCCCTCCGCCCCCGCCGACGATCCTTCTACCTCGACCTCACCTCCACCGCCACCACCCTCCACCACCTCGACCAGATCCTCGCCCACGCCATCCTCTCCGGCCACCATCCGGACCTCGTCACCACCACCAAGCTCCTCCACCGCTCGCCGACCTCGGCTCCCTCCCTCCCACCTCCTCCGTCTCTTCTCCTCCGTCCCCCGCCCTGACCTCTTCCTCTCAACGTCCTCCTCCGCTCCCCCCTCCCTCCTCCGCCCTCCCACTCCTCTCCTCCCTCCCCCGCGCCTACGCCCACCTCCGACCGGACTCCTTCACCTATGCTTTCGCTGCCTCCGCTGCCGCCGCCCTCCCATCCCCAACCCCCGGCCGCGCCCTCCACGCCCGCGTCATCATCGATGGTTTCGCCGCCGACCCCTTCGTCGGCTCCGCTCTCACTGACTGCTATCTCAATTTCTCCCAGGTCTCGGCCGCAGAGAAGGTATTCGATGGAGTTCCCGACCCGGACACCGTGTTATGGAACACCCTCTTATCTGGGTTGGTTCAGAACTGCGCTTTCTTGAGATCGTTAAGGGTTTTCAAGCAGATGGTGACGACTGGTGCGCGGTTTGACTCCACGACCCTGGCTGTGGTCCTCCCAGCTGCCGCGGAGCTTCAAGAGTTGATCTTGGGTATGATGGTGCATTGCTTGGGTGTGAAATCGGGCTTGGCGTTCCATTCCCATATTGTGACTGGTTTGATCTCCATGTACTCCAAGTGTAGTGAGATCCCAGCTGCAAAGTTCTTGTTTGAACAGATTGACGATCCGGATTTGATAGCTTGCAATGCGTTGATATCTGGATACTCGTCAAATGGGCTTGTTGGATCTTCTGTGGACCTGTTCAGGGAATTGCTAGCTTTTCTAGGGAGGCCTAATTCAAGCACCATGGTAGGGTTGATTCCAGTGTTCAGTCCTTTTGGGCATGAATCCCTTGCTCGATCCATTCATGGCTTTACTGTAAAATCTGGGCTTGATCTGAATTCTCCAGTTTCGACCGCATTTACTACTGTCTATTGTAGATTGAACGACATGGAAGCTGCAAGGAAGGTTTTTGATGCAATGCCAGAGAAGAGCATGGCTTCTTGGAATGCAATGATATCGGGGTACACCCAAAATGGATTGACAGATATGGCGATCTCTCTGTTCCATGAAATGCAAGATCTGAATATCCGACCTAATCAAATCACGGTCGCGAGCACCCTTTCAGCATGCGCTCAGCTTGGAACTCTCACCTTGGGGAAATGGGTCCACCGGATAATCTCCCAGGGGGATCTTGAGCTTAATGTTTATGTATTGACAGCTCTTATTGACATGTATGCAAAGTGCGGGAGCCTCATGGAAGCTCGAAGAATCTTTGATGGTATGGTGGAGAAGAATGTGGTATCTTGGAATGCAATGATATTGGGTTATGGCCTTCATGGGCAAGGCCGTGAAGCTTTGAAGCTTTTCAAGGAGATGCTAAATGCTTGTATTGCTCCTACTGGAGTCACATTCCTTTCGGTCTTGTATGCATGTAGCCATGGGGGATTGGTTGAAGAGGGCCATGCAGCCTTTCGGTCCATGATATGCGACCATGGGATTAATCCTCGGCCGGAGCATTATGCTTGCATGGTGGACCTCCTCGGACGAGCTGGGAAACTAAAAGAGGCCCTTGCGTTTATAGAGACAGTTCCCGAGAGTGCTGGTCCTGGTGTTTGGGGTGCCTTGCTTGGTGCTTGCATGAAACACAAGGAAACTGGACTGGCTCGATTGGCTTCAGAGAAGTTGTTCGAACTAGAACCTGAGAATGCTAGTTACCATGTTCTGCTCTCTAACATATATTCTGCTAACCGTGATTACCCTGAAGCGGCTATGGTGAGACAAGATGCTGAGAGTAGAAAGCTGGTGAAAACACCTGGATGCACTCTGATTGAGATTAGAGATGAGGTGCATATTTTTACTTCTGGTGACCGATCTCACCCGCAGTCAGTGTTGATCTATTCGATGTTGGATAAACTGACTGGAAAGATGGTTGAGGCAGGGTATCGTGCAGAGACAGATGTTGCACTATATGATGTGGAGGAGGAAGAGAAGGAGCACATGGTGAAAGTTCACAGTGAGAAGCTGGCTATTGCCTTTGGGCTTATTGGCACTGAGCCAGGGAGTGAGATTAGGATCATCAAGAACCTTAGGGTGTGTTTAGACTGTCATACTGCAACCAAATTCATATCAAGGATTACTCAGCGTTTGATTATTGTGAGGGATGCCACGAGGTTCCACCATTTTAAAGATGGGGCATGCTCCTGTGGGGATTTCTGGTGATGCATAAGTCATGTTGTTGTATTCTGGTGAGATCTGTTGCAATTTTAAATGATCCGAGTTTTAAGTTCAGGCTGCAGAGCAGATATGTTCTGCTCTGAAAATTTTGCATTTGAAAGTGTTCCTGGCAATGTGCATTGTTCAAACCAATAAAAGAATTGTGTTGTCCATTTAATATGTTTTTAAATTTTGAAAATGTATTTGTGTTATACATACGCATATGGTGGCATTTTTACATGAGTTTGTATGCACTTCTTTTTTCGTCGATGCTACTTCAAGTTGGAGGTGATTTAAGATTCCTGAATCAGTAAAATCAGTTTATGATCATAATGGAATAAGATAGATCAATATGACCTTGCTTTAATGGGAATAAGATGGATCAATAATAATAGTTTTGGGAGATTTCACAAATGCGGCAGATATGTTGCTGCAAAAGATGCAGACTACACGTAGACAAGGAGCACACCAGTTGGACTTCATTTCAGAAATCCTATGTTGGGAGCTGTTGGGGATAAATCCCGCTCCTGCCAAAGTCCAGTCTGATGCTTAGCCCAATGCAACTGATAATCATGGAAGAGCTTCAGCGGTCGAACCTTAGTCAAACTCCTTCAGCTGGCCGAACTCTCCAGCGGTCGAGCCCAAGCGGAAACCCTTCAACCGATCGAATTCTCCAGCAGTCAAGGCCCAGCCGAACCTCCTTCAGCCGGCCGAACTTCTTAGTGGTCGAGCCCCAGTCGAATCCCCAACAATCGAATTTTTGTCGAACTTCTCAGGAGCCAGACTTCTCCAGGAGCCGAACTTTTCTTAGATATCTCCTTCGGTCGAACTTTTGCAGAAGCCAAACTTCTTTCGGATTGCTCTTGCAGTTGGACTCTTACGAGAGCCAAATTCCTTTCGCACTCCTTCAGTCGGACGCCTACGAGAGCCGAACTCCTTCTGAGCTTCTCCTTCATTCGGACTTCTTTAGGAGCCGAACTTCTTTCGGATTGCTTCTGCAGCCGAACTCCTTCCAGAATTCTCCTTCAGTCGGACTCCTATGGGAGCCGAACTCCTTCCAAACTTTTTCTTCGACCGAATTCTTTCAGGAGTTGAATTTCTTTCAGACTTCTACTTCAGTCGAATTCCTCCAGCGGATTGCTTCCGGATAATCTCCTCCAAACGTATTTTCTTCAGGAGTCCGAACTCCTCTGGAATTGATATATGTCGAAGTTTATCAACCAACGTTTGCTTTCTCAGAGCTACAACTATTAAATCTCGACGAACGATCGCCATCAGTCTGCCACAGACGACGCTACAGATGGTGCCCCCCTCCGTGACAGACTCCATCAAACCTCGAGCGGTCCACTATCAGATGGTATGGCTGTCACCATTAGCCCGACGATGCCTTCCTTTCTATACCGAACTTCACCAGATCTCGAGCGGTCCGCTGCCAGACGGTATGGCCGTCACCATCAATCAAGCTCCGTCTATAAAAAGAAATCCTCCAGATATATTTTCTGAAGGCTCTAAGCTCTCTTTTTCTTCACGAAACTTTGCCGAACTCTCGTCTGAGCACTCCATTTCTATTGGCCAGAAGAGCTGATTTGATCGTCGGAGGATCCCGTCGGAGTCACCACCACCAGGTTCGGATGGAACTTTATTTTGTACATCACCGACGGTGATCTCGTCCTCCTCCACTTCAGCTCGTTCTAACGTCGACCAGATTCTGTAGCTCCGGATGGAATTTTATTTTGCAAGTCACCAACGACGACCTCATCCTCCTCCACTCCAGCTGGTTCTAGCATCGACCAGATTCTGCACCAACAGAATTGGTGCTAGAGGAAGAGCCTATGTCTCTGAGGTATCCTTGTTCTTAAAGAAGTGCTCAACCGACCCTGTCGACCTCTTTCTCCAAGATTCATCTCCATCCTCTTCCTCAGTCCTAAGAAATGCCTCAAAAAAAGATGACCATCCAGAGATCTACTGCGTCTGCCGTCAGATCTGAGTCGGATCCATCCACTCCTACTCCATCACCGGCACTTCAACCTCCACCTCCATCGACGGTCATGGTAGATCCGGAGCAGTTTAATCTACTGATATAACGGATTCAGAGCCTCACCGAGATGGTGCAGGCCATGTGGCAGCCTCCGACGATGACTCCACTAGAAAATCTGCCATCAGGATGTCGAAAATCGATTTTAAAAAGAATATTTGGCCTAGCATACCCATCGTCCTTAGGAAGAAAAAATAGAGAGCAGAGGATCCGCGTTCGAATCATGATTCTCCTCCGAAAGAGAAATAGAGAGTAGTTCTCCCCCTAGGAGATTTCACAGGAGGACGGAATGAAGTTCGATCGTGCTCACGGGCTCCCCCCGAGCATAAGCGAGGCCGAACTCTCTCTCTCAAGCTCATCATCAAGGAAGCCCCGATAAAAAGACATGAAGTTCTCCCCCAGGAGGTTTCGCAGGAGGGTAGAATGAAGTTCGACTGCACTCACGGGCTCCCCCTGAGCGCAAGCGAGGCCAAACTCCCCCTCAAGCTCATCACCAAGAAAGCCCTGATAAAAGGGCATGAATTTCTCCATCAGAAGGCTTCGTAGGAGGGCGGAATGAAGTTCAACCGCGCTCACGGGCTCTCCCCGAACGTAAGTGATGCCGAACTCCCCCTCGAGCTCATCACCAAGGAAGCCCCGATAAAATGGCACGAAGTTCTCCCCCAGAAGGTTTTGCAGGAGGATGGAATAAAGTTCGATCGTGCTCATGGGCTCCTCCCGAGCGCAAGCGAGGCCGAACTCTCCCTCGAGCGCATCATCAAGGAAGCCCGACAAAAGGGCACGAAGTTCTCCCCTAGGAGGTTTCGCAGGAGGGCGGAATGAAGTTCGACCGCGCTCATGAGCTTCCTCCGAGCGCAAGCAAGGCCGAACTCTCCCTCGAGCTCATCACCAAGGAAGCTCCGACAAAAGGGCACGAAGTTCTCCCTCAGAAGGTTTCGCAGGAGGGCGGAATGAAGTTCGACCGTGCTCATGGGCTCCCCCCCAAAGCTTAAGCGAGGTCGAACTCCCCCTCGAGCTCGTCATCAAGGAAGCCTCAACAAAAGGGCATGAAGTTCTCCTCCAGGAGATTTCGTAGGAGGGTGAAATGAAGTTCGGCCATGCTCACGGGCTCCCCTGAGCACAAGCGAGGCCGAACTCTCCCTTGAGCTCGTCACCAAGGAAGCTCCGACAAAAGGACACGAAGTTCTCCCTCAGAAGATTTCGCAGGAGGGTGGAATGAAGTTCGACCGCGCTCACGGACTCATCCCGAGTATAAGCGAGGTCGAACTCCCCCTCGAGCTAGTCATCAAGAAAGCTCCGATAAAAGAGTACGAAGTTCTCCCCCAGGAGGTTTCACAGGAGGGCTGAATGAAGCTCGACCATGCTTACAGACCCTCCTCCCAAGCGCAAGCGAGCCCGAACTCCTCAAGCTCGTCGTCAAGAAAGCTCCGATGGAAGGGTGCGAAGAAGTTCCCCTCATAAGGTTTCACAATTACGCTTCCCTCAATGCTCTACAGATGCCAGTCTGAAGCAAACCAAGAGCGCTGCCGTAGTCAGAACCACCAATGATAGAAGAACAACAAAGAGGTCGGCCTCCTCCCGGCATCATCAACGCTACCTCTGGGGGGGCTTGGTACTTCGGCGAGCCATCATCTCCCAACCTCAAAGCTAAGAAAAGCTTGCTTCAAATTAAGAAGGCCAACATAAAATAGAGGAGGTCGCCCGGCCCGGGACTTACCGCCTGAAGAAGCTCGGAGGAACAATTCTCCCACGACCTTGAGACTCAGAGAATTCGAGAATATACTGCCGATAATTTTTCTTAAATAAAACTTCTTCATTTCAACATTATTATTTTTCGGTGCAAAAACTACCTGATGATAGAGAAGAAACAATCAATAGTAGCCATATTAGGAACAGAAGGAGAACCTCATCCTAACATGAGCAAATCGAAGATCTCGTTCATTTTAGATGAGATGGAAGGAGAGGCCCTGACAACGGCCCTTATGTGCCCCCATAGTCCGTTAGGAACAGAAGGAGAATCTTATTCTAATGTGAGCAAAGTCAAAGGCCTCGTTCATTTTAGATGAGATAGAGGGAGAGGCCCTGACAATGACCCCTTATGTGCCCCCATAGTCCGTTAGAACAGGAGGAGAACCTCATCATAATATGAGCAAAATCGAAAACCTCATTCATTTTAGATGAGATGGGAGGAGAGGCCCTGACAACGGTCCTTATGTGCCCTCATAGTTCATTAGAAACAGGAGGAGAACCTCGTCCTAATACGAGCAAAGTCGAAAGCCTCATTCATTTTAGACGAGATGGGGGAAGAGGCCCTGACAATGGCCCTTATGTGCCCCCACAGTCCGTTAGAAATAGGAGGAGGACCTTATCCTAATGTGAGCAAAGTCGAAGGCCTCGTTCATTCTAGATTGGATGAGAGAAAAAACTCCAACAATGGCCCCATTGTGACCGACAATAACAGGAGATAAGATCTTCTTCAACCTCAGCCATTGGAGATAAGATCTTTCCTGAGCTTCTACATCAATAGAAGATAAGATCTCCCCCAAGCTCCACCTTCAATCTCGGTCGCTTGAGATAAGATATCCCTCGAGCTTCTACGTCAATAGAAGATAAGATCTCCCCCAAGCTTCACCTTCAACCTCGATTGTCAGAGATAAGATCTCTCCCGAGCTCCACTTTTGACCTCGACTGTTGGAGATAAGATCTCCCCCGAGCCTCAGAGCCTACGCCAACAGGAGGATAAGACTCCTTTAACCTCGACTGCTGGAGATAAGATCTCCCCCGAGCTTCTACGTCAATAGGAGATAAGATCTCCTTTAATCTCGACTACTAGAGATAAGATCTCCCCCAAGCTCCTTCTTCAACCTCGATCAGAGATAAGATCTCTTTCGAGCTTCAGAGTCTACGTAATAGAGATAAGATCTCCTTCAACCTCGACTAGAGATAAGATCTCTTTCGAGATTTCTAGGAGTCTCAGATATACAAGAGTGTCCCTTCAACCTCGGCTGCTGGAATAAGATATTCCCCGAGCTCCCACCTTCAACCTCAGCTGCTGGAGATAGGATCTCTCCCGAGCTCCACCTTCAACCTCGGCTGCTAGAGATAAGATCTTCCTCGAGCTCCATCTTCAACCTCGACTCTGGAGATAAGATTCCCCCGAGCCCTCACCTTCAACCTCGGCTGCTAGAGACGAGATCTCCCTCGAGCCTCGACTTCAACTTCAACCTCGGTTGGAGATAGGATCTCCCCCGAGCTTCAACATCTTCGTCAAAAGGAGATGAGATCTCCCTCAACCTCGACTGGAGATGAGATCTCCTCGAGCCCTAATCAACTTCAACCTCAGTTGGAGATGAGATCTCCTCCGAGCTTCGGCTTCAACTTCCACCTCGACTGAAGATAGGATCTCCCCCGAGCTTCAATGTCTTCATCAATAGGAGATGAGATCTCCCCCGAGTCTCGACTTCAACTTAACCTCGGTTGGAGATAAAATCTCCTCCGAGCCTCAACTTCAACTTCAACCTACCTCGATCTGAAGATAAGATCTTTTCCCGAGCTTCAACGTCTTCATCATAGGAGATGAGATCTCCCTTCAACCTCGACTGGAGAGGAATCTCCCTCGGCCTCAACTTCAACTTTAACCTCGGCTGGCGATGAGAATCTAACCCGAGCTTCAACTCTTCGTCAATGAAAATGCGATCTTCGTCAACCGACTGGAGATAGGATCTCCCCCGAAGCTTCAACGTTTGCGTCAAGGAAGATGAGATCTCCTTCAACCTCGGTTGAAGATGAGATCTCTCCCGAGCCTCAACTTTAACTTCAATCTCGGCTAGAGATAGGATCTCCTCCGAGCTTCAACATCTTCATCAACAGGAGATGAGATCTCCTTCAACCTCGGCTGAAGAGGAGATCTCTTCCGAGCCTCAACTCTCAACTTAACCTCGACTGAAGATGAGATCTCCCCTGAGCCTCAACTTCAACTTAACCTCGACTGGAGATAGGATCTCCCTCGAGCTTCAACATCTTTCGTAAACAGAAAATGAGATCTTCTTCAACCTTGACTGCAAATAGGATCTCCCTCGAACTTCAATGTCTGTGTCAATAGGAGATGGGATCTCCTTCAACCTTGACTGTAGATGAGATCTTTTCTGAGCCTCAACTTCAACTTCAACCTTGGCTGGAGATGAGATCTCTTCCGAGCTTCAACAATAACTTCAACCTCGACTGGAGATAAGATCTCCCCCAAGTTTTAAAGTCTACATCAACAGGAGAGAAGATCTCTTTCAACCTCGGTCGGAGATAAGATCTCCCACAAGCTTCAACCGCAACGTCAACAAAAGATAAGGTCTCTCTGAATCTTGGCTGGAGATGGGATCCCTCCGAGCCTTAACTTCAACGTCAATCTTGGTTGGAGATAAGATCTCCCCTGAGCTTCAACTTGAACTGGCGCAGAGTCCTGAAGAGGACTTCGACAGTCGTCCTTTTTGTACTCCCTTTCTTCGAGTTTCAAACTCGAAAGTGGGGAGACTATTGTTGGAGATAAACTCCACTCCTATCGAAGTCCAGTCTGATGCTTAGTTCAATGCAACCGATAATCATGGAAGAGCTTCAGCGATCGAACCTTAATCGAACTCCCCAACGGTCGAGCCCTAGCGGAACCCCTTCAGCCGACCGAACTCCCCAGTGGAACCCCTTCAGCCGGCCGAACTCCCCAACGACTAAGCCCTAGTCGAACCTCCTTCAGCCGGTCGAACTTCTCAACGGTCGAGCCCCAGTCGAATCTTCAATGGCCGAATTTCTGCCGAACTCCCCAGGAGCCAAACTTTTTCTAAATATCTTCTTCGATCGGACTTCTGCAGAAGCCAAACTCCTTCTGGATTGCTCCTGCAGTCGGACTCCTACAGAAGCCAAACTTCCTCCGCACTCCTTCAATCAGATGCCTACGGGAGCCGAACTCCTTCCCGATTACTCCTACAGTCGAACTCCTCTAGGAGCCAAACTCCTTCCAAAATTTTTTTTCAGTCGGACTTCTACGGAAGCTGAACTCTTTCCAAACTTTTTCTTCAACCAAACTCCTCCAGGAGCCGAACTCCTTCTGGACTTCTACTTCAGTCGGATTCCTTCAGCAGATTGCTCTCGGATAATCTCCTCCAGACGTATTCCTTTCAAAAGTTCGAACTCCTCTGAAATTGAATATATCGAAGTCCACCAACCAACGCTTGCTTTCTCGGAGCTACGACTATTAAATCTCGACGAACGGTCGCCATCAGTCTACCACAGGTGATGCTAAGGCGACGCCCTCCTTCGTAACAGACTCCACCAAACCTCGAGCGGCCCACTACCAGACAGTATGGATGTCACCATCAGCCTGACGATGCCTTCCTCTCCATACCGAACTCTAGCAGATCTTGAGCGGTCCGCTGTCAGATGGTTTGGCCGTCACTATCAATCAAGCTCCGTCTATAAAAAGGAACCCTCTATATACGTTTTCTGAAGGCTCTAAGCTCTCTTCTCCTCTCGCCTGAGCACTCCATTTCATCTGGTCAGAAGAGCTGATTTGATCGTCGAAGGGTCCTGCCGGAGTCACCACCACTGGCTCCAGACGAGACTTTATTTTGCAGGTCACCGACGACGACCTCGTCCTCCTCCACTCCAGCTTGTCTCGGCGTCGATCAGATTGCAGCTCCAGATGGGACTTTATTTTGTAGGTCATCGGCAGCGACCTCATCGTCCTTCACTCCAGCTCGTCCCGCCGTCGATCAGATTCTGCACCAACAAGAGCAATAGGTCTGAACTTCAGGTATCTGAGATAGATCCCAATTCTCATCAATTACAGAGCAGAAAAGATATAGATGAACCAAATACAACTACATTCCCGAAGGATGGCGTTGGCACAACGTTCACTGACAGAGATGCCTTCAATCAGTTATAGAAGCTTGCAGTCCTCTGCTGGACGCTGCGAACCTATACCAAGAGCCGAACTGGATCAATAGTGGCTTATATGTTGGCAATACAAGAAGGTAATAGTTCTGCTTGGGATTAACAAGACTTGTGCTATCACAACCTGTCCTGTAAATAGAAAAGTCATGATCACCATATTCCTGGGAAATTGACGATTATGATAGCTGATATGAATCATTTTGCATCATTTCATGTGGGGATGTTGCTGTTGTAGAATTACGGAGACAGATGGTTGAAATATTCATCTGTTCCATAAAGTAAGAACTTTATAATATACCCCCACATAATAATGAAATTCACACTTTGATGAGCTGTATCTAAATGATCCCATATAACTGAAGTATACGTTTACATAATATTGGATATATAAACCCAGGTTTGCACCATACAATTTGCTAAAATAGGCTTCAATAACAGGAGACAAGTGGAGGAAGTTCAAAGCCAGGGTCTGTCCAATAGGGAAGAATATTTTCCAAGAAACAGTTCTATCAATTGAGTATTACAAAATTGGTATAGAAAAGACAAAAAACAACATTTTAATAACTTGATGTTAGCATATACAGGGACACTTATCTTTATCAAACCTGTACCCACACGTCGATCATCATTCTATCATACTACTGCATGCAACAGTGGCTATGTCTAAACCATCTCAAACTATGAATTTGGAGTTGTAAATAAACTACCGACGGTAATATCTCCCTCGATACTAGATTTAGTAGATATCTGAGAGAAGTTTCCTCATTTCAGAAAAAAACTTCCAGCTCTGGAAGTGCTGCATACCGGATTGAGCCTCTCTGCTGTTTCATGTCATGGCTAAGACAATGCAAGAGCACATCTGCATTACTAATTTACGTAGCCCATCATTATGCCATCCATGAGATTTAATTTTTACCTGATTATCTGATGAGAAGTCCTCTTCGCAATGTTGATTTGCTTAAATTTGCTCACATCTGTAGGGTCTAATAGGAAATATCTGCTTCCGCTGCACAACCTACTTCTCCAGAAACCCATGCATCCACTGGCCTTTTTCCATATCTCCAAGAAGTAGACCAAGAAACATATGATAGAAAAAAAAATTCAAAGCACCATAAGAACCCAACCGACCAACTTAGACTTATTTGATGGATAAAAACTTAAGACCCGATGCGGAAATATATAATTTAAGCCGAGTTGGTTCCAATGAAGGACTGCAAGTAGGTCGGAGCAAGCCCAGGTCCAGTTTTACCTAGAGTTTCACACAAAATTGAATTGCATTTGGAAAGTGAACCCAGATATGATGTATTTGAATCGCGAGGCCAATCGTGGTGCAAACTGGATGGCGTTATATATTGCTAATCATATAGAATCTAGTTTATGAACAATTGTCTTAAATATCCCTTCTGACATGTTAGATTTTATTTTCTGGTACCTATGGATTTATTATTTTAGAATGGTTTAATAAATTTGGTTTGAGGTCCACCCGAGCCCTGGTCCAAGCTCATCGGATCCTTGCACGGCTGCATGGGTCTGAGTCCACGTGTGATCCATTCCAGATCCTTGTATCCAAACCATGCATGTTGTCTTGCATAATGCATTTGGCAACGAAATGCGCAAAGCGGTTGCCAGATAATTCTGCTTGAAGTTGTCTACATGATGACCATTGTACAAGAATTAGGTGGCATTCACTTCTAATGATGATTTCAGAGATGAAAGACAATTAAATACATTAAGGTGGAGAAATATTAGTCATCTTACAAGCAAAGATATGGAGGTGAATGACTTGCCAACCACGCCAGGGTACAGAACATAAATTGACAGACAAATTTCTAGCTAGTAAGATTGATGAGGAGTTTGAGGAAGATTATCTTCTTTTTTTGTTCCCGGCCGGTTGCCTCTCTATCACAATTGACAATTTAAGATACCAAACAAGCATCAACTAATCGGGCAGTTCTAGCAAAACTTTTTCAACAATCTCAATATGTCTTTTTTATTTTTTTATGCGGTTAAGTAATCTCAATACGAAAAATCCAGTTCATGTATCATACAAAATTTCACATTGGTGTCACTTCGTTTGATGAAGAAAAAACCATAAGCAGTTCCAGGGACGTCGCCAGAGAAGATGGATCAACAATTGATTCCACACTGCCCGACATCCGGGCCTTTAGCTTTCATCACAAATGGATCAATCCTAACCCACAGCAATGAGAAAATGGAAGCCAAGAGCACGGACCAGATGACCACAATGGTAGGGGTCCTGTTTTGCCTGCCCATAAGTCCCTTGAGGACCGGATAGAGATGGACGATAACCCAGAAGGAGAAGAACAGCTTCCCGAAGAGAGGTCCCCATGACTGGTACCCATTGTTTATGGCATCCGATATCCCCGCGACAACCCCGACAAGGTTTATGATCAATAAAGTTGTAGGGGGAATCAAAAGTGTAGTCCACTTGAAGGCGTAGAGCTCCCCGAACTCATCCTCATCATCTGTAGCCTTGGAGGTGACGGTGAAGTTAGTGTCTATCCCAGCCAGAACCTTAAGCAGTCCCTGAATGACAGCAAAAAGTTGGGCTGAGACGCCACCAATGACCCAGAATTGCTCGTTTCTCCACCACTCTTCGATGCTCACTCCGCTCCACCTTAGCTCAAGGATGCCCGTCGCAAAGATGGAGATGAAGAGTGCAATAAAGAAGAGGCTCGCAAACGTACTGATCTGGATAATTTGTAGAGACAGAGGGCATCATCAGTTACCGTGGACATTCGGAAGTTGGAATTCAAGAGAGATCAGATTGGAGAGAACAAATAAGAAGATACGAACCGTGGGCATGATGAACTTTCCGGTAAGTAGACAGACGGCAGGAAGAGTACAGTAGGCGAGGAGGGGGAGAGAAGTGAAGGGATAGATGGTGGTGTTGACGTAGGCAAAACGCTCGAGCCACTTGAGGTGCCCGTCCTTGTAACCATACCAGACTGGACTGTGGCGACTGAAGAAGATCTCGACCGAGCCAAGCGCCCATCGGAGCACCTGGTTCAGCCGGTCCGAGAGGTTAATTGGGGCTGACCCTTTGAATGCTGGCCTCCTTGGCATGCAGTAGATGGAGCGCCAGCCCCGGCAGTGCATCTTGAACCCGGTGAGAATGTCCTCTGTGATCGAACCGTAGATCCAACCCAGCTGCACAATTTAAATAACAAATTACCAGGGATTCAGATTGCAGCAAATGAGCATGCAAGTTGTAGCCTAATTCAAATGCCCAATTAGTTGAAGTTAGCTCCTGAAAAGTTGTTTCAGACTTCTGCTGCTTCTGTTCATGGATTGCCATGAGGGGTGAGCCATGGCATATGCATGCTTCATTTTAACCTAACGTCATATATTGGAAACATTCTCTCAGCATGCCGGGTAAGGCTGCCCTGGACCCTGGAGCCTTGCACATGGGGTCACACTTTTGTTCATATGTTACCATCCAGCAGGTGACTTATTTGTTACCTCTGATCCCCATTCAGTTTTGTCTTCATAGCCGCAGCTGATGACATGAATGGCTTCCTTGAGCAGAGCTGCAGGGCTTGATGAGGGAGGAACTCCACCTTCCTCCATTAGAGTCGACGTCACAAATGCAGCTGACTGCCCAAATCTCTTCTCAAAGTTCATCTGCGACATTAACAGCTCCTTGTCGTCGTCACCGAGCCCTAATTGTCATTCAGTAATGGAGTGCTTATATTTTAGTTCGAGTGAAGCAATGCAGCATGAAGCGTCAACCACATTACTTGACCACAAATTAATTAGTCTGACATGAGAAGAATCACTGAAGATTTAGATTGGCCTACCTCCATCTGCTGCTTGCTCATTTGAACCACCTTGGGAGTACTTGAGCTTCTTGCGGCGTCCGAAGCATGGACAGCAGTCGCAGCTCACCATTTTTGGACGCTTCGGGCCCTTGGGAGGGTTGTAGCCATAGAGAGCTTGTCTCCTAAAGACACACCCAGTACCCACATACACTGGACCTTGGATTCCATCCAGGCCCTTCATGTTTATCTGCAAAAAGACAACAATCATCAGATTTCAGTGTATTTCCTCTTATTTTCAGAAAACAATAATGGAAATCAGTACTTCCGCTCGGTTATCTTGATTCGATGATCAGTTGCAAGGAAATGAAGATCGCAGCTTGGACTACTTACATCAAAGAAGACGGTGTTCCTATTGGCATATCGATCATGCTTATCAATGCCATCGAACCTCTGGGGGAACTGGACGTAGCACACCTTTCTTCCAATCTGTGGATCCATCAAGAAACACATTGCCTCTCGAATGGCCTTGCTGTTGTTCACGTAGTGATCACAGTCCAAATTGAGCATGAAGGGTGCGTTTGTGAGCACGGCAGAGACACGGATCTATGAAGCACC
This sequence comes from Cocos nucifera, assembly GCA_006176705.1. Taxonomy (NCBI): domain Eukaryota; kingdom Viridiplantae; phylum Streptophyta; class Magnoliopsida; order Arecales; family Arecaceae; genus Cocos; species Cocos nucifera. The sequence continues at coordinate 405,980 of QRFJ01001671.1, read as the reverse complement.
CCAGTTATTAGCAGGGTTGGAAGATGTCAACTATAGAGCCCAAAATTGAACTCAAATTGCATTCAAAAAAATTTCATAATTATATGCATGATGTGCTAATGTATCTGAAAAGAAAAGCGAGGAGAAGTTGAGATGTGTTTCCATTTCTTTTAGGTTTCTTTCTAGCTTTGTTTGACTCGTGTCGAACTTAGAAAACCATTCGATGAATAAACTCGATCAAATGATCACATCATAAAATAGAGAATAAGAATCTAATCATACCAGAGCATTCATAGCGCCAGCCTTCTTGTGATGCTGAAATCCAGGTCGCTTCTCACGAGAGACATAAACAAGGCGAGGAAGCTCATTACCATCAGTGTCGTGACCGCCGCTGTGGCCCAAGAAGACCTGGATCATGCCTGGATGATCGCGGGTGTTGTTACCAGGCCATGGGGTGCCATCTTGCATAATCCACCCTTCAGGAGGAACTTTCAAAGCTCTTGCAACCAATGCATTTATACGCACTTTAAATTCCTCGTATTCTCTCTACTCAAGGGAGAGAAAAAAGAAAAAAAAACATTATTGAAATGTTCTATCATGTGTACGTGATATAAATTTCTAGCTAAATGCAGGAGACATGATGAAAAAAGAAAGAAAGAAAAAATCAATATTGTTGACCTAGCTTAAAATAAACATGATATACTTAGCATCAGCTATTTATCCTGAAACTATCACTGCACAAATTCAAGAAAATAACTGTAATGACTAGCAAGTAAGCAGTACTATAAAAACCATGGTCTCCCTAAATTAATGGACTATCGATTATAGTCTTAAATATGCTTGAAAGAGTATGACATCCTGAAATTTGCGGCATATGGATTCAATCAACCTTCATTGCACGCCGTTCCTTAACAAAAGTTGGCTGGACTTTATCCTTGAGGTAATCAACCTTCTGAGAGAAATACATCTCTGGAGCCCGAGGCTCGATGTTGAATTTCTTGCAGAAGGGTACCCATTTCCTAGCAAACTCAGCAGTCTCTGAGAGGGATTCAAATGTAAGCATTGATGCACCATCATCCGAAACATAGCATGACACCTTGTCCACTGGGTAATCCACAGCCAAGATCGATAGCACCGTGTTGGCAGTGACAAGTGGAGGCTCCTTCAGTGGGTCCACTGTACTAACAAAGATGTCAACTGGAGAAAGCATCGAAGGTTCACCTTCCCTCTCATATCTGCAGCAAATTCAGATCTGTCAAGTTCCAAATGATAACGTGTTCAAGTAAGAGTCTGAAATAATGCAGTCACCTGAGAGAGAGGCGATCGAGATAAGTTTCGCGATCAATTGGGAACCATTTGGGAAACTGATCAAGGATCCATGAGAAGGCAAACCATATCTCACATATAACCGATGTGAGCCACAGTCCGATTGCATCATGGACTGGGTTGAGGATTCGGTAGCGCAGGAAGAAGCCTAATACCACAAGACGGATCACGATCACCATGCGATAGGGGTTGATCTTGCTCGAAGCTATCGATACTTTTCGTGATAGTGGTTGCCTTGCTTCATCCATCCTGCATGATAGATTTTATAATACTGCTGTTTCTTTCTTTCTTTTCTTCGAGAAACAAAAAATGGAACGAGTTTTGGAGATTTACATGGACATGTCGGGGTCGTCATCTGGGTCAACTCCAAGAAGGCCTTGCTTTGATTTGTATTCATCCACTCTATCTTTCCACCCGCCATCTCTCTTCTCATCCCATCTTTCACTCCCTGTTCAAACTCAGAAAGGTTAAGTTATCCTCCTTTTGCAGCAGTTGACTATGGTACAATTAGAAATACAACACCCACCAGGCTCAGACACTGGATATGGGTGAACACGCTTGTGGAGAGATGATGAGACTTCTCCAAGATTATGGCTATTAGATATGGGGAACTCGCCACTCACCTGAATCAACATGCAGCGGGAGTGCATTAGAAGTATTCACAAAAAAGAAAAGAAATAAGGAGGAACAAGTTTAGCTTACCGGTCGAGAGTGAGCCCCGGTTATGATGGGTGGGAACTGAGGAGGATTGCTTTGATCATCCTCGGGGCCCCTGCCATAGCGCATCTTCCCATAAAGCATTGCCTCTGTGATGTGTTTGTTCTGCTGTGGCCCCTGTTGCCTTTTGTTCTGTTCATCATCAACGTTGAATTCATGTTCGATATCATCGATATCTTCTTCATCGTCATCTCCCTCCACCCTTGGGCTCCCTACACAATTTAAAATCCTGTTGTCACCTTCCTTTATTGATTAGCAGGGATGAACCAAGTGCCATTTTGATGCATCTCCCTTGGTAAAAATGGCCATAATGATTTGCAAAACTTAATTTTTTAAAATTTTTTTTGGAGAATCAATGCTTATTAGCTCATTATCTGTCTACGAATATAACATTCCTTGCTTTCCATCTTCTTTTAACTTTTAGAATTGCTCATACATATGATTTCCAGGTGCTACGGCGGGATGTTACATGAAACAGAATGTAACCATCAGAATATCTGTAAGTAATTGGTTTAGTTATACCATCTATTGAAGCAGAATAAAAGTTTAATTGAATTTTCAAAATCAGGTACATAAACATATATTTATTTCTCAAAACATCATTATTTTTGTACATATCCTTATAAACGGTTTCCAAACACTAGATTGAGTTTAGTCCATTTTGTTATCAAGTTTGACATCTTCATGTATAAAAAAGATGAAAAACACCCCAAAGTTTCAGAGATCACTCGTTAAGATCTGTTTTGTGAAGCATCACTATGACTTACTTCTAACTTAATCTAGTGAAAATTAGTTTTCTGATCAGCATCTTAATTGTATTTTTCAGGAAGCCATGATTCCGTGGCTGACGCCATTATAATAAAATCAAGAGATCCATCCTTCTTTTCATGATGATGCTCGATCGGGATCGCAGTATAAAATGAACGAACTGCTAGTTATTTGGTCTTTCCATGGGAAGAATCTGTCAAAATTATAAGCTACTCCACTATCAAAGTTATATGCGGAGCGAGGAGAAGCGACAGACCCTTGAGGCGTTTGTAGCGGGTCTTGCACTGTGGGCAGAGCTGGGTCCCTTCCCTCCTCTCATACTCATAGCATGGCCGGCACACCGGGAAGCCGCACTCGTTGCACGCCACGAAGAGGTCTCCATCCACCGTAAGGCCAATCTCATCGCCGCATATCTCACACACCTGGCCGTTCAATGCCCTCAGCGGCTTCGGCTACAAATCGAGAACCAAGCAGAGCATTAAAACCACCAAAAAACGACAATCTGAGGAAAGCAGCTAATCTCATGCTTATTATGTCGACTCATTGGAATTCTATTTATGATCCAAAAGCAAACATATATAATACCTCCTCATGGCCACGGATGAGCACGAGCTCGTTCCGGTTGTGAGACCCGGCGACCAATCCCGCACTTGCCTCCATTTAGTTTTGTGAGGTTCGGGGATTGTTGGATGAGAGGCGAGGCACGGTGGAGATGAGCGCATACGGATTGGGAGTAGGAGGTTTTGTATTGGTTCATGGAATCTTATCTTTCAAGGTGGGGTGGCGAGGAGGCTTCAGTTTAGGTCTCACTCCCTCACCTAATGTGTTGGTTGCCGGAGGTTGGTTGGTTGCAGAGTCTCCATTGCCGCTGAGTGAAGCTATGTGACACGTCCCTGCCCGCTCGACCGACCCTTTTCCAATCCCCATCTCCCGCGCAAGCTCTTCTGGACGACCACCTCGCCGGTTGCGTAATCCATGGCCTTTTCATGACCATGCTGAGGAGCGGCAGTCCGGTGAGACCAGATCAGATACAGCGTAGGTCCAAAATCAATAACCCAAACCCAACTTGTATATTAAACGATTCTAAGGTTCAGGCATGAATTTGACTATTTTATTAAATAAGTAATCAATCAGAATTATATTAGATCGAATCAAGTTAAATAGATTAAACGATTGCCACCCCTATTCATCTTATTACTATTGATATTTATAACATCAACATAGTTTTTTTTGTCAGGCAAATAGTTTTTTAGACTTTAGGCCATGTTTAATGCAATTGGCAGTGCAAAAATTTTTATTTTCAAAATAACGTGATAGACATGTCAAAAATGAACTTTTAGTACTTCTCCATCCTAAGAGGTGATTGGCTAACCCTGTCCAAAGAAGAAAAAAGAATGGTTCAATGCATAAGGCTCCCATCGTTACCAACTTTACCATTGCACCAAGACTGTCCAAAGATGGATGGCAAAATAACATTTATCAGTGAAGTTTATTTATGTCACTTAGAAACATCACAGCAGCAAAATTCTGACACTTTTTTTGTAGACCATTTTGGTGCATCACATGCTAGTTCTTACAAGCTCACTCGATAAGTGCATCATGACAGAGTCATATAGCTGTGCTGGAATACTGGCGACCAATTCTAGCTAAAAGAGGCTCCCGCCATCAATAGTCAATCAAGATCAAGTAGCTTCCTTCTCTCAAGGAGGCTGCCTACCGGATCAAAAGAAGTATCGGATGGTAGAGAAATAATTTTGAACAGTGATAAATGATATGGGATAGCGTTCATGATGATTGTTGTATGATTTTACCGTCATGTTCATAAACTCATAATGCAAAAATTCACAAACTGTTTCCCCCCCCCCCCCCCCCAAGAACGTACTAGTGGTACACTACATCACAACACGATTGTTCAAAACTACGGTGGGGCTTAAGACAACCAGTTAAAAAACAAATCAATAGGAGAAGAAGATCCTCGGATTTGATGAAAGCCCTTCCATCAGTGGAAGGGGATGCAGGCGACGGCAGGATCAGCTCATTGAAAAGGAGCAAAAGGCAGAGGAAAGCTAAAACCCACGAGGAAAATGAGAGAGTGCACCGTCTTATTAGCCAGGCAATTGCGACCACCAGCCATAAACATAAGGTGGGACCCGTGCTGCTTGCTAGAGAGAGGGGGGGGCGTGTGGAGGGGGGAGAACTTGCACCCGAAGGCATGGAAAAGGCCAGGGGTTGCTTGGATACCTTCTCTATCAACATGTGAAGCATGCCAACAACATCCTGCCTGTCGAAAATCTTGCTGAAAGGAGGCCAGACTCAATCCTTGTCCTCTCTGGATAATCACATAGCGTGACCAGACACCTAATTTGCTATTCTTGCGGCAATTTTTGTTTTCACATCCATTCGATCGATGACGAGGAGCTGCCAAATTAGGGCATCACTGATGGATAGAGGTTGTATCTTTCACATGAATCCACCATTAGATCACCTACCACACAGCTCTTAAAGCGCTCAAAACTCTATCATTCACTCATCTGTACAGATCCCAAAGCAACCAGTGGATGATCTAACTGTGGTCTTAGACAACGGATCGTGAATCCTCCCTTCATGCGAAGAATACAGCCCGACCCATCACCTGTAACACAAGATCACCCTAACCTAATCTGCAACTTTTAAACAAACTACACTAACTTCCAATCTATGTTAAATTTCTTTCTTGGAACTTATGTTTGAATCTTCCTCTAGAAGCGTATGCTTCCAATCAACATTAAATTTCATAAGTTCTATAATTGGTGACAGATAGTTATCACTTGGCATAGGAGGCTCGTACAAACTACACAGATCGGCATGGCTGACAAATTCCAAATTCCAACTTTCCACCAAGCACCCTAAAAATCTTTTGTCAAACTTTTTTTCTTGCAATATTTTCAAATCATTTAATCTACTGGAATAATTTTCAAATCTTACTCTAGAAGCTCATGCTTCCATTTCCAGAAAAAAAAAAAAAAAAAAAAAGAATACACACTGCAAACGGAAAGCACAAAAATACATGGACAATGATCAATCCACAGACCCTTTTAAGTTATAGGGCAGCTGGGTATCTGAATCCCCATGAAACAACTTGATACACCAGTGAGGTCAAAGTTCCGCATTCAGAACAGCATTCTTCGAGGTATCCAATATAGAATGATCCATCCAATTATGGATGAAGATGATGAAATCATCATATTTGGTTGCACCATGACGACCCTACACGACAGTAATTTTAAATTAACCCCTCATCCTCCAACCTAATGATGGGAGATTGAGAATCCAAAATCACCATCAGATCTTGGGTTGAATTATCATCAATTTAACAAAAATAAAAATTAATATATTAATATATTATTAATATATTATATCAATATAATATATAATATTAAATTATATTTGATATTATATATTATATTTATAATATACTATATTATAATATATTATTAATTATATTATTGTCATGATTCAATGATAATTTTAAACTATAATAAAAATATCTTATTAAACTTTATATTTATATAATAATAATATTTAATATATTAATTCTATTTACCTAATTTTTTAATCAAAATAAATATTCATATTAATAAATAAAAATATTAATTCTATAATAACAATTAATATATTTTTTTATAAAATTAATAATTTATAAAATTAATAAATATATTTTTATAAAATATATTATATATTATTTTATTATTATTTAATTAATGATCTTGAATTTGCATAGAATCCTAATCAGATTACCCATGGATATTCGAGGACCATAACCTAGCAAATGCAGTAGTGATCATATCATAGAATTCAAATTACCAATAATCTTAAACCACCTAAGTGATCCCATTTGGATCACTAAATGCTATCCATGGGTTTTAGCCACCATCACCATATGCACAGAAATTTCATTATACGCAGTCCCTACATGCCCCTTTCACCACAATTTGCTACTGCACATTACATGCACCTAAGACTATGGACATAAGCCTGGCCGATGATGTGTCATGCCAAAATCAATAGATGGATCTACCAATCCTGATAGCATTCTCCATTCTTTCATGGGTTGTGTGAAGAAGATCACCCAGAAAAAATTACAGCCATCCTTCTAATGTACAACCTTTCATTTAAAGTAAATTTTGCTATTAAGAATCTAGCCTCAATATCCAACTTTACAAAGACTGACCAAATTACCTGTCAGACAAGAGTCGAGTAATTCAACAGAGCATGCTGAGTGAGACATTACATTCACTGTCACATGAATGAAGTCCCTGTCCATAAACCAGAAAGCGTAGTCCTCTAAAGACACCTTACAGAAGATCAAATGTCAATGTCAGAAAAAAAGGGCATGAGATTTCTCAATACCATTGCCAGAAGTTTATTTGTGCATTACATAACACAAATGATTTAACTTTTGGGTGATAATAGAATAAATTAGCATCACCTCCTTACACATATACCTTACTACAACTTCTTGCCTCAAATATTCACATATGTAATATGTTGCAACCATCTCTCTTCCTACCAATCAACTGTAGGCAAGAAAAATATCTGCAGGAAAAAAAAAAAAAAAAAAAAAAAAAAAAAAAAAAAAACACCGCAACCATTATGCATGGAAAATAGCAACTTTTTGATACAATAATATGCTGATAACATTAAGCTAAAGCAGTAAATCAGGACAGGACCATAATAGAGAAAACATAAAAGGCAGCCTGCTGCATCAGGCTCCTACCACTGAGAGGCCTGGGATGGGTCAGATAAATGCAGCCTTAACCCTGTGTATGGAAAGCTATTTCAATGTTTCAAACCTAGGACACCAGAGTCACAATGGAGCCTCACCCTCATAATAGAGGAAACATAAGTAATCAAATATAATCCCGACTAAAGAATTAAAAATCAAGATTACCAGTTAACGTGATTGCAAAACTACGCTTATAGACCTTGATTCAATTAGGCACTTGCTGAAACTTCTGTGACTGGTGTTTCCTTCTTCTTTGGCTGCTCCTGAGCTTTCTGTAGAACTGCTTTATTGGGCATGAGAACCATGAAAATGTTCCTCTGGCTGAAACTTTTGCTTTCCTCAGTTGCCATCTAGAAAAGCAAAATGGTGATCAAATCAGAGGATGACACATAAGCTTTTGATCTTGTTCCGTGAAAATATGAAGAAAAAAAGTCTGTGGAATCAAGTGGGCTAGCCAAATAAGAAAGGAAGAAAAAAAAAGATAACTTTACCAGTAGCAAACACAAAGAATAGTGAATTTCTAACCAAAGAGATACTGAAACATAAGCTCATTCTATAAATGGTACATGAAGGGGGGTTAGTAATTATGGACTAGTTGGCTTATCAGTCAGACTGCAACCTACTTGTCAGAAAAGCATTATACAAGGAATACCGGATTTAACTTTTTAATCAGGCTTCTTTTATTCTTCTGGAGCATGTGTTTTTTAAAATATATTTTGCTTTCTTGTGAAATTCCCAGCAATTTCCATGTTAATGTGGTCAAAAAGATATGTCAACTTTAGCATACAAGATCCATGATTTTATAAATGGGTCACCTCCCTAGAGTGTTCAAGGACTCGATCTTTCAAAAGCCACTAATGATAAATTATGGGTGAGATGAATTAACCACAATGATCTTCGTATACACAACAGATAATTCATCAACTTTTGGGTCCCTTTAGAGCAAACACTATATTGGACCAGGTTTCCCATGCAAATCTAGCTCATTCCTTTGTCTGGATCATCTTAAGGCTCATAATTAATACTGGTCTTGCTGAAAATATTGGTTTCACTTGTGAGATGAGGGCATCTGTTTTCCTTGCTAATATGATTTTTGCATAAAACTTTATTTTATTTATATAGGGTTTACAAATAATGCAGTTTAGCTTACAAAAATAAAAGTGATAACAGTAAAGAAACATCTTAAAACATGAAAGAGATTGGAACGAACATGTAGCACATTTATCCAGTAATTGAATAAATCTCCACATAATTATTACCTCTCCAACATCACTCTGAAAACGCTTAATAAGTTCAATAGCAATGTTCCTGAATTCATTTTCCCGGCCTTTCAAGTTCACAATGACTTTTACCTGAAGAAAATCTGATATGTTAACCTTGCATTAATCATACAAGAGGGAGGATAAAAAAAATTTATGCTAAAAAAGGTTTCATCAACCTTGTCTCCATCTTTAAGAAACTTTTGGGCAGCCTTCAGCCGCACAGAATAATCATGAGAATCAATGTTATACCTGAAATGAAACATAAATACATATATCTAGCCACAACATGAGTTATAAGCACAAATCTGTAACTACAAAAAGGCATGGCACCAAATATACCAGTATTAAGAAACTTGTACATGAACATATGCACAAAGAAATGGGAGGAGAGAGTCGGTCTCTATCGCCCCCAACAGGGCCAGCTGCTAATTATGGTGAAAAAACAGGACAGCAACTCTATTAATGGGCAATCAGTATTACATGCTATATCTTAATTGATCTTGACTGAAGACCTAATTAGACAGAATCATGACTTTTATGGGTCCGCTAATTGGTAACAAATGCCCTACAATTTGTCAGAGCTTTGGCAAACAAAGTCCTTGCCAATCACCTTCATGGAATAAAAGTGAAGGTAACAACTAACGTATTTGGTTTTCATGATTTGCACTACAGATAACTGATAGTTGAATAGAATAAGACAGGTCATGAAGAAAAGTCAACAATTTCACTTGAAGGCAACATGAACTCACATGCAGCAAGTGCGATGCTTTCAATCGCTACCTTGACTAGAAATCATAGATTGTTCTGTACGCTTGCAATTGACTACAATTAAAAAATTGCAATAACCTTGCACTTTTCTCTGCCAAACTCAAGCTCCTTATCACAAGTCCTCTGATACATGCTTGGATCTGATACATCGGATCCCATGTCTTCTAATTCCCATGTCTTCCTCCTCTCTACATCGGATCTGATACATGCTTGGAATTGTGATGCTTGATGGTTACAAAAATTGGAAAGACCTATGCTATCTATGTGGGTTAGTCCAAAAAGGAATCTTATGATGATTACTGGATTAACATTAACATCAGCATCCAAGCAAGGATATATATGTAGGCAGCAATATTTTTAGTTAACCAATGATTGTTGAACTAATCTTATATCATTCACAAATTTCACACAAATTTTGACGGAGCTAATATGTAGCCATACTCTGACAAATAGTAAAACCAATCCAAAATTTTTAAATGAAAGAATTTCCTTATCAACCATAAACTTCTCTTTGGAAAATTTAATCATATTTTTTCAGGAAACAACTTTGCTTAATTAAGGACATGATCTGAATGACACAATCTGCTGAAGGACTACTTAAGTTTCCAAGATTAAAATTTTAAGATGCGAAATTATAGAACTTCCCCCTAAAGAAAAGGGAAAAAATCAACCTCAAGGACACTATATTCTAGCATGAAACAATTGCCTATTGTAGGAATTAGATGAGATACACAATATAGTTAACAGCAGCACAAACCATATCCCATACTGAAGGTAATGACATCCTTTCCAACCCTTTTTCGGGGAAAAAAGGATCCAAGGCATTTATACAATTAAAAACTGAAAAAGAAATAGAGAGAGATCAAATTTAAGAAAGCTTAGCATGATGGCTGGATTCAGCAGCTTGTGAAATTGACACTCATGGTGTTATCAATTTCAATTTGAAAGAACCCAGACCAAATACAAGAAAGCATCCTGTTTCAAATCTTCTTTTATTTAAGGATTGGCAGAACTAGGCTTTGGATCCACATGACTCCAAACAATGACTGAGGTCTAACATTAACTCCACAAGATCATGCCAAGAATTAGATCTCAAAATTCAATGGTCCAGACTCTGCCTCAGCTTAGAATAATAAAAAAGAGAGAGCCATGGTGCCCAAAAGAGTAGTTCTTTTATATAACAGGGCAATTGTTTTTTCTTTTATTGGAGAGATTGGATCTTTGATGGGACTGGTCTCAATTGGGTCTTGGCTCCAATTTACTGAAAATAGAAGCTCAAAAAGGAGGAAGCAGGAGGACCAATTTTATTACAATTAATGGAGGGGTAGAGGTGTATAGACATTTTTATTGGGCCAGGGGGGGAATGCACATCCCTCGCTCCACCCTTGATTAAGATAAATCTGTTATTAACATAAACTACTTAAGGGATATGGTGCATGATCTATACTTGTTTGGAGGGCTTCCCCCATACTAAAATCCATTAGGTGGGTATGGTAGCGCACACTTTCCCAACTCCTATTACATCAATTAAGCAAGGAAAGTAATTTGCCCTTACATATTTCCTCAATGAAAAAGGAGAAAACTGAGAGGTAAATAAAAGGCATCTTCCACCTCTAGTCATAAAGTTCTTTGGCACAATGTTAATGATACTCAAGTTATGAGGTAATATTTTTGCATTAAGATACTTGAGAAAGTAGTTCAAAAATGTATAAAAAATAGCCTATGGAACACCTAATTACTACCCAATACCCAAGTATTGTTTGACCCACTATTGTGTATGAGTATAGGGTTGTAAATTTGGTTTTAATTTTGGATATGGGTCTAACATATATGCTTTGGTTTTGCTTATGGATAGGCCTAAAGGGACTTGAACCCCAACAATTGATGTGCTCTGGATAAATTTGGAGAGGAAGATGGCATAAAACAGTACTCCTAAACTCTAATTAAAATCCTTTCAGACAAAGATCATTAGCAATGTCACTTCTGCAACCATCCAAAACCTAGGTACCTAGTAGGACTCAAACAAGACATCATAAATAGTGATCATCTCATATCACACTTCTAGATAATATTTGAAAATCACAATAATCAAATCAGTTAAAATCTATGCTGTGGACATTGCAGGAGTTCACTCAACTTGGAAACAAATGCTTGTGCACCAAATATGGAAGTGTGGGTAATTAGACATACCTTCCAGTGGCAGTGGACTTGCCTCAATGGATAATTGATTCCTAAATCATATTGAAGTATAGGAATTTCTAAAGCTCCAAGAGAACCCTAAAGAACCAGTCTATCATGGTGATCTGAATCTACATATCAGCTCAAATCGAAGATCACGAGAAACAAAAAAGAACATCACAGCCCAAGTTTTTTGTGTATGCACCCCTATAAATATGGCTTATTGCATATTTTATCCTATGAAAATCACTATTTGCATATATACTATATAGCCCTTGAATCATCTTATTTTTGCAAGGATACCCCTTCAGTCGGATTTCTGACTAACAGTGTAAAAATATAACTGTTTTATATTTTTGCTCATTAATAGCCTTGAAAAAATTTAACATTTAATTTATACTGTAAAGAGCTATATTTTTGCATAATTTTTCAGGGAAATTAATGTAAAAGGGCACTAAATTTATTTATACTCAAAACAGTTATTTATTAACAATGTCAGTCAAATATCTAAAAGGAGGGATATCCTTGCAAAAACAGGAAGATTTTAGAGGTATATATGCAAATGGTGAGTTTTGGAGGATAAATATATAATAACACGTATTTGCAAGGGTATATATGCCAAAAAAAGAACCCTAAAATTATGCCCACAATCCTTCAAACTTCTAAGATGAAAAACCTATTATTGTGACTTACTACCTGTTGTTGCTTGAAATGGTTCGCTTCGGATCTGTCCCACTCCATTTGCTATTGAAAATTTCGCCATTAAGCGATAGCTGGATACTACAGCTTTTAAGATCCATAGGCTCGGTTGTCCGAGAATTGCATTGTAAGCTGAAGGAAACTTGATAACCAGGAAATCCACTTGGATAGTTACTTGTTGAGGCGGGGTGCCTACTATAACAGGCAACTTGATTATGCCTTCCGGTGTCATCGAGTTTCCGAAGAAACCTTGGATCGGGGTATCGAATCTATTTAGCTAATTCGAGGTAAATCCCATTCAGAAAAAGATAGAAAAGTACAGAATATCGACCGAGCTTCCATTATCAATAAAAATACATCGTACATTGTAGTCAGCAATATTTAGAATTACAACCATTGCCTCATTGTATGGCTGTCGTATACCCTCTGCATCCTGCTTGGTGAAGATGGTGGCGTCTCCGAGCCTATCTTCCAGCCTGAGCCTCTTTGTAGCCGCCGACCCAAACAACCCTCCAGTTACATGTGGATCTCGCCTCTCAGGAATCGTTCTTCTGCTGCCACTAGTGCCCCCATCTCTTGTGCCGGTGCTGGCATGGATAACTGTTGCTGAGGGTGATGGGGTGGCTACCGAACTCTTGGAGGAGGTCACCGTGGAGTTCTTCCTCAGATGAAGCGGTCCAACCTTCCCTCCCTAATGAGCCTCTCGATCGCATCTCGAAATAGGCGACAGTCTTCAGTATCGTGATCGTGGTCACGATGGTAGAAACAGTATTTCGAAGGATCACGGCGTTCAGGTTTCATCCGCATCCTTGGAGGTTGAGGCAGTTCGGTGTGGACCTCCATCAACACTTTCCCTCAGGGAATATTTAAAGGCGTATAGTTATGATACCGCCTCGGGGAAGAATGCTGCCAGTCTCTTCTTTGAGGGCTTTGAGATCCGCAACTTCTAGAAGAGCCTCCATCCCTCTACCTTCGGGGTGGAGATCGAGAGTGCTGGCAGTAAATCTCCTTCCACTTTGAAGAGCGTTCTTTATTTGGTCCTATTGCAATAGGATTGGTAGACACATCCTCGGTGGATGCTTCCCCCAAGCGGAAATATTTTTCCGCCCGATCAAGCATTCCTGTGTAGTCCCGAAGAAAGGACTTTATCAGCAATCTTTTAAGGTCGTTCTTCGGGAATCCATCCATCAGGGCGATCATCACAACCGATTGATCAAGGTCGCAGACTTCCAAGATCGCCACATTGAAACGGCTCACAAAATCATGGATCGACCCCCCTCCTTTTATCTGATGGTGTTGTAATCAGATCACTTCTGCTGCTTCCAAGTACTGATGAAATATGCAGCCAAAGACCGGCTCAATTCTTCAAAAAAGTGAATCAAGTCCGGCTTCAAACTCAAATACCACTGCCGAGCTGCCCCCTTGAGAGTAGCAGGGAACGTCCGATAGAGGATGGCATTTGATGCTCCTTGAAAGAGCAACACCACCTTAAAGGTCTCTATATGATCAACGGGGTCAAAGGTTCCATCGTAGGTCTCGAATTGAAGCAACTTAAAATTAGGAGGCAGCGGCTCCTGCATTATCTTTGAGTCAAAGGGTGGCTCGCCGCTGAACCCATCATAAGGCTATGCCGAAGAAGCTTTGTTGATAGCTTTGATCCGCTTATCAAGCTCCTGAAGCCTCTTCTTGATGACCAGATCCCGGGCAATACAAGCCTTGGATTGTTGAGAAGAGCAACGACCAGGGGTTGAATCATTCCCTGATTATGAGCTGAAAGACCATTGATGAGTCTCTCCCCGAACTCTATGGAAGCGTCCAAGGAGGTTCGGCTTACAACTGTGGTAGGGAAGCCGGTGCTTGCAGCGGTACTGTCGCTGGGGGCGTAGTTGGCACCACTGAAGAAAATATAGGCTACACCATTGAGGGTGGTGCAGAGGCAGCCTGGTTTGGTTGCAACGCTGATGGAGGCGCAAAAGCAATCCAGACCACTTGGACGGCAATCGTCAAAGTATTGACCTGCTGAAGGAGCAAGTTGAATTGGTCCATCGTGACCGAGATCGATCGGGCTGACGAAGTCTACCACCGGTGGCTGAACATGATTGTCAGCCCGAATATCCGCCTGATGAGAGGCGGTAGCATTATTGAGACGAGATGAAGCTCTCTTTGGTGGCATGTTTCTAGAAAGTAAGATCCTTCCTCTATCTGTTATTGCTTAAAATAGTTCGCTTCAAAAGTGGAGCGGTCAGTCTCGCGCAAGGGTACTAGAGTGATTTGCAAAATATAATCCGAGCCGGAGGATTTGATTCCGACGAGGGCCCTCCGACGCTCAAGTCAGCAGAGAACAATGAAGCAAGAACGAGTTCTCTAAAAGGATTTCCTGCTTACCTGGATCCTCGGGGCTTACGATATTTATAGAGAAGATGTCTCGTGGACGTCGCATTGTTCCGCTAATTTTCAGATGATAATCACGTCATTCCAATATTATGGCCCTCTTTCGCTCTCCTGAAATGAGGAGACCGTTGTTGGCATGATCTGGATGCCTTATTTGTTCCCATGAGATTAGACAGAATGGGTAACAGTTCGATTACAACTGGACTACAACTGGATCACTGCTTATCCGCAAGGGGAATCGCCATGCATGCTAAGGAATTACTTGTCTGAAATAACTCGGGGGACTTAAGTGCTGGGCAAGATGTTGAAGAAAATAGCTCGAAAGCATGCCTCAATTTGGTCTTTAGGTCGGAGAGCATGAGGATAACTTCTTTTCCTTGGAGTATTGGTGCCTCTATGCTAATCTGAGGTATCTTGGTCGTCAGCATGGTTGATCTGAGGTATTTACGCTACTATCGTAACACTACCTATTGAGATATAAAAGTTATCCTCACATAATCTCACCTCAAAATCCTAAAATAGAAATTGGGTCCCATGTAGCTTCAGCAAGCAGAAAAATAACCATCTGGCAGTGATTGTGGCTGTAGATCCTAGCTGAGAGACTGTTATGTAGTCCCACATCTTCCTAAAATTAAACATGAAGTTTCACATGCAGATAGTAAATGTAAACATGCAGACCCCAATAAATCTTTCTCCAAATAACTAATTGTCCATCAACCTCGACTGGACCTAACTGTCAGATCCTCTTCAGATTGGAAGTATTAACCTTTTGTACTTTATGTTATCTACAATCTGTATTATAAAAGACTGAAATATGGAACCAGAGAATATGATAATTGGAAAACCTCATCATTAAAAGAAATAGCTTGGTCAAATTTTAAAGTGTTCAATTTACATAGATTGTTTAATTAATGTTATAGCATCAGTAAAATAATGGACGAAAAAACAAGTTATAACAATAGGAGGCAAAATGAAAAAATATGTTTTACACACAGCTTGAAAATTAGACTCATACCCCATTTTGAGTTCTTTGATATCCACACGGCTTGCTGCAAATAATAAAGCATGTGTAAGATCACAACACATTGTCATGAGATTGATGATTTACTGAAGACAAGATAGTGCATTGCAAAAAAAAAGGAACAGAAAAAAGTAAGAAAGAAAGAAACTCAAGGGAGCAGAAATTCACCAGCAGATCTTTTCTGTTGCACCTTTTTCTTCTTTTGCTGTTCATACTTATGTTTTCTGTAAGCAAGATTTTTCAGACACCATGTTAAATAATACTGAAGAGGTACAATGGCACATGTCCATATTCTTAAACTGGAATAAGCTTCTTTAGATGCTACAACTTATGATATCATTATCCCAATATACACTAAAAGATATTCAGAAGAGTCAATAAACATGCATGTAAGATGCAAAAACCAATGAACTACTTGAGCCAGGTGCATGGTAACTGAAAGGAATTATTTATTATCATGTAGCACATACTTGTAATCCGCACTTTCAAAGAGTCTGAGGACTGGAGGATCTGCATCTACTGACAATATTGCCTGCAAAAGGAGTCACATATCAGGTAGAGAATTCCAGTTTCTGCAATTCTTGCATTCTGTATTTTCTTTTTGAAAATGAAGGATTGATTCTCTTTAATTATTAATAAATTAAATCATACTAGATGTTATACTTAAGACCTTTTGCACTATGACATCTGAAAATGTACAAGCCTACTTCCAGACATTCTAGACAAGGATATTGGTCATCACAGACATGAGATAATGTGAAAAATGGAAAAACCCAAAACACACCCCTAGCTCTTTTGATGGTGTGTCTCAGTTGGGTTAGTGCACTCTGACATGTCAAACAACTTCAAAAATTGTTTTGTGACGTAAGCAATCTTCATTGTCACACACATCCCCTGCTATTTTAATGACCAGAATACAAATAAGATAACCAGCTATCAAGTATTTACCAGCAAGCCTAGTATAATAAAGTCAATAATCACTAGTTTCACCGCTAAATGCTGCTTAAATACTGCTATTGTCCTCTCCCTTTCATCAAATCCCCAGATCACCAAAGATCCTCTCTCCTACCAAGCAAACTATTGGTATACGACCACCCTGAAGTTGAGAAGCAAGGGAAGAGAAGATATCAAAAGTATCATTTGCATACTGTATCTGCATGTACAATCTTCAAACTTGCACTTGTTGTTTCTTATGGTAAGGAAATTGACCAACCTGATTTTTTGATAATATTTCACCATCATACAACCTAGTATAACTTCTCTATTCAAATATTTAAGGTAAAAAGTATCTACAGGTCCCAGTTTTATTAAAATGGTAGGGTTGATCCTTCACCTTTTCAATTGCACCCGTCCCTGATTTTTAGTGCAATTTTTTCTGAGTCCCCCATGTCATTCCCTATCACTACAAAATGGTGCTGAAATTCCAAAATCAAATTTCGTATAAACAAGGAATGGTGTGGGGTACTAAGAAATAAATTTCATGGAACTTTGGAGCCAGTACTACAAAAGGGTCATCTAAGCGACCAAGCCTAATCCTACTGTTTCATTAAACAATTAAACTAGGGATCAGCAGATGTTTTCCCTATATTTCACAACAGGGGCATGTGGTATCACAAAAACTATGAAGAAAAATTAGCCCATGGGAATTTTAACTTAATTTGAAATCTAAGCATTTCATCTCCAAGATTGTTATAGATATGTTGTCAAACAATTTAGTTATCTAATCTTTATTATATTCATGTTTCTTATGTATAAAATTGTTATCCAGGAAAAATTTACCCTGGTCATTCTAGAATGAACAATGGTATCTTGCCTTCACTGGAGTGATGGAGTTTTAAGACAACAAAATGTCATACCAGATACTAATTAGTTTCAAATATTACATATTAATTAGTTTTGATTTCTTTAAGTTCTCAGTCAACAAATCAAACCACTCTAACATGGCCAAAACTTACAGCATAAACTTCATGCAAAAAGGACAAGATAAATTACAGGCCAAATATCAGGAAATCTTATAGATTTATCACATCTTTGTAAGAATGAAGCGGGCAAAATTTGAAGCATTTACTGTACTTTTACAGATATATTCCTAGTTGACAATTTGTTGGATGATATATATATATATAGGGGCTGATAAATAGAAAAGGATGTCATTTGCAAAAATACAAATATAAAGATATTGTAACATCAACCAGGTAAGTTTAGTTGCACTGAAACGTATGAAGATATAGTTTTCCTACTAAATAAGACATACCAAAACTAGATCAGCATCAGCTGCCATTTGTATGGCTTCACTTTTAGACACTACACCGATCTGCAGAAAAATGGAAAGCAAAGTGACCCTTGGAAAGTGTAGAAGATATGATAATATGATAAAACCAAAAAAAATATCAGAATGTAAGACTAACCATATTCTGTTGCTCATCCAATAGCCTTACAGAAGATGACCTAGAATCAAAAAAATTGGAAATACATGAATGGAACTGATGAGATGTAAGGTTTCACATGGAATGAAATTTTTGTGTGTGTGAGACACACACACACACACACACACACACACACACACAGAGAGAGAGAGAGAAGATGAAATAAAAAAAACAAAATTATACCGAGATGTTTCTCATAAAAAGTGTTCTATAATACAGATAGAATACTTTGAGAATGTAAGTTATGTTTTAACAAATTACTCCTTTAACTACGAAGAGAAAAAGGCCCACCTTTGCTAAGTACTCAATAGGAATTATTTCTAAACTGAATAAAGGTTTTGCACAAACATGCTCAGATAAGTAACAAAGATTCTGGGAACAGATATAATCTATAGCGTCGAGAAACAAGGTCACATGGATTGGCAAGCAACCAGACCAAGTCTGGGGCAGACTTAGACTTAGGCTGCCACTAAAATCATGGAGAGACTTGTTTCCAAATGTTGGTTCTAAGGATATCCTTCTTGCAATATATGGTTTATACAGCAAGAATTAGCATAAAGGCCTCTTGATAACCATAGAAATACTAGCAAATATGCCAGGCAATAGATCACTGTAAATCCTAAAAATTAAGGGGAATGTTGGTTTCATAGCACTTAGTGTGCTATAGCACCTTCTGGTAATATAGCAACTACTTGAAAAAAAAATGCCAATTCCCATCTTTTATTGTGCCTTGTAATACTGCAGGATGGATTAAGAAAGGCATTGTTTAGCTCCCACTCAGCCATTAATTGTTGTTGGAAGTATGGTATTTGCTGAGACCTAACCAAAGGTGATGCTATATTCAAGAAATAGGTCCACTCCATTGATGCAGCAGGTGCAGCAATTAAGTTGTGAATGTAGACAAAATCTTCTAATAAACAAAGAAATGTTTGTCTCTCCCGGGCATGACTCCATGGTTAGAGGATATGTCAGTGCACCTTTCCTGAACTTAGGTTTCCACAATCATATGTTGAACAGAGAAGTGTCTAGCATTTTAAGTGAAGCTTGGTGAAGGTCTCTCAGCCTGAACATCTCCAAAATGTCTATCCTCCTCCTTATTATGTTTAATTTTCATATTTCTCCTCAGATGACTCATCATTTCCACTTCTTCCAAACATTCTCACGTAACAAATTAATCTTCATAACTGTTTAGTCTTCACATAATGTATTCTTTCAATCAAAGACACAACCATGTTTGCTGCCCTATCCATCCCTCAGCACCCACCCCTCAAGATGTTAGAGTTTCAACAGGGGGAAAACACTTTAACAATAAAAATCTCCGCTTCACCTGACTCAAAGAGGGTTCAAAAAAATTTACAAAAAAAATGCAGATTTAGAATCACTACCCCAAATAAATTACTACAAAGCTCTCAATAAATAAACAAATTCAGCTACAAAGCATGCATAAGAAGAGAGTGCACATATTTGACCCACAACAAAGGAAAAAAAACCTTCTTTCCCATCTATTGCTGTTTAGATTTCATTCTCCTAAATTAATCCATGATTCCACCACTTCTGAAATTTAATCTTGAAAAAATGTATCCTCTCAGGGTAAAGGGGAACATAAACTACCTTATCCATCATTCAACACCTACATCTTGAAACAGTACTCTTTTTAACAAGAAATCAAGCTCATAATGATCAAGTACCCGACTCTACCTTATCCAAAGAAAACTTGAGCAGACATGCAAACGTAGAAGCAACAATCAGTTAAATTATTTCTATTATCTCTATAAGAACCAATTAGTTAATCAACAGAGCAGACACACACTTGACCCACAAATTGAACACTGATTAAAATAAGTATCCATCCCTATCTTCTGCGCTTAACAATACTCTCTCCTTGGATAGCTCATAATTCCAGTTCTTCCGAGCAATCTCACATCACAGCAAAGCATTTCCATTAGCAACTAATTTTGCACTGTCTATTAATTCAGAAAAAAAAAAAAAAACAGTGTTCACTACCCAATCTTCGCTCAACAGCCACACCTCAAAACAGTAATATTTCCACCAAAAATTGAAATCTTAACGGTAAATATATCAACCTATTGGGATATTCGGATTTGCTCGCCCCGATTCGAAATCAGCTCCTTGTTGTACATCTATATATAAGAAAAGCCAAGAGATCCCAAAAGGGGGGCTCTGGAAAGGAAAGAATTTTTGCAATTCAACTTTCATGAGTCATTCTGATCGAATCAGGACTGTTCATCGGCCAACCACCGTTCATCGGTCGACTACTGTTCATCCGCTGATCACTGTTCATCCACCGACCTATGTTCATCGGCTGACCACTGTTCATCTGCCGACTAATATTCATCGGCTGACTACTGCTCATCCATCGACCTATGTTCATCAGCCGACTACTGTTCATGGCCGATCACTATTCATGACCAACGTATCATATAATGAGTTATAATTACCAGCGCAGAAAGCGCGTAACAGCCACTTCACGATCATATAATGAGCATTAACTATCCCTTAATGCTGGAATATACGGGACCCCATGATTTATAACCATTACAGACGATTACTACCACATTTTGCCTAAAAAGAGGGTAAATCAAGTACTCTGGTAAGAGAATTCTTAGCCGAAAATCTGTCTAACTCTATTTTAATCATCCTGTTCACCAATCCTCTACTGACTTAAGCATCGGAGGATTTCCACCGAAAAATATTCCGATCAGTATGGACTTCTTTTTCAGGTAATCTTCTCCGGCGACAGGCGCACCAAAGGATTGGCCGCAACGGATTGGCACGCCAGGTAAGGGGGAAAAGAAGCAAATCGCTCTAACAGAATATCGAAAACACGAGCCCAATACTCCACTAGCTCCACCAGACAATCTTTCCACAGGAAAGATCATCTCCCTCCTCCACCTCCAATGATAGAGCCCAATTTATTGCGTCCGATTGTTACAGCGGACATCTAACCCAAATGAAGATGCTGATAATTTACAGCCTCTCAGCAAACATATAGCAACAGCAACAATCGAAGGATCCCCATCAGTTTCGATCACTCCTAATCAACGCTGCTGATTGTTTACGATTAAGCGACGCGACTTTGAAGGGCAGTTAAGTCAAAAAACTCTTCCACATGACAAATGATCGATCGTGATCTACAATTCGAAAAGCTTCCCCAAACAACAAATTGTTCGTAATCTCCAAATAATAATGATGTTCCCTTATCACGGAATGACTTACAACAATATTCCGACTCAACGGAATGACAAATGTTCCTCTACAACAGAACGACCGTCTTTCTCAGACATTAAACACCAACAACCTTCAACTATTTCAGAACGGTTGAATATTCAACTATTGATTGACGACCCATCATCCAAGATATTATCCGACTAACCATTGGTCAAATGACTAAACTAGCCAACTCAAAGTCGGACAATTCTACAAATTGACTAATTGTCATACAACAACAAACCGACTCCCAGCTGGACGACATCACTAGCTGACTACTATCAGACGGAACAAACATACCAACTTACCGATTTAAAATCGGAAGTATATCAACTACCGACTACATGATGTCCAAAATGATTAGTAGTCAACAACTAGTCGAAAGACTCACATCACCGACTTATATTCGATCGCCGATTGATAATTCTGCAGCTTGCCGACTTATATCGACGACCGACTGAAACTCAAATGATTCAATATCATACCGACTTATGATTGGAAAAAATGCCGACTCGACTATGGTCGAGTGGAAAAAATGCCGACTCAGTGACAGTCGAACGGAAAAAATGCCGACTCCATTATGGTCGAATGGAAAAAATGCCGACCCGGCTACGATCGAGCGGAACAAAATGTCGACTCGGCTATGGTCGGACGAAATAATATGCTGACACAGATACGGTCGGACAAAATAATATGTAACGATTACAACTTCAGTCGCCGCTGTCGCTTCGAACTCCTGAACTCCGACAGCAATCGAAACAAGCGCAGAATTGAGGTTCGAAATCATGGCGGAAGATACGCTAACTCCAATCATCCAATGTGTCAAGTCATCTTGAACTTGGGAGTGGGGGGTAATGTTGAGATATTCGGATTTGCTCGCCTCGAATCAAAATCGGCTTCTTGCTGTATATCCATATATAAGAAAAGCCAAGAGATTCCAAAAAGAGGGGCTTTGGAAAGGAAAGAATTTTCGCAATTCAACTTTCATGAGTCATTTTGATTGAATCAGAACTGTTCATTGGCAGACTACTGTTCATCAGCCAACTATTGTTCATCGGCCGACCATTATTCATCCGTCGATTTATATTCATCGACCGACCACTGTTCATCGGCCAATTAATGTTCATCGACTGACTACTGTTCATTCGTTGATCTATATTCATCCATCGACCTATATTCATCGACCGACTACTATTCATGGCCGACCACCATTCATGGCCGACGTATCATATAATGAGTTATAATTACCAGCGCAGAAAGCGCGTAACAGCTATTTTACGATCATATAATGGGCATTAACTATCCCTTAATGCCGGAATATGCAGGACTCCATGATTTATAATCGTTACAGATGGTTAGTACCACATTTTGCCTATAAAAAGAGAGTAAACCAAGTACCCTGATAAGAGAATTCTAGGTCGAAACTCTACCTAATTCTATTTTAATCAGCCTGTTCACCAATCCTCTATCGACTTAAGCATTGGAGGGTCTCCATTGGAAAATATTCTGGTCAGTGTGAACTTTTTTTTCCAGGTAATCTTCTCCGGCGACAGACGCACCAGAGGGTTGGCCGCAACACAACCTTACCCTACCCAAAGAAAGTTATAACAGACATGCTGATATAGAATCAACACCGAAATGAATCATGACAAGAAGTTTTTTAAAAAAAAAAAAAGCAAAATCAGGAGCCTAAATAGAGTTCTCGTACTTGACTCGGTCAAGATCAAGGGCGGGATCGTAGTCAGGATCGGAGAAACGGTTATCACCCGGGAACCTCCTGGAGCTCGAGCCGGGACGGAAACCGCCGCCATACCGTGCCACCACCGCTATCTTGGTACCAAAGGGGGGCCGGCAACCCCGAAATGGTTTCTTGGGCAATCGAACAAGAAAGAAAGCATGGAAGAAGGGTTTGACAGGGTTGGAGGCGGTCGGCGCGCGAGACAAAGCAGTAGAGGGTTTGATTTGGAAAGCGGCGATTCCGGCCATGGCTTGCTTTAGCTTCGGCTTCTACCGGCGAAGGAAAAAAACGGATGCTTCTACTCTCAGTGAGGGAAGCGAGAGGTAGGAGGAGAATGGAAGGGAAGGAGGATTCGATCAAAACCCATGAGAAAAATAAGATCTCTCTTCGTTCTCCGATGAAATTGCAACTCCAGGAGATGAAGAGAAACCGAAGGCAGCGTCGGGTTGGGAGTGAGAGAGGGGGAGCAGGCCTTGGCCGGACCTTATCCCCGACCCTGCTTGTGCCCCCTACCCTGCTTCTACTACGGAGTCCGCATGGGAAACGTACATGGAACCGCCTTTGAATGAACCGATTGGGTTACGAAGGGAACGGCACCACTGAACGGACACAAGTTCAGTGGGTTAGACACGAGTATCTCTGCGTCGTTTCGAGCTTGGACCCAAACTAATAAGCCTGATAGAGTAATACTTTCTACACCATAGTATAGAAAAAATAATATAAAGTACATCAAATTATTTAATTTTAATATATAGCTCTCATTTTTTAATATATATTTTATATATTATAATATTTAAAATTTTGAATGATGAAAATAACTATTTTTAAAAATGATATCTATTGATAAAAATTATCACACTCCTTGACAAAAATTATGATATCCTCTAAAAAAATAATATTTTATTCAGGATATCATAATTTTTATGAAGAGTATCATAATTTTTGAAAAGGGCATATTCATTATTTTTTGCCTACATGCCGTATTATGGCATCCATTCACAAAAATTATGACATCTGTTGGGGATAAATCCCGTATCCGTCGAAGTCCAACCTCATGCTTAGCCTAATGCAACTGGTAATTCTGGAGGAGCTTCGATCGAGAATTCTTCTTCCAGCGACCGAACTCATTCAGTAGTTGAACTCATCCGACGGTCGAACTCCAGCCAAACTCCTTCCGGATCTCTCCTTCAATCAAGTTTCTACAGGAGCCAAACTCCTTCAGGATCCCTCCTTCAGTCGGATTTCTCCAGGAACCGAACTCCTTCTGGATCCCTCCTTCAGTCGGATTTCTCCAGGAGCCAAACTCCTTCCGGATCTCTCTTTCAGTCAAGTTTCTACAGGAGTCGAACTCCTTCCGGATCTCTCCTTCAGTCAAGTTCCTTCAGGAGACGAACTCCATCCGAATTTCTCCTTCAACCGATTAATTTCAGGAGTCGAACTCCTTCCGAACTCCTCCTTCAGTCAGACACCTTCAGGAGCCGAACTCCTTCCGGATCTCTCCTTCAGCCGGTTAACTTCAGAAGCCGAACTCTTTTCGAATCTCTCTAGGAGCCAAATTCCTTCCGGATCTCTCCTTCAATCGGTTAACTCCAGGAGCCGAACTCCTTCCGAATCCCTTCAGGAGCCGAACTCCTTTCGGACTTCTCCTTCGGTCGAACTTCTCCACCAGTCAAACTCCTCCTGGACTTCTCCATCAGTCGAACTCCATCCGAATTTCTTCAGTAGATTTCTTTCGAATTTCAACTAGCATTCCTTCAGGATGATCTCTTCTAGCCGTATTCCCTTTAGGAGTCCGAACTCTTCTGAAATTGATGTACGTCAAAGCTCTTCACCAACCAATGCCTGCTTCCTCCGAACTTCGACTATTAAATCTCAACGAATGATCACTTCATGGCAACAGACATCACTCTCCGTAACAAACTCCATATGGCCCCGGACGGTCTACTACCGAACGGCCACATCACAATAACGGACACCTCTCTTCATAACAAACTCCACGTGGCCCCGAGTGGCCCACTATTGGACGGTTACAACCGTTACTATCAGTCTGCTACAAGCTCCGTCTATAAAAAGGGATCCTCCATATATGTTTTCTCTAAGCTCTCTTCTTCTTTACAAAACTCTACTGAATTCTTGCCTGAGCACTCCATTTCTTTTGGTCAGAAGAGCTGACTTGATCGTTGGAGGATCCTACCGAAGCCGCCACCATCGACTCCGGATGGGACTTTATTTTGTAGATCACCGACAGCGACCTCTTCTTCCTCGACTCCAGCTCGATCTAGCGTCAACCAGATTCTGCAGCAATAGAATTGGTGCTAGAGGAAGGGCCCTCTGTTCCTGAGGTTTCCTTATTCTAAAAGGAGTGCTCGGCAGCGATCTCTCTTCTTCCTCTCTAGAGTTCTTCTTCGAAAAAGAATGCCTCCCAGGAAAGCTTCGACCCAGCGATCAACAGCCTTTGCAGTCAGATCCCATCCAGACCTATCCACTTCCGCTTCAACCCTGGCAACTCAGACTCCACCTACGGCCATGGTGGATGCAGAGCAGTTCAACCTGCTGGTTCAGCAGGTTCGCGGTCTTACGGAGGCTGTGCAGACCATACGTCGGTAGGTTCCGGCATCGATTCGATCGAAGCAGGCCTCTTCGAAGCCCCATGATCCGATCTTGGGATGGCCGACTTGGGCTGCCCAGTCGTTGATCTCAAAAAAGGGAAAGCAGAGGATGGAGGACCCTTGCTCGGACCATGACTCGACCCAGGGGGAGGCTTCACACCCGCTCGGCCAAAAAACCCTGGACATCAACGACCGTGAAGATCTCCTCGATCAAAAGCTTCAGAAAATGAGTCGATGAATTGAAGAACTCCGTCACGCTCCCTCCACCCACGGTAACGATATTTGCACTGACCCTCCTTTTCCCAGACAATTATGTAGGAATCGATCCTGCCGAATTTCAAGCTCCCTCAGTCTGAGAGTTACGATGGGACCATCGATCCGATCAACCATTTGAAGACCTTTCGAACGATGATGCTACTCTATAGTACGCCAGACGCCATCTTGTGCCGGGCTTTTCTGTCCACCCTCAAGGGAGCAACCAGAAATTGGTACTCAGCCCTTAAGCCAGATACCATCTTTTTCTTTGATCAGATGAGCCATCAATTTGCAGCTAATTTTGTTAACAGCCGACGTCCCTACCGAGGTTCGAATTCCCTGATGAACATCAAGCAAAAGAAGGAAGAATCCATCCAGGCTTATATCATCCGATTTAATGCAGCTGCATTGGAGGTCTGAAACTTGGACCAGTCAGTTGCAATGGCCACACTCAAGGGTGGCCTTCCGAAGAATGATTTGTTGTTCTTTCTAAAAAAGAAGTATCCCGGAGACTTTATCGATATGCTGGCTCAGGCTGAAGGTTATGCCCAAGCTGAAGAGGCCTTCAAGGCCAGGGACAATGAAGCCGTTGGAGAGCGGCGAATCGACGAGCCGGGCAGACCCGCTAAGGAAGAAAAGTCAAGTGAAGCTCGACCGCGCTCCCGAACTCTCTTTAAATGCAAGCGAGCCCGAACTCCTCTCCAAACTCGGAGACAAAGAAGCTCCGATAGAAGGGTGCGGTGGGGTTCTCCCCTACAAAAATTTCATAACTACGCCCCTCTCAATGCTTCGAAAATCCAAGTGCTGATGAAAATCAAAGAGCAACTGCCGAGATCGAAAAGGATGCACTCTCACCCCAGCAAGCATAATCCTAACAAGTTCTGTCTTTATCATCGTGACCACAGTCACGATACTGAGGATATATTTAGCTCCAAGATGAGATCGATGAGCTCATCAAGTAAGGCAGACTCAGCTGATTCTGACAGCATCGGCCTGAAGGATGGAAAGATCGGCCAAGGGTACTATCGTAGCCTGAACCACCAATAGGAGAGGATCAATAAGGAGATCGACCGCCTCTCGGCATCATCAACACTATCTCGGAGGGACTTTGGCAAGAAGAGGCCGACGGATCCAAGGGATCAGTGAAGAGATAGAGGACTGAGAAACCCATAACCTTCACTGAGGTAGATGCCCAAGGAGTTCAGTTTCCACATAATGATGCGGTTGTAATTTCTTTAAATATTACCGATTATGATGTACGCCGCATTTTGGTAGATAATGAAAGCTCGATCGATGTATTATTTTATGATGCTTTCTCAAAAATGTCCTTACTTAATAACCACTTGGGGCCTATGAACTTTTCATTGATAGGCTTCACTGGAGATACCATACCAGTTAAAGGCATAATAACTTGGGCTGTGACTGTAGGGCACCGTCCGAAGCTGACTAAGGCACAGATCGATTTTTTAGTCGTAAGGGCTCCATTTGTCTATAATGCTATTCTCGGCCGATCTGATCTAAATGTACTTTAGGTAGTAGTATCAACTTATTATTTGAAGATGAAATTTTCGATAAGTCATGGGATTGGAGAGATCAGGAGAGATCAAGCTCTGGTAAGGCACTGCTACTCAATCGCCCTACATAAGGAAGAACACTCCGATCCTTATCTTATTGATGGGCTGGATGTCCGCAATGACCTCACCGAGGAGCGGAGCAAGCCTATAGAGGACCTTATATCTATGCTTTTAAATGACGAAAATATGGAGCATGCAGTACAGATCGGCTCCAACTTGGGGGATGAGGTTCGGGAGCAACTCGTCGCCTTCCTCAGAAAGAACGTGGACGTCTTCGCCTAGGTCCCATCGGATATGCCAGACATTGACGTCGAGATCATGGAACATCGACTGGCCGTTGATCATAAGTATCGATCGGTGTTGGTGTGGAAACTGATCGTCGTCGGATCTGGCTGGAGCAGAGGTGGATGAGGTCACCGTCTGGGATCTGCAAAATAAAGTTCCATCCAGAGTCGGTGGGGGGTGGCTCCGGTAGGACCCTTCGATGATCAAGTCAGCTCCGGCCAATAGGAATGGAGTGCTCGGGAATGAGCTCCACAGAGCTTAGAGAAGAAAAGAAGAGCTTAGAGCTTAGAGATCAGAGGTTAGAGTTAGCATATCAGGAGGATCTTTTTTATAGACGAAGCTTGATGGTGGTAGGCCGCTCGAGGCTGCATCGGATTTGATGCGGAGAGGGTGTCGTCAAGTTGAAAGTGATAGCTATACCGTCCGATAGTGGTGGGTTGCTCGAGGTCTGGCGAAGCCACTGTAGCATCGCCTATGGCAGACTGATGGTGATCGTTTGTCCAGCTTTAATAGCCATGGCTCTCAGAAAGCAGGCATTGATTGATGGACTTCGACATATATCGATCTTAAAGGAGTTTGGACTTCTGAAGAGGAAGCTCGGAAGGAGTTTGGCTGCCATAGGTGTTTGGCTGGAGCTGTGCGGCTGTTGAGGAGTTCGACCGAGGGACAGCCATCGAGGAGTTCGATCGGGGGATGACTGTTGAGGAGTTCGATCGAGAGACAGCCGTCGAGGAGTTCAGCTGGAGGACGACCGCTGAGGAGTTCGAAAGAAGCTCGATCGATCGAAGGGGATGTCTGGAAGGAGTTCGGCTCCTGAAGAAGTTCGATCAAAGAAGATGTCTGAAGGAAGTTCGGCTCTTGTAGGCGTCTGGCTAGAAGGGCGTGGAGAGAGTTTGGCTCTTGCGGGAGTCCGATTGAAGCTCGACCGCTGAGGGGTTCGGCTAAAGCTCGACTGCTGAAAGTCCAAGGAGCTCGACCGCTAAGCAGTTCGGTCGACTGAAGGGGTTCAATCCGACCGTTGAGGAGTTCAACCGACTGAAGGGGTTCGGCTAAGACCCATCCATTGAAGCTCTTCCACGGCTATTGGTTGCATTAGATAGAGCATCGAATTGAAATTCGAAAGGAGCGAGGTTTATCCCCAACAATAGTCCCCCCACTCCCGAGTTCGAAACTTGAAGAAAGGAAGTGCAAAAAAGGTGACTGCCGAAGTTCTATTTCGGGCTTCGTGATGGTTCAGGTCGAAGCTCGGGGGGAGATCTCATCTTCAGACGAAGTTGGTGCTGAAATTAAAGCCCGAGGGAGATCTCATCTCCTGCCGAGGTTGATAACGATGCTCGAAAGAAATCTGATCTGCAGTCGGGGTTATCTTCGATCTTATTTTAGGTCAAGGTTGGTTCAAACGCTCGGGAGAGATCTTATCTCTGGCTAAGGTTATCTCGGGCGCTCTGGCCAAGGTTGTCGCGAACCTTATCTCTAGCCGAGATTATCGCGGACCTTATCTCTGGTCGAGGTTGTCGCGGTCGCTCGGGAGAAATCTCATCACTAGTCGAGGTTGTCTCGATCGCTCGAAAGAGATCTCATCTCTGACCAAGGTTGTCCCAATCGCTCGGGCCGAGGTTGTCGAATCCTCGGGAGAGATCTTGTTTCTTGTAACCAAGATTGATGCGGGCGCTCGGAGGAGATCTTATCTCCTACCGAGATTGATGGAGATCCTATTTTCTGTAGACTTCGGAGCTCAAACTTGGACTTTGCTTGCATTAGGATGAGGTTCTCCTCCTGCTCTTGATGGACTGTGGGGGCACCTTCAGACCGTCGTCCGTGCCTCTCCTTCCATCTCGTCTAGGGTGAACGAGGCCTTCGGCTTTGCTCGCGTTAGGACGAGCTTCTCCTCCTGTTCCTAACGGGCTATGGGGGCACCTTCGGACCATCATCCGTCTCCTCCCATCTCGTCTAAGGTGAACGAGGCCTTCGACTTTGCTCGCGTTAGGACGAGATTCTCTCTGACCGAGGTTGACGCAATTGCTCAAAAGAGATCTTATCTCTAGCCGAGGTTGTCGCTCGGAAGAGATCTTATCTCTAGCCAAGATTGATGCGGTCGCTCGGGAGAGATCTTATCTCTAGTCGAGATTGTCGCTCGAGAGAGATCTTATCTCTGGCTGAGGTTGACTCGATCGCTCGAAGAGCTTATCTTTAGCCGAGGTTGACGTGGTCGCTCAGGAGAGATCTTATCTCTAGCCGAGGTTGTCGCTCGAAAGAGATCTTATCTCTAGCTGAGGTTGGCTCGATCGCTCGAGAGAGATCTTATCTCTAGTCGAGGTTGACGTGGTCGCTCGAAAGAGATCTTATCTCTGATCGAGGTTGGTGCGATCGCTCGAGAGAGATCTTATCTCTAGTCGAGATTGTCGCTCGGAGGAAGAGATCTTATCTCTAGCCAAGGTTGGCTCGGTCGCTCGAAAGAGATCTTATCTCTAGCTGAGGTTGACGTAGTCGCTCTGGAGAGATCTTATCTCTAGCCAAGGTTGTCGCTCGAGAGAGATCTTATCTCTGGCCGAGGTTGACTCGGTCGCTCGAGAGAGATCTTATCTCTAGTCGAGGTTGTCGCTCGGGAGAGATCTTATCTCTAGTCGAGATTGGCTCGGTCGCTTGGGAAAGATCTTATCTCTAGCCGAGGTTGGCTCGATCGCTCGGGAGAGATCTTATCTCTGATCGAGATTGGCTTGATCGATTGGGAGAGATCTTATCTCTAACCGAGGTTGATGCGGTCGTGAGAGAGAGATTTTATCTCTAGCCGAGGTTGTCGCTCGGGAGAGATCTTATCTCTAGTCGAGATTGGTTCGGTCGCTCGTGAGAGATCTTATCTCTGACCGAGGTTGGCTCGATCGCTCGGAAGAGATCTTATCTCTAGCCAAGGTTGACACGGTCGCTCTGGAGAGATCTTATCTCTAGCCGAGGTTGTCGCTCGAGAGAGATCTTATCTCTAGTCGAGGTTGGCTCGGTCGCTCGGAAGAGATCTTATCTCTAGCCGAGATTGGCTCGGTCGCTCAGGAGAGATCTTATCTCTAGCCAAGGTTGTCGCTTGGGAGAGATCTTATCTCTCGTTGAGGTTGGCTCGGTCGCTCGAGAGAGATCTTATCTCTAGCCGGGGTTGTCTCTCGGAAGAGATCTTATCTCTAGCCGAGGTTGTCGCTCAAAAGAGATCTTATCTTCTAGCCGAGGTTGATGCGGTCGCTCGGAAGAGATCTTTATCTCTAGCCGAGGTTGTTGTTCAGGAGAGATCTTATCTCTAGCCGAGGTTGGCTCGATTGCTCGAAAGAGATCTTATCTCTAGTCGAGGTTGTCACTTGGAAGAGATCTTATCTCTGATCGAGGTTGAAGCTTCAGTCGCTCGGGAGAGATCTTATCTCTAGTCGAGGTTGACACGGTCGCTCAAGAGAGATCTTATCTCTAGCCGAGGTTGTCGTTTGGGAGAGATCTTATCTCTGGCCAAGGTTGACACGATCGCTCGGAAGAGATCTTATCTCTAGCTGAGGTTGTCGCTTGGAAGAGATTTTATCTCTAGTCGAGGTTGGCTCGGTCGCTTGGGAGAGATCTTATCTCTCATCGAGGTTGACTCGATCGCTCGAAAGAGATCTTATCTCTGATCGAGGTTGACGCGGTCGCTCGAGAGAGATCTTATCTCTAGCCGAGGTTGATGTGGTTGCTTGGGAGAGATCTTATCTCTAGCCGATGTTGGCTCGGTCGCTCGAAAGAGATCTTATCTCTAGCCGAGGTTGTCGCTCAGAAGAGATCTTATCTTTGGTCGAGGTTGACTCGATCACTCGGAAGACATCTTATCTCTAGTCAAGGTTGACATGGTCGCTCGGGAGAGATCTTATCTCTAGCCGAGGTTGTCGTTCGAGAGAGATCTTATCTCTGGCCAAGGTTAACTCGATCGCTCGGGAGAGATCTTATCTCTGGCTGAGGTTGACGCGGTCGCTCGAAAAAGATCTTATCTCTAGCCGAGGTTGGCTCGGTCGCTCGAAAGAGATCTTATCTCTAGCTGAGGTTGTCGCTTAGGAGAGATCTTATCTCTTGCAGTCGAGTTTGCCTCGAAAAAGATCTTATCTCCTACAGTCAAGATTGAAGGTCTATGACCTGCTCGTGCTAGGATGAG
Source organism: Cocos nucifera (assembly GCA_006176705.1). NCBI lineage: Eukaryota > Viridiplantae > Streptophyta > Magnoliopsida > Arecales > Arecaceae > Cocos > Cocos nucifera. The sequence goes on along the minus strand of QRFJ01001671.1, from coordinate 373,838 downwards.
GTATTGACTGCTTCTTCCCTGTCATCATAGAGTTTTTGCACCCAGTAACAATATAATTGAAGGAAAAGAATTTTATCGAGGGAAAGTTATGGGCAGCACATCCCCATTTCAGGGTCATGGGGGCGTTGTTCCTCCGGGTTCCCTTGGGCAGCAAGGCCCGGGCCGGACGACCACCTCTATCTCATGCTGGCCTTCTCAATTTAGAGTAAGCTTCTCTTAGCTTTGACATTGGAAGATAATGGATCGCCGATGTGCCAAGCTCCTCCTGGGGGTGATGTTGATGACGCTGCGAGCCGACCGACCTTCTTGTTGTTTCTGATTACGGCAGTATCGTTGGCTGATCTTCTCCTGCTTCAGTCTGGCATCGAAGGAATTTATCCAATCGTCCCTTTCTGATGAGCTCCTTAATTTCATCTCAGAGCTGGATGCATTCCTCAGTGTCATGGCCGTGGTCGCGATGGTAGAGGCAGTACTTGCTTTGATCACGCTTGTTTGGGGGAGACCGTAACCCTTCTGATCTTGGCGGTTGGTTCTTAACTTCGATGAGAATTTGAGTTAGAGGAACATTGAGGAGGGCGTAGTCGTGGAACCTTTTGAAAGTTAGAGGACTTCTTTGCGTCCTTCTGTCGGAACTTCCTTGGTGACGAGCTTGAAAAGTTCGGGCCTTGCTTGCGCTGGGGAGGTCATAAGCGTGGCCGAACTTCATTCCATCCCTTTATGAAACCTGTGGGAGAACTTCATGCCCCTTTGTCGGGGCTTTCTTGATGGCGAGCTCGAGGTGAAGTTTGGCCTCACTTGTGCTGGGAAGATTGTGGACACGGCCAAACTTCATTCTGCATCCTTGCAAAACCTTCTATGGGAGAAGTTCATGGTTCTTTATCCGGACTTCCTTGATGATGAGCTCGAGGGGGAGTTCAGTTCTGCTTGCGTCGAACTTTATTCCGCTTTTCCACGAAACCCTCCACGGAAGAACTTCATACTTCTTTGTCCGGACTTTCTTGACGACGAGCTCGAGGGGGAGCTCAGCTTTGCTTGCCCGAACTTCATTCCACCTCCTATGAATTCTTTGTAGGGGGTTTCGTTGATGACATACTCGAAGGGGAGTTCAGCCTCGCTTGCGCCGAACTTCACTCCACCCTCCTGTGAAGCTTTCGTCGGGAGGACTTCATGCTCCTTTGTCGGGGCTTCCTTGATGGTGAGCTCGAGGGGAAGTTCAGCCTCGCTTGCGCTGGAGAGGTCGTTGACGTGGTCGAACTTCATTCCGCCTTCTTGCAAAACCTTCTGCGGGAGAAGTTCATGCCCCTCTATCGGGGCTTCCTCGATGATGGGCTCGAGGGAGAGTTTGGCCTCGCTTGCATCGAACTTCATTCCATTTTTTCGTGAAATCTTCTATGGGAGAAGTTCATGCCCCTTTGTCGGGGCTTCCTTGATGATGAGCTTCAAGGAGAGTTTGGCCTCGCTTGCGCGGAAAGGTTGTGGATGCGATCGAACTTCATTCCGCCTCCTTATGAAATTTTTTGTGGAAAAACTTCTGCTCTCTGTTTCTTCTTTCTAAGTGCGATTGGTATGCCCAAATACTCTCCCTTAAGGCTGGTTCCTCGCATCCTCATGGTGGGTTTGCTGGCAAAGTCTTCGTCGGAGGTTGTCGCATGGCCTGTATCATCTCAGTGGGGCCATGAACCCGACCAGTAGGTTGAACTGCTCCACGTCTGCAATGGCTTCGTATGGAACCTGGACTGTCGAAACTGAAATAGGAGCAGATGGACCTGGCGCATAAGCCGCCGATTATCGAGTTGAAGCTCTCCTGGGAGGTATTTTCTCTTCAGAAGAGAAAAAAGAGATCTCCGAAGAGGGAAGAAAAAAATCATCGCCGAGCACTTCTTTAAGAATAAGGGAACCTCGGTGGTTCGGGCCCTTCCTCTAGCGCCAATCTATTGGTGCAGAAACTGATCATCGCCGGATCCGGCTGGAGCAGAGGTGGACGAGGTCGTCGTCGGAGACCTACAAAATAAAGTTTCATCCAGAGTCGGGGGAGGGTGGCTTCGGCAAGACCCTCCGACGATCAAGTCAGCTCTGGCCAACAAGAATGGAGTGCTCGAAAATGAGTTCCATAGAGCTTAGAGAAGAAAAGAAGAGCTTAGAGATCAGAGGTTAGAGTTAGCATATCAGGATGGTCCTTTTTATAGGCGGAGCTTGATGGTGGTGGGCCACTCGAGGCTGCATCGGATTTGATGTGGAGAGGGTGTCATCAGATCGAAAGCGACAACCATACCGTCCGACAGTGGTGAGCTGCTCGAGGTCTGACGAAGCCACTGTAGCATCACCTGTGGCAGACTGATGGTGACCGTTCGTCCAGCTTTAATAGTCATGGCTCTAAAAAAGCAGGCATTGATTGATGGACTTCGGCATATATCGATTCTAAAGGAGTTCGAACTTTTGAAGAGGAAGCTTGAAAGGAGTTCGCCTGCCGTAGGTGTCTGGCTGGAGCTGTGCGGCTGCTGAGGAGTTCGATCGAGGGATGGCCATCGAGGAGTTCGATCGGAGGACAATCATTGAGGAGTTCGACTGAGGGACAGCCACCGAGGAGTTCGATCGGGGGACGACTGCTGAGGAGTTCGAAAGGAGCTCGATCGGTCGAAGGGGATGTCTGGGAGGAGTCCAGCTCCTGAAGAAGTCCGATCGAAGGAGATGTCTGAAAGAAGTTCGACTCTTGTAGGCGTCTGGCTAGAAGGATGCAGAGAGAGTTCGGCTCTTGCGAGAGTCTGACTGAAACTTGGCTGCTGAGGGGTTCGGCTAAAGCCCAGCTGCTAGAAGTCCAAGGAGCTCAGCCGACTGAAGGGGTTCGATCTGACCGCTGGAAGTTCGAAGGAGCTCGGTCGCTGAGGAGCTCGATCGGCTGAAGGGATTTGGCTAAGATCCATCCATTGAAGCTCTTCCATGGCTACTAGTTGCATTAGGTAGAGCATCCAACTGAACTTCGGTAGGAGCGGGGTTTATCCCCAACAGCCGGTAAAAGAGAAGATGTGCAACCACGCCCCGAAGAGGCAGAAAGTGATCGCAGAAGAAATAGACAAGCTCCTCAAAGTTAGATTCATTCGGAAAGTTAACTATCCGACCTGGGTCTCAAACATGGTCCTCGTCAAAAAGGCAAACAACAAGTGGAGAATGTGTATAGACTTCAAAAAACTGAGTAAAGCCTGCACAAAGAACAGCTATCCTCTTCTCAGGATTGATCAACTGATAGATGCAACCTCAGATCATGAGCTCCTCACCTTCATGGATGCCTTCTCTGGCTATAACCAGATACGGATGGCATCAAAGGACGAGGAGAAAACTGCTTTTATTATTAATCGTGGTCTTTACTATTACAAGGTTATGCTCTTTGAGCTCAAGAATGTAGGGGCAACGTACTAGCGCTTGATCAACAAGATCTTCAAGGAGCAGATCAGTCATAATATGGAGGTGTATGTGGATGACATGCTCGTCAAAAGCCGAGCTTCTATAAACCATCTTGCCGACCTTGAAGAGATCTTCAATGCACTCAGGAAGCACAAAATGAAGCTGAACCCGACCAAGTGCGCCTTTGGTGTGACCTTAGAAAAGTTTTTGAGGTTTATGGTGTCAAAGCGCAGGATTGAAACAAATCCAGAGAAAATTTGAGTTATTCGAAAGATGTCTGCTCCAAGAACAATCAAAGAAGTTTAGCGCCTAACTGAAAAAGTGGCATCCCTAAATCGCTTCGTCTCAAGATCGGTCGAGCGATGCATGCCCTTCTTCCAAATTCTCAAGCAATCAAAGAACTTCTGCTGGACGATGGAGTGCCAATGAATGTTTGAGGAGCTCAAAAACTACCTCGGCTCATCCCCACTACTAGCAAAGCCCAAACCCAAAGAAGAGTTATTCTTGTACCTAGCAGTCTCTCCGGTGGCTTTGACATCAGTCCTGGTCAAGGAGGAAGCGAAGATGTAGCGATCGATCTACTAAATAAGTCGAATCCTGAGAGATGCAGAGATCAGGTACTCTAAGCTAGAGAAATTGACCTACTCTCTTCTAATCGCTGCCAGAAGACTCTGACTTTACTTTCAGAGGCACACCATAATGGCCCTCATGGATCAACCAATAATAGCAGTTCTTCATCGAATGGATGCTTCCGAACGAATCACAAAATGGATGATCGAGCTTACGAAATTCGATATCAATTATCGACCCCGGCCATCGATCAAAGCCCAGATATTGATAGATTTTATAGTAGAATATACCATTTCTGATGATGCCGAGCTTGAACAAAATGAGGTCGGTGCTCTATTGTCGCAATCGAGCCTCCCCGAAGAGAGTGCCGATCTTTTCAAAGATTTTTGGGCACTATACATGGATGGTTCGTCCAACTCCACCAGAGCAAGTGCTGGGTTAGTCTTAGTCAGCCCCGAGGGAATCATCGCCGAGTATGCACTATGCTTCGAATTTTCTACAACTAATGATGGGATCGAATATGAAGCGCTGATCGTCGGGTTAAAAATAGCAAGAAAGTTAAAAGTAGGTCGACTTCAAGTCCACAGTAATTCTCAATTAGTGGTCGGCCAAATTGGTGGTAACTATAAAGCACGGAAGGAAAGTATGATAAAATACCTTGAGAAAGTAAAGGATTTGACTCCAGCCTTCAGCAATTTTGGCATTCGATAGATTTCGAGGGCAGAAAATATAAGAGCCGACCTTCTCTCTAAATTGACCACTTCAGTTTCAGTCGAGCTGTCCAAAGAAGTATTTTTCGAAACTCTAAAATGCCCAAGCTTGGAGGAATCATAGGTCGTTATGCAGATCGAGCTCGAGCCGAGCTGGATTGACCCGTTGGTTGCCTACCTCAAAGAGAGAGTTCTTCCTCATGATCCAAAAAAAGTTCGAAAACTCATGAATCAAGCCTCTCGGTACGTTTTGTATGAGGGCAAGTTGTATAAGAGGTTGTATTCGCTACCGCTGTTGAGATATCTCCGACCTTCAGAGGCCGACTTTGCATTATAAGAAGTGCACGAGGAAATATGTGAAAGTATGTAGGAGCTAGGTTCCTATCATAAAAACTACTTCGGCAAGGATACTATTAGTCGACCTTGTACCATGATTCTATGAAGTATGTCAGGAAATATGACCGCTGTTAGAAGAATGTAAATATACAAAGACAGCCGACCTCCAAGCTTACTTCGCTAAGCACACCTTGGCCATTTGCGCAATGGGGAATTGACATACTTGGCCCTTTTTCTGACGGCATCCGAGCAACAAAAGTTTCTCCTGGTCGCGATCGACTACTTCACCAAATGGATTGAAGGAAAACCACTAGCAAAAATTATCGAGGCCAAAGTACAGAACTTCGTTTGAAAGTCAATAATCTACTGATTCGGTCTGCTCCGAACTCTCATAACAGATAACGGATGATAGTTCGCTAGGATGAGGTTCGCCGAGTTCTGTGATGACCTAAACATCTCCCACCACCTCACATCAATAGCTCACTCATAGACAAATGGAGAAGCTGAAGTGACCAACCGAACCCTACTGTAAGGCATCAAGACAAAGCTCGATAGAGCAAGGAGGCCCTGGATGGATGAACTCTATCACGTCCTCTGAGCGTACCAAACTATTCAAAGATTGCCGATTGGAAAAACACCATTCGCTTTGGCCTTTGGAATGGAGGCAGTCATCCCAATCGAACTTAAGCTTCCATCAACATGAATCGTAGCCTTCAACGAGCAGCATAATCCACAGGACCTCAGAGTCAACCTCGACCTGCTGGAAGAAAAAAGGGAAGAAGCCCAGGTTCGAATGGCGGCCTACAAACGAAGGGTGGCCCGATACTATAACTCCAGAGTCAGAAGTAAAACATTCAGAGTGGGAGAATTAATACTTCGGCGAGCCACCATCTCTCAGCCTCAGAATCGGAAGAAGCTTACCCCAAATTAGGAAGAGGAGGTCATCCAATCCGAAACTTATCACCTAAAGGAGCTCGGAGAAACAACGTTTCCACGATCTTGAAACTTATAAAATCTGAGGATGTACTATCAGTGATTTTTCTTCAATAAAATACTTTCATTTCAACATTATTGTTTCTTGGTGCAAGAACTATGTAATGACAGAAAAGAAGCAACCAAAAGTGATCATGTTAGGAACAGAAGGAGAACCTCATCCTAACGTGAGCAACGTCGAAGGCCTCATTCATTTTAGATGAGATGGAAGAAGAGATCCTGACAACGGTCCTTATGTGCCCCTACAATCCATTAGAAATAGGAGGAGAACCTCATCCTAATGCGAGCAAAGTCGAAGGCTTCATTCATTTTAGACGAGATGGAGGGAGAGGTCCTGACAATGGCCCTTATATGCTCCCACAGTCCGTTAGAAACAGGAGGAGAACCTCGTTCTAACGCGAGTAAAGTCGAAGGCCTCGTTCATTTTAGACGAGATGAGGGGAGAGGCCCTGACAATGGCCCTTATGCTCTCCTATAGCCCGTTAGGAACAGGAGAAGAATCTCGTCCTAATGCGAGCAAAGTTGAAGGCTTCGTTCATTTTAGACGAGATGAGGGGAGAGGCCCTTATGTGCCCCTACAGTCCGTTAGGAATAAAAGAAAAATCTCGTCCTAATGTGAGCAAAGTCGAAAACCTTGTTTATTTTAAATGAGATAGGGGGAGAGGCCCTGACAACGGCTCTTATGTGCCCCTACAGTCCGTTAGAAATAGGAGGATAACCTCATCCTAACGTGAGCAAAGTTGAAGATCTTATTCATTTTAGATGAGGTGAGAAGAGGAGATAAGATCTTTTTAGACCTCGGCTGGAGATCAGATCTCTTCCAAGCTCCTTCAACGTTTACGTCAACAAGAGATAAGATCTCCCTGAACCTCGATTGAAGATGAGATCTCCTCCGAGCTTCAACTTCAACTTCAACCTCGGCTGGAGACAAGATCTTCCACGAGCTTCAACCACAACGTCAACAGGAGATAAGATCTCCTTGGACCTTGGCTGGAGGTAAGATCTCTTCCGAGCCTTAACTTCAACATCAACCTCAACTGAAGATAAGGTCTCCCCCGAGCTTCAACCCCAATGGGTGTAGGCCTGAAAAAGGACTTCGACAGTCATCTTTTTTATACTCCCTTCCTTCAAATTTCGAACTCGAAAGTGGAGGGACTATTGTTGGAGATAAATCTCACATTCGTCGAAGTCCAGCCTGATGCTTAGCCTAATGCAACTGATAATCTCAGAGGAGCTTCGATCGAAAATTCTTCCTCCAGTGGTCGAACCCTTCAAGCGGCCGAACTCATTCGGTAGCCAAACTCATCCGACGGTCGAACCCCATCCGAACTTTTTCTGGATCTCTCCTTCAGTCAAATTTCTACAGGAGCCGAACTCCTTCAATCAAGTTCCTCCAGGAGCCAAACTACTTTCGGATCCCTCTTTCAATCAAGTTCCTCCAGGAGCCAAACTTCTTCCGAATCTCTCCTTCAGTCGAATTTCTCCAGGAGTCGAACTTCTTCCGAATCTCTCCTTCAGTCAAATTTCTACAGGAGCCAAACTCCTTCCAAACTCCTTCAGTCGGATACCTCCAGGAGCCGAACTCCTTCCAGATCTTTCCTTCAGTTGGTTAACTCCAGGAGCCGAACTCTTTCTGAATCTCTCCAGGAGTCGAACTCCTTCCGAACTCCTCCTTCAGTTGGATACCTTTAAGAGCCGAACTCCTTTCGGATCTCTCCTTCAGTCGGTTAACTCCAGGAGCCGAACTTCTTTCGAATCCCTTCAGGAGCCGAACTCCTTTCGGACTTCTCCTTCGATCGAACTTTACCAATCGGACTCCTCCTGGACTTCTCCATCAATAGAACTCCATCAGAATTCCTCCAGTGGATTTCTTTCGAATTTCAACTAGCATTCCTTCTGAATGATCCCCTCTAGCCGTATTCTCTTTAGGAGTCCGAACTCTCCTGAAATTGATGTATGTCAAAACTCTTCACCAACCAACGCCTGCTTCCTCCGAACTTCGACTATTAAATCTCAACAAACAGCCACTTCATGGCAACAAACACCACTCTCTGTAACAAACTCCACGTGGTCCTGGACGGCTCACTACCGAACGATCACATCACAACAACAGACACCTCTCTTCATAACAAACTCCACGTGTCCTCGAGCGGCCCACTATCGGACAGTTACAACTATCACTATCAGTCTGCTACAAGCTCCATCTATAAAAAGGGACCCTCTAGATACGTTTTCTCTAAGCTCTCTTCTTCTTTTCGAAATTCTACTGAATTCTTGTCTGAGCACTCCATTTTTGTTGGCCAGAAGAGCTGACTTGATCGTCGGAGGATTCTGCCGGAGCCACCACCATGACTTCGGATGGGACTTTATTTTGCAGATCATCGATGGCGACTTCTTCTTCCTCGACTCTAGCTCGATTCAGCGTCAACCAGATTCTGCAGCAACAACATCCATTCACAAAAATTATGACAAGATGTCCACGTAGAAGTAGTCTAAATTTTATGGCCGTATCACGACCTCAAGAGTTTGTTTTGCCGAACAGAAGTAGTCTGAATTTTATGCAAGATGTCCACGTAGAAGCTACCCATCTCTTCTTTAGACCGTTATCATGGAAACTGTGCTGTCATGTTTTCTAAATGATTCATATCAAAAAGGAAGATGAAAGGAACAACATGTCTGCTCCTCCAGAAACCTTCTCCTTTGCCGCCTACATCGGAAGCCACGGCTGGCCCTGCTGGCATCGAGATCGAAGCCGTCCCTTTGGAGACCTCCTCGTCATCGAGGGGGGTTCAAGCCTGGCCGTGTGGAAACAGGGGAGAAAATGCAGGGGAACCGGGTAAGGATGCTGGACAACAACGAAGGTCATGGGCTGATGTCCTTCAAGGGCGGAGGCGGTATCGGTGGGAGACGCAAGCTGTCTCTGACGAAGAAATAGCTAGATTGCAAGCAAAGTTTACTGAATCTATCGTGTTCACAGATGATGAAATTGAAGATGCTAGCAAACAGTGGACACATTCTCTCATAGGGAAACTCCTGGGCAGAGGCCTTCCCATGGAATTTTTGTCCAAAGAATTGAAGGCTAGATGGTCTGCTGTGGGGGATTTCAGAATCGTTCCTCTTTCAGCCGGTCACATGGTCTTTCGCTTCGGAAAGGAAGAAAGCAAGATGTGGGTTATGGCAAATGGTCCATGGACAATCGCTGGCCAGGTCCTCGCCCTTGAGCCTTGGCGTCCGAACTTCAGCGCGGGGGTGGATTCCGTCACAAATGCTCTGCTGTGGGTTCGTTTTCCTGACCTTCCGACGGAGATGTGGGAAAGATCCATGCTCCTAAGGGTTGCCTCCACCGCGGGAGTTCCCAAATTTATCGATAACTGCACCGAAGAAACTATCAAGGGTGGGTTCGCTAAAGCTTGCATCCAGGTGGATCTCACGAAGCCATTACGGCCGGGAGTGGATATTGTCGCTAAAGGGAAGCGCCGGTGGCAATCATTCAAATATGAAAATTTATCCATTCTGTGCTACCTCTGGCCGTGTGGGGCATTTGGAAGAAGAGTGCACTCATATCACCGGTGAGCATGCTGAGTGTTGGTGAAATTGGTCAAGTCGAGGCCGCTGAGGTCACCATCGGGATCTACAAAATAGAGTTTCGTCCAAAGCCGATAGAGGGTGGCTCCGACAGGACCCTCCGACGCTCAAGTCAGCTCTGATCAATAGGAATGGAGTGCTTGGAATGAGTTCCAAAACTTAGAGAAGAAGAGGAGAGCTTAGAGATCAGAGAGATTAGAGTTAGCGTATCTAGAGAGGTCCTTTTTATAGCGGAGCTTGATGGCGACAGCTGCAGCCGCGTGCTGGTGGGCCGCTCGAGATTCAGTGGAGCCAGTCTCACGGAAAGATGCCGTGTGCGGTGGATTGATGGTGACAGCCATCGCCGCCTCAGCTATCACTCGCGGTGGACTGATGGTGATAGCTACAGAGCTTGTGATGGACTGATAGTGATGGCCGCAGAGCCAGCCGAATGAAGGATTAAAGGCCTTCGTTGTGTGCCCATTTTGGAGGAGTTTGGGCTCTTGAAGAGAAAGCTTGGAGGGAGTACGGCTCCCATAGGCGTCTGATCGGAGGCATGCAGCTAAGGCTCGGCCGTTGGAGAGTTCGGTAGGAGCTCGGTCAGCCAAAGTTCGGTCGAAGGACGACCGCTGAGGAGTTCGGCCGCTAAGAGGTCCAAAAAAGCTCGACTGAGGCCTGGTTGAAGGACTTCGGCTGCTGGGCGGTTCAGTCAAGGCTCGATCGGCCGAAGTTCGGGACGACCGCTGAGGAGTTCGGGCGTCGAGTGATTCCGTTAAAGCTCGGCCGCTCGAAGTCCAAGGAGCTCGGCCGCTAAGTAGCTCGGTCGGCTGAAGGGGTTCGGTCTTGACGCTGGGAGTTCGAAGAAGCTCGACAGCTAACTAGTTCGGCCGGCTGAACGGGTTGGAAGAAGCTCGACCGCTGGAAGTTCGGCTGAAGCCCGTCTGCCGAAGCTCTTCTGCGGCTACTGGTTGCATTAGGCTGGGCATCGAGCTAGACTTTGGCTGGAGCGGGATTTATCTCCAATACTTGCCCCCCCACTCTCGAGTTCGAAAATCGAAAGAAGAGAGTGCAGAAAAGGCGACTACCGAAGTCTTTCTCTGAGCTCTGTACTGATTTAGGTCGAAGCTCGGGGGAGATCTCATCTCCGGCTTGAAGTTGACATCGAAGTTGAAGTCCGGGAAAGATCCCATTTCCAGCCGGGGTTGACACGATTGCTTTCTCTAGCCAAGGTCGATGTTGAAGCTCTCCAGCCAAGGTTGACATGATAGCTTTCTCTAGCCGAGGTCGGTGCTCGCGTTAGGACGAGGTTCTCGTCCTATTCCTAACCGAGGCTGGCTCGATCGCTCGAGAGAGATCTTATCTCTAGCCGAGGTTGTCAACGGTCTTCTCTCTAGCCGAGGTTGTCAACGGCCACTCGAGAGAGATCTTATCTCTAGTCGAGGTTGACTCGGTCGCTCGGAAGAGATCTTACCTCTAGCCGAAGTTGATTCGGTTGCTCGAGAGAGATCTTATCTCTAGCCGAGGTTGATGCTCGCGTTAGGACGAGGTTCTCTCCTGTTCCTAACGGGCCACGGTCGCTCGGGAGAGATCTTATCTCTAGCCGAGGTTGTCAACGGTCGCTCGGGAGAGATCTTATCTATAGCCGAGGTTGATGCTCGCGTTAGGACGAGGTTCTCCTCCTATTCCTAACGGGCTGTGGGGGCACATAAGGGCCGCTGTCAGGCCTCTCCCCCCATCTCATTCTTTGTGAATGAGGCCTTCGCTCGGGAGAGATCTTATCTCTAGCCGAGGTTGACGCTCGTGTTAGGATGAGGTTTTCCTCCTGTTCCTAACCGAGGTTGTTCACGGTCGCTCGGGAGAGATCTTATCTCTAGCCGAGGGTTGTCAACGGTCTCTCGGAAGAGATCTTATCTCTAGGGAGAGATCTTATCTCTAGCCGAGGTTGACTCGATCGCTCGGGAGAGATCTTATCTCTAGCCGAGGTTGTCAACGGTCGCTCGGGAGAGATCTTATCTCTGGCCGAGGTTGATGCTCGCGTTAGGACGAGGTTCTCCTCCTGTTCCTAACGGACTATGGGGGCACATAAGGGGCCGCTGTCAGGGCCTCTCCCCCCATCTCGTCCTTTGTGAATGAGGCCTTCACTCGGGAGAGATCTTATCTCTAGTCGAGGTTGATGCTCGTATTAGGACGAGGTCTTCCTCCTGTTCCTAACCGAGGTTGTTCACGGTCGCTCGAGAGAGATCTTATCTCTAGCCGAAGTTGTCAACGGTCGCTTAGGAGAGATCTTATCTCTAGCCGAGATCGTCCTAATGCGGCAATCATTGACTGCTTGTTCTCTGTCATCGCATAGTTTTTGCATCCAGAAACAATATTATTTGGAAAGAAAGAATTTTATTGAAAGGAAGTTACTAGTAGCGCATCCCCAAATTCTGTATTTCAAGATCGTGGTAGCGTTGTTCCTCCACATTTCTTCGGCGATAAGTCCCGGGGTGGACGACCTCCTCATGCTGGCCTCCTCAATTTGGTGCAAGCTCTTGTCGCTGGGAGATAGCGAATCGCTGACACACCAAGCTCCTCCTAGGGGCAATATGGAAGACGCCGTAAGGTGGCCGACCTTCTTGCGGTCTCTGGCTACGGCAACGCCGAGCTCCTTGCCGTCTTCGGCTATGGCAGCGCCCTTGACCGATCTTTTTCTGCTTCAGACTGGTACCGGAGGAATTTATCCAGCCGCCCCTTTTTGACAAGCTCCTCGATTTCGTCTCTGAGCTGGATGCATTCCTCGGTGTCATGACCGTGGTCGCAATGGTAGGACAATACTTATTTCGATTGCGCTTGTTTGGGGGAGACTGTAACCCTTTCGGTCTCGGCAGCTGGTTCTTTACTTCGGTAAGAACCTAAGTTTGAGGAGCGTTGAGGGGGGCATAGTGGCGGAACCTTCCAAAAGGAGGGCTTCTTCGCGCCCCTCTGTCGGGGCGAGTTCGAGGAGTTCGGGCCCGGCTGCTTTCGGAGGGGGTCTGCGAGCGCAGCCGAACTTCGCTCGGCTCTTCCTCGTCCGCCAGCCCCTCTCTTAGGGCTTCCTCATCTTTCAACTTGAAGGCTTCTTCCGTACGAGCATATCTCTCGGCCCAAGCCAGCAAATCGGCGAAGTCCTTGGGATACTTTTTTTCCAAAGAGAATAGCAAGTTATTTTTTTGGAGGCCGCCCTTGAGTGCGGCCATCGCGACAGACTGGTCCAAGTCCCGGACCTCCAATGCTATGGCGTTAAACCGGATGACGTAAGCCCGAATGGATTTCCCTTGCTTCTGCTTGACGCTTATGAGGGAATCTGAACCTCGGCTCGGTCATTGGCTGTTGATAAAGTGGGCCACGAACCGACTGCCCATCTGATCGAAAGAGAAGATCGTATTTGGCTTCAACATCGAGTACCAGTTCCTCGCTGGTCCCTTTAAGGTAGATGGGAAGGCTCGGTATAGCATGGCATCTGAAGCGCCGTGAAACAGCATCATGGAACGGAAGGCCTCCAGGTGATCAACCGAATCAGAAGTTCCATCGTAGCTTTTCAGTTGAGGGAGCTTGAAGGTCAGTGGAATAGGTTCTTGCATAATTTGGAGAGAGAAGGGAGGTTTGGCATGGACGTCGGCATGATGGGCCGAGGTGACGCGGCCGAGCTCTTTGATATGTCGGTCCATCTCCCATAGTCTGCAATCGAGGGCATCATCTTGGCTGCTGATCTTAGGGTGCTTTCGACTATGAATGGGGAAGGTCTCCCCCGGAAGGGAACAGTGATCCGAACATGGATCCTCGACCCTCTATTTCTTCTTCTTCGGGGCGACTGGTATGCTGGCCCTGGTACTCTTCCTTGGGGCCGATTCCCGACGTTCCAATTATGGATTTCCTGGTGGAGTCGCCATCGGAGGCTGCTGTATAGCTTGCAATACCTCCGTGAGACTACGGACCTGCCAGACAAGCATGTCAAACTGCTCCACCTCCATCATAGGTACAGGTAGAACCTGAGCTGCCGGGGTCGAAGCAGGAACAGACGGATCTGGATGGGATCGGACCGCGGAGGCCATCGAGCGCCGTGTCGAAGCTCTCCTGGGAGGCATTTCTTCTTCGGAAGAGAAAAGGAAGATCTCCGAAGAGGGAAGAGAAAAGTCGCCGAGCACTCCTTTAAGAACAAGGGACCCTCGGAGGTTCGAGGGCCCTCCTTCTAGCATCAATCTGTTGGTGCAGAAATTGATCATCATCGGAGGTCGCTGGAGTCAAGGCCACTGAGGTCACCGTCGGGGACCTGCAAAATAGAGTCCCGTCCGGAGCCGATGGGGGGTGGCTCCGGCAGGACCCTCCGACACTCAAGTCAGCTCTGGCCAACAGGAATGGAGTGCTCGGAATGAGTTTTGGAGCTTAGAGAAGAAGAGGAGAGCTTAGAGATCAGAGAGATTAGAGTTAGCGTATCTGGAGGGATCCTTTTTATAGCGGAGCTTGATGGCGACAGCTGTAGCCGCGTGCTGGTGGGCCGCTCGAGATTCGGCGGAGCCAGTCTCACGGAAAGGTGCCGTGTGCGGCGGATTGATGGTGACAGCCATCGCCGCCTCATAGCGGATCGCTATCACTCGCGGTGGACTGATGGTGATGGCTGCAGAGCTTGCGGCAGACTGATGGTGATGGCCACAGAGCCAGCCGAATGAAGGGTTGAAGGCCTTCGTCGTGTGCCCATTTTGGAGGAGTTCGGACTCCTGAAGAGGAAGCTTGGAGGGAGTTTGGCTCCCATAAGCGTCTGGCTGGAGGCATGTAGCTAAGGCTCGACCGCTGGAGAGTTCGGTAGGAGCTCGGTCGGCCGATGTTCGGTCGAAGGACGGCCGCTGAGGAGTTCGACCGCTGAGAGGTCCAAAAAAGCTCGGCCGAGGCTCGGTTGAAGGACTTCGGCTGCTGGGCGGTTCGGTCAAGGCTCGGTCGGTCGAAGTTCGGGACGACCACTGAGAAGTTCGGGCGTCGAGTGATTCTGTTAAAGCTCGACCGCTCGGAGTCCAAGGAGCTCGACTGCTAAGTAGCTCGACCTGCTGAAGGGGTTCGGTCTTGACGTTGAGGAGTTCGATCGAGGGACAACCACTGAGGAGTTCGATCGGAGGACAATCGTTGAGGAGTTCGACCGAGGGACAGCCACCGAGGAGTTCGATCGGGGGATGACTGCTGAGGAGTTCGAAAGGAGCTCGATCGATCGAAGGGGATGTCTGGGAGGAGTCCGGCTCCTGAAGAAGTTCGATCAAAGGAGATGTCTGAAAGAAGTTCGGCTCTTATAGACGTCTGGCTGGAAGGATGCAGAGAGAGTTCATCTCTTGCGAGAGTCTGACTGAAACTCGGCCGCTGAGGGGTTCGGCTAAAGCCCAGCTGCTAGGAGTCCAAGAAGCTCGACCGGCTGAAGGGGTTCGATCTGACCACTGGGAGTTCGAAGGAGCTCGATCGCTGAGGAGTTCGGTCGGCTGAAGGGATTCGGCTAAGATCCGTCCATTGAAGCTCTTCCACGGCTACTAGTTGCATTAGGCAGAGCATCCAACTGAACTTCGGTAGGAGCGGGGTTTATCCCCAACAGTCGATAAAAGAGAAGATGTGCAACCACGCCCCGGAGAGGCAGAAAGTGATCGCAGAAGAAGTAGACAAGCTCCTCAAAGTTGGATTCATTCAGAAAGTTAACTATCCGACCTGGGTCTCAAACATGATCCTCATCAAAAAGGCAAACAACAAGTGGAGAATATGTATAGACTTCAAAAAGCTGAGCAAAGCCTGCCTAAAGGACAGCTATCCTCTTTCCAGAATTGATCAACTGGTAGACGCAACCTTAGGTCATGAGCTCCTCACCTTCATGGATGCCTTCTCTGGCTATAACCAGATACGGATGGCATCAGAGGACGAGGAGAAAACTGCTTTTGTTATTAATCGTGGTCTTTACTATTACAAGGTTATGCTCTTTGAGCTCAAGAATACAGGGGCAACGTACTAGCGCTTGATCAACAAGATCTTCAAAGAGCAGATTAGTCATAATATGGAGGTGTATATGGATGACATGCTCGTCAAAAGCCGAGCTTCCATAAACCACCTTGTCGATCTTGAAGAGACCTTCAGTACACTCAGGAAGCACAAAATGAAGCTGAACCCGACCAAATGCGCCTTTGGTGTGACCTCAGAAAAATTTTTGGGGTTTATGGTGTCAAAGCGCAGGATTGAAACAAATCCAGAGAAAATTTGAGTTATTCGAAAGATGTCTGCTTTAAGAACAATCAAAAAAGTTTAGCGCCTAACTGAAAAAGTGGCATCCCTAAATCGTTTCATCTCAAGATCGATCAAGCAATGCATGCCCTTCTTCCAAGTTCTCAAGCAACCAAAGAACTTCTGCTGAACGATGGAGTGCCAACGGATGTTTGAGGAGCTCAAAAACTACCTCGGCTCATCCCCACTACTAGCAAAGCCCAAATCCGAAGAAGAGTTATTCTTGTACCTAGCAGTCTCTCCGACGGCTTTGACATCAGTCCTGGTCAAGGAGGAAGCGAAGATGTAGCGATCGGTCTACTACATAAGTCGAATCCTGAGAGATGCAGAGATCAGGTACTCTAAGCTAGAGAAATTGACCTACTCTCTTCTAATCGCTGCCAGAAGACTCTGACTTTACTTTCAAAGGCACACCATAATGGTCCTCATGGATCAACCAATAATAGCAGTTCTTCATCGAATGGATACTTCCGAACGAATCACAAAATGGATGATCGAGCTTACGAAATTCGATATCAATTATCGATCCCGACCATCGATCAAAGCCCAGATATTGATAGATTTTATAGTAGAATGTACCATTTCTGATGATGCCGAGCTTGAACAAAATGAGGTCGGCGCTCTATTGTCGCAATCGAGCCTCCCCGAAGAGAGTGCCGACCTTTCCAAAGGTTTTTGGGCACTATACGTGGATGGTTCATCCAACTCCACCAGAGCAGGTGCTGGGTTAGTCTTAGTCAGCCCCGAGGGAATCATCGCCGAGTATGCACTATACTTCGAATTTTCTACAACTAATAATGGGATCGAATATGAAGCGCTGATCGTCGGGTTAAAAATAGCAAGAAAGTTAAAAGTAGATCGACTTCAAGTCCACAGTAATTCTCAATTAGTGGTCGGCCAAGTTGGTGGTAACTATGAAGCACGGAAGGAAAGTATGATAAAATACCTTGAGAAAGTAAAGGATTTGACTCCAGCCTTCGGCAATTTTGGCATTCGATAGATTTTGAGAGCAGAAAATATAAGAGCCGACCTTCTCTCTAAATTGACCACTTCAGTTTTAGTCGAGCTGTCCAAAGAAGTATTTTTCGAAACTCTAAAATGCCCAAGCTTGGAGGAATCATAGGTCGTTATGCAGATCGAGCTCGAGCCGAGCTGGATTGACCCGTTGGTTGCTTACCTCAAAGAGAGAGTTCTTCCTCATGATCCAAAAGAAGCTCGAAAACTCAGAAATCAAGCCTCTCGGTACGTTTGGTATGAGGGTAAGTTGTATAAGAGGTTGTATTCGCTACCGCTATTGAGATATCTCCGACCTTCAGAGGCCGACTTCGCATTATAAGAAGTACACGAGGAAATCTGTGAAAGTATGTAGGAGCTAGGTTTCTGTCATAAAAACTACTTCAGTAAGGATACTATTGATCGATCTTGTACCATGATTCTATGAAGTATGTCAGAAAATATGACCGTTGTTAGAAGAATGTAAATATACAAAGATAGCCAACCTCCGAGCTTACTTCGCTAAGCACACCTTGGCCATTTACGTAATGGGGAATGGACATACTTGACCCTTTTTCTGATAGCATCCAAGCAACGAAAGTTTCTCCTGATCGCGATCGACTACTTCACCAAATGGATTGAAGGCAAACCACTAGCAAAAATTATCGAGGCCAAGGTACAGAACTTCGTCTGAAAGTCAATAATCACTGATTCGATCTGCTCCAAATTCTCATAACAGATAACGGACGATAGTTCGCTAGGATGAGGTTCGCCGAGTTCTGCGATGACCTAAACATCTTCCACCACCTCACATCAGTAGCTCACTCATAGACAAATGGAGAAGCTGAAGTGACCAACCGAATCCTACTGTAAGGCATCAAGACAAAGCTCGATAGAGCAAGGGGGCCCTGGATGGATGAACTTTACCACGTCCTCTGAGCGTACCAAACTATTCAAAAATTACCGACTGGGAAAACACCATTCGCTTTGGCCTTTGGAACGGAGGCAGTCATCCCAATCGAACTTAAGCTTCCATCAGCACGAGTCGTAGCCTTCAACAAGCAGCATAATCCACAGGACCTCAGAGTCAACCTCGACCTACTGGAAGAAAAAAGGGAAGAAGCCCAGGTTCGAATGGCGGCCTACAGACGAAGGGTGGCCCGATACTATAACTCCAGAGTCAGAAGTAAAACATTCAGAGTGGGAGACTTAATACTTCGACGAGCCACCATCTCTCAGCCTCAGAATTAGGAGAAGCTTACCCCAAATTAGGAAGGCCCATATGAGGTAGAGGAGGTCATCCAATCCAAAACTTATCACCTAAAGAAGCTCGGAGGAACAACATTTCCACGATCTTGAAACTTATAAAATCTGAGGATGTACTATCAGTGATTTTTCTTCAATAAAATACTTTCATTTCAACATTATTGTTTCTTGGTGCAAGAACTATGTGATGACAGGAAAGAAGCAACCAAAAGTGACCATGTTAGGAACAGGAGGAGAACCTCATCTTAACGTGAGCAATGTCGAAGACTTCATTCATTTTAGATGAGATGGAAGAAGAGATCCTGACAACGGTCCTTATGTGCCCCTACAGCCCATTAGAAATAGGAGGAGAACCTCATCCTAATGCGAGCAAAGTCGAAGGCTTCATTCATTTTAGACGAGATGGAGGGAGAGGTCCTGACAACGGCCCTTATGTGCTCCCACAGCCCATTAGAAATAGGAGGAGAACCTCGTTCTAACACGAGTAAAGTCGAAGGCCTCGTTCATTTTAGACGAGATGAGGGGAGAGACCCTGACAATGGCCCTTATGCTCTCCTACAGTCCGATAGGAATAGGAGAAGAACCTCGTCCTAATGCGAGCAAAGTTGAAGGCTTCGTTCATTTTAGACGAGATGAGGGGAGAGGCCCTTATGCGCCCCTACAGTCCGTTAGGAACAAGAGAAAAATCTCATCCTAACGTGAGCAAAGTCGAAAATCTTGTTTATTTTAAATGAGATGGAGGGAGAGGCCCTGACAACGGCTCTTATGTGCCCCTACAGTCCATTAGAAATAGGAGGAGAACCTCATCCTAACATGAGCAAAGTTGAAGATCTTATTCATTTTAGACGATGTGAGAAGAGGAGATAAGATCTTTTTGGACCTCGGTTGGAGATCAGATCTCTCCCAAGCTCCTTCAACATCTACGTCAATAAGAGATAGGATCTTCCTGGACCTCGATTGAAGATGAGATCTTCTCCGAGCTTCAACTTCAACTTCAACCTCGGCTGGAGACAAGATCTCCCATGAGCTTCAACCACAACGTCAACAGGAGATAAGATCTCCTTGGACCTTGGCTGGAGGTAAGATCTCTTCCGAGCCTTAACTTCAACGTCAACCTCAGCTGGAGATAAGGTCTCCCCCGAGCTTCAACCCCAACGAGTGTAGAGCCTGAAAAAGGACTTCGACAGTCATCTTTTTTATACTTCCTTCCTTCAAATTTCGAACTCGAAAGTGGGGGGACTATTATTGGAGATAAATCTCACATCCGCCGAAGTCCAGCCTGATGCTTAGCCTAATGCAACTGATAATCTCAGAGGAGCTTCGATCAAAAATTCTTCCTCCAGCGGTCGAACCCTTCAAGCGGCCGAACTCATCCGATGGTCGAACCCCAGCCGAACTTCTTCTGGATCTCTCCTTCAGTCAAGTTTCTACAGGAGTCGAACTCCTTCCGGATCTCTCCTTCAGTCAAGTTTCTATAGGAGCCGAACTCCTTCAATCAAGTTCCTCTAGGAGCCAAACTACTTCCGGATCCCTCCTTCAATCAAGTTCCTCTAGGAGCCAAACTTCTTCCGGATCCTTCCTTCAGTCGAATTTCTTCAGGAGTCAAACTCCTTCCGAATCTCTCCTTCAGTCAAATTTCTACAGGAGCCAAACTCCTTCCGGATCTCTCCTTCAGTTAAGTTCCTTCAGGAGCTGAACTTCTTTCGAATTTCTCCTTCAATTGGTTAACTCCAGGAGCCGAACTCCTTTCGAACTCCTCCTTCAGTCGGATACCTCCAGGAGCCGAACTCCTTTCGGATCTTTCCTTCAGTCGGTTAACTCCAGGAGCCGAACTCTTTCTGAATCTCTCTAGGAGTCGAACTCCTTCCGAACTCTTCCTTTAGTCGGATACCTTTCAAGAGCCGAACTCCTTTCGGATCTCTTCTTCAGTCGGTTAACTCCAGGAGCCGAACTTCTTTCAAATTTCTTCAGGAGCCGAACTCCTTCCGGACTTCTCCTTCGATCGAACTTCATCAGTCGGACTCCTCCTGGACTTCTCCATCAGTAGAACTCCATCAGAATTCCTCCAGTTGATTTCTTTCGGATTTCAACTAGCATTCCTTCTGGATGATCCCCTCTAGACGTGTTCCCTTTAGGAGTCCGAACTCTCCTGAAATTGATGTATGTCAAAGCACTTCACCAACCAACGCCTACTTCCTTCGAACTTCGACTATTAAATCTCAACAAACAGCCACTTCATGGCAACGAACATCACTCTCCGTAACAAACTCCACGTGGCCCTGGACGGCTCACTACCGAACGATCACATCACAACAACGGACATCTCTCTTCGTAACAAACTCCACGTGGCCTCGAGCGGCCCACTATCGAACAGTTACAACTATCACTATCAGTCTGCTATAAGCTCCGTCTATAAAAAGGGACCCTCTAGATACGTTTTTTCTAAGCTCTCTTCTTATTTTCGAAATTCTACTGAATTCTTGTCTGAGCACTCCATTTTTGTTGGCTAGAAGAGCTGACTTGATCGTCGGAGGATCCTGCCAGAGCCACCACCATGACTCCGGACAGGACTTTATTTTGCAGATCACCGACGGCGATTTCTTCTTCCTCGACTCTAGCTCGATCCAGCATCAACCAGATTCTGCAGCAACAACATCCATTCACAAAAATTATGACATCATCTCTGTAGAAAATATAGTATTTTATTCAAAATATCATAATTTTTATGAATAGATGTCATAATTTTTATGAAGGAATGTCATAATATGGTGAAAAGAAATAATAAATATGAATGAAAAGAATATTATGATACTCATTCACAAAAATGATGACATTTCTTCATAAAATTATGATATCCCTTCACAAAACTATATTTTTTGCAGGAGTGTCATAATTTTGTGAAAAATATCATAATTTTTATGAAGAAATATCATAATATGATGGAATAAAAAAAATATTAAATATATATAAAAAAAATATTATGACATTTCTTCACAAAAATTATGAAATCTATTCATAAAAATTATGGCATCTCTTCATAAAATTATAACATCCTTTCATAAAATTATAATTTGTACAGGAGTGTTATAATTTTATGAAAAAATATTATAATTTTTTTAAAAATATTTTTTTATTTAAAAATTTAAATATTATAAAATATTAAATATTTATTAAAAAATGTAGCTACGTGTCCCACTGCAAGTAAGCTAAAGAATTACTCAAGCGGGTGCCGAGCCTTTTCCATTATATCGGTGGACTGGTGGGACTAATATTTTTCAATTTTTTTCTCTTAATATCTACACCGATTATCTAAACCAAGCTTTGGCTTGTCCACGATTCACTGCATTATACCAGCATATAGAAACGCAAGTTCAAGGTGCTTTGGATTTGTGATCAAAATAAAAAATTAAGTTTTTTATAAATATGATTTGAATACTTAAGGTAGAATCACGATTGAACTTCCGGATATCAGGACATTATGCCTATGCCTCGGGTTAGGTTGCGAGGGATTAGGGCATTATTTCTATTTTCCCTAGAAAGGGAATAGGAACGGAAGTCCCTCTAACCAAATAATTGGAGCTGGAGTTGCTCATTCTTCAGCGTCCAACACCCTCCAACCAAATATACCACAATTTGTTCGAGCAATCAGACTGCCAATCCAAACATTATGCGTACTTTCAGAAGTGGAAGGTCTTTCATCAAGCCAAGCCACCATAATTTTAACTCAAAAACAAGTTTGTGATAGATGGTTATGAGCACTTCAATTGATGGGACAGCATATCCAGGAGTGAAGATGATTCAGGTAAGAAAGCTTGTTGTTTTGAAAAATTCTAAAAATCCGATTTAGATTTTTTTTTTTTTATGTTAATTTCGTGGCATCTGATGTATAGGACCGAATGTTGGTTGGGTTGACCAAATCTAATCATTTACCTGCCTGGGCCTTCAGTCAATTACTTAGGTCCAATCAGGTAACTTATTGAATTCCGGGTCACAGTGTCGAAACTTAGGTGGCATGGATAGCTTTTGTTTTTTTCTCAATGTATTGTTTCTTGCCAATTCTTTTCACAACAATCTTTTTGTAATTTTTTTTGTAAGACGGATACACTACACAACATGTAAATACATTCACTAGAATAGAATCAAGGATCTCGTTGTACGAGCCTATTGAATGGATCCTGTTCAAGTAAGATCGTATACACACTGGAATCACCATGCAATATTTTCCTTACAGAAGAAGGAAGAGACGAGTGGTGAATGGTGATCCCAACAGGCCACATAAGATGCAGTCTAATTCACTGCATAATTTACCTTATAATAGATGTGAGTCACAATAAAAGAATCCGGGAATCCGATAGTTTGGATTTTCCTTTTTCTTTCTTTCTTTTTTTTTTTTTTTTTTTTTTTTTGAAAGGAGGGGCAAAGTGTGACCAATATAATTTAGACCATACAATAGTAAAAAGGTAAATTGGTATATGAGAAAGAGTGGACATAAGAAAACTGAAAGTAGGGAGAGATTTCATGGATATGATTAGCTTTCGAGAAGAGATTAGAAAGACTGCAGCTATAGTATCTGGGATCAAGTTAATATTATACTCAATAGCGTGAGGCAAAAATGATGTATGCACAAGAACGTATATGGGGTTGTTTCCTTTGATTAGAATTTTTTCTATCGATTTATTAACTCTATAAATCGCTTTTAAGATGCAAAATATACTTCTTGTAATCGTTCTCCTTCCTTTCGAAAAAGTAATTGTTCTCTTTCTTACAGCAAGAAGAGAACAAAAAGGGGTGCATTCTATTAAGGTTGGACTTGTCGGAGGTGCATTCACAACTAGTTTTCCGCTTTGTAATTATAAACCGAAATTACATGAAGCTCTTTCCCATAGTACTGATGGATGCGGGGAGCAGCACCGTACCCTTAAATCTTTTTGTTTGGACCAGTCCCGGCACTCCATGCACCGGGACCTGTTCAAATTTGACATTACTAACATATATATAATATTTCTCCTGCTCATTCCAAGCGCTTCCTTCATTCTGTGCGTCATGTGAAATCTTCTTTCATCACCCTTGATGGTTCACCCCCGTAACCAAGTCTGTCGAACTATTTAGTATTTCAGGAAAATGCAAGTTTCTAGTGATTCTGACCTTATCCTCCAAGTATAAAATGGGCCACTCATTTGCCCAGATTGTTTTGGCTTGGAATTTGACATCAATTTATAATTAAGGATTGTTATCAGCATGAGAGTTTATCATCAGCTATTTCTGAAACTTAATGGAACATAATCTATTCATAAAGTTGAGAAAAAAGTTTGAAATGATAAAGCTTGCATATTAATGATGAGGCTATCCCAAGTCATTCTACTTTTAACCGGAATGATGATTTTATGTATAACTCATTGCTCATCTAGTTTTACTAAAAGGTGGTGCGAATCTGCACAATCTGGTTTTATGTTTATCATTTCATTGGTTCAGCACTTGCGGTGCTTCATTAATTTCAACCTGTGCACCACTGCTAGCTACATGTTTATTTTATGAGAGTTCCCTTCAGTCTCATGCCATGAGATGATTGCAGTTGCCCAAGAAACCCCTCCTCTTCATCCGGTAAGTTCTAAATATCTTTCACCGTTTGGCCCATGTATTGTTTTATAAATAATAATAGAAGAACAAGGAAGAAAAAAAGTTTGGTATGGGAATTTGTTTTCAATTAGCATAACATGCTTCTTGTTTTTGTTTGTTCCTCCTAAAATTGCACGGTATATTCTATTCATTTCCTGGCCCCCATCTTTGACGCTTCGACATATTATCCACCCAGTTCTTATCTCATAAAATTACACTATATGCATGATTTGCAAACGACAGACCTTAGGGGTACCTTCAGAAGCACCACCGGTATTAGTAAAAACTGTAGTCACTTCTGCTTGATGGATAAATAACACGTGGGCATCATTAATGACTACATTCCCTGCCGCTTTATTGAGCCAAGAGCTTCCGAAGATGTATGATCGATGATTCCTTCCACTAATGATGCATGAGTGCATTATATAGTTAAAGAAAATAGAAGATTGAACCTCATATCTATAAAATCTTGTTCTGACAAATTCTCACTTAAGAAAATAATCCAGCCGGATGCTTAGCCTAAAACAACCAATAATCACGAAAGAGCTTCGATCAGAAGTCGGACCATAGTCGAACTCTTCCAGCGGCCAAACCTTAGTTGAACTTCTTCAGCCGGTCGAACTTTTTCAGTGGCTGAATTTCAGCCGAACTCCTCCAAAAGTCGAATTCTTGCCCTATTCCTCTGGGAGTCGAACTCGTTCCGAACTCCTTCAATCAGATTTCTACAGGAGTCGAACTTCTTTTATATTTCTCCTTCAGATGGATTTCTTCAGGAGCCGAACTTTTTCTGGATTCCTCCTTCAGACAAATTTCTATAGGAGCCAAACTCCTTCCGGATTCCTTCTTCAGTCGAATTTCTATAGGAGCTGAACTCCTTCCGAATTTCTCCTTTAGTCGAACTTCTTTATGAGCAAAACTCCTTCCGAACTCCTTCTTTAGTCAGATTTCTACAGGAGCCGAACTCCTTCCGGATTTCTACAGAAGCCGAACTTCTTCTGGATTTCTCCTTCAGTTGGACTCTTTCGGGAGTCGAACTCCTCCTTCAGTTGAATTTCTACAGGAGTCAAACTCCTTCCATATTTCTCCTTTAAACGGACTCCTTCATGAGCCGAACTCCTTTCGAACTTCTTCTTCAGTCGGATTTCTACAGGATGCGAACTTCTTCCATATTTCTCCTTCAGACGGATTTCTTCAGGAGCCGAACTCCTTCCGAATTTCTCTTACAGTCGGATTTCTATGGAAGTTGAACTCCTTTCGAACTTCTTCAGTCGGATTTCTACTAAAGACGAACTCCTTCTAGACTCCTCCTTCAGTCGGATTCCTTCAGGAGTTGAACTCCTTCCAGATTTTTTCTTCAGTCATATTCCTTCAGGAGCCGAACTCCTTTCGGACACCTCCTTCAGTCAAGTTCCTTCATAAGCCAAACTCCTTCCGAACATCCTCCTCGATCGAATTTCTTCAGGAGTCGAACTCGTTCCAGATTCCTCCTTCGGTCAAGTTTTTTCGGGAGCCGAACTCCTTTCAGATATCTTCTTCAGTCGAGTTTCTTCAAGAGTCAAACTCCTTCAGAATTTTTTCTTCAGTTAAGTTCTTCCAGGAGCTGAACTCTTTTTGGATTACTCTTACAGTCGGACTCCTCCAACCCAGTCGAATTTCGAACACATGCTTCCACCAGATAGCATGGCTGTCATTATCGATCTGATAATACCTCTCTCTTCATAACAAACTCCATGCGGCCCACAATCAGACGGTATGGCTATCATTATCAATCGGCAATATCTCTTTCTTCATAACAAACCTCATGCAGCCCACGACCAGACGACATGGCTATCATTATCAGTCTGACAACACATCTCTCTTCGTAGCAAACTCCACACGGCCCACTATCGGATGGTATGGCTGTCATCATCAATCTGGTATCGGCTCCGTCTATAAAAAGAAACCCTCTAGATACATTTTTTAGAAGCTCTCTTCTTCTTTTCAAAATCTTGCAGAATTTTTTTCTGAGCACTCCATTTCTATTGGTCAGAAGAGCTAACTTGATCGTCGGAAGGTCTTGCCGAAGCTACCACCACCGACTTCGGATGAAACTTTATTTTGCAGATCACCGATGGCGATCCCATCTTCCTCGACTCCAGCTCGATCCGACGTCAATCAGATTCTGCACCAACAAAATTGGCGCTAGAGCAAGGGCCCTCTATTTCTGAAGTTCTCTTGTTCTTAAAGGAGTACTCAGCAGCGATCTCTCTTCTTCCTCTATAGAGATCTCTCTTCTTTCTCTCTAGAATTCTTTTTCCAAAAAAAATACATTCTAGGAAGGCTTCGATCTGGCGATCAACAGCCTCTACAGCCAGATTCCGTCCAGACCTATCCGCTCTCGCTTCAGTCCTGGCAACTCAGGCTCTACCTACAGCCATGGTGGATGCAGAGCAGTTCAACCTGCTGGTCCAGTAGGTTCGCGGTCTCATGGAGGTGATGCAGGCCATACATCGGTAGGCTCCAACACTAGTTCGATCAGAGCAGACTTCTTCAGAGCCCTATGGTTCAATCTGAGAATGGCCGACTTAGGCTATCCGACCTCTGATCTCCAGAAAAAGAAAGCAGAGGTTGGAGGGCCCCTGCTCAGATCATGACTTGACCCAGAAGGAAGTTTCACATCCGTTTCATCAAAAAATCCTGAAAATCAATGACCATGAAGATCTCCTGGATCAAAGGCTCCTAGAAATGAGCCGACGAATCGAAGAGCTCCGTCATACTTCCTCCTCATATAGTAATGATATTTGCACTGATCCTCCTTTTTCTCAAAAGATTATACAGAAATCGATCCCATCGAACTTTAAGCTCCCGTAGTTTGAGAGTTACGATGGGACCACCAATCCGATCGATCATCTAGAGGCCTTTCGGACAATGATGTTGCTCCACGATGAGCTAGACACTATTTTGTGTCAGACTTTCTAGTCCACCCTTAAGGGAGCTATCAGAAATTGGTATTCGACATTTAAGCCGGATACCATCTTTTTCTTTGATCAGATGAGCCATCAGCTTGTAGCTCACTTCGTCAGCAGTCGACGTCCGCACCGAGGTTCAGATTTTCTGATGACCATCAAGCAGAATGAGGGAAAATCCATCCAGACTTATGTCATCCGATTTAATTCTACTGCATTGGAGGTCCGAAATCTGGATCAATCAGTCACCATAGCCACACTCAAGGGCGGCCTTCAGAAGAATGATTTGTTGTTCTTCCTAAAAAAGAAGTACCCCAAGGATTTTGCCGATATACTAGCTCGGACTGAAGGGTATGCCCGAGCTGAAAAGGCCTTTAAGGCCAAGGATGATGAAGTCTTTAGTGAGCGATGAGTCGGTGAGCCGGGCAGACCTGTCGAGGAAGAAAAGTCGAGTGAAGCTCGATCGTGCTCCCAAACTTTCTTTGAGCGCAAGCGAGCACAAACTCCTCCCCAGGCTCGAAAGTAGGGAAGCTCTGACAGAAAGGCGTGGCGGGGTTCTTCCTAACGAAGATTTCATAACTACACCTCTCTCAATGCTTCGAAAACTCAAGTGCTGATGAAAATCAGGAAGCAACTGCCGAGATCAAAAAGAATGCATTCTCACCCCAGTAAGTGCAATCCTAACAAATTCTATCTTTATCATCGTGACCATGGTTACGACACTGAGGAGTGTATCTAACTCCAAGATGAGATCGAGAAGCTCATCAGGTGGGACAGACTTGGCCGATTTCTACGACGACGGTCTGAAGGATGGAAAGATCGATCGAGGGCATTGTCGTAGCCTGAACCATCAAAGGAGGAGGATCAACAAGTAGATTGGCCATCTCTCGGCATCATCAATACTATCTCGAAGAAACTTCGACGAGGAGAGGCCAGCGAATCTGAGGGATCAGTGAAAAGGCAGAGGATTGAAGAACCCACAACCTTCACTGAGGCAGATGCTCAGGGGGAGAACCTCATCCTAACGTGAGCAACGTCGAAGGCCTCATTCATTTTAGATGAGATGGAAGAAGAGATCCTGACAATGGTCCTTATGTGCCCCTACAACCCATTAGAAATAGGAGGAGAACCTCATCCTAATGCGAGCAAAGTCGAAGGCTTCATTCATTTTAGACGAGATGGAGGGAGAGGTCCTGACAATGGCCCTTATGTGCTCCCACAGTCCGTTAGAAACAGGAGAGAACTCTTTCTAATGCCAGAGTAAAGTCGAAGGGCCTCATTCCATTTTAGACGAGATGAGGGGAGCCCTGGGACAAGCCCTATGCTCTCCTATAACCCGTTGAACAGGAGGAAGAATCTCGCCTAATGCGAGCAAAAGTTGAAGGCTTCGTTCATTTTAGACGATGATGAGGGAGAGCCTTATAGTAGCCCCTACAGTCCGTTAGAATAAAAAAAAAATCTCGTCCTAATGTGAGGCAAAGTCGAAAAACCTTTATTATTTAAATGAATAGGGAGAGAGGCCCTGACAACGGCTCTTATGTGTCCCTACAAGTCCGTTAGAAATAGGGGATAACCTCATCCATAACATGAGCAAAGTTGAAGATCTTATCATTTTAGATGAGGTGAGAAGAGGAGATAAGATCTTTTTAGACCTCGGCTGGAGATCAGATCTCTTCCAAGCTCCTTCAACGTCTACGTCAACAAGAGATAAGATCTCCTGGACCTCGATTGAAGATGAGATCTCCTCCGAGCTTCAACTTCAACTTCAACCTCGGCTGGAGACAAGATCTTCCACGAGCTTCAATCACAACGTCAACAGGAGATAAATCCCTTGGACCTTGGCTGGAAGTAAGATCTCTTCCGAGCCTTAACTTCAACGTCAACCTCAACTGAAGATAAGGTCTCCCCCGAGCTTCAACCCCAATGGGTGTAGGCCTAAAAAAGGACTTCGACAGTCACCTTTTTTATACTCCCTTCCTTCAAATTTTGAACTCGAAAGTGGGGGGACTATTGTTGGAGATAAATCTCACATTCGTCGAAGTCCAGCCTGATGCTTAGCCTAATGCAACTGATAATCTCAGAGGAGCTTCGATCGAAAATTCTTCCTCCAGCGGTCGAACCCTTCAAGCGGCCAAACTCATTCGGTAGCCAAACTCATCCGACGGTCGAACCCCACCCGAACTTTTTCTGGATCTCTCCTTCAGTCAAGTTTCTACAGGAGTCAAACTCCTTCCAGATCTCTCCTTCAGTCAAGTTTCTACAGGAGCCGAACTCCTTCAATCAAGTTCCTCCAGGAGCCAAACTACTTTCGGATCCCTCTTTCAATCAAGTTCCTCTAGGAGCCAAACTTCTTCCGAATCTCTCCTTCAGTCGAATTTCTCCAGGAGTCGAACTTCTTCCGAATCTCTCCTTCAGTCAAATTTCTACAGGAGCCAAACTCCTTCCAAACTCCTTCAGTCGGATACCTCAGGAGCCGAACTCCTTCCAGATCTTTCCTTCAGTTGGTTAACTCCAGGAGCCGAAACTCTTTCTGAATCTCTCCAGGAGTCGAACTCCTTCCGAACTCCTCCTTCAGTTGGATACCTTTAAGAGCCGAACTCCTTCGGATCTCTCCTTCAGCGGTTAACTCCAGGAGCCGAACTTCTCGAATCCCTTCAGGAGCCGAACTCCTTTCGGACTTCTCCTTCGATCGAACTTTACAATCGGACTCCTCCTGGACTTCTCCATCAATAGAACTCCATCAGAATTCCTCCAGTGGATTTCTTTCGAATTTCAACTAGCATTCCTTCTGAATGATCCCCTCTAGCCGTAATTCTCTTTAGGAGTCCGAACTCCCTGAAATTGATGTATGTCAAAAATCCTTCACCAACCAACGCCTGCTCTCCTCCGAACTTCGACTATTAAATCTCAACAAACAGCCACTTCATGGCAACAAACACCACTCTCTGTAACAAACTCCACGTGGTCCTGGACGGCTCACTACCAAGACGATCACATCACAACAACAGACACCTCTCTTCATAACAAACTCCACGTGTCCTCGAGCGGCCCATTATCGGACAGTTACAACTATCACTATCAGTCTGCTACAAGCTCCGTCTATAAAAAGGGACCCTCTAGATACGTTTTCTCTAAGCTCTCTTCTTCTTTTCAAAATTCTACTGAATTCTTGTCTGAGCACTCCATTTTTGTTGGCCAGAAGAGCTGACTTGATCGTCGGAGGATCCTGCCGGAGCCACCACCATGACTTCGGATGGGACTTTATTTTGCAGATCATCGATGGCGACTTCTTCTTCCTCGACTCTAGCTCGATTCGGCGTCAACCAGATTCTGCAGCAACAACATCCATTCACAAAAATTATGACATCATATCTTTAGAAAATATAGTATTTTATTCAAAATATCATAATTTTTATGAATAGATGTCATAATTTTTATGAAGGAATGTCATAATATGGTGAAAAGAAATAATGAATATGTATGAAAAGAATATTATGACACTCATTCACAAAAATGATGACATTTCTTCATAAAATTATGATATTCTTTCACAAAACTATATTTTTTGCAGGAGTGTCATAATTTTGTGAAGAATATCATAATTTTTATGAAAAAATATCATAATATGATGAAATAAAAAAAATATTAAATATATATAAAAAGAATATTATGATATTTCTTCACAAAAATTATGAAATCTATTCATAAAAATTATGGCATCTCTTCATAAAATTATAACATCCTTTCATAAAATTATATTTTGTGCAGGAGTGTTATAATTTTATGAAAAAATATTATAATTTTTTAAAAAATATTTTTTTATTTAAAAATTTAAATATTATAAAATATTAAATATTTATTAAAAAGTGTAGCTACGTGTCCCACTGCAAGTAAGCGAAAGAATTACTCAAGCGGGTGCCGAGCCTTTTCCATTATATCGGTGGACTGGTGGGACTAATATTTTTCAATTTTTTTCTCTTAATATCTACACCGATTATCTAAACCAAGCTTTGGCTTGTCCACGATTCACTGCATTATACCAGCATATAGAAACCCAAGTTCAAGGTGCTTTGGATTTGTGATCAAAATAAAAAATTATGTGCACCACTGCTAGCTACATGTTTATTTTATGAGAGTTCCCTTCAGTCTCATGCCATGAGATGATTGCAGTTGCCCAAGAAACCCCTCCTCTTCATCCGGTAAGTTCTAAATATCTTTCACCGTTTGGCCCATGTATTGTTTTATAAATAATAATAGAAGAACAAGGAAGAAAAAAAGTTTGGTATGGGAATTTGTTTTCAATTAGCATAACATGCTTCTTGTTTTTGTTTGTTCCTCCTAAAATTGCACGGTATATTCTATTCATTTCCTGGCCCCCATCTTTGACGCTTCGACATATTATCCACCCAGTTCTTATCTCATAAAATTACACTATATGCATGATTTGCAAACGACAGACCTTAGGGGTACCTTCAGAAGCACCACCGGTATTAGTAAAAACTGTAGTCACTTCTGCTTGATGGATAAATAACACGTGGGCATCATTAATGACTACATTCCCTGCCGCTTTATTGAGCCAAGAGCTTCCGAAGATGTATGATCGATGATTCCTTCCACTAATGATGCATGAGTGCATTATATAGTTAAAGAAAATAGAAGATTGAACCTCATATCTATGAAATCTTGTTCTGACAAGTTCTCACTTAATGCAGAGCCAACCCTCAATATCTGCTCAAATGTTTTCTGGCCGTATCAAATTATCACGACCTCAAGAGTTTGTTTTGCCGAACGGAAGTAGTCTGAATTTTATGCAAGATGTCCACCTAGAAGCTACCCATCTCTTCTTTAGACCGTTATCATGGAAACTGTGCTGTCATGTTTTCTAAATGATTCATATCAAAAAGGAAGATGAAAGGAACAACATGTCTGCTCCTCCAGAAACCTTCTCCTTTGCCGCCTACATCGGAAGCCACGGCTGGCCCTGCTGGCATCGAGATCGAAGCCGTCCCTTTGGAGACCTCCTCGTCATCGAGGGGGGTTCAAGCCTGGCCGTGTGGAAACAGGGGAGAAAATGCAGGGGAACCGGGTAAGGATGCTGGACAACAACGAAGGTCATGGGCTGATGTCCTTCAAGGGCGGAGGCGGTATCGGTGGGAGACGCAAGCTGTCTCTGACGAAGAAATAGCTAGATTGCAAGCAAAGTTTACTGAATCTATCGTGTTCACAGATGATGAAATTGAAGATGCTAGCAAACAGTGGGACACATTCTCTCATAGGGAAACTCCTGGGCAGAGGCCTTCCCATGGAATTTTTGTCCAAAGAATTGAAGGCTAGATGGTCTGCTGTGGGGGATTTCAGAATCGTTCCTCTTTCAGCCGGTCACATGGTCTTTCGCTTCGGAAAGGAAGAAAGCAAGATGTGGGTTATGGCAAATGGTCCATGGACAATCGCTGGCCAGGTCCTCGCCCTTGAGCCTTGGCGTCCGAACTTCAGCGCGAGGGTGGATTCCGTCACAAATGCTCTGCTGTGGGTTCGTTTTCCTGACCTTCCGACGGAGATGTGGGAAAGATCCATGCTCCTAAGGGTTGCCTCCACCGCGGGAGTTCCCAAATTTATCGATAACTGCACCGAAGAAACTATCAAGGGGGGGTTTGCTAAAGCTTGCATCCAGGTGGATCTCACGAAGCCATTACGGCCGGGAGTGGATATTGTCGCTAAAGGGAAGCGCCGGTGGCAATCATTCAAATATGAAAATTTATCCATTCTGTGCTACCTCTGGCCGTGTGGGGCATTTGGAAGAAGAGTGCACTCATATCACCGGTGAGCATGCTGAGTGTTGGTGCAAAAATTGATCATCGCTAGAGTCGAGACCATTGAGATCGCCGTCGGAGATCTACAAAATAGAGTTCCGTTCGGAGTCGATGGGGTGGCTCTGGCAGGACCCTCCGACGCTCAAGTCAGCTCTGGCCAACAGGAATGGAGTGCTCGGAATGAATTCCGAAACTTAGAGAAGAAGAGGAGAGCTTAGAGATCATAGAGATTAGAGTTAGCGTATCTGGAGGGGTCCTTTTTATAGTGGAGCTTGATGGCGACAGCTGCAGCCGCGTGCTGGTGGGCCGCTCGAGATTCGGCGGAGCCAGTCTCACGGGAATGTGCCGTGTGCGGCGGGTTGATGGCGACAGCCATCGCCACCTCATAGCGGGTCGCTATCACTCGCGGTGGACTGATAGTGATGGCTGCAGAGCTTGCGGCGGACTGATGGTGATGGCCGCAGAGCCAGTCGAATGAAGGATTGAAGGCCTTCGTCATGTGCCCATTTTAGAGGAGTTCGGGCTTTTGAAGAGGAAGCTTGGAGAAAGTTCGGCTCCCATAGGCGTCTGGCCGGAGGCATACAGCTAAGGCTCGACCGTTGGAGAGTTCGGTAGGAGCTCGGTCGCTCGAAGTTCGGTCGAAGGTTCGACCGCTGAGGAGTTCGACTGCTGAGAGATCCGAAAAAGCTCGACTGAGGCCCGATTGAAGGACTTCGGCTGCTGGGCGATTCGGTCAAGGCTCGGTCGGCCGAAGTTCGGGACTACCGCTGAGGAGTTCAGGCGTCGAGTGATTCCGTTAAAGCTCGGCCGCTAAGTAGCTCGGCCGGCTGAAGGGGTTCGGTCTTGACGCTGGGAGTCCGAAGAAGCTCGACAGCTAACTAGTTCGGTCGGTTGAACGGGTTGGAAGAAGCTCGACCGCTGGGAGTTCGGCTGAAGCCCGTCTGCCGAAGCTCTTCTGCGACTACTGGTTGCATTAGGCTGGGCATCGAGCTAGACTTTGGCTGGAGCGGGATTTATCCCCAACACTAGCCCCCCCACTCTCGAGTTCGAAAATCGAAGGAAGGGAGTGCAGAAAAGGCGATTGCCGAAGTCTTCCTCTGAGCTTTGTGCTGGTCTAGGTCGAAGCTCGGGGGAGATCTCATCTCCGGCTTAAAGTTGACATCGAAGTTGAAGCCCGAGAAAGATCCCATTTCCAGTCGGGGTTGACACGGTTGCTTTCTCTAGCCAAGGTCGATGTTGAAGCTCTCTAGCCGAGGTTGACATGATAGCTTTCTCTAGCCAAGGTCGGTGCTCGCGTTAGGACGAGGTTCTCCTCCTGTTCCTAATCGAGGCTGGCTCGATCGCTCGGAAGAGATCTTATCTCTAGCCGAGGTTGTCAATGGTCTTCTCTCTAGCCGAGGTTGTCAACGGCCGCTCGGGAGAGATCTTATCTCTAGCCAAGGTTGACTCGGTCGCTTGGGAGAGATCTTACCTCTAGCCGAAGTTGATCCGGTTGCTCGGGAGAGATCTTATCTCTAGTCGAGGTTGATGATCGCGTTAGGAACGAGGTTCTCCTCCTGTTCCTAACGGGCTCATGATCGCTCGGAAGAGATCTTATCTCTAGCCGAGGTTGTCAACGGTCGCTCGGGAGAGATCTTATCCCTAGCCGAGGTTGACTCGGTTGCTCGGAAGAGATCTTATCTCCAGCCGAGGTTGATGCTCGCGTTAGGATGAGGTTCTCCTCCTATTCCTAACGGACTGTGGGGGCACATAAGGACCGCTGTCAAGGCCTCTCCCCCCATCTCGTCCTTTGTGAATGAGGCCTTCGCTCGGGAGAGATCTTATCTCTAGCCGAGGTTGACGCTCGTGTTAGGATGAGGTTCTCCTCCTGTTCCTAACCGAGGTTGTTCACGGTCGCTCGGGAGAGATCTTATCTCTAGCCGAGGTTGTCAACGGTCGCTCGGGAGAGATCTTATCTCTAGCCGAGGTTGACTCGATCGCTCGGGAGAGATCTTATCTCTAGCCGAGGTTGTCAACGGTCGCTCGGGAGAGATCTTATCTCTGGCCGAGGTTGATGCTCGCGTTAGGACGAGGTTCTCCTCCTGTTCCTAACGGATTATGGGGGCACATAAGGGCCGCTGTCAGGGCCTCTCCCCCCATCTCTCGTCCTTTGTGAACGAGGCCTTCGCTCGGGAGAGATCTTATCTCTAGCCGAGGTTGATGCTCGTGTTAGGACGAGGTCTTCCTCCTGTTTCTAACCGAGGTTGTTCACGGTTGCTCGGGAGAGATCTTATCTCTAGTCGAGGTTGTCAACGGTCGCTCGGAAGAGATCTTATCTCTAGCCGAGGTCGTCCTAATGCGGCAATCATTGACTGCTTGTTCCCTGTCATCGCATAGTTTTTGCATCCAGAAATAATATTATTTGGAAAGGAAGAATTTTATTGAAAGAAAGTTACTAGTGGCGCATCCCCAAATTCTGTATTTTAAGGTCGTGGTAGCGTTGTTCCTCCGCATTTCTTCGACGATAAGTCTCGGGGTGGATGACCTCCTCATGCTGGCCTCCTCAATTTGGTGCAAGCTCTTGTCGCTGAGAGACGGCGAATCGCTGACGCACCAAGCTCCTCCTAGGGGCAATGTGGATGACGCTGTAAGGTGGCCGACCTTCTTACGGTCTCTGGCTACGGCAGCACCGAGCTCCTTGCCGTCTCCGGCTATGGCAGCGCCCTTGACCGATCTTTTCCTGCTTCAGGCTGGTGCCGGAGGAATTTACCCAGCCGCCCCTTTCTGACGAGCTCCTCGATTTCATCTCTGAGCTGGATGCATTCCTCGGTGTCGTGGCCGTGGTCGCGATGGTAGAGGCAATACTTATTTCGATCACGCTTGTTTGGGGGAGACTGTAACCCTTCCGATCTCGGTAGCTGGTTCTTTACTTCGGTAAGAACCTGAGTTTGAGGAGCGTTGAGGGGGGCATAGTGGCGGAACCTTCCGGGAGGAGGGCTTCTTCGCGCCCCTCTGTCGGGGCGAGTTCGAGGAGTTTGAGCCCGGCTTCTTTCGGAGGGGGTCTGCGAGCACAGCCGAACTTCTCTCGGCTCTTCCTCGTCCGCCAGCCCCTCTCTTAGGGCTTCCTCGTCTTTCAACTTGAAGGCTTCTTCCGCACGGGCATATCTCTCAGCCCGAGCCAGCAGATCGGCGAAGTCCCTGGGATACTTTTTTTCTAGAGAGAATAGCAAGTTATTTTTCTGGAGGTCGCCCTTGAGTGTGGCCATCGCGATGGACTGGTCCAAGTCCCGGACCTCCAATGCCGCGGCGTTAAACCGGGTGACGTAAGCCCGGATGGATTCTCCTTGCTTCTGCTTGACGCTCATGAGAAAATCTGAACCTCGGCTCGGTCGTCGGCTGCTGATGAAGTGGGCCGCGAACCGACTGCCCATCTGATCGAAAGAGAAGATCGTACTTGACTTCAATGTCGAGTACCAGTTTCTTGCTGCTCCCTTTAAGGTAGATGGGAAGGCTCGGCACAACATGGTATCTGAAGCGCCGTGAAGCAGCATCATGGCACGGAAGGCCTCCAGGTGATCAACCGGATCAGAAGTTCCATCGTAGCTTTTCAGTTGAGGGAGCTCGAAGGTCATGGAATAGGTTCTTGCATAATTTGGAGAGAGAAGGGAGGTTCGGCATGGACGTCGGCATGATGGGCCGAGGTGACGCGGCCGAGCTCTTCGATACGTCGGTCCGTCTCCCGTAGTCTGCAATCGAGGGCATCGTTTTGACCGCAGATCTTGGGGTGCTTCCGACTACGAATGGGGAAGGTCTCCCCCAGAAGGGAATAGTGATTCGAACACGGATCCTCGGCCCTCTGTTTTCCCTTCTTCGGGGCGACCGATACGTTGGCCCTGGTACTCTTCCTTGGGGCCGATTTCCGACGTTCCAATGGTGGGTTTCCTGGTGGAGTCGCCATCGAAGGCTGCTGTATAGCCTGCAATGCCTCCGTGAGGCTACGGATCTGTCGGACAAGCAGGTCGAACTGCTCCACCTCCACCGTAGGTACAGGTGGAACCTGAGCTGCCGAGGCCGAAGTAGGAGTCGAAGCAGGAACAGACGGATCTGGATGGGATCGGGCCACGGAGGCCGCCGAGCGCCGTGTCGAAGCTCTCCTGGGAGGCATTTTTTCTTCAGAAGAGAAAAGAAAGATCTCCAAAGAGGGAAGAGAAAAATCGTCGAGCACTCCTTTAAGAATAAGGGACCCTCAGAGGTTCGAGGGCCCTTCTTCTAGCGCCAATCTGTTGGTGCAGAAACTGATCGTCGCCGGAGGCTGCTGGAGTCGAGGCCGCTGAGGTCACCGTCGGGGACCTGCAAAATAGAGTTCCATCCGAAGTCGGTGGGGGGTGGCTCCGGCAGGACCCTCCGACGCTCAAGTCAGCTCTAGCCAAAAGAAATGAAGTGCTCGGAATGAGTTCTGGAGCTTAGAGAAGAAGAGGAGAACTTAGAGATCAGAGAGATTAGAGTTAGCGTATCTGGAGGGGCCCTTTTTATAGCGGAGCTTGATGACGACAGCTGCAGCCGGGTGCTGGTGGGCCGCTCGAATTCGGCGGAGCCAGTCTCACGGAAAGGTGCCGTGTGCGGCGGGTTGATGGTGACAGCCATCGCCGCCTCATAGCGGATCGCTATCACTCGCGGTGGACTGATGGTGATGGCTGTAGAGCTTACGGCGGACTGATGGTGATGGCCGCAGAGCCAGCCGAATGAAGGGTTGAAGGCCTTCGTCGTGTGCCCATTTTGGAGGAGTTCGGGCTCCTGAAGAGGAAGCTTGGAGGGAGTTCGGCTCCTATAGGCATCTGGCCGGAGGCATGCAGCTAAGGCTCGGCCGCTGGAGAGTTCGGTAGGAGCTCGGTTGGTCGAAGTTCAACCGTTGAGGAGTTCGACCGCTGAGAGGTCCGAAAAAGCTCGGCTGAGGCCCGATTGAAGGACTTCGGCTGCTGGGCGGTTCGGTCAAGGCTCGGTCGGCCGAAGTTTGGGACGACCGCTGAGGAGTTCGGGCGTCGAGTGATTCCGTTAAAGCTCGGCCGCTCGGAGTCCAAGGAGCTCGACCGGTTGAAGAGGTTCGGTCTTGATGCTGGGAGTTCGAAGAAGCTCGGCAGCTAACTAGTTCGGCCGGCTGAACAGGTTTGAAAAAGTTCGGCCACTGAAAGTTTGGCTGAAGCCCGTTTGTCGAAGCTCTTCTGCGGCTACTAGTTGTATTAGGCTGGGCATCGAGCTAAACTTTGATTGGAGCAAAATTTATCACCAACACTGAGGAAGTTAGGAAGCAGGGAAATCGACTCTACGGGCCATGGATGGTTGTTTCGAGGGTTCCCATGGAGCCGACGACAGGGATGGGTGGCAAAGCTCCCGCAAGGCCAGAAGGCAGGCCTGATGGTCGGGATGAGGACAAAATGGCCAATCAAAAAAATGACAAATTTGATGCCTGGCAGCCCGTAACGAGTGCCGCTACTGGCAGAAGAGCAGGACCTCAAGTGGATCAGAGGACGACAGGCACTCTCCTTTTAAGGTGGCCACTTCGTCCCGCTTTGTCGTGCTACAAGACGAGGACTTGGAGGACTCTGCGATGGATATACGGGGAATTGAATCGGACGCCTCTCCGATGACTGGGGTGGTTCTTGGTAATCCTGCTACGAAGGCGATCATTAGAGATAAAAGAAAAAGGCCCATCTATACGGACCAGCCCAGGCAGGATAGTCCCTCACCCCCACGGCCAGAGCCCAAAATACTCGTGGTTGCCGAGGAAAACATGGATGAAGTTAATGACATTGACATTTGCGGATTAAGGGAGCGAAAGCTCTCCCATTCTATAAGGGGTGAGCCAATTGTTGTTAAAAGGGCTGACCCCATCCCGTTCGTGCTGGCTAGTTCACTCCATCCCTCAACTTCATATACCATGCTTCTTGAAGGAAAGGATACTGAGCTCACCATGGAAGACCAACATCATGTGATTTCTTTGATAAGCGACAGGCCAAAATCCCCTCCTGATGCTAGCCATACTACTTTGATAAGCGATAGGCGGGGATCATCATGAGCTCTCTTGTGGGGAGGTGTCGATGGTGACCATGACAACCCAGGTTCAGGATGGAAATGGGATCCTGGAGACCGTCAGATCCAATTCTGATGGCAATGCAGCTGTTGCTCAGGTAACTCCCGTCCCTCTTTCAATTCATAATGAATGTGATCGTGTGGAATTGTAGAGGTGCTGGCAAGCCCTCTTTTCTCAATAATTTTCATGATAATGTCCGCAAGCATAAACCGGATTTGATCATCTTCTGGAAACTAGACTGTCTGGAAATTCGATTTTGGCTTTTCATCGAGCAGTCGGTCAACAATGGCACTTGTTTAATATTCCCTCTGAGGGTTTGTCTGGTGGTCTCGTCATCCTGTGGAGGAAATGTATCAATCATATTGATTTTTTTAGCAACAACAGCCAATTGGCTGTTGGAGTTATCAGTGTGAGTGGTATGCAGCCTTGGGTGATCGACGTAACCTATGCCAGTACATGTTATAGAAAGAGACGGGAAGTTTGGGAGTTGATCACGGCTTGCATTTCTTTGAGGTATCCTGTGCTGGTGATTGGAGATTTTAACGTGATTTCTTCTTCCAACGAAAAATTGGGGGGTAAGAACTTTACTGCAACAACTGAGATCAAGGAATTCCGTGATTTTATTCGGTCTAATGCTCTTGTGGATTTAGGATACTCTGGAAGCCCCTACACATGGTGTAACAACAGAGACGGCAGCGCTAGAAATTGGGAGCGGTTGGATAGAGGCTTGGCTACAACTGATTGGATCGGAGCATTTCCGGAATCTAATATTACTCACCTCCCGAGAATTGGATCTAACCACTGCCCCCTACTTCTCAAAGTTCTTGTCAACTGTGATCAACAACCCCGAACTCCTTTCAGATTTCATAAATTTTTGCTATCTGTTCATGGAATAAGGGAGGTTGTGCGAAGAGCTATTCGCATTCTTCGTCTCCTCCGGAATAATACTCGTCAGGCTCTGCAAAAATGGAATAGAGAGTATATTGGCAACTTATTTGACAAGGCTAAGTGGATGGAGGATCAAATTCAATGGCTAAAGAATGAAGACATTAAATGTGCTGGAAGGAATGCTCACATCTAGAGCGCCCTTTCGAGGAAGATCTCTGAGCATATCCGGGTTCTTAAGCTCCAAGAAATTTATTGGTGCCAGAAATCTCGCAACAGGTGGCTCAATGATGGTGATCTCAATACTGCCTTTTTCCACCAATCTACCATTATGCGTCGGAGAAAGAATAGAATCAACTCTATCAACAAGTTAGATGGACAACTTACTACTGATACCAAAAAAATTACTGATACAATCCTTCACTACTTGAATAGCCATTGGAACAATCATCAGCAATGTCCTGGTATCGAGCTGCCCTCAATCCAAACAAGAGTTAGCCTAATGCAAAATCAGGTTTTGCTGAATCCTATCATGGATGATGAAATCATTGAGGCTCTTTCCCAGATGCAATCAGATCGAGCTCCTGGTCCCTCGGGATTCCAACCATTGTTCTTCAAATATTTCTGGTCCACCATTAGAAATGAAGTTCTTGCTGCAATCCAAGAAGCTTTTAGCTTGGGAAAAATGCCACCTACATTGTTCGTATTCCTAAGAAAGAAAATCCTAGGGATGTGCTGGACTACAGACCAATTAGCCTTTGCAACGCCCTTTACAAGTTGGTGGCAAAGTTGTTGGTCAATCGTCTCAAACCCCTCATCCCTAACCTTGTCTCAGTAGAACAGGGTGCCTTTGTGCCAGCTAGGAACATCTCGGAGAATATCATGGTTGCACAGGAAATTTTTCATTCCATGAGTAGAGCCTCGCCTCACAAATCCCTCATGATCATTAAGGCAGATGTGGAGAAGGCTTATGATAGAATGTCTTGGAAATTCGTTGAAGTGGTCCTACGCCACTACGAATTCCATTCTACATTCATTAGATGGATTATGACTTGTGTAACTCATCCTTGCTTCTCTGTCATTGTGAATGGCACTCCATCAGATTGGGTCACGTCCTCAGGTGGTCTTCGATAGGGGTGCCCTCTCTCCCCCTTTCTTTTCATTTTATGTTCTGATATGTTGTCTAGATCTTTGCAGCATCTTACTGAAATTGGAGGACTCCGAGCTTATGAACCAACTAATAGTGGTTTATCAATCTCTCACCTTATGTTTGCTAATGATTTACTCCTGGTAGCTCGTGCAACCACACGGAATGTTCGAATTCTTAAACAAACCTTGATGAAATACCGTATTCAGTCTGATCAACAAATCAACATAAATAAATCCCATGTCAGCTTTAGTGAGAGGATTAACATTCAAACCAAGCAACAAATTATGAATATTCTCTCAATCCCTCTACATGAAGGTGTTTGGTATTATCTTGGGGTGCTCTTATCTGCTACCACCCTCAAACGGTAGGCCTTCAATCCATTTTTCGATCGCATTCACAAAAAATTTTGTTGGAGATAAATTCCGCTCCCGCCAAAATCCAGCCTGATGCTTAGCCTAAAGCAATCAATAATCACGGAAGAGCTTCGATCAGCGGTCGGACCACAGTCGAACTCTTCCAGCGGTCAAACCTTAGTTGAACTTCTTCAGCCGGTCGAACTTTTTCAGTGGCTGAATTTCAGCCGAACTCCTCCAGAAGTCGAATTCTTGCCCTATTCCTCTGGAAGCCGAACTCGTTCCGAACTCCTTCAATCAGATTTCTATAGGAGTCGAACTTCTTTCATATTTTTCCTTCAGATGGATTTCTTCAGGAGCCAAATTTTTTCTGGATTCCTCCTTCAGACAAATTTCTATATGCGCCAAACTCCTTCCGCATTCCTTCTTCAGTCGAATTTATATAGGAGCTAAACTCCTTCCAAATTTCTCCTTTAGTCGGACTCTTTAGGAGCAAAACTTCTTTATCGAGCAAAACTCCTTCCGAACTCCTTCTTTAGTCAGATTTCTACAGGAGCCGAACTCCTTCCGGATTTCTACAGAAGCCGAACTTCTTCTGGATTTCTCCTTCAGTTGGACTCTTTCGGGAGTCGAACTCCTCCTTCAGTTGAATTTCTACAGGAGTCAAACTCCTTCCATATTTCTCCTTTAAACGGACTCCTTCATGAGCCGAACTCCTTTCGAACTTCTTCTTCAGTCGGATTTCTACAGGATGCGAACTTCTTCCATATTTCTCCTTCAGACGGATTTCTTCAGGAGCCGAACTCCTTCCGAATTTCTCCTACAGTCGGATTTCTATGGAAGTTGAACTCCTTTCGAACTTCTTCAGTCGGATTTCTACTAAAGACGAACTCCTTCTAGACTCCTCCTTCAGTCGGATTCCTTCAGGAGTTGAACTCCTTCCAGATTTTTTCTTCAGTCATATTCCTTCAGGAGCCGAACTCCTTTCGGACACCTCCTTCAGTCAAGTTCCTTCATAAGCCAAACTCCTTCCGAACATCCTCCTCGATCGAATTTCTTCAGGAGTCGAACTCGTTCCAGATTCCTCCTTCGGTCAAGTTTTTTCGGGAGCCGAACTCCTTTCAGATATCTTCTTCAGTCGAGTTTCTTCAAGAGTCAAACTCCTTCAGAATTTTTTCTTCAGTTAAGTTCTTCCAGGAGCTGAACTCTTTTTGGATTACTCTTACAGTCGGACTCCTCCAACCCAGTCGAATTTCGAACACATGCTTCCACCAGATAGCATGGCTGTCATTATCGATCTGACAATACCTCTCTCTTCATAACAAACTCCATGCGGCCCACGATCAGACGGTATGGCTATCATTATCAATCGGCAATATCTCTTTCTTCATAACAAACCTCATGCAGCCCACGACCAGACGACATGGCTATCATTATCAGTCTGACAACACATCTCTCTTCGTAGCAAACTCCACACGGCCCACTATCGGATGGTATGGCTGTCATCATCAATCTGGTATCGGCTCCGTCTATAAAAAGAAACCCTCTAGATACATTTTTTAGAAGCTCTCTTCTTCTTTTCAAAATCTTGCAGAATTTTTTTCTGAGCACTCCATTTCTATTGGTCAGAAGAGCTGACTTGATCGTCGGAGGGTCCTGCCGAAGCTACCACCACCGACTTCGGATGGAACTTTATTTTGCAGGTCACCGATGGCGATCCCATCTTCCTCGACTCCAGCTCGATCCGACGTCAATCAGATTCTGCACCAACAAAATTGGCGCTAGAGCAAGGGCCCTCTATTTCTGAAGTTCTCTTGTTCTTAAAGGAGTACTCAGCAGCGATCTCTCTTCTTCCTCTATAGAGATCTCTCTTCTTTCTCTCTAGAATTCTTTTTCCAAAAAAAATACATTCTAGGAAGGCTTCGATCTGGCGATCAACAGCCTCTACAGCCAGATTCCGTCCAGACCTATCCGCTCTCGCTTCAGTCCTGGCAACTCAGGCTCTACCTACAGCCATGGTGGATGCAGAGCAGTTCAACCTGCTGGTCCAGTAGGTTCGCGGTCTCATGGAGGTGATGCAGGCCATACATCGGTAGGCTCCAACACTAGTTCGATCAGAGCAGACTTCTTCAGAGCCCTATGGTTCAATCTGAGAATGGCCGACTTAGGCTATCCGACCTCTGATCTCCAGAAAAAGAAAGCAGAGGTTGGAGGGCCCCTGCTCAGATCATGACTTGACCCAGAAGGAAGTTTCACATCCGTTTCATCAAAAAATCCTGAAAATCAATGACCATGAAGATCTCCTGGATCAAAGGCTCCTAGAAATGAGCCGACGAATCGAAGAGCTCCGTCATACTTCCTCCTCATATAGTAATGATATTTGCACTGATCCTCCTTTTTCTCAAAAGATTATACAGAAATCGATCCCATCGAACTTTAAGCTCCCGTAGTTTGAGAGTTACGATGGGACCACCAATCCGATCGATCATCTAGAGGCCTTTCGGACAATGATGTTGCTCCACGATGAGCTAGACACTATTTTGTGTCAGACTTTCTAGTCCACCCTTAAGGGAGCTATCAGAAATTGGTATTCGACATTTAAGCCGGATACCATCTTTTTCTTTGATCAGATGAGCCATCAGCTTGTAGCTCACTTCGTCAGCAGTCGACGTCCGCACCGAGGTTCAGATTTTCTGATGACCATCAAGCAGAATGAGGGAAAATCCATCCAGACTTATGTCATCCGATTTAATTCTACTGCATTGGAGGTCCGAAATCTGGATCAATCAGTCACCATAGCCACACTCAAGGGCGGCCTTCAGAAGAATGATTTGTTGTTCTTCCTAAAAAAGAAGTACCCCAAGGATTTTGCCGATATACTAGCTCGGACTGAAGGGTATGCCCGAGCTGAAAAGGCCTTTAAGGCCAAGGATGATGAAGTCTTTAGTGAGCGATGAGTCGG
Source organism: Cocos nucifera (assembly GCA_006176705.1). Classification (NCBI taxonomy): domain Eukaryota; kingdom Viridiplantae; phylum Streptophyta; class Magnoliopsida; order Arecales; family Arecaceae; genus Cocos; species Cocos nucifera. The sequence continues at coordinate 329,955 of QRFJ01001671.1, read as the reverse complement.
TGAGCCGGGCAGACCTGTCGAGGAAGAAAAGTCGAGTGAAGCTCGATCGTGCTCCCAAACTTTCTTTGAGCGCAAGCGAGCACAAACTCCTCCCCAGGCTCGAAAGTAGGGAAGCTCTGACAGAAAGGCGTGGCGGGGTTCTTCCTAACGAAGATTTCATAACTACACCTCTCTCAATGCTTCGAAAACTCAAGTGCTGATGAAAATCAGGAAGCAACTGCCGAGATCAAAAAGAATGCATTCTCACCCCAGTAAGTGCAATCCTAACAAATTCTATCTTTATCATCGTGACCATGGTTACGACACTGAGGAGTGTATCTAACTCCAAGATGAGATCGAGAAGCTCATCAGGTGGGACAGACTTGGCCGATTTCTACGACGACGGTCTGAAGGATGGAAAGATCGATCGAGGGCATTGTCGTAGCCTGAACCATCAAAGGAGGAGGATCAACAAGTAGATTGGCCATCTCTCGGCATCATCAATACTATCTCGAAGAAACTTCGACGAGGAGAGGCCAGCGAATCTGAGGGATCAGTGAAAAGGCAGAGGATTGAAGAACCCACAACCTTCACTGAGGCAGATGCTCAGGGGGTCTAGTTTTCACATAATGACGTGATTGTAATCTCTTTAAATATTGTCGACTATGATATACGCCACATTTTGGTAGATAATGGAAGCTCGACTGATGTTTTATTTTATAATGCTTTTTCGAAAATGTCCTTACTCAATAACCATCTAGGATCGATGAACTTCCCATTGGTAGGCTTTACTGACGATGTCGTACCAGTTGAGGGCATAATGACCTTGGCTATGACTGCAGGGCAACGTCCAAAGCTGGCTAAGGCATAGGTCGATTTTTTAATCGTAAAGACTTCATCTGCCTATAATGCTATTCTCGGTCGACCTAATCTAAATGCACTTCAGACAGTAGTATTAACTTATTATTTGAAGATGAAGTTTTCGACAAATCACGGGATCGGAGAGGTCAGGAGAGATCAAACTCTGGCAAGGCACTGCTACTCAATCGCCCTGCATAAGAAAGAATAGTCCGACCCTTATCCTGTTGATGGGTTGGATGTCCGCAATGACCTCACTGAGGAGTAGGATGAGCCTATGGAGGACCTTGTATCTGTGCCCTTAAACGATGAAAATGTAGAGCACGCAGTACAGATCGGCTCCAACTTGTGGGATGAGGCTCGAAAGCAACTCATCGCCTTCCTCAGAAAGAATGCAGACGTCTTCACCTGGGCTCCAAAGGATATGTCAGAAATTGACATCGAGGTCATGGAACATCCGCTGGCCGTTGATCCGAAACATCGGTCGATAAAAGAGAAAATGCGCAACCACGCTCCAGAGAGGCAGAAAGCAATCATCGAAGAAATAGACAAGCTCCTCAAAGCTGGATTCATCTAAAAAGTTAACTATCCGACCTGGATCTCAAATATAATCCTCATCAAAAAGATAAACAACAAGTGGAGGATGTGTATAGACTTCAAAAAGCTGAACAAGACCTGTCCAAAAGACAGCTATTCTCTACCCAGGATTGATCAACTGATAGATACAACCTCGGGCCACGAGCTCCTCACCTTCATGGATGCCTTCTTCGGTTATAACCAGATACAGATGGCATCGGAGGATGAGGAGAAAACTGCTTTTGTTACTGACCGTGGTCTGTATTGTTACAGAGTTATGCCCTTTGGACTCAAAAATATAGGAGCAACGTACCAACATCTGATCAATAAGATCTTCAAGGAGTAGATCGACCGCAACATGGAGGTGTACGTGGATGACATGCTCGTCAAAAGTCGAGCTTCTATAAACCACCTCACCGATCTCGAAGAGACCTTCAGCGTACTCAGGAAGCACAAGATGAAGCTAAACTCGACTAAGTGCACCTTTGGTGTGACCTCTGAGAAGTTTCTGAGGTTTATGGTGTCAAGATGCGGGATTGAAGTAAATTCAAAAAAAATTCGAGCTATTCAGAAGATGATTGCTCCAAAAATAATCAAAGAAGTGAAAAAATGGCATCCCTAAATCGCTTCATCTCGAGATCGATCGAGCGATGCATATCTTTTTTCAAGTTCTCAGGCAACCAAAAAACTTCTGCTAGACGATGGAGTGTCAATGGACATTTAAGAAGCTTAAAAACTACCTCGACTCACCTCCACTACTGGTAAAGCTCGAATCCGAAGAAGAATTATTTCTGTACCTAGCAGTCTTCCTAACGACCTCGACAGTAGTCTTGGTCAAGGAAGAAGCTAAGATGCAGTGATCGATCTACTACGTAAGTCAGATCCTGAGAGATGACAAGATCAGATACTCTAGACTAGAAAAATTGACTTACTCTCTTCTAATTATTGCCAGAAGACTCCGATCTTACTTTCAGGGGCACACCATAATGATCCTCATAGACCAACCAATAAAAGCAATCCTTCATCGAACGGACGCTTCCAAAAGAATCGCAAAATGGACAATCGAGCTCACGAAATTTGACATCAACTATCGACCCCGACCATCGATCAAAGCTTAGATATTGGTAGATTTTGTAGTAGAATGTACCATTTCAGTTGAAGCCGAGCTTGAATAGAATGAGATCGGCACTCTACTGTCGCAACCAAGCCTCTCCGAGGAGAGTGCCGACATTTTCGAAGGCTTTTGGATTCTGTACGTGGATGGTTCGTCTAACTCCACTGGAGTAGGTGCGGAGTTAGTCTTAGTCAGTCCTGAGGGAGTCGTCGTCGAGTACACGCTATGCTTCGAATTTTTCATGACTAATAATGGGGCTGAGTATGAAGCGCTGATCGTCGGATTAAAAATAACAAGAAAATTAAAAGTAGATCGACTCCAAGTCTATAGTGATTTTTAATTAGTGGTCAGTCAAGTTAGTGGCAACTATGAAGCATAAGAGGAGAGTATGATGAAATATCTTAAGAAAGTAAAGAATTTGACTCTAGCCTTCGATAGTTTTGGCATTCGATAGATTTCGAGGGCAAAAAATATAAGAGCCGACCTCCTCTCTAAATTGGCCACATTAGCCCTAACCGAGCTATCCAAAGAAGTATTTTTTGAGACTCTGAAATGCCCAAGCTTAGAGGAATCATAGGTCATTATGCAAACGGAGCTTGAGCCAAGCTAGATTGATCCGTTGATTGCCTACCTCAAGGAGGAAGTTCTTCCTCGTGATCCGAAAGAAGCTCGAAAACTCAGAAATCAAGCCTTCCGATACGTTTTGTACGAGGACAAGTTGTATAAGAGATCGTATTCGCTACCGCTGCTGAGATATCTCCGATCTTTAGAGGCTGACTTTGCATTATGGAAAGTGTATGAGAAAATTATGGAAGTCACGTAGGAGCCATATCTCTGTCATAAAAACTATTTCGACAAGGATATTATTGGTCGATCTTGTACCATAATTCTATGAAATATATCAAGAAATATGGCCGCTGTCAGAAGAATGCAAACATACAAAGACAGTCGGCCTTCGAGCTTACTCCACTAAGCGCACCTTGGTCATTTGCGCGGTGGAAAATGGACATACTTGGCTCTTTTTCGATGGCATTCGAACAGCAAAAGTTTCTCTTAATCGCGATCGACTACTTCGTCAAATGGATCAAAGCCAAACTACTAGCAAAAATTACCGAGGCCAAGGTATAGAACTTCATCTGAAAGTCAATAGTCTATCGGTTTGGTTTTTTTCGAGCTCTCATAACAGATAATGGATGATAGTTCGCTGGGACGAGATTCGCTGAGTTCTGCAAAGACCTAAATATCTTCCATCACTTCACATCGGTAGCTCATCCACAGACAAATAGGGAAGCTAAAGTGACCAACCAAACTCTGCTGCAAGACATCAAGATGAGGCTCAATAGAGCAAAGAGGGTCTGGGTGGATGAACTCTACCACGTCCTCTGGACGTACCGAACTACTCAAAGGTTGCCGACTGAAAAAACATCATTCATCTTAGCCTTTGGAATGGAGGCAGTCATACCAATCGAGCTTAAACTCCCATCAGCATGGGTCGTGGCTTTCAATGAGCAGCATAACCTGCAGGACCTTAGAGCCAACCTCAATCTGCTGAAAAAAAAAAAAAAAAAAAGCCCAAGTTCGGATGGCGGCCTACAGGCGAAGGGTGGCCCGATATTCTAACTCCAAAGTCAAAAGTAAAACGTTCAAAGTGAGAAACTTAGTGCTTCGGCGAGCTGCCATCTTTCAGCCTCAAAGCTAGAAAAAATTTGCCCCAAATTGGGAAAGCTCGTATGAAGTGGTGAAGGTCATCTGACCCAAAACTTATCGTCTGAAGGAGCTTGGAGGACCAATGCTCCCACGATCTTAGAACTCAGAAAATCTGAGGATGTACTATCAGTAATTTTTTCATAATAAAACTCCTTCATTTCAACATTGTTGTTTCTTGGTGCAAATATTATGTGATGACAGGAAAGAAGCAATTAAAAGTGGCCATGTTAGGAACAGAAGGAGAACCTCATCCTAACGTGAGCAAAATCGAAGACCTCATTCATTTTAGATGAGATGGGGGGAGAGGCCCTGACAACGGTCCTTATGTGCCCCCATAATCCATTAGGAATAGGAGGAGAACCTCGTCCTAACGTGAGCAAAGTCGAAGGTCTTGTTCATTTTAGATGAGACGGGGAGAGAGGCTCTGACAACAGTCCTTATGTGCCCCCACAATCCATTAAAAATAGGAGGAGAACCTCGTCCTAACATGAGCAAAGTCGAAGGCCTCATTCATTTTAGATGAGGTGAGAGGAGAGGCCCCGACAACGGTCTTATTATGCCCAACTTCAACAGGAGATAAGATTTTCTTCAACCTCAGTTGGAGATAAGATCCCCTCCGAGCTCCAACATCAACTTCAATAGGAGATAAGATCTCCTTCAACCTCGGCTGGAGATAAGATCTTCTCTGAGCTTCCACTTCAACGATAATCTCGGCTGAAAAAAAGATCTCCTCCGAGCATCAACGTCAACCTCGATTGGAGATAAGATCTTTCCCGAGCTCCAACTTCAACATCAATAGGAGACAGGATCTCCTTCAACCTCGGTTGGAGATAAGACCTCCCTCAAGCTTCAACATCTACGTCAATAGGAGATAAGATCTCCTTCAACCTCGGTTGGAGGCAAGATCTCCTTCGAGCTTCAACGTCTATATCAACAGGAGATAAGATCTCCTTCAACCTTGGCTGAAAATAAGATCTCCTTCGAGCTTCAACGTCTATGTCAACAGGAGATAAGATCTTCTTCAATCTCGACTGAAGATAAGATCTCCTCCAAGCTTCAACTTCAATAAAAGATAAGATCTCCTTCAACCTCGACTGAAGATAAGATCTCCTCCGAGCTCCAACATCAACTTCAACAGGAAATAAGATCTCCTTCAACCTCGACTGGAGATAAGATCTCCTCCAAGCTTCTACAACAACAGGAGATAAGATCTCCTTCAACCTTGGCTGGAGACAAGATCTTCCCCAAGCTTCAACGTCTACGTCAACAGAAGATGAGATCTTCAACCTCGATTGGAGACAAGATCTTCCTTGAGCCTCAACTTCAACTTCAATCTCAGTTGGAGATAAGATCTTCTACGAGCTTCAACCGTAACATCAATAGGAGACAAGATCTTCTTGGACCTTGACTGCAAACAAGATCTCCCCCGAGCTTCCACTTCAACATCAACCTCGACTGGAGATAAGATCTCTTCCGAGCTTCAACCTCAACGGATGCAGAGCCCGAAAAATGACTTCGGCAGTCGCTTTTTTGTACTCTCTTTCTTTGAATTTCGAACTCAGAAGTGGAGAGACTATTGTTATGGATAAATCCCACTTCCATCGAAGTTCAGTCTGATGCTTAGCCTAAAGTAACCGATAATCATGGAAGAGCTTCGATCAGCAGTCGGACCATAGCCAAACTTCTTCAACCGATCAAACTTTTTCAGCAGCTGAATTTTAGCCGAACTCCTCCAAAAGCCAAATTCCTACCGTATTCCTCCAGGAGCCGAACTCCTTCCGGACTCCTCCTTCAGTCGAATTTTTATAGGAGTCGAACTCCTTCCGTATTTCTTCTTCAAATAGATTTTTTCAGGAGCCGAACTTCTTTCAAATTTCTTCTTCAGACGAATTTCTACAGAAGCCGAACTTCTTTTGAATTTCTCCTTCAGTCGAACTCCTTCAGGAGTTGAACTCCTTTCGGATTCCTTCTTCAATCAGATTTCTATAGGAACCGAACTCCTTCCAGAATTTTTTTCAGTCGGACTCCTTCAGGAGCCAAACTCCTTCCGAACTTCTCCTTCAGTCAGATTTCTATGAAAGCCAAACTTCTTCCGAATTTCTATAGGAGCCGAACTCCTTTCGAATTTCTCCTTCAATCGGACTCCTTCAAAAGCTGAACTCCTTTTGGACTCTTTCTTCAGTCGAATTTCTACAGGAGTCAAACTTCTTCCGTATTTCTCCTTCAAACGGACTTCTTCAAAAGCCGAACTCCTTTCGGACTCCTCTTTCAGTCGAATTTCTACAGGAGTCAAACTCCTTCCATATTTCTCCTCTAGATGGATTTCTTCAAAAGCCGAACTTCTTTCGAATTTTTTCTACAGTCGGATTTCTACGAGAGCCAAACTCCTTTCGGACTCCTCCTTCAGTCGAATTTCTACTGAAGATGAACTCCTTCTGGACTCCTCCTTCAGTCGGATTTCTTCAGGGCCGAACTCCTTTCAGATTCCTCCTTCAGTCATATTCCTCTAGGAGTCGAACTCCATCCGAACATCTCCTCCACTTGAATTTCTTCAGAAGCCAAACTCCTTCCGGACATCTTCCTCGATCGAATTCCTTCAGGAGCCGAACTTCTTCCAAATTTCTCCGTCGGTCAAGTTCCTCCAAAAGTCGAACACCTTTCGGATATCTCCTTCGGTCGAGTTCCTTCAGAAGTTGAACTCCTTCAAAATTCCTCCTTCAGTCGGATTTCTATAGGAGCTGAACTTCTTTCGAATTTTTCTTCAATCGGACTCCTTCAGGAGCCAAACTCCTTCCGAACTTCTCCTTCAGTCGAATTTCTATGGAAGCCGAACTCCTTCCAAATTTCTCCTTCAGTCGGACTCCTTCAGGAGCCAAACTTCTTTCGAACTTCTCCTTCAGTCGAATTTCTATAGAAGTCGAATACCTTCCGCATTTCTCCTTTAGACGGACTCCTTCAAGAGTCAAACTCCTTCTGGACTCCTCCTTCAGTCGGCTTTCTATAGGAGTCGAACTTCTTTCATATTTCTTCTTCAGACGAATTTCTTTAGGAGTCGAACTTCTTTCGAATTTCTCCTACAGTCGAATTTCTACAGGAACTGAACTCCTTCCGGACTCATTCTTCAGTCGAATTTCTACTGAAGATGAATTTCTTCTGAACTCCTTCAATCGGATTCCTCCAGGAGCCGAACTTCTTCCAAATTCCGTCTTCAGTCGTATTCCTCTAGGATCTAAACTTCATCCGGACATCTCCTCTAGTCGAATTTCTTCAAAAGCCGAACTCCTTTCGGACACCTTCTTCAGTCGAGTTCCTTCAGGAGTCGAACTCCTTTCGGACATCCCCCTCGATCGGATTCCTTCAGGAGCCGAACTCCTTTTAGATTTCTCTTTCGATCAAGTTCCTCCAAGAGCCGAACTCCTTCCAGACATCTCCTTCAGTCGAGTTCTTCTAGAAGCCAAACTCCTTCGAAATTTCTCCTTCAGTCAAGTTTCTCTAGGAGCCGAACTCCTTTCGGATTACTCTTGCAATCGGACTCCTCCATTTCAATCGAATTTCGAACACATGCTTCCACCAAACGACATGGCCGCCATTATCGGTCTGGCAATACCTCTCTCTCCATAATAAATCTCATGCGGCCCACGATCAGACGGTATGCTGTCATTATCAGTCTAGCAATATCTCTCTCTCTGTAACAAATCTCATGTGGCCCACAACCAGATGGTATGGCTGTCATTATCAGTCTGATGATACCTCTCTCCGTAGCAAATCTCATGCGGCCCATTACCGAACGGTATGGCTGTCACCATCAATCTGCTACCGACTCCGTCTATAAAAAGAGACCCTCTAGATACGTTTTATGAAAGCTCTTTTCTTCTTTCCAAAATTCTGCCGAACTCTTTTTTGAGCACTTCATTTCTATTGGCCAGAAGAGCTGACTTGATCGTCGGAGGGTCCTGCTGGAGCCACCACCATCGATTCCGGACGGAACTTTATTTTGCAGGTCATCGACGGCGACCTCGTCTTCCTCGACTCCAGTTCAATCCGACGTCAATCAGATTCTGCACCAACAAGCTTGATGCATGAAAGTTGAAGCATCTTTCTCAAGCTAGTCGTATCACTCTTATCCAATCTATTTTGAACTCCACTTATATTTACTTTCTTACAAACACTCATGTCCCCATGTCAGTTATTCATGAGATTGAGCGGATTTTAAATCCTTTCTTTGGGGCCATGAGCCGGGGGAGAGGAAGCTGCATTTGATCTCTTGGAATACCATTTGCCGTCCAAAGAACAAGGGTGGCCTGGGACTTCATTCTCTTAGAATAAGGCAGCAAGGTTTGATGAGTAAAGCAGCTGGGAGTTTGTTGATTAATAAGAATTCATTATGGGCAAGAGTTATCGCTGCTAAATACCACTTTAAAAATTGGGACGCTGCTGGTAGTAGGAGGGGTGCTTCACCTCTTTGGCGTGCCATCTGCTCCTTTGCCAAGTGGGTGCAATATGGCTTCAAATGGCACATTGGAGATGGCACCAATATAAGCACGCCGTCCGATCCCTGGCTTGATGAAATTCCTTTGAATAGGAGTGTTGTTCCAATAAATAGTGCATCTCTTGATGACTGGAAGGTGGCTCATCTCCTTACGAATACCGGTAGGTGGAATGTGCGGGTGCTTAGAAGTATCTTTTCTGATGATTTGCTTCATAAGATATTATCCATCCCTCTCCCCAAAAATCAATGCAATGACCACTTAGTGTGGAAGCACCATCGTGGTCCTACAATTCGGGTCAAAGAGATCTACAGCCAGATTTTATTTTGTCAGGACAATGATGTTCGGCTTAGGTTGGATTGGATTTGGAAACTCCCTGTTGCTCCTGGGGTAAAGGTCTTCTGGTGGAAGCTTTGTTGGGGTCGTCTTCCCTGCAAAACACTTCTTGTCTCTAGAAATATTCTTCATCAAGAACCAACTTGTGATCTCTGTATGGTGACCGATGAGAACCTGGAACACCGTCTTTTCTCCTGCCCACAGGTTCATCCGATTTGGGTAACCTTAAATCAAACACATCTTGCTTATCATCCTGTCAACTCGTTGGAGCATATTATTGATCTATTGGCATCTATCATGATATCCAGCCAACAGAAATCCATGATTCGTTACATACCGTGGAGTATTTGGAACTCAAGGAGTAGTCACCTCTTCCAAGGATCACAGCATTCCCATTCTAAAATTCTATCTTCAGCTCTTTGGCGTGCCTTTCCATCTTCAGCTCTGCGAAGATTGCATCCTTGACTAATGATACACAAGACTGGGTTACCGGCGGCTCTGTGAGCCCCGTCCAATCGTCTCCTGCCTCTGTGTATTGGGTACCCCCTCCCTGTGATCTTGTCGAGATTAACTTTGATGCATCTTGGGTGGCTGGCAGATCTGGTCTTGGTTACGTTATCCAGGATCATTATGGGGTTGTTCTATATGCAGAATCCAGTACTTCTTATGCTTCTTCCGTGCTGGAGGCTGAATTACAAGCTGCCTGGCGAGCAGCAATCTATTCACTCGGTTATGCACGCATATAGCTAGAGGGCGACTCTTTGACCGTCATCAATTGGATCAAGGCTCATATTAACCAACAATTTTTTTCACTTAAACAATATTTCCACTCTGCCTCTATTGTCTGATATTATCCACTGCTGCTCGATGTTAGATGCATTCAGAGTCTCCCATACCCTTCGTGAAGCCAATCGATCGGTGGATCGTCTCGCAGGTCTTCTCTATCATCATGAATTTGCTTCAACATCCCTGCTTTCACCTTTTATCCATTCCATTGTATTCGCTGATTTTGTTGGCACTTTGTTTCTTAGGTGCTAGTTTATTTTAAGCATCCTTTTGTTTCTTTGGGCTTTGTCGCTCTCATGTACCAAAAAAAAAAAAAAAAATGAAGTGGAGTACAAACATTCTGCTGGCTGGCTACTTCAAATCAAATCAAAGAAACATAACATAATCATCATCATAATAGAACTGCGGTCATCATCCAATTCAGAGCACTACACTACACTTTGGATGATAAACGGCTGCAAACCCCGAGAAATTAATAGAAAAGAAGTACAAGGATCAACCAAATACTAGGGATGGTGGATGGGTGAAAAGTACGTAGCACTTGCATCTGCGGTGCAGCACCGTGATGTCCACGTGGTGTCTCATGATAATCGGAATTTGCACCGCCAGGAATTTTCCCGGCTTCACCTCCTCCTGCACCAGCTGGACCACCCTCTCCTTTGTGGCTCACCTTGATCCTCTGAGCGCCCAACTCTTCACACTCTCGCCCTCTCCTGACTTTGCTCAACTCGGTGGTCTTATTCAGCCCTACAATAACCCCATGGACGAATGATTCATTTATCAATCATCTCTTGCAAGGGGAGAAAAAGGCGAGGCAAGGATAAAAGATAAATGCATGGTATAGTTTTGCACTGCTAGTCGAATAGCGAGAGATTAAGTTATCTGACCTTGAAGCCATAGGCCTAGTGGCAATTGATGAATCCCACTCCCCTTTGGAAGAGTTATTTTGATGGCTGAGCACCAGTTAGGTTGGAATAATAGGACAAGGAGAAGCCATGAGAGTATTATGTTCTTCATCTATTATCTGTGATTGGATAACCAATGTGGGTTGTAGCAGCTGAACAAGAGCACTAGGTTTGGCCTTAAAGCTTAGTTTTATATGTGAAGGCATCATGTCCCGACAGGCATAACCGGTTGTGGGGAATAGATGTTGTGGGGTCTTAAGCCTGATTGATTAGAAACCATAGTAAGATAGTTGCAAATTAATGAGAATTCTATGCCTTTCTTCTTTAATGGTCGAGGAAGGTTCATATAGCACTACTTTCTTAGTTAGTGGTGGTGAAAGCGAAACGAGAGCGCATCAAAGCCCGGCTCGGTGCAGGCTCTTTGGGTTCTCCAGAAGAGAACGGTTTAAACGTTCGTGCTCTAACTCAGTGATCTAGTCATGGTTCAGGCAAGCCTAAAAAGGTGCAACAAGGTTTGGTATCACATCAGTTTAATATCATATTAGGTGGGAGATTATCTTTCAAGGATGGGATGACAGGTGGCTTATTAGAGAAGATGTATACAAGAGGGAGGAAGCTTATAACTTTTCTCATATATTTTGGGGACCAATTCTCGTGCTTTTGAAGTTGGGAGCATCGTATGCGTCATGGTGGATGCCACTCTTTGTTTCACTCCCAGGAAGAACCTTGACCAACCATCCACTTACTCATAAATAAAGAGATTCTTTTATGGACCGGAGGTAACTGCTTGCCTGGTTGTTTGTCACATGTAGATGATCATATGTGCGAATAAATATTTTGCTCAAGAATATATGCAAGTTTATGCACAAAAGATAAAATATTTAATTTAAGCACTTAATTATCCAAATAAAAATTGTGATGTGAACTCTTCAGGCAACAATGTGTTTCAGTTTTATGCGTTTCCATATCCTCGATTTTAAGCCAATCGACGTTAGTTTTAAATCCACCCTCGTGTGTTTGAGAGGGACCCCCAAAAACATCCTCGTCTTTTTTTTTTTTTAAAACCCTCCCTAGCACGCGGACGGGGATAGGGTACCGAAGGGAACGATAAATGCCAAAGGTATTTTAATATGAAAATTATCACTTGATATGTACATAAGATAATTTTTGTAAGAAATGTTAGCAAGAATAGAAAGATGGCATTATATCAACGAGTAACTTAAGATATCTGATTAAAAAATTTTAAACTATAAACATCTAAGGAAAACTTGGATAAAATACAATTTTTCCTGAATAAAATCTGAAAAATCTTGGAAAACGTATCGAAGTTCTTGACTTACTCCAAGCATACTTCCCAAAATAATTCTTTAATAGTGTGTGCAACAGGAATACTCCAAGGATGCTTCCCAAAATAATCCTTTGATAGAATCAGAGTACTCATCAATATAGATAAGGCAATATCTTAGAGAGTAGTTCTCATCAATGCTATCCTAAATTCTATCCCAATGTATCGGATGGCCTCAATGTAATTACTAGCTAAAGTTATTGAGGGAATAAAGAAAAAAAGAAAGAATTTTTATATAGTCCAATAAAATCTCTTCCAATAAAATAAAAACCTCATTAGGTGGACTTAGAATATTAAATCTTAGACCGCTAAACAACTACCTCCTTACTAAATAGCGATGGAGATATTACCATGAGCAAAATAGACCTTGAAGGATCATAAAGAACATCTACTTCAAAAACCAGCCAACAAGCTATGCTTTAAGTAGTAAACTTAGGTTTGCATCACCTTCTTGTATTGAACCACTTAAAAACCATCAATGATTTTTTAGTATGATCTTCAAAGTAGGTAAGAGCGAAGATATTACATTTAGGCATGATTTATGGGCTTCCTCAAAGCCACTAAAATCTCTATTCCTCATTTTCTTCATCTTCGCTAAATCATTAGAACTCTCAATAGCTAAGATGTTGTTTGGTATCATTGTGAGTTTTTATTTTTTATTTTTTTAATAAAAAATAATAAACGTATTTGATTTGGAATGGCATTTTTTAATTAATATAACATTAAAAAAAATGTTTGCTATTTTCTTAAATGCTAAAAAATAATTTTAGATTTTTAGATTTTTTTTTCGTGCTCAAGGGCATCATTCCTTCTTCCTCTCAAGTGCCTCTCTTTTCTCCTCTCTCCCTATACTCTCTCTCTCTCGCTCATGCTCTTCTCGAGGATATAGATTGGATTAGAATAAGATCAGAAGGAACACTAGAGCGCCGCCGCCGCCGAGGCTCCTCCACCTCTGATCCGAAGTATTTCTTGGAGATCTGGACTCCCGTAAGGAGGCTTCCATCATCGGTGGACTGAAGGAGATCACCGGCAGGAAGAGGAGTTCCTTGTCGCCGCTGGATGATGCATTGCCACCGCCATCGCTGTTCTCGATATCGAGAAAGAGGTCATTGATGGATGGAGTGCCGGAGAGGGCAAGCACCATCACCGCTGCCGAGAAGAATTTTTCCAAGATCTGTATTTGGGAGTCGAATAGTGAGGTCGAGGATAAATTTGACCAAGAAAATCAATCAATTTGATCAAATTTTCAATCCCCTAAGGAGAAGAGAAGAGCTTCAGAGCCTCAAGGTCTTTCAAACCATCCTAAACCACTCCAACAACAAAGACAATTTTTTTTGGAGATGGTACTTAATTGGTATATTTTCCATCAAAAATCGCTACAACTTTTTTTTTTCATGAAAAAATTATTTCTCAAATAATCAAGATTATTTAGAAACTACCACTACCAAAAAAAAATAAAGCTCTTTAATTAGTTAGCCTACCATGACAAATCTTAAAGCTAAAGTCCTTAGGAAGAAAAAATGAACAAACTCTTTAAAATATATTATATGTGGTAAAGCGGAAGAAACTATAAATCATCTATTTGCTACTTATTATTTTGCTCAAGATGTTTGGGCTCCACTACCATTAGAACTTAAATACCATGACCACTACCTAAAGATCTTTGAATATCATCAAAAATAAAAGACAAAAAGTGCTTTTGGATTGCTTAGTGGTAACTGTTTACCAGCGCATTTGGTTAGAAAAAAATCATAAAACTTTAAGAAGAAAAGAAACAACATCATAAGTAATTATCCAATAAGCCACTTTTCTTCTTAAAATCTAGATTAAGCAAAGTGACTACCTAAGACAGTTCTACAAGTGCAATAAAAGATCTATTCAAAAAAAAGAAAAATAGGTAACATGTATGATCAAAGCTTATTTGATTTTTAAGCTAGGCAACCTCGTTAGAAAATTAAAATAGTACCGGCAAAACCTCGTCTCCAGACCATTCCTATAAATATTCCATTTTCCAATAAAATAAGATGGGTCATCCTCCCTTCCCATCGAGTACTCAACCCCTAACATATCACACAAATCCTTGATGTAAAACGTAGAGAACTCAAACAAGGACATTATTGATCATACATTTAAAATAAAAATTTCTATGTCGGAAACCAATTTTTGCCCTTTCTCATATCTACCCTAGCTCGGATAACATGGAAAGAACTAACTAAAATAACAATAATAAAAATAACAACAAGGAATACAATTGCAATTTAATGAAAACTCGCAATGAACCACCCATATGAACAACAGTAAATCAGTGGAGAACCAAACAAGAGAAACTTGAAACAATATGACTGAAAAAATAACATTAAAGAACGTAAAGCATTAATCATATTAAGCATTGTACTTCCGGGGCTTGAAGCAAATTAAGCTGTGCCCCAAGAACAAAATCCATGGACTTCTTCCCATCATCTTGAAACAATAATAAACACTCATGTCACCTTGCAAAAATATACACCTCATAAGATTACTAGTTCTTCAATTCGCCACCAACAAACACTGTGACACTACCTGCTCACCTCATGGGGAAAAAGAGGGTAAAAAAAATAAAAAAAAGGGGAGTATTTCTTTAACCATACTTGCAGAAGCTAATCGGTAGCAACCAGCCCCCAAAGCTAGCACTGCTACTATTCAGGCGAGAAGCTCCTTGCCTGTGAACCTAATAATACCCGGCCAGATGGGTTTGCTTCTACACTTTTCATCACCTCATCAAACATTGCGGACCGAAACCTGCTATTTTCTACTTTCTTCAAGATGTCCTCCACTACTTTGAAACCCAATCCACCAGCCAAAATCAGCTTTCCAATGACTTCGCCAAAATATGTAGGTGCTTTTGGTAAGTCTATACCTATATCATCCAGCATTGTTCCATAGAGCAAGCACCCAGTCCCCAAGTCTTTTGGTGTAATAACCTCCTTGACGAACAAAAACTCCAGGAGCCTGACAACAGGATTGATGCAATTTGGGCCTTTGTCAAGAGCAAGATTGATGGCTTCTTTAACAACCTCAGGATGGTAATCAGGACTCTTCAACTCCTCAACACATTGCAATGCTTCATCAAGTATGCGGACATGGAAGTACTCCTCCAGAAGAGCAACTGTTTTCTTGTGCAGCTCGTTGAGGTTGAATTTTGGAGCACCAACCATCTTCTCAGTTACTGGAGCAGCAACAGGAGGCACCACACCAAGAGGCTTCAATGGCCCTAAAGTTTGTCCTGGGGCGTTCAGCGCACCTGAAACAAGATTAGATGGGCGGGATAGCAGCCCACCACTGCCACCCTGCAACAGTGCACTAGTCTTACCAGTTAATAGGCCCCCGCTACCCTGGGGAAGTAGCCTGGCATTGATGGGTGATGGCTTGCCAACTAAGGAGCTCTCATCACGAAAAACACCACTTTTTGACACGGATTTGGAACGTGGAACTTCCCAATTGTCAGTATCTAAGCCAGGCATTCCAGGCATCTTTCTTGTTCCAGGCATTCCAGGCATCATACCCCCAGCACCAGGTCGGTTGATAGGGAAGGCTCCAGGGCGAAGGCCCCCAAGAGCACTTCCACTGCGGCCATTTCTCATGTTTGCAGTTGCTCCAGGACGCAACCCAAGTTTCTTTTCTGCCTCGGTGTGGATTTCAGTTATGGTCTTTGCTTTCACCTGCAAAACCACAAGGAAGCAGAGAAAATCCAGGAAAATCAATCAAAACTAGGCATACTTTCAATCAGCTCGGCAAATGCAATCAAAAAAACAAAAAAAAGGCTCTGTAAACTAAAATCAGTCAGAAGATCAAGTACTTTGTAATTGTCTTTATATCAGAAAACCAATTTTGGTTTTTAATTTCAAGCCAGGCTAAATTTCCAAAGACTACTTTGTGCTAAAATCAATGGATTTGGAAAGCTAACCTCTTCACGTCGAGGAACCCAGTTGTTGGCACGCAGATCAAGAACATCACGAACCATAAACGTCAACCGTGGTGCAAGCTGGGGATTTGTCGTCAGCTCATTCAACCGGTTGAAATAGGTGTCATTAAAACGACGGGACTTTGGGCTTTCATCCAGCTGCTTACCAATGGTATTGAATAACTGACAGATTGCCTCAACATTTTCCTCAGCGGGGCATGCCCTACCATCATGTCCCAGTAGCTCCTGTTTGCACTAGCTGTATTAGGCATTTCTATCTAAATAAAAAGAGGTCTTCAGATGTTCAAAAGAATCAATTACAGGGCAAAGAATATATAAATATATATATATTAACCTGAGCAATATGGTGAACTATTTTCTCTGGCACCATTTTTTGCTTTAAAAGCTCCCCAATCAGGCGGATGTTCCCAAGGGTGCGGAGCTTCACTAGTCTTTCTTTATCCCTGCGTTCCATTTCCTGATCTGGGCCAGTCAACTTTCTAACCTCAGCCCTCAGATTGTCAGCACCTTCAAAAGCCTCCTGACAATTGTTTAGGAGTATTCGCTTGAATGTGATCTCCTTTCCACCAGGTTCTTCAGAAGGAAATGGTGGAAGCTTTTCACTAAGATCAGAACACAGTTGAGCATACATGGGGCAAAAGGTAGGTTCCAAAACTGCTTTTTCAAATATGAGCGTGATAACTTCCTGCAACATTAGTTTATTCAACACATAAATTTTGCAACTGGAACCCAACAAAACCCTCTCATATTTTTCATTAAAATAAAAAAGGTTATCAAATAGTACAAAAATCATTGCTACCTTTAAAATATCAGGTGTGGTGATTCCTGCATCAATCAGTTGGCCCTTGAGAACATCAAATTTCTCTGGTGTCAATTTGTTTAGTATACTGCATTAAAAAAATGATAATATGTATTACATTGATGCAGTGATTCAATTGCACGGTACGACAGCAATTAAATAAAGGAAAACAAAAAAGAAAAGGCTAATAGAAACTGAACAAATTTGGGTAAGTAATAACTCAAATATCTATAAGCTTTTCCAGAAACTAAAAGCAGATCAGTATCTCCCAGCAGGCTAAACTAAGCATTCAGATTCGTTACCCTTTCACCATTTTCAGAACCCGTTCTTTCTCGGAGAGATTGCCTCGTCTGGCAGACCATGGCACTTCAGCCTTGAGTAGTACAGGAGCAGGTCCTGCCTGATAGATCACAGGAACAGCATCAAATGTCAGAAAAATTAAAGACTTGAGGACATAAATTAACAAGAAAAAAAAGGCAAAATGCATAAATTGGTCATGATCCATATTTCACATTTTTTTTAAAAAAAATCCAGAATAAAAAAATGCTCTAAGGTGACAAAAGGAGGTAAAGCCAGTTGCTGGTCACAGGTACGCTTCATGCACTAAAAATCAACAGAATTCCAGATTCCAACTATCATAAAATTTTTGAGCCACAAATAACTACCAGTTGAACTCAGAATACAGATCAATGCTGTGTACAAGTAACGCAATCAGATACAGAACATAATTGCAGAGAGAAGAACACAGAGCAAGTCTAAGATTGCACATCTAAGCCATTATAAAGAAGAAAAAATTATGGAACCTCATAATTGAATGACTGTAAGATGTTGACAATAGAAAATTTCCTTAAAAAAATTGGTGATATCACCAAGAATGATGTTAGGGATGCATTTGTTGGGCAAACTTATCAGCGTCGAGTCAGGAAGAAGGCCGTAGATACCATGCAGGGGAAGGAGGGAATTATGCCAGCACAGTTGGCAGCAGGAGGTTAAGTTAGTTTCAGACCAACTGGCAGCAAGAGGTTAAGTTGGTTTCAGATTTTGCTGTCTGAAGATATGGGCAAGGATTCTACTTGAGGCGAACTACTTTCTATTTGTTTATGTTTCAAATAAAGATTTGCTGAGCTATCTTGCTGTTATGCTCAGAGGTCCTATTCCTATAGGATTGTGTTACATTTCAATTTCGTTGTATTCATATCTATTTAAAGTATCAGTTGATGAATAAAATATTCAAGTAGAATTTTTTTCAAAAAAAAAAAAAAAAAAAAAAAAAAAAAAGGAAGAAAGCACGAGGTCTGTGGGGTTCCCTCAAACGAGCCCTCACCCACTCTCACCCTCACCCACTCTCACGATAAGTTCTGCAAAGAAAAGACGTAACATCAACAAGGGAAAATCATCCACTTCGGAGGAGGATTATCCCATTCAACATCCCTTAACGCGATCCCGGGCCCGTTCTCATAACATCTTGGTATCAGAGCAAAGCGTTATGAGAGAACCTACCAACAATCAAGATTGGCTGGAGGTCCTCCTCCAACAAATGGAGCAGCGCATGGAGCAACGAATGGAGCAGCGATTGGAGGCCCAACGACAGCAGTCTGATGCCCGAATGGAAGAATTAGCCCGTCGTCTGTCAGAGATGCAGAAAGAAATACTTTTGGTCCCCACACTGGGCATGATGCAGGGAGTAGTAATAGTCAACATGCTCCTCGTCACCAAACTGAGGAACGACAGGGCGTAAATCTCATTCCCAAGTATACCAAATTAGATTTTCCTACTTATAATGGTTCTGATGACCCGTTGGGATGGCTTAATCATTGTGAACAGTTTTTCCGGAGTCAACAGACTAATGAAGCAGATAAGGTTGGGCTGGCTGCATTTCACATGTCTGGAACTGCTCAGCTTTGGTTTTATCAGATTGAACTCGAAGAACCTGACCTATCTTGGGATACGTTTAAAAGCTACTGTCATATGTGGTCCGCTTTGGAGCAACTCCCTGGGCGAACTGGTCAATCTCAAACAGACTGGTTCGGTGGAGGACTACGAACAACAATTTCAAGCCTTACTCGCCCGAGTCACCACGGTGCAACCTAACCAGCAAGTTGATCTATTTACTGCTGGACTGTCAGAGGGACTAAGAGTAGATGTGGAACTACAAAACCCACCCAATTTGATCACTGCCATGAGCTTAGCAAGGGCATTTGAGAGGAGACATCAAGGAGGCACCACAAGGAGTAGCAGGCGGATTTCATCGGCCTGGTCTGTGCAGAGGTCGGGATCATCTGCAGCCCCTGCCTCATCTCGCATGACCAAATCCCCACATGGTGCAGCAACAAGCAGCATTGGGAGCACCCCAGCACCATTCTTCAAGAGACTCACACGGTCGGAGATACCGGAATGCCACGCAAAAGGTTTGTGCTTTAATTGTGATGAACCTTACTCTTTTGGTCACCAATGCAAAAGACTTTTAGCTCGAGGTGGAAGATTGGCCCAGGATTGAAGGAGTTGAGGAACAGGCAGAAGACAAAGAGCCCGAAATTTCTCTTCATGCGATCTCTGGGAAGCATCATTCTCACACCATGCAGCTACTGGCATGAGTAGGAGGTTGGCCGCTATTGGTTCTGGTCGACTCGGGCAGCACACGCAACTTCATTAGTGAAGTAGTGTTTCACCGCCTAAATTTGCCCCTGCAACGTCATGAAGGATTGCAAGTCTTGGTGGCTAATGGTGAGAAAATCCCAAGCAAGAGAATGTATAGAGAAGTTTCCCTTCAAGTTGAATCTGACTCAATTGTGGCAAATTTGTATGTCATACCGTTGGGAGGCTTTGATCTTGTCCTAGGGGTCAAGTGGTTGGAAACCCTGGGGCCCATATTATGGGACTTCTCTTCTCTGACTATGAGTTTCCAAGTTGCAGGAAGGCATCTCACGTTGCATAGGAATCAGTCTCAAGGAGGACCAAGGGTGCTGACTATGCAGAAAGAGCCAGAGACTATCTCAACTAGGGAAGCTTATAACCGAGTTGTCTGATCTTTTTCAGGAACCCACAGATTTGCCTCCAATTCGAAACTGCGACCATCAAATTTGTTTGCTTCTAGGAACCAGTCCGATGGTGGTTAGGCCCTACCAATATCCGGACCTTCAAAAAGATGAGATTGAGAAGCAATGTGACACCACACTTCGGCAAGGGATCATTCAGCCTAGCCAATCACCATTTTCCTCTCCCGTGATGTTGGTACCAAAACGGGATGGGACATGGCGATTTTGCGTATATTACAGGGAGCTTAACGCCCGTACGGTAAAAGATAAATTTTCAATTCCCATGGTGGAGCTTCTTGATGAACTTTACGGTGCTAAGTACCTTTTCAAGTTGGATCTTTGTTCTAGGTATCATCAAGTACGAATGGACACAGCTGATGTGGAGAAGACCGCCTTCAGAACACACCATGGACATTTTGAATTCTTGGTTATGCCGTTTGGCTTAACAAATGCCCCGTCAACATTTCAGGCTCTTATGAATGAGGTATTTCGGCAATAATTTCGCAAATTCGTTTTAGTTTTTTTTGACGACATTTTGGTTTACAGCAAATCGTGGGAAGAGCATCTCCATCACCTACGCATTGTCTTTGAGCTGTTGCAAAGTCATCATCTCTTCCTCAAAAAATCAAAATGTTCATTTGGATAGCCACAAGTTGCTTACCTTGGGCATGTGATCACTGAAGCTGGGTGTCCATGGATAAAGAGAAGGTCCAAGTAATCTTGGAATGGCCTACACCGCATTCAGTTAAGGCTTTAAGAGGGTTTCTAGGCCTTGCGGGTTACTACTGCAAATTTGTGAAGGGATATGGCACACTCACAGCTCCTCTGACCACATTGTTGCGCAAAAATTCATTCCAGTGGAGCGAAGCCGTAGTTGTTGCATTTCAATCCTTGAAGACAGCCTCGACAGAAGCTTTAGTCTTAAGGTTACCTGACTTCTCCGATGACTTTGTTGTTGAGTGTGATGCTTTGGGTGGCGGTGTAGGGATGGTTCTGCAGCAAAAAAGGCAGCCAATGGCCTTCTACAGTAGAAAACTAGCAGACCGGCATCACAAGCTAGCGGCTTACGAACGGAAATTGATCGGGCCAACCATGGCTGTGCAACATTGGAGGCCCTATCTTTGGGGTCGATCCTTCATCTTGAAAACTGACCATTACAGCCTTAAATACTTGCTAGAGCAGCGTTTTACAACTCCACAGCAACACTAGGTGAGCAAACTTCTAGGCTTTAATTTTCGAGTGGATTACCGAGCAAGTCTTCTCAACAAGGCTACGGATGCTCTTTCACGACACGACACTTAGCTAGAGCAATGCTGTGCCCCATCCATGTCGGTCGTCCCTTTATTCCATTTGATGTGGGACGAGGTGGAAGCCACAGAGTCTTTGAAAGCGCTGAGGGATCGCATTCTGCAGGGCCAAGAGGGTCCCTGGTCGGTGCATGAGGGCCTTATTTACTATAAGGATCGAGTCTATTTATTGCCTTCATCACCTTTGATATCTTCTATTTTGGCAGTAGCACATGATGGAGCCCATGAAGGAATTCAAAAGATGCTCCAGAGGGCTCAACATGATTTTTTTTGGCATGGGATGAAGGCCACGGTTAAGGAATATGTGGCAGCTTGTTCAGTTTGTCAAAGGAACAAGGTGCAGCTTCTGCATCATGCAGGTTTGCTACAGCCCCTGGATATCCCTCATCATATTTGGTCTAATATTTCCATGGATTTTATTGATGTTCCGAAGTCAGGAGGCAAAACAGTGCTCTTTGTGGTGGTTGATGGGTTCTCCAAATATGCCCATTTCATTTCCTTAGCTCACCCGTACACAGCTACCTCGGTTGCGCATGTCTTTTTCTCTGAAATTTTCCGATTGCATGGCCTCCCTGAGTCTATTGTGAGTGACCAAGATGCGGTCTTTACAAGCCATTTTTGGCGGGAGTTGTGCCGTTTGTGTGGTTCCAAGATAACTTTCCTCTGCTTATCATCCTCAGACAAATGGGCAAACTGAGGAGGTCAATTGCACCGTCGAGATGTATTTGCGATGCTTTGTTGGTGACAAGCCAAGGAGGTGGGTGGATTGGATCCCATGGGCTGACTACCGTTACAACACCTCATTCCACCCTTCTCTCCGCACTACACCATTCCGTGTGGTCTATGGAAGGGATCCACCTCGGCTTCTTTCTTATGTACCTGGATCCTCTAAAGTTGATGCTATGGATCAGGCTCTCCAGGATCGTGATGAGGTGCTTCAACTCATTTGGGAACGCCTTCAGCAAGCCCAACACCATATGAAAGTTCAATATGACAAGGAGAGGCAAGACCTCAGTTTTGCTCCAGGTGCATGGGTCTAGTTGCATTTGCAACCTCACAGGCAAACGTCAATTGCAGGTCTCAAAAGAACCAAGCTCACTCCAAGGTATTTTGGCACTTATCAGGTTCTCCATTCTGTGGGACCAATCGCTAACCAGCTAGCTCTACCACCCAATGCCAAGCTTCATGACATTTTTCATGTCTCCCTTCTTAAGCCATACCATGGTGATCCCCCTGCTTCCACGCCTCCATTACCTTCCATAGTTGATGGCCGTGAGACTCCACAGCCCGCCTCCATTTTGCGTGCCCGATTGAATCATGGACATTGGGAAGTACTAGTTTTTTTTTTTTTTGCAGGGCTACCCAGAGACTGATGCTACATGGGAATATGTCTTCATTCCGAACTACCTATCCTTCCTTTGAGCTTGAGGACAAGCTCTTTGTCTAGGCGAAGAGTGATGTTAGGGATGCATTTGTTGGGCAAACTTATCAGCATCGAGTCAGGAAGAAGGCCGTAGATAACGTGCAGGGGAAGGAGGGAATTATGCCAGCACAGTTGGCAGCAGGAGGTTAAGTTGGTTTCAAACCAACTGGCAGCAGGAGGTTAAGTTGGTTTCAGATTTTGTTGCCTAAGGATATGGGCAAGGATTCTACTTGAGGCGAACTACTTTCTATTTGTTTATGTTTCAAATAAAGATTTGCTAAGCTATCTTGCTTATATGCTCAGAGATCCTATTCCTATGGGATTGTGTTACATTTCAATTTTGTTGTATTCATGTCTATTTAAAGCCTCAGTTGATGAATAAAATATTCAAGTAGAATTTCCTTCAAAAAAAAACAAGAAAGCACGAGGTCTGTGGGGTTCCCTCAGACAAGCCCTCACCCACTCTCACGATAGGTTCCGCAAAGAAAGGACGTAACATCAACAAGGAAAAATCATCCACTTCGGAGGAGGATTATCCCATTTAACGTCCCTTAACGCGATCCTGGGCCCGTTCTCATAACATCTTGGTATCAGAGCAAGGCGTTATGGGAGAACCTACCAACAATCAAGATCGGCTAGAGGTCCTCCTCCAAAGAATGGAGCAGCGATTGGAGGCCCAACAATGCTGTCTGATGCCCGAATGGAAGAATTAGCCCGCCATCTGTCAGAGATGCAGAAAAGAAATACTTTTGGTCCCCACACTGGGCATGATGCAGAGAGTAGTAATAGTTAGCATGCTCCTCATCACCAAACTGAGGAACGACAGGACGTAAATCTCATTCCCAGGTATACCAAATTAGATTTTCCTACTTATGATGGTTCTAATGATCCGTTGGGATGGCTTAATCATTGTGAACAATTTTTTCGGAGTCAACGGACTAATGAAGCAGATAAGGTTGGGCTGGCTGCATTTCACATGTCTGGGAACGCTCAACTTTGATTTTATCGGATTGAACTTGAAGAACCTAACCTATCTTGGCATACGTTTAAAAGCTACTGTCATATGAAGTTTGGTCCACCGCTCCGAAGCAACTCCTTGGGCAAACTGGTCAATCTCAAACAGGCCGGTTCGGTGGAGGACTACAAACAACAATTTCAAGCCTTACTCGCCTGAGCCACCACGGTGCAACCTAACCAGCAAGTTGATCTATTTACTGCTGGATTGTCAGAGGGACTAAGAGTAGATGTGGAACTACAAAACCCACCCAATTTGGTCACTGCCATGAGCTTAGCAAGGGCATTTGAGAGGAGACATCAAGAAGGCACCACAGGGAGTAGCAGGCGGATTTCATCGATCTGGTCTGTGCAGAGGTCGGGATCATCTGCAGCCCCTGCCTCATCTCGCACGACCAAATCCCCACATGATGCGGCAACAAGTAGCATTGGGAGCACCCCAGCACCATTCTTCAGGAGATTCACACGGTCGGAGATGGCAGAACACCGTGCAAAAGGTTTGTGCTTTAATTGTGATGAACCTTACTCTTTTGGTGACCAATGCAAAAGACTTTTTTGGCTCGAGGTGGAAGATTGGCCCGGGATTGGAGTTGAGGAACAGACAGAAGACAGAGCCCGAAATTTCTCTTCATGCGATCTCTGGGAAGCATCATTCTCACACTATGCAGCTACTGGCTCGAGTAGGAGGTTGGCCGCTATTGGTTCTAGTCGACTCGGGCAGCACACAACTTCATTAGTGAAGTAGCGTTTCACCGCCTAAATTTGCCCCTGCAACGTCATGAAGGACTGCAAGTCTTGGTGGCTAATGGTGAGAAAATCCCAAGCAAGGGAGTGTATAGAGAAGTTTCCCTTCAAGTTGAATATGACTCAATTGTGGCAGATTTGTATGTCATACCGTTGGGAGGCTTTGATCTTGTCCTAGGGGTCAAGTGGTTGGAAACCCTAGAGCCCATATTATGGGACTTCTCTTCTCTAACTATGAGTTTCCAAGTTGCAGGAAGGCATCTCACGTTGCATAGGAATCAGTCTCAAGGAGGACCAAGGGTGCTGACTATGTAGAAAGAGCCAGAGACTATCTCAGCTAGGGAAGCTTATAACCAAGTTTTCTGATCTTTTTCAGGAACCCACAGATTTGCCTCCAATTCGGAACTGCGACCATCGAATTTGTTTGCTTCCAAGAACCAGTCCGGTGGTGGTTAGGCCCTACCGATATCCGCACCTTCAAAAAGATGAGATTGAGAAGCAATGTGACACCACGCTTCGGCAAGGGATCATTTAGCCTAGCCAATCACCATTTTCCTCTCCTGTGCTGTTGGTACCAAAATGGGATGGGACATGGCGATTTTGCGTAGATTACAGGGAGCTTAACGCCAGCATAAATTGCATCAAGGCAATGTTTCTAAAAAAATAGGGTGATATCACCAAGAATGATGCAAGTATAAATCACATCAAGGCAGTGTTTTGCCCTTTCTACCACATTGCTTGACTTTTAATTTTTTTAAACATTAAAAAAAAAAAAGGAAACCCAGAAACTCACAGCTTCAAAATATATAAAAAAGAATAACTTATTATGAAAAATAAAATAAGTTATGTGACTGCTTTCCAAAGTTCCCACAGTATTATCTCAAGCACTTTCTTTTTTGTGGATAATAAGCACTTCAAAATTCAACTTATGTAAAACTAAACACCCAACTACCCCAAATAGCTGAAAACAATTTCGGAAGTGCTGCAAAGCAATTAAATATGTCCACATTAAGTTTCTTGTTCATGGTCAGAATATTTGTCTTTGCCCTCTTTAAGTTTGTTAATGCAACAAACTATTATCAACCTAATTTGCAGATGGGAAATCTCCGTATAATATTGACAAGAAGAATAGCAAAATAAAGTGTAACAAAACTCAAGGCATGGAACAGCTCTAACTAATCAAACCATCATCTTCTCAGCAAACTTAGCGATGTGAAGGAGTTAATACCTTCCCATAAATGCCTTCCCATAAACAGATGCCTATTTTCCATCCAACAAAATAGTTCATGTTGCTAAAAGATAAATGAAACACATCCATCTTAGATTCACAATATTCATTACTTCCATCTTAGATTCACTAGGAATTTTGAGATGTTGATTACCACAGAGACTAAAGGTCAAAATTCCATGGACCATCTCTTTGCATCTCCTTATTTTGTTAAAACAATATCCAGTGCAAGAGAACTTTCAAAATATCTGTCTCCCTTGTCTCTACCAAATTAAAAGCCCAATTCTGATGGGCATCTCCTAAATAAATTGGTTTCAAACTGGATGAAATTAGCCACAGCCCAAAAATAATAAAAAGTTAACATATCCACAGAAAAATAATAGAATAGTACAAAATGATGCTAGAATATTATACCTTAAGTTTTCTTCTTTCAACAATTATACCATATTGAATGTTTTTGATTTCATAGAAAATGTTTCAATATAAAGTCTGAATGCAAATGATCGCTTATAATTTGTCATAATGATGCATGAACTTAGTATGACTAATATGGACAGAATGATGCATCTAGGCTGCTCAAATGGGTCTAAGATCAGTCTGCCTGTGCTTACACTGGTTGTATGACTGTACGAAATTATTTCCACTTGATTTCTATGGTAATCAAGTTGCTTCAGACCTTGCAGTGAAGGAAGAGAGAACTGTTTAAAGTGAATGGATCTCAGTTGATCTTTAAGCTTGTGTGCAAATTTCCTGCATGTTTTCTTTCATGCAGACTGATTCCATGCCCATAGCTCAAATGATTCAAATGGTTTAGTAATTACATAATTTTATATGTAATAAAGCACCATGATATTTTTCTTGAGCATTCCAACTGAAACCTCATATCATGATTCAAAACAATATAGTCAATAACGTGCCTCCAATTGGAAGAACTATAAAAACAAGGCAAAAACATTCAACTAGCAGAACAAATAGATTTACAGAGAAAAGCAATGAATTGAAGTAAATCAATCCAAAACAAAGCTAGCAAAGATGTATACATATCAACTTCAATGAAGCAAAGAAAATGCCTACATGGGCATCACATGAGCACAACAATTTTTGCAAGTGATAAAGCTTGAAACAAGGCGGTGTAAAGGAAAGTTCAAAACAAGATGTAAAGGCACTCAAAATAGGTTTGGTTGAAATAACTTATGGCTACAAATGAACAAGTCTTATCCCATCTGGTTTGGCTTTATTATGCAGAGTCAAATTTCTACATCCATCATGGACTAAGAATAAAAGAATGTATATATATTACAAAGCAACTAACAAGGCTGCCCCCGACCGCAGAAAGAGGGTGAGGGGGGTTATTTGGTGGTTTCAAATAATAATAAAAAAAACAGGCAAAGCAATCCAGAGGAAGAAATTAAGATGTTAGTAATTACCACTTGGCCTGAAGATACTTGAACTCTTGAAGAAAATTGAGAGCTTAATTGGTCCTGCCCATTAAACTGTTCTTGTTGTCTTGTGTTGGGTGGATATGATTCCTTATTATCACGAATCTTATCCCAAGACCGCTCCTCTCCAGCTGAGGATAGTTGTCCTGATCGCCCACGCCAATCACGATTGTCGGGCTCGGAATAGCAAATATGTGATTGACTTTGCAACTAAGAGATGAAAGAAAACTTCAGAAAGAGAACAAATAATAAAAGCTCAAAGACAATTATTTCTATGCAAAATGTTGCGAGCATTATGCTCTCCAAAGGCATTCATTTGTAAAGAATTGCATATGGTACATGTAATTGGCATTGCAGGATATCAAAAGAGCCAAAATACTCTCCAGCAAAATTCAGTCCAGACACATGGATTCATAGAGGGGACATTCATATCAAATATTTCCAATTGAACAACACAAGCACATTGAAAGGATAAGACCTCAAAGATCTTACATTTGCATCAGCACGAACCCAACTTTGATCTTCACCATAAAGTTCTGCCTCAATCTCTTGCTTGATTTTCAAGATATCTTCATGTGCATGAACTGCCTGTCATAGGAAATATCTCCTATAAAATCAGTTTCAAATTTTAAAAACGCTCATCCTTTTAAGGTGATTAGAGAGATTTAAAGCTTTGGATTTTAGACTCATGCTAGCACCCCCCCCCCCCAAAAAAAAAAAAAAAAAAAAACTTAAATTGGTTTCATAAGATAAAAGCATAATGGCCATCAACAAAATATCTCCTATAAAACATTGGTTAGGTATAGCTCAAGCAGTCTTGTTCAATTTTTACTTGTCAACTGTTGCTCAATGTGTTCCTTTCATTTATTATTTTTTTTTCTTATTAACTCCATTCATTGGATTTTTCGGCAATAATTGCTATGAGAAACATAGTTTTCTGAGGTCTTCCTGTGGAACCAACTTAAAAAGGAACAGGGACAAATGTAAACTTTCTTGATAAAGGAAAGAAACAAATGCTCCAAGCTGACCATCTTTGAAGCAGGAGATCAGAACAGATAAATAGCCTAAAACACACTTGCGTACCTCTCGCAGTTGCAAAAGTTGGTCCCTTGAATAACGAATTCGCTCACGAGCGTCAAAGCGTGAATCTCCGGTCTGCAGCAGAATCATCAAAATCAGGTCATAAAAATCCAAGACAGCATCTTGAATACAGTACATCAAAGGAATCAAAACCAAAGAAGATTTCTCACAGCATAAACCACC
Source organism: Cocos nucifera (assembly GCA_006176705.1). Taxonomy (NCBI): domain Eukaryota; kingdom Viridiplantae; phylum Streptophyta; class Magnoliopsida; order Arecales; family Arecaceae; genus Cocos; species Cocos nucifera. The sequence continues at coordinate 301,649 of QRFJ01001671.1, read as the reverse complement.
AAAACACATCTAGAGCAAAGAATTTTTTTACAAGTTTCTACTTTTTATGGGCCACAAAGCTTCAATCCGACGGTTGATTATAATGCATCATGGAATAATGGATCCTATTGAAATGAACAAGACAAGCTAGGATAGATATCTGTTATGTAATTATTTATCCAGATATATAAATATACCTCCACTCCCATAGATTTTTTTATGAACATATAGCTAGCAGCTTTTAAACCATTTAATTATCATGTAAAAATGAACTTAAACAAATAAACAGAAACCGATGATGACATTCTCAAAATGCTAGAACTCGTATGTAATTGTTCATTTAAATGTATAACTACATCATGATATTTCATGATTTTCTATATTTTGAAACTACGCGTAATGATCTTCTAATATTCAATTTTTGGTTATGCAAAGAAATCTCATATTATCCTAATAATCACTAAACTGAAACTTCTACTCCAAATAAAATTTTCCAAAGTCGCATTTTCTTATTTTTATTATCTTACTTTCATCATTTTGTCAATGTTTTCCCTTTACAAACCAAACACCTAATAAAAAGTCTCTACTTTAAATTTCAAACATTCTAAATCTAGGAAAAGAAGAAAATCACAACATTGTATACAAAGTCTCAAATGAAGCCTAGGTTTCTTGGCTCATTTGCAATATGGCAAAACCATAATAAAAAGCCCTTTTCTACAGTACTTGTTATTACTTGCATCCATGTAAAGAAAAGTTCTTTTTTGTTCTTGTACTATCATTGATTCTTGCAACAATATCAGATGCAAGAATCTCTATTTCAAAATTCCTCTCAAGATTCTAGCTTTATGCAGCATCTTGGACAAGAAGTTCCAAATCTTTATATCTTCCTTACATGTCTCACTGCAATGCCTTCAGCCATAAAACTTCAATATCTTAATAATCTCCTGTTTGTTCTTTTTCTTACACCCTTCATTGCAAGTCTTGTCACTTCTTGTTGTCTCACTGTAAGTCGGACACCTGAATTGTACTTCATCTAGAAGTGTGCAGTTCTGAGTGTTTGTTTTGATATAAGTCTGACATGCAGAAATAAGGTTCCTAGTTCAGTATAAACGCCAAAATTCACTTCCACTTGGGGTGATACGAAGTCAATATCCATAAGTTTAAGCAGCACATTTAATGCCTGCTTTAATGCCCTCAAACTCGCTGCTCTTTACATATAGACCACCATAGCTCACTTAGGCTATAAGTATCATCAATAATAATTTTAATGCCCAAAAAAATTGCTTTTCTTGTGGAACTAATGTTCTCAAAACAAAAGTTCTCCTAATTCAAGTTCCACAAATTGAGATTCAGACACTTCTAATACTTTGAAGCAAAGACATCATTGTCAGATCATGGAAAAACAATCAAAAGGAAGTCACTGAGGGTCTGCATCTCCCTCTTGCATTGAGATGGAAGGTAAGAGTTAAAGAAGAGATCTCAATTGAAGGATATGGTTTCTCTTTTTGGCCTAAAAGTTGGTGTATGATTTCAAGAAAAAGATTGATTGATAGGATCGGATTAACATCCATTCCTCTCTCTCTCTCTCTCTCTCTCTCTCTCTCTCTCTCTCATACATACAAACATACATATAGATACATACATACATACATGTATACGTATGTACATATGTATATGTACGTACGTACGCATACATCTATGTATATATGTATACGTACATACATATATGTATATATGTGTACGTATATGTATAGATATATGTGTACGTACGTATGTACGTGTGTGTGTGTAGGGGGCAAACTTGAATAAGGTCAATCAAATTTCATTTGGATCCGGTCAGGTCAAAATTGAACAATGAGGATTCTACATCGATGTTCCAAACCATTAGATGTGATCTATTACCTCAAAATTGCGTGTACACAAAAAATCATATGATTTGAAGACCTAGCCTAAAAAAAATACATCTAATTCAATTTTATTTAGGTTTTCCAATTTTTGACTATTTGATGCATAGGCTAAGGATTTCCAAATCATATGATTTTTTTATAAACAAGTTATTTTGAAGTAATAGATTACATTCAATGGCTTGGATCATTGATGTAGGACCCCTATTATAAAGTTTTGAGCTGACAGAATTTGAGTCTAAATCCGGTCAGCCTAATTCTAGTCTGACTCTATATAAATAAATAAATAAATATATGCATGCATGCATACATAGAAGCCATGCACACAAGTGCAGAGGGGGAGGACAGGGAGCACTTCATGCTTATAAAACTCCACAAACACAAAATAAAAATGCAGCATGTTAACTTAAGGCGTATCATTACTATTTACAGGATATATAGTCATCTGGCTTCTTTTTTTATTGGTACAACATATGGTTTCTTTATAGACGGAGAAATGCATTGCTTCTGCACAATTTAATATTCTGACAGATATCATACTTTGCAAAAATATAGCTTATTGCTTACCACGAATATACAGATTATAGCTCATACGCCAACTAACCAAAATTTCTTAAAAACCTTCTACCATTCAAATACCTGATACTATGAGCTTATCAACAGTTATTTAAAAAAGAAAAAAAACAGTTAGTAGGATTAGTAGGATATGTTAATTACATAACCAAGTTGATTCCTCGCATGTTTATAGGATGTGAGAATTTTTACAGATAAAGTTTCAAGAAGAGGATCATCCTGATAAAATCGTCCATGTATAATTACCGTATCAAAGAACTTCTTCGCTTCCCAGCACTAATCACGCTTCGTTACACAATCCAAGTTTATTTTTCAAGACCAAATATAGAACAGATGATCAGAAACAATTTCGAAAAGCTGTCTTTCAGCTTCTTAGAAGCCTCGGATAGAAGGCGAGATTAGGAAAAAACTAAACAAGAAACAAGTAAAAGAACACAACGAAACGCAACTCAAGATTTCACCTCTAAACCTTATTATGTCCTATCAAGAACGCATACTTCCCAAGAAATCGACGCCACTTGAGATCAAAAATATCAGATTGAGCACCAACAAACCCGTCGAAGCCATCCGCGAACCTACCAGAGCGATCAAAACCCTAGCTCGCAGATGATCCATACGTACTCCCAAAGGGAGAGAAAAAGAAGCCAACATTGGACGATGCGAGGAAACCCTAGATCCGGGGAAAGGAGGGTTGTTTACCTTGCCGGTGGCAGCGATGCCATGGGGGCGCAAGAAGGGGAGGTCGAAGGGCGAGGAGGAGCTCAGGGACGATGACCCTCCGCCGGAGGCGGCGGAGGCGGGGGAGTCGAAGCGGGGAACGAGGAGTCTGGTGCCTCGGTTGCCGCCGCCACCCGGCCTCAAGCTAATGACCGTCTGATCCGACTGCATACCTCGATCGATCCGCTCTCTCGGCCCTGATGGGATCGCGTCAACCGTCGGATCGGATCGCCGAACACTCTTAGTAAGGGCGCGGCGAAGCGCAAGGGAAAGAAGCCTTCGGCGGAGCCCTCTCTCTCGATAGAGGAAGAAGGCGGAAGTGGGGAACGAGGGTGGAAAGGGTACGGTGAAGCGGCTTTTTTTTTTATGTCCGACTGGTGGGATTTTAGGGTTTCGATGAGGGTGTTTTGGGGATTTTGGCGGATAACGCCGAAAATACGACGCCTCAAGCTGCCCAAGATCCTGAAGTTCTTGGACGGAATTAGACTTCGAGTTGGAGACAATATCGGATGGTGCCATTGTGGAGTGCGTCCGCCGTGACGTTGGTTTCGCAGGGGAGGCATCCGGCTCAGACCGAATCTGACTCGGATCTGGTTTTATGGATCGGTTAGGTGCTGGGAGCCAGGTTTTGAATGGTCGTCTCTCGCGTCAGCCAAACTAAAACTCTGTTGACTAACATATTTTTTTATTAACATGCACCACTTATCCAAGCAAATTTGATCACCAGATTCGGACATCAACCATTTGTATTTAATAGTTTGATAAGTGTTACAATAGATTTTTGGCTTGGGCCAAAAGTGCTAGAGTGAAGCTAAGCTTAGTAAAGATGATGATGATTGAACCTGTAAAATAAATTTTTAATTAAAAATAATTTTGATGGAGAATCATCCTACGCTCAAACTAGAAATCTAAAATAGATAGAAAAGAATATACAAGAGAGTTGTATGTCTTTACGATCTGCTAATTGTTCTTTATTTATAAGGTATGGTTAGGGAATGATGGGAGATCCTTTTGTTTTCTTTTTGCTTTCTTTGGTGTGTCGAGATTCTCGTCCTTTATTTTTTTGGATTTGATAAATAATGTCATCTCAGCCATTTTCATTCAAGAGTTTTTGGGATTTGATGGTTGATGTGATCTTAACCTGCATGTGGTTAGTCATTTTTTTTAATGGCTAAGGTTTGAGAGCTTGAGATTTGGAGATAGACGTGGTTTTATTCCTATCATTTTCTTCAATGGCTTAATTTGAAAGAACTGTATGAGAGTTTCCAACCAACCTTTTTATATATAATAATCGAAGTGGGGAGTGGAGGGGATGCGGCTTAATGGTTTGCCAAGTATACCACTAGAAGTGAAAATTAATGGTAAATGCTTAGATCGGAGTTGATATGGAGGTCGACATGCAAGAACCTAGATCAAGGTCCGATATTCAAGGGTCACTTTCGTGGTAGGAGCAACAGTCATCGCATGGATTAACAGCATCAGCTGCTGATGTTGGGATGGGCAATCAAAGTGAGAATCGATACCCTTTGATCGGAGGCACTGCTAATGGAGTCAGGGATCTGTACTCAAATCGACTGACTGGAGCCCATATGCGCTTTCGAATCAGGTACCAGAGTATTACCTATAACAATAAGTATAACAACCCAGGATTTTACAAAAAAAAACTAATTAAAAAATATTATTTAAATATTCAAGTTAGTCTTAATAAATAACCGATGTAAAACTAAATATATGCCCGCAATTTTGACGAATAATTAAAATAGAACTAAATACATGCTCACACAGATCCTCATATATTCCTCTCATTTAATCCTTGGTATCCTCGTTAGACTAAGAATCCAAATTCATGTATTTATTCATAAATACTATAATCGGTCCGTGATCAGTTCAATAAATCTATTTTGCAATATTTTCTAGTTCATATGAGTTATGGATCGAATCCATTCTAATATTATTTATAACAATCTAAACCGCATTCAAAAAGACTAGCTAAAAGATGTTATTGGATTTCTTGATCATATATATCCAAAAAATTTTTGATGAATAACCGATATGAGACTAAAGACATACATATATGGATTCTCACTATAAGGATCCAGAATCTTTGGCCTAATTCAATCACATTCTTATCATGCCAATGAACCTGCTTGCAAGTATTCTATATCTAATTAATTTTTAGAGTAGATTTACATTAACTTTTTCAGGTTTTGGGATGATTACATATATCCACCCAACAATCGGAGAATAATTCCACTATTTAATTTTTGCTATGTGTATAGCATGTTACCCCTGTGATTACCTTATTGCCAAATAAGCCAACGGATCTTGCCAACGTCATTACTCTTTAAGCTATTTGAGTTTTAAATTATTTTAACTAATTTAGAGCAAGGTTCAAGGTATCTAATTAGTTTTAAAAAATTGAGGTTAAGTTAGCTAATTTCAAATATCTTAGCCTTGTCAACCCCTTATGAAATCTGTTAAGATGTTTTAAAACTTAAATAGGTCAGTGAGTGATGACTCCGTTAACTTATCCAATAAAAACATAAGGGGGGAGTATGTCTCATGCACAAACAAGGGTATTGGAATGTATATTTTCCAAATTAAATATCGGATGAAAATCTACAATTACCCCAATCTCTAGAAAGATTGGTATAATTTATTCTTTTTAAATTTTAAAAATTCTTAAATATCTATTTATAGTGGCAAGTTTAAGATTTCATCCTTCGTTCTAAAATCTGTTAAAGGTTTAATTTTATTCCCCAATTTTAAATCATTGTTATATCAATGCATGAAAATTGAAGAGAATTTGCTCGTGGGTTTGCAAAGCTAATAATTTTAAATTTTATGACATGACTAATTCATTGGCTTATTCAACTGGGATATCCGTACGTTAGTCCATAAAAGTGCGTTATTTAGCTTGAATTCCAAAAGAATAAATAAAAAAAACTCAATGAAAAAGGAAAAGAGAAAAGAAGCAAAGAGCAAAAAAAAAAACGTATGATTAGCAGGATGAAACATATTAACATAAACATATAATAAAATGAGAGAACTTTATGGACAATTCTTGCTAACAAATTATTATGTTGGGGATAAATCCCGCTCCTGCCGAAGCCCGGCCCGACGCTCAGCCCAATGTAACCAGTAGCCGCTGAAGAGCTTTAGCGCCAGGCGCCAGGCCGAGCCCCTACCACGGCCGAACTGCCTAGAGGCCGAACTCCCCTGCGCCAAGGTCCGGGCCGAACTGCCTAGAGGCCGAACTCCCCTGCGCCAAGGTCCGGGCCGAACTGCCTAGAGGACGAACTCCCACCGCCAGCCGAACTTCCTGACGGCCGAGCTCCTTGGACTCCAAGCGGCTGGACTTCTTCGGGAGACGGACTCCTCCCAGACGCCCGTTCGGCCATCCGAGCTCCTCCCGGGTTTTCCCTTCAGCCGAACTCTCCTACGAGCCCGAACTCCTTCGGACTTCCCACGGCCGAACTCCTTCGGACCGACCCCAGGCGAGCCCATGCAGCCGAACTCCTTCGGACTTCCCACGGCCGAACTCCTTCGGACCGACCCCAGGCGAGCCCGAACTCCTTCGGCGGCCGAACTCCTTCGGACCGACCCCAGGCGAGCCCGTGCAGCCGAACTCCTTCGGACCGACCCTAGGCGACCGAACTCCTCAGCGAGCCCTGGCCGAACCAACTAGCAACCGAAGTCCTTCAACTGGCCAGCCGAGCTTCTTCGGGCCTCTCAGCGGTCGAACTCCTCGGCAACCGTCCCGCGGCCGAACTCTACAGATGGCCGACCCTTCAGCCAGACGAACTCCCCCAGCTTCCCCCTCGGCCGAACTCTGTTACAAGTCCGAACTCCATTGGACGAACTGTCGCCTGCAGCAAGACCGGACGGCGCCTTCCTCTCCGTACCGGACTCCATGCGGCCCACGGCTCGCCGGTATGGCTCCCACGATCTACCGGACGACGCCTTCCTCTCCGTACCGGACTCCATGCGGCCCCATGCGGCCCACGACTCGCCGGTATGGCTCCCACGATCTACCGGACGACGCCTTCCTCTCCGTACCAAACTCCATGCTGCCCGACGACTCTCTGCCAGACGGCACAGCCGTCACCATCAACTAAGCTCCGCTATAAAAGGACCCCTCCCGACATACTAAGGCTAAGCTCTCTGAACTCTCGACTCTCTAAGCTCTCCTCCACATCTCTAAGCTCCGGAACTCATTCCGAGCACTCCATTACTGTTGGCCGGAAACTAACTTGACCGTCGGAGGGTCCTGCCGGAGCCACCACCCCACCGATTCTGGACGGGACTTCGTTTTGCAGGTCCCCGGCGGCGCCCAGCGGCCTCGATTGCGGCGACCTCCGGCGGCGATGGATTTCTGCACCAACAGATTGGCGCTAGAGGAAGGGCCTGAACCTTCGAGGTTCCCTTGTTCTTAAAGGAGTGCTCGGCGACCCTTCTCTTCCCTCTCCAGAGATCTTCCTTTTCTCTTTCGAAGAGAAAACGCCACCCAGGAGAGCTTCCGCACGGCGTTCGGTGGCCTCTGCGACCCGTCTGCTCCTGCTTCAGCCCCGGCGGCCTAGGTTCCACCTGAACCCGCGGTGGATGTGAAGCAGTTCGGCCTGCTTGACCGACAGATCCGTGGCCGTGGCCTCACGGAGGCGTTGCACGCTTTACAGCAGCCTCCGGTAGCGACTCCACCAGCAAGCCCGCCATGAGGGCGTGAGAAATCAGCCTTAAGGAAGAGCCCAATCGCCCCGAAGAGAGAAACAGAGAGCAGAAGTTCCCCGCCGAAGCGGAAAGAAGTTCGGCTCGGAGAAAAGCCGGGCTCCCCCCAAAGCTCGGCATCAAGGTAAAATGAAGCTCGGTGGAAAGCCGAACTCCTCAACTCAACCTCCAAAATAAAGTTCGGCGCCGGCAAGGACGGAACGAAGCCCCCCTCCCAGAAGGTTCCGCAACTACGACCCGCTCCTCTAACTCGAATTCTCGGCAAAGTTAAGAGCCAACCGCCAAGACCTGAAGGACTACGGCCTCTCCAAACATGCGCGATCAAGGAGAAGATCGGCTATAGGCACTGCCGTAACCGGAAAAGACAAGAAGGTTGGCCGTCCCGCGGCGTCATCAACGCCACCCCGGGGAGGAGCTAGGAGCTAGCTACATCGGTGATTGTCATCCCCAGCGACAAAGTCAAGAGAAGCATGGTCCAAATTATGAAGGCCGGCATGAGATAGAGGAGGTCGTCTGGACGGGACTTGCTGCTCGAGGGAGCTCCGAGGAACAACGCCCCGTCGACCCCTCAAACGAGAGCGCGCTGTCCACGATTTCCCTTCGGTAAAATTCTCCCCTCTGCATAATATTATTTCTGGATGCGAAAACTATGCGATGACAGGAGAGCAGCAGTCAATAATCGCCGCGTTAGGAACAGGAGGAGAACCTCGTCCTAACGCGAGCAACAAGCTCGGCCGCAGGAGATAAGATCTCCCCCGAGCGCGCACCTCGGCCGCAGGAGATAAGATCTCCCCCGAGAGAAGCTCGGCCGCAGGAGATAAGATCTCCCCCGAGCGCGCACATCAACCTCGGCTAGAGATAAGATCTCTCCCGAGCGACCGTGAACAACCTCGGTTAGGAACAGGAGGAGAACCTCGTCCTAACGCGAGCATCAACCTCGGCCAGAGATAAGATCTCTCCCGAAGGCAAAGTTCGGCCAGAGATAAGATCTCTCCCGAACAACAAGGTCGGCCAGAGATAAGATCTCTCCCGAACCGCAACCTCGGCCAGAGATAAGATCTCTCCCGAAGGCAAAGTTCGGCCAGAGATAAGATCTCTCCCGAACAACAAGGTCGGCCAGAGATAAGATCTCTCCCGAACCGCAACCTCGGCCAGAGATAAGATCTCTCCCGAAGGCAAAGTTCGGCCAGAGATAAGATCTCTCCCGAACAACAAGTTCGGCCAGAGATAAGATCTCTCCCGAACAACAAGGTCGGCCAGAGATAAGATCTCTCCCGAACCGCAACCTCGGCCAGAGATAAGATCTCTCCCGAAGGCAAAGTTCGGCCAGAGATAAGATCTCTCCCGAACAACAAGTTCGGCCAGAGATAAGATCTCTCCCGAACAACAAGGTCGGCCAGAGATAAGATCTCTCCCGAACCGCAACCTCGGCCAGAGATAAGATCTCTCCCGAAGCAAAGTTCGGCCAGAGATAAGATCTCTCCCGAACAACAAGTTCGGCCAGAGATAAGATCTCTCCCGAACAACAAGGTCGGCCAGAGATAAGATCTCTCCCGAACCGCAACCTCGGCCAGAGATAAGATCTCTCCCGAAGGCAAAGTTCGGCCAGAGATAAGATCTCTCCCGAACAACAAGCTCGGCTGCAGGAGATAAGATCTCCCCCGAGCGCGCACTTCACTTCGGCTGCAGGAGATAAGATCTCCCCCGAGCGCGCACTTCACTTCGGCTGCAGGAGATAAGATCTCCCCCGAGCGCGCACTTCACTTCGGCTGCAGGAGGTAAGATCTCCCCCGAGGGAAGCTCGGCCGTAGGAGATAAGATCTCCCCCGAGCGCGCACTTCAACCTCGGCTGCAAGATAGGAGGTCTCCCTCGAGTCGACTTCAACTGACGAAGATAATGTCGCCCCCGAGGAGCTCAAATCCGACCTCGACCGAAGGAGGCGAGTCTTACTTCGGCTTCAACATCAGCTTCATCGACTTTAGCCGGAAACGAGTTCCATTTCAACTCCAAACATCGACTGAAGATGAGGTCTCCCCCAAGCCTCAGCCTCAACTTCAGCGTCAATCTTGGCTGGAGATGAGACCTCCCCGAGCTTCAGCTGCAACAAATGCGGAGCCTGGAAGAAGACTTCGGCAGTCGCCTGTTTTGGTACTCCCTTCCTTCAATTTTTGAACTCGGGAGTGGGGGGGCTACTGTTGGGGATAAATCCCGCTCCTGCCGAAGCCCGGCCCGACGCTCAGCCCAATGTAACCAGTAGCCGCTGAAGAGCTTTAGCGCCAGGCGCCAGGCCGAGCCCCTACCACGGCCGAACTGCCTAGAGGCCGAACTCCCCTGCGCCAAGGTCCGGGCCGAACTGCCTAGAGGCCGAACTCCCCTGCGCCAAGGTCCGGGCCGAACTGCCTAGAGGACGAACTCCCACCGCCAGCCGAACTTCCTGACGGCCGAGCTCCTTGGACTCCAAGCGGCTGGACTTCTTCGGGAGACGGACTCCTCCCAGACGCCCGTTCGGCCATCCGAGCTCCTCCCGGGTTTTCCCTTCAGCCGAACTCTCCTACGAGCCCGAACTCCTTCGGACCCCACGGCCGAACTCCTTCGGACCGACCCCAGGCGAGCCCATGCAGCCGAACTCCTTCGGACTTCCCACGGCCGAACTCCTTCGGACCGACCCCAGGCGAGCCCGAACTCCTTCGGCCACGGCCGAACTCCTTCGGACCGACCCCAGGCGAGCCCGAATGCAGCCGAACTCCTTCGGACCGACCCTAGGCGACCGAACTCCTCAGCGAGCCCTGGCCGAACCAACTAGCAACCGAAGTCCTTCAACTGGCCAGCCGAGCTTCTTCGGGCCTCTCAGCGGCGAACTCCTCGGCAACCGTCCCGCGGCCGAACTCTACAGATGGCCGACCCTTCAGCCAGACGAACTCCCCCAGCTTCCCCCTCGGCCGAACTCTGTTACAAGTCCGAACTCCATTGGACGAACTGTCGCCTGCAGCAAGACCGGACGGACGCCTTCCTCTCCGTACCGGACTCCATGCGGCCCACGGCTCGCCGGTATGGCTCCCACGATCTACCGGACGACGCCTTCCTCTCCGTACCGGACTCCATGCGGCCCCATCGCGGCCCACGACTCGCCGGTATGGCTCCCACGATCTACCGGACGACGCCTTCCTCTCCGTACCAAACTCCATGCTGCCCGACGACTCTCTGCCAGACGGCACAGCCGTCACCATCAACTAAGCTCCGCTATAAAAGGACCCCTCCCGACATACTAAGGCTAAGCTCTCTGAACTCTCGACTCTCTAAGCTCTCCTCCACATCTCTAAGCTCCGGAACTCATTCCGAGCACTCCATTACTGTTGGCCGGAAACTAACTTGACCGTCGGAGGGTCCTGCCGGAGCCACCACCCCACCGGTTCCGGACGGGACTTCGTTTTGCAGGTCCCCGGCGGCGCCCAGCGGCCTCGATTGCGGCGACCTCCGGCGGCGACGGATTTCTGCACCAACACAAAAAAAAAAAGTCGAGATGCTTTTTTGGTATTGGTTAAGAAAAATTAATTATAAAAAAAAAGTTAACAATTGTGAAGCATAGCATAGCCCATAGATGATAGTATCTATTAGTTGCACAAAATGCTATGTCCGAATTTTTAAATAGATATCATGAGAAAAATGCATTTCATAGTGTTACCATGGTGAAGATTTTATAGTAAATTCAGGTATCAAATTTTTCTCTATTTAAGAAGAAAAGTTTGAAATGCACATTATCCTTGATGTAATATGACTTAGAACTCGTTTGGTTTGTAGAAAGAACTTTTCTTCCAAAGAAATAACTTTTTAGAAAGTTAATTTTTGAAAAATTATTTTCTAAAAAATAAAATTTTAATATATTTGATTAACCATGAAAAATGACTTATTGAAAAATAGCTTATATTTAGTTGAGCATCCATTTTTGTAGAAAAACTGTATAGAATATCTATTATACCTTTAATAGATACAAGACCATATATTTTGCTCCTAAACTTTAAACACATAAGAATATTATATTTATATTAATATAAAAATAATATTAATATATTAGAATATAATATTAGATTATAATAATTTATTATATTAATATAATACTAATATATTATATTATATTAATATAATATTAATATTTTAATATAATAAATTTATTAATATCTTAATAAATATAATATTATATTAATATAAATACTATATTGATATTAATAAAAATATTATATGAGTATAAATATTAAAATATAATAAAAATTATAATTTTAATATTAATATTAATATCAATATAGTATTTATAAATATTATAAATATTAATATTAGAATAATATTTATAATATTATAATATTAATCTTATATTTATATAAATATTAAAATAATATTAATATAATATTATATTATCATTATTCAGTATTTTATCTTAATCATCCATGATATTTTATAAAATCTTAGCTATAAATTTTAAAATGATATTTAGAAAAAAAATAAAGCAATACTACTTTCTATCTTATGAGATGTGTGAAAATCCATCTTCTTCATGAATTTTTACTTCATATAAAATATAGAAAATAATTTTTCATGAAAAAAACTTTTTCATTCTCTCTTCTCTTAAAAATCTAACCAAACAAAAGGTCTCTTCATTTATCAAGAACTGTCTCTTTCTCTTTCCATTTTTCATGAACTAAACGAGTTTTTAGGTTTAGAATATTAGAAAAGAAAGTTGTTTTATCATATCTTTTGTAGATAGGAGGTAAAATCATCTTAGCGAAAGAGTAATTATTTGAGTTCCCTTGTTTACATATATATATATATATATATATATAACCATACCTTTTCACTTTAGTTATGTCTATATATATATATATATATATTGGTAGAAAGTCATGTCTATAGATATTAGAGGACAATTTTCTGTCTTTGATCTGACTTGCTCGTGTGGATATCCACTAATATGAGGGAGGATGACATAGGAAAGTTTAGGCCTGAACATTAAGCATGGTAATAGGAAATGTTAGTGAAAGTCACTATTTTTGATTACATGATCACTACTAAGCTCTTAAGAAAGTGCTTTTATTCTTTTCCATTCAATACATTATCACTGCTACTTATATTCTGAACTTTTTTATTTTTGTTTTCTTTCATTCAATTTTTCCTTTTACAGTAGCAGCAAACCGTGCCTTGGAAAATTAATATTTGTTTTATAATGATATAAGCTGAATAATAGATTTTTCTAAAAAATTTATTTATTCAACTTTCTCAACTATGCTATACTGTTAAATTAGCTACTTGTAATAACTAACAAAAATGCTTTAATAATTCAAAAATCTAACTCATAACCTCACTCAGCAGTTGTGTTGCCTTCCCATTGCTCCCTTATTTGGCATCATGAAAAAGCCACATAATGAAGATGAATGGTGAAAGATAGTTGAGTAACTAATTTGATTGATTTTTTTGATTAATTATTTCTCCATAATATAAACGATGGGCATTTAGTTTCTCACAAAAATATAAGATATAACACACATGTCCAGTGCCACTAAAAGGATCCATTAAGTTATTTTGGATTCTTTGATTTGGGATAATTTAATATGAAAAAATGAATTCTATATTAAATTACTATATTTGGTATGAAAAAAAATGGATGGAAAAGATGGTAAAATAAGTGGTAGGTTCTATACATACTTTGGTTGAGGTAATTTAAAATTATTATTGCTTGATGAAAATGATCTTACTTATATTATATTAATATTATATTATATAATTAATATTATTGGGGATAAATTTTGTTCCTATCGAAGTCAAATTTGGTGTCCAGCTTGATGTGGCCAGTAGCCATGGAAGAACTTCGGCGGATGGATCTTGGCCGAACTATTACAGTCGACCGAACTGCTAAGCGGCCGAGCTCCTTCGAACTCCCAGCGGTCGAACTTTTCAAGTGGCCGACCCTTCAGCCGGCCGAACTCCGCAGCAATAGTCCCTCGACCGAACTTCTCCAACGATTGAGCTTCTACGAAAGCCGGACTTTCTGCGGACTTCTCCAGCGGTCGAGCTTCTACGGAAGCCGGACTCCCTACGGACTTCTTCAATCGACGGGCTTCTCAATGGCCGAACTTCCATAAAAGCTGAACTTCTTATGACGGATTCCTGCAGGCGATCCTGCTACGGTTATACGATAATAACGATCGACATTTATCGAGTCAATAACGATCGACATTTAGCAAGTCCATAACGATCGACATTGATCAGGACAGTTACGACAATCATTAATCAAGATGGTTACAACAAGCTCTCTCTATAAAAAGGACCCTCCGGATACACTTACGCCAGGTTCTAAAAACCCTCATCTCTTCCTCTAAACTCTACTCCACGCTGAGCACTCCATTCCTATTGACTGGAGCTGATTTGATCATCGGAGGGTCCTACCGTAGCCACCCCCACCGGCTCCGGACGGAACTTTATTTTGCAGATCCCCGACGGTGATCTCATCGATCTTCACTCTAGTGGATTCTGATGATGACCAGATTCTGCGTCAACAGATTGGCGCTAGAAGGAGGGCCCCGGCAACGATTTTTCTCTTAAAGAAAGTCGAGGTTCCCTTGTTCTTAAAGGAGTGCTCGAAAAATCTCTCTTCCTCCTCTTTCGAATTTCCTTTCAAAAGGAAAAGATGCCCCCCAGAAGAGCCTCCACTCGGACGATCGACGGACCTCCGCGGCCCGATCCCGTTCCTGGTCCGTCTGCTCCCTGCTCCAGCCCCGGACGACCCAGGCCTCACGTCTATAGCCGCGAGTAGATACGCTGAGCAGTTCAACCTAGCTCGTCCAGCACGTTCGTGGTCTCACGGAGGCGGTGCAGGCGGTGCTGCCATGCAACCAGTAGTCCCAGTGCCAGCCTCGACCGGCGCGGGACTCTCCAGAAGTCGGATGATCCAGTCCAAGGAGCGACCGGCCTGGGCAGACCCGACCTCCGATACCTCGGATTGGAAAGGCGGAGGAGGGAGAAGCCCTTGCTCGGATCATGGATCGACCAAGGGTGAAGCCTTCGCGCCCATTCTCACCAGAAGAGCCTTGGAGATCAGAAGACCGTGAGGACCTGCTGGACCAAAGGCTCTTGGAGATGAACCGAGCGAATTGAAGAACTTCGTCACACCCCTCCTCACGCGGTGATGACGTTCTGCACTGACCCTCCTTTCTCGCAGGAAAATCATGCAGGAACCGGTCCCGCCGAACTTTAAGCTCCCATAGTTCGAAAGCTACGACGGGACCGCCGACCCGGTCGACCACTTGGAAGCCTTCCGGACGACGATGCTGCTTCACGGCGCGTCGGACGCCATATTTTGCCGGGCTTTCCCTTCTACCCTCAAAGGAGCTGCCAGAAATTGGTACTCGACGCTCAAGCCGAGAACCATCTTATCGTTTGACCAGATGAGTCAACAGTTCGCAGCCCACTTCATCAGTAGTAGGCGACCACGCCGAGGTTCGGATTCTTTGATGGCCATCAGGCAGAAGGAGGGGGAACCCATCCGGGCCTACGTGACCCGGTTTAACGCTGCCGCGTTGGAGGTCCGAAACCTAGACCAATCAGTCGCCATGGCCGCCCTCAAGGGCGGCCTTCAGAAAAGAATGACTTGTTGTTCTCCCTGGAAAAAAGGTATCCCAGGGACTTCGCCGACCTGCTAGCTCGGGCCGAGAGATACGCCCGTGCGGAAGAAGCCTTCAAGCTGAGGGACGAAGAAACCTTAAGGGAGCGGCTGACAGGCGACATAGGGAGCCGAATGAAGTTCGGCCGCGCTCACGGACTCCCTCCGGTAGCAGGCGGGCCCGAACCCCTCGAGCTTGCAGAGAAGCGCGAAGAAGCCCACCTCCCAAAGGATTTCGCGACTATGTCCTCCTCAACGCTCCCCGAGCACAGATCCTCACCGAAGTTAAGGACCAACTCCCCAGACCAGAAAGGTTACGGTCTCCCCCAAACAAACGTGACCGAAGCAAGTACTGCCTCTACCATCGCGACCACGGCCATGACACTGAGGAATGCATCCAGCTCCAAGATGAAATCGAGGAACTCATCAGAAAGGGGCGGCTGGGTAGATTCATTCGACGCCAGTCTAAAGATCGGTGCAGGGCGCTGCCGTAACGAGAAACAACAAAGTCGGCCGCCTCACAACGTCGTCAACATCACTCCAGGATCCAGCGTAGAAGCCAACAGAAGCACGCTTCAACGCAAGGAAGCTCGAATGAAATGGGAAAGGTCGTCCGCGTGGAGAAGCGCGGAGGAACGATGCTACTACCACGACCCTGGGTCACAGAAAATTCAGAAAAAATTGCCAGTAACTTCCTTTCAATAAAGTCCTTCCCTTCCAACAGTGTATTATTTTTGGGCGCCAAAAACTATGTAATGGCTGGAAAAGAAG
Source organism: Cocos nucifera (assembly GCA_006176705.1). NCBI lineage: Eukaryota > Viridiplantae > Streptophyta > Magnoliopsida > Arecales > Arecaceae > Cocos > Cocos nucifera. The sequence continues at coordinate 285,334 of QRFJ01001671.1, read as the reverse complement.
CAGTCAATAGTCGCCGTGTTAGGAACAGGAGGAGAACCTCGTCCTAATTCGAGCAGGTCGCAAGCAACTCGGCCAGAGATAAGATCTTCGGCCAGAGATAAGATCTCTCCCGAAGGCAAAGTTCGGCCAGAGATAAGATCTCTCCCGAACAACAAGAAGTTCGGCCAGAGATAAGATCTCTCCCGAACAACAAGGTCGGCCAGAGATAAGATCTCTCCGGCCAACCTCGGCCAGAGATAAGATCTCTCCCGAAGAGCAAAGTTCGGCCAGAGATAAGATCTCTCCCGAACAAGTTCGGCCAGAGATAAGGATCTCTCCCGAACAACAAGGTCGGCCAGAGATAAGATCTCTCCCGAACCGCAACCAAAGTTCGGCCAGAGATAAGATCTCTCCCGAGGCAACAAGTTCGGCCAGAGATAAGATCTCTCCCGAACAAGGTCGGCCAGAGATAAGATCTCTCCCGAACAAGGCAGAGAAGACCTCGGCCAGAGATAAGATCTCTCCCGAAGGCAACAAGTTCGGCCAGAGATAAGATCTCTCCCGAAGCAAGTTCGGCCAGAGATAAGATCTCTCCCGAACAAGCAAGTTCGGCCAGAGATAAGATCTCTCCCGAAGCGACAACCTCGGCCAGAGATAAGATCTCTCCCGAAGCAAGGTTCGGCCAGAGATAAGATCTCTCCCGAAAAGCAAGTTCGGCCAGAGATAAGATCTCTCCCGAACAACAAGTTCGGCCAGAGATAAGATCTCTCCCGAAGCAAGGTTCGGCCAGAGATAAGATCTCTCCCGAAAAGCAGAGAAGTTCGGCCAGAGATAAGATCTCTCCCGAAGCAACCAACCTCGGCTAGAGATAAGATCTCTCCCGAGAAGCGACTTCGGCCAGAGATAAGATCTCTCCGGAGCGACCCTGTCAACCTCAGTCAAATGAGATCTCCCCCGAGCTTCGACCTAAATCAGCACGAAGCCCGGAAGAAGACTTCGGCAGTCGCCCTGTCTGTACTTCCTTCCTTCGAGTTTTGAACTCGGGAGTGGGGGGGCTAGTGTTGGGGATAAACTCCGCTCTTGCCAAAGTCAAGTTCGGTGCCCAGCTTGATGCGGCGAGTAACCACGGAAGAACTTCGACGGATGGGTCTTGGCCGAACTATTATAGCCGACCGAACTGCTAAGCGGCCGAGCTCCTTCGAACTTCCAGCGGTCGAACTTTTCAAGTGGTCGACCCTTCAGCTGGCCGAACTCCGCAGCAATAGTTCCTCGATCGAACTTCTCCAACGATCGAGCTTCTACGAAAGTCGGACTCCCTACGGACTTCTCCAACAACCGAGCTTCTACGAAAGCCGGACTTTCTATGGACTTCTCCAACGGTCGAGCTTCTACGGAAGCTAGACTTCCTACGGACTTCTTCAGTGGATGGGCTTCTCAATGGCCGAACTTCCATGAAAGTCGAACTTCTTATGATGGATTCCTGCAGACGATCCCGCTATGGTTACACGATAATAACGATCGGCATTTATCGAGTCAATAACGATCGGCATTTATCGAGTCCATAATGATCGACATTGATCAAGATAGTTACGACAATCATTAATCATGGCGGTTACAACAAGCTCCCTCTATAAAAAGGACCCTCTGGATACACTTACGCCAGGTTCTAAAAATTCTTATCTCTTCCTTTAAACTCTACTCCATGCTGAGCACTCCATTCCTATTGATTGGAGCTGACTTGATCGTCGGAGGGTCCTACCGGAGCCACCCCCCATCGGCTCCGGACGGAACTTTATTTTGCAGATCCCCGGCGGTGACCTCATCGGACTCTACTCTAGCAGATTCCGACGACGATCAGATTCTGCGTCGATAAATATATTAGTTTTATTAATGTTGATGCAAGATTTCATCTAGCACCGGAGTTATTGGAGTAGACGGTTGTGATTAGTCATCTCGGGAGCGAGACCTGCAAGAAAAGTTTCTAACCGGAGGTGGCTTTGGTGGGGACTCTCCAATGCTTAAGTTAGAGTCTCGTTCAATATAAGAAGTATAAAAGGCAGAGTAATGGCATACCTTAGGATCTCCTTATTGGATTTTTTTATAGATGGAGGCCAAAGTCTATTAGGCCTAAACCTGTAGATTGATAGAGTAGGTGGTATGATTTCACATTCGTGGGGTAGCTGCCAAAGGGTGCCTGCCAAATTGGTTAGTTGTGGAAGGTTATTGTATTTAAAACTATGCATTGATAGTATGGAATGTTAGCCACCACTTTTGCTGTTGGGAGTCGGTCATGCCTGCATTTGTATATTGCCAGAGCAAGCTGTCTGCTACTAACTGGATCACTAGGCATGAGGGCTGGCATTTGCTCGGTAGGGGCCAGTTGCCTAGGTGTTGTGCCGATCCTTGATTTAGCAAGAGTCATTCATCAAGAAGCTATGGATATTTTTCGAGAAGGAATTATTAGCCAAGCAACCTGCGACTCTGTTGGTTTAGGTGGCGTGATGGTTGGCCGAGAGAGATTTGGCCACTAGGTTATTGGATCTCGAGGTTTCGATCATGGGGATGGGAGTCGACGAGGGGGTCATCCTACCAAGTCTGAGAATCGTGGCATAAATGGGGCCGACAAGGGGTCGGTCGTCGAGGAATGGTCCCCCGAAAGGAGGGCCTTTGATTAAGGATTAAGTTGTCTGTTGGGTGAGAGGCCTACTTGTTGTTGATGATAACATTACTCAGACATGGCTGGCTGTGGGTGGACATCTGGTTAGGTCGATGGCCTTGGGATCTGGTGTTTGTAAGCCGGCCATGGGATGGATCTATTGACTTTGGATTGGGCTCGTTGGGAGTAGGCCAATCAGCTCCCCATTTGAGCAAGTCGCGGGATGCCGATAGGGAGGGTCACTTCAATGTAGGTGGTGGCTGAGCGCTGATTGGAGTTGGCCCAGATGCGCCTTATTAGGCTTTCATATCACCAACTCCAGACCTGTTTATATTTTCAGCCCATACAAAATTCTCCCCAATAATTAATACATAACATTAGCATTATATTAAAATATTATATTAATATATTATCTACTATATTATAATAGATATATTATATTAATATTTTTAAATAAATATTAATATTACATATATATTTTAAATATATTATTTATATTAATATAATATATATTTATATTATATATTTATATAAGTTATATATAAAAATTATTATAATTAATATCTATATATTTATATTAATTATTTTATTTATAACTAATATATTTATTAATTATTGGTGCAGAATTTGGTTGACGTCGGATCAAGCTGGAGTGGAAGGAGATGAGGTCGTCATTGGTGATCTATAAAATAAAGTTTCATCCGGAGTTGGTGGAGATAGCTCTGGCAGGACTCTCCGATTGTCAAGTTAGCTCTGGCCAATAAAAATGGAGTGCTCAATATGAAATTTGGTAGAGTTTCGAGGAGAAGATCAGAGCTTAGAACCTGACATAAGCGTATCTGGAGGATCCTTTTTATAGGCGGAGCTTATTATAACTGTCTTGATTAATGACCGTCGTAACCGTCCTGATCAATGCCGATCGTTATTGACTTGATAAATGATAATCATTATTATCGTGTAATCGTTTAGTAGTAGGATCGTCTGTAGAAATCCATCAACAGTCTGTAAGAAGTTTGGCTTCCATAAAAGTCTGACTGAAGAAAAGTTCGATCGCTGAGGAGTTCGGTCAGGGCTCGACTGCTAATGAGTTCGGCCACTGAGGAGTTCGATCGAAGCTCGTCCGCTAATGAGTTCGATCACTGAGGAGTTCGACCATTGAGGCTTTCCTATGACTACCGATTGTATTGTCCGTTGAGCATCCGACTGAATTTTGGTGGAAGTGGAGTTTACCCCAACAATAGTCCTTCCACTCTCGAGTTTGAAATTTGAAGGAAGAAAGTATCAAAACAGGCGACTGCCAAAGTTTTTTTCTAAGCTCCACACCCATTGAAGTTGAAGCCCAGGGGATCATATCTCCTACCCCCAAAGTTACCTCGAGAGAGATCTCATCTCCTGTGGTCGAGGTTGATACGGACGCTCGAAAAAGATTTTATCTCCAGCAGTCGAGGTTGGCCCGATCGTTCAGGGGAGATCTCATCTCCTGCAGCCGAGGTTGCCTTGGGAAAGATCTTATCTCTTGCGGTCGAGATTGTCTCGGAAGAGATCTTATCTCCTACGGTCGAGATTGAAGGACTTCGACTTACTTCATATTAAGATAAGGTTCTCCTCTTATTCCTGATACGGCCTTTGGATTATTTTTTTTCTATCGTCACGTAATTCTTGCACCAGGAAACAATAATACTGAAATAAAGGAGTTTTATTGAAAGAAGAATACTGGTAATACATTCTCAGTTTTTCTAAGTTCTAAGGTCATGGAAGTATCATCCCTCTGAGCTTCTTCAAGTGATAAGTACTGGACCGAATGATCTCCACTACTTCATACGGGCCTTTCCAATTAGGGATGAGCTTCTCCTAGCTCTGAGGCTGAGAAACGGTGACTCATCGAAGCACTAAGTTCTCCAATCTGAATGCCTTGTTTCTAACTCTGGAGTTGTAGTATCAAGCCACCTTCCATCTGTAGGCTGCCATCCGAATACGAGCTTCCTCCCTTTTTTCTTCCAGCAGATCGAGGTGAACTCTTAGGTCCTATGGGTTGTGCTGCTTGTTAAAGGCCACGACTCATGCAGACGGAAGGTTAAGTTCGATCGGAATGACTGCCTCCATCCCAAAGGCCAAGGCGAATGGTGTTTCTCCGATCGACATCCTTTGTGTAGTTCAGTAAGCCCAAAGGACGTGGTAGAGTTGGTCCATTCAGACTTCTTTTGCTCTGTCGAGCCTCGTCTTGATATCTTACAACAGGATCCGATTGGTCACCTCAGCTTCCCCATTGGCCTATGGGTGAGCCATCGATGTGAAGCGGTGGGATATGTTTAGTTCTTCATAGAACTCGGCGAACATCGTCCTAGTGAATTATCGCTCATTATCGATTATAAGGGTTCGGGATAGACTGAACTGACAGACTAGCAATTTTCAGATGAAGTCCTGCACCTTAGCCTCAGTAATCTTCGCTAGTGGTTCGACTTCAATCCACTTGGAGAAATAGTCGATCGCGATCAGGAGGAACTTTCGCTATCTGGATGCCGTCGAGAATGGGCCAAGTATGTCCATTTTCCATTGTGCAAATGGCTAAGGTACACTTAGCGAAGCAAGCTCGGAGGTTGGCTATCTTTGTACGTTTGTGTTCTTCTCATAGTGGTCGCACTTCTTCACATACTTTACGAAATCGCGAAATAAGGTCGGCCAATAGTATCCTTACCGAAGTAGTTTTTGTAATAGGGACCTGGCTCCTACGTGACTTTCATAGAGTCCCTCGTGCACCTCCCACAATGTGAGGTCAACCTCTGAAGGTCGGAGACATCTCAATAGCGAAAGCGAGTATGATCTCTTATACAGCCTGCCTTCGTACAAAATATAGCGGGAGGCCTGATTTCTGAGTTTTCGAGCTTTTTTTGGGTCATGAGGAAGGACCCCCTCCTTGAGGTAGGCGACCAACGGGTCAATCCAGCTTGGCTCAAATTTCATCTGCAGAATGACCTGGGGTTCCTCTATGGTTGGGCACTTCAGAGTTTCCAAGAATACTTCTTTGGACAGCTCGGCTGGGGCTGAAGTGATTAATTTGGAGAGAAGATCGGCTCTTACATTTTTCGCCCTCAGAATCTATCGAATGCCAAAATTATCAAAGGCCGAAGTCAAATCCCTCACCTTCCCAAGGTATCTCACCATACTGTCCTTCTGTACCTCATAGCTGCCATTAACTTAGCCTACTACCAGCTAGAAATTGCTGTAGACTTGAAGCCGATCTACTTTTAATTTTTTTGCTATTTTTAATCCAACGATCAGTGCTTCATATTCGGCCTCATTGTTGGTCGTAGGAAACTCGAAGTACAGTGCATACTCAATGATGATGCCCTTGGGGCTGATTAAGATCGGCTCCGCACCAGCTCCAGTAGAGTTGGACGAGCCATCCACATGCAGAGCCCAAAAGCCTTCGAAAAGATCGGCATTTTCCTTGGGGAGGTTCGGCTGCGAGAGTAGGGTGCCGGTCCCATTCTGTTCAAGCTCGACTTTGACTGGAATGGTGCATTCTAACACAAAATCTATCAGTATCTAGGCCTTGATCGATGGTCGGGGCTGGTAGTTGATGTCGAACTCTGTGAGCTCGATTATCCATTTTGTGATTCTTTCGAAAGCATCCGCTCAGTGAAGGACTGCTTTTATTGGTTGGTCCGTGAGGATCGTTATGGTGTGCTCCCGAAAATAAGGTCAGAGCCTCCTAGCAGTAATTAGAAGAGAGTAAGTTAGTTTTTCTAACCTAGAATATCTGATCTCCGCATTCCTCAGGATCTGACTCATGTAGTAGATCGGTTGTTGCATCTTCGTTTCTTTCTTGATCAGGACTGCCGCTAGGGCCACCAGAGAGACAGCTAGGTACAGAAATAATTCTTCTCTAGGTTTGGGCTTTGCCAGCAGTGGGGGTGAGCCGAGGTAGTTTTTAAGCTCCTCGAATGTCTATTGGCACTTCACCATCCAGCAGAAGTTCTTTGGTTGTCTGAAAACTTGGAAGAAGGGCACACATCATTCGGTTGACCTTGAGTCAAAGCGATTTAGGGATGCCACTTTTTCGGTCAGGTGCTGAACTTTCTTAATCATCTTCAGAGTGGTCATCTCCTGAATAGTTCGAATTTTCTCGGAGTTTGCTTCGATTCCGCATCTCGACACCATGAATCCTAAAAATTTTTTGGAGATCACGCCAAAGGTGCACTTGGTCGGGTTTAGTTTCATCTTGTGCTTCCTGAGTGCATCGAAGGTCTCTTTAAGATCGGCAAGGTGGTCTATTGAAGCTTGACTTTTGATGAGCATATCATCCATATACACCTCCATGTTGTGGCTGATCTACTATTTGAAGATCTTATTGATCAAACGCTGGTACGTTGCTCCTGCATTTTTGAGTCCAAAAGGCATGATCCTATAACAATAAAGACCACGGTCAGTAACGAAAGCAATTTTCTCCTCATCCTTAGGCACCATCCGTATCTGGTTATAACCAGAGAAGGCATCTATGAAGGTGAGGATCTCGTAGTCCGAGGTCGTGTCCACTAGTTGATCAATCCTGGGTAGAGGGTAGCTGTCTTTCGGATAGATTTTGTTTAGCTTTTTGAAGTCAATACACATCCTCCACTTGTTGTTCGCCTTTTTGACGAAGACCATATTTGAGACCCAGGTTGGATAATTAACCTTCCGGATGAATCTGGCTTTGAGAAGCTTGTATACTTCTTTGATGATTGCTTTCTGCCTCTCCAGGGCATGGTGGCGCATCTTTTCTTTTATCGATCGATGCCTCGGATCGATGGTCAGTCGATGTTCCAAGACCTTGGCGTCAACCCTTAGCATGTCTGTTGGGGTCCAGGCAAAGATATCCGCATTTCTTCTGAGGAAGGTAACGAGTTGCTCCCAAACCTCACCTGCCAAGTTGGAGCCGATCTGCACCGCATGCTCGATGTTCCCATCATTTAAGGGCACAGAGACGAGGTCCTCCATAGGCTCGCCCCACTCCTCAGTGAGATCATCACGGACATCCAATCCGTCAATAAGATAAGAGTCGGACCGCTCTTCCTTATGTAAGATAATTGAGTAGCAGTGCCTCGCCAGAGCTTGGTCTCCCCTGACCTCTTCGATCCCATAACTTATCGAAAATTTTATCTTCAAATAATAGATTGACACAACCGTCCGAAGTGCATTTAGATTAGATCGGCCAAGAATGGCATTGTAAAAGGATGGAGTTCTCACAACTAGGAAATTGACCTCGCTTTGGCCAGTTTCGAGCGTTGTCCTGCTGTCACAGCCAATGTTATTATGCCCTCAATTGGTATGGTGTTGTCAGTAAATCCTATCAGCGGAGAGTTCATAGGCTCCAAGTGATCATCGGATAAGGATATTTTCGAGAAGGCATCGTAAAATAATACATTGGCCGAACTTTCATTGTCCACCAAAATGCGGCATATATCATAATCGGCAATGTTCAAAGAGATTACAACCACGTTATTGTGCGAAAATTGGATCCCCTGGACGTCCACCTCGGTAAAGATCATGGGTTTCTCGATCCTCCATTTCTTCACTAGTCCTTCGGATCCGCTGGCCTCTTCTTGTTGAAGTCCCCTCGAGATAGTACTAATGACACCGAGAGGCAGCTGATCTTCTTGGTCCTTCTCTCTCAGTGGTAGCACCCTCAGCCGATCCTCCCATCCTTCAGACCGTCTCCGCAGAAATCGGCCAAGTCTACCTCGTCTGATGAGCTCTTCTATCTCGTCCTGGAGTTGGATGCACTCCTCAATATCGTAGCCGTGGTCATGATGATAAAGGCAAAACTTATTAGAATTATGTTTGCTGGGATGGGAATGCATCCTCTCCGATCTCAAAAGTTGTTTCCTGATTTCCATCAGCACTTAGATCTTTGGAGCGTTAAGGGGGGTGTAATTATGAAATCTCCATTGAGGAGAACCTCGGCGCTGGGGAGCACCTCGGTGCTCGGGAGAACCTCGATGTGCCTTTCCATCGGAGCTTCCTCGCCTTTGGGTTCGAGGGAGAGTTCGAACTCGCCTGCACCCAGAAGGAGTCCGAAAATGCGGTCGAGCTTTACTCGACTTTTCTTCTTCAGCGGATCTGTCCGGCTCGCCGACTTGCCGCTCGCCATGGGCTTCATTGTCCCTGGCCTTGAAGGCCTCCTCAGTCCGGACATAACCTTCAGCCCGAGCTAGCATGTCAGCAAAGTTCCTAGGATACTTCTTTTTTAGGAAGAGCAGTAAGTCATTCTTCTGAAGGCCGTCCTTGAGGACGACCATGGCGACTGATTGATCTAGATTCCAGACCTGCAATGCGGCAGCATTAAATCAGATGATATAAGCCTGGATAGATTCCCCCTCCTTCTGTTTAATGGTCATCAAAAAATCCGAACCTCGGCGCGGACGTCGACTACTGACGAAGTGGACTGTGAACTACTGGCTCATCTGATCAAACGATAAGATGGTACTCGGCTTAAGCGCCGAGTACCAATTCCTAATAGCTCCCTTAAGGATCGAGGGGAAAGTCCAGCATAAAATAGCGTCTGACGTGCCATGGAGCAACATCATTATCCGAAAGGCTTTCAAGTGATCAAATGGATCGGTGGTCTCATTGTAACTCTCGAACTGTGGGAGCTTGAAGTTCGGTGGGATCGATTCTTGCATAATTTTCTACGAAAAGGAAGGATCAGTACAAATGTCATTACCATGTGAGGAGGGAGTGTGACGGAGTTCTTCGATCCATCAGCTCATTTTTAAGAGCCTTTGATCTAAGAGATCTTCACGATCCTTAATCTCCAAGGTTTTCTGGTAGAATGGGTGCGAAGCTTCCCCCTGGGTCAAGTCGTGGTCCGAGCAGGGGCCCTCCCTCCTCTACTTCCTCCTTCCGAGGATCGAAGGCTGGATAGCCTAAGTCGGCCATTCCTGGACCGGACCATAGGACTCCGGAGAATCCCATGTCGGTTGAGCCGATGTTGGAGCCTACTGGTGCACGACCTGCACCGCCTGCATCACCTCCGTGAGTCTACGAACCTACTGAACGAACAGGTTGAATTGCTCCATATCCACCGCAGCTACAGATGGAACCTGGGTTGTCAGAGCCGAAGTGGAAGCAGACAGATCTGAATAGGATCAAGCCGTGGAGGCCATTGGTCGTCAGGTCAAAGCTTTCCTGGAAGGTATTTTTTCTGAGAAGAACTCTAGATCGCTACTGAGCACTTCTTTCAAATCAAGGGAACCTCAAGAACAGAGGGCCCTTCTTCTAGCACCAAATTTTTTGGTGCAGAATTTGATTGACGCTGGATCGAACTGGAGTGGAAGGGGACGAGATTGCTGTCAGTGACCTGTAAAATAAAATTCCATCCGGAGTTGGTGGGAATAGCTCCGACAGGATCCTCCAATGGTAAAGTTAGTTTTGGCCAACAGAAATGGAATGCTCAGTGTGGAGTTCGGCAGAATTTTGAGAAGAAGATCAAAGCTTAGAACCTGATATAAGCATATCTGGAGGATCCTTTTTATAGATGGAGCTTGTTGTAACTGTCTTGATTAATGACTGTCGTAACCGTGATCAATGCTGATCGTTATTGACTTGATAAATGATAATCATTATTATCGTGTAACCATTCAATAGTGGGATCGTCTGTAGGAATCCATCAACAGTCTGTAAGGAGTTCGACTTTCATAGAAGTTCGATTGGAGAAAAAGTTCGATCGCTGAAGAGTTCGGTCGGGGCTCGGCCGCTAATGAGTTCGACCGCTGAGGCTTTTCTATGACTACCGATTGTATTGTCCGCTGAGCATCCGACTGGACTTCGGTGGGAGCAGAGTTTACCCCCAACATTAATATATCAATAATACATATCAGTTATAATGTTTCATATAAATAACTCATATATATTAATTTATTATAAATAATATATTAAATATTATAATACTATTCAAATATTAATTATAATATTATTTTTATAAAACTTATTTATGATAATAAATATATTTTTAATATATATAATGAATTTAATAATATTTTTGACTTGCATAAATATTTCTCAATATTTCAAGTAGATATTTTCATGTAAATAGACCAAAAATCTCCAACAATTTTATTGAAAAAAATATAATTCCATGAATTTTTTTCCAATGACATTGTCAAATATTATTTTTTTTGAAGTAATTTTTTTTATTAATTAAATATAATAAATTAAATTTTATATAATTTTTAGAATAAATAATATTCATGAGTCATCAGACTATAATGGGACATATCCTTACAAAACAAACTCTCAGAGTAATGCCGTATTAACTTAAAAGGGTATTAGCCAGCACATATATCATGGCTCATAATCAATAGAAAAATTATTGGTTAGAGCTATTCTGCCACGTATCTTACATCAATTAATAATAAATTATAAATAATATTAAAAATTAATTTTTTTATTTAAAATTTTAAATAATATATAAATATAATATATTTTTTAAATTTTTATTATTATTTATAATTTATTATTAATTAGTGTAAGTTACATGTGACTAATAATTTTTCAGGAGATTTCTTCTCCATTTGCTGCCGTACCTGATCTCACACCAACAGCCACGCGTCCCTAAACTCGGATCGCTCCACCCACCTCCTTGCCTACTTGTCGATCATTAGTCGAACCTCGTCCTCGCTTTTCAGCTCCTAGACGCCTCCTCTCAGACGTACGTACACCTGCCCCCTTGCAGAACACCGGTCAGCAAGTCTAAAATCAGCAAAATCCTTTTCCATTCCCAAATTATCCCCAATTTCTTTCATCCATTACAACTCCTCCGTAGCCTTTCTCGTAAATCCAGCCAACCATAAGAGTAATTTTTCTAAGGCATCTTCCACGGCAATCTGGAGGGCTCTTCTCCTTTCACCTCCCTTCTATCCGCCCCCCGAAAGCTCTAACATTCTCCACCCTTCTCTTTTTCCAAACCCCATCAACTTATAAATACCGTCTCCCGCCATGTGAATGGAAACGCAAACAATTAGAGAAGGAGACCACCACAACCACCATCGTGCTGCAACCTCGTTCTAACTCTCTCTAATAAAAGATAAAATAAGAGAAAGAAGTAGCGAAGAGAAGAAGATTAATCAAGCATGGCTACGGGCAAAGCAGGGAAGGCCATCGGCATCGACCTCGGCACTACTTATAGTTGTGTCGGGGTTTGGGTGAACGACCGTGTGGAGATCGTCGCCAACGACCAGGGCAACCGGACCACGCCGTCCTATGTGGCCTTTACCGACAACGAGCGGCTTGTTGGTGACGCGGCCAAGAACCAGGTGGCCATGAACCCCAACAACACCGTCTTTGACGCCAAGCGGCTTATCGGCCGCCGCTTCTCCGATCCCTCCGTGCAGGCTGATATGAAGCTCTGGCCCTTCCGGGTCGTCGCAGGCCCCGGCGACAAGCCCCTCATCGTCGTCACCTACAAGGGCGAGGAGAAGCGCTTCACCCCCGAGGAGATCTCCTCCATGGTCCTCTCCAAGATGCGCGAGATCGCCGAGGCCTTCCTTGGCCACTCCATCAAGGACGCCGTCATCACCGTCCCAGCCTATTTCAACGACTCCCAGCGCCAGGCCACCAAGGACGCCGGCGCCATCGCCGGCCTCAACGTCATCCGCATGATCAACGAGCCCACCGCCGCCGCCATCGCCTACGGCCTCGACAAGAAGGCCGGCCGCAGTGGGGAGCGCAACGTGCTCATCTTCGACCTCGGCGGCGGCACCTTCGACGTCTCCCTCCTCACCATCGAGAAGGGGATATTCGAGGTCAAGGCCACCGCCGGCGATACGCACCTCGGCGGCGAGGACTTCGACAACCGCCTCGTCAACCACTTCGTCGCGGAGTTCAAGCGCAAGCACAAGAAGGACATCAGCGGCAACGCGCGCGCCCTCCGCCGCCTCCGCACGGCTTGCGAGCGCGCCAAGCGCACCCTCTCCTCCACCAGCCAGACCACCATCGAGATCGACTCCCTCTACGAAGGAATCGACTTCTACGCCACCATCACCCGCGCTCGATTCGAGGAGTTGAACATGGACCTGTTCCGGCGATGCATGGAGCCCGTGGAGAAGGTCCTTCGGGACGCCAAGATCGACAAAGGCCAGGTGCACGAAGTGGTGCTGGTCGGGGGATCCACGAGAATTCCCAAAATCCAGCAGCTCTTGCAGGACTTCTTCAACGGGAAGGAGCTCTGCAAGAGCATCAATCCCGACGAGGCCGTGGCCTACGGGGCGGCGGTCCAGGCCGCAATTCTGAGCGGGGAGGCCAACGAGAAGGTGCAGGACCTGCTCCTCCTCGACGTCACCCCGCTCAGCCTCGGTATCGAGACCGCCGGCGGGGTGATGACCGTCCTCATCCCGAGAAACACCACCATCCCCACCAAGAAGGAGCAGATCTTCTCCACCTACTCCGACAACCAGCCCGGCGTCCTCATCCAGGTCTACGAGGGCGAGCGGGCAAGGACTAAAGACAACAACTTGCTCGGCAAATTCGAGCTCACCGGAATTCCTCCGGCGCCGAGGGGTGTTCCGCAGATCAATGTCTGCTTCGACATCGATGCCAATGGTATCCTGAACGTGTCGGCGGAGGACAAGACTGCCGGAGTGAAGAACAAGATCACGATCACCAACGACAAGGGGAGGCTGAGCAAGGAGGAGATAGAGAAGATGGTGAAGGACGCGGAGAGGTACAAAGCAGAGGATGAGGAGATTAAGAAGAAGGTGGAGGCGAAGAATGCCTTGGAGAACTACGCCTACAATATGAGGAATACTGTAAGGGACGATAAGATCAAGGCTAAGTTGTCCGAGGGGGATAGGGAGAAGATAGAGAAGGCAGTGGAGGAAGCCATTGCATGGTTGGATGGGAATCAGCTGGCAGAGGTCGACGAGTTCGAGCACAAGCTTAAGGAATTGGAGGAGGTCTGCAACCCGATCATAGCCAGGATGTATCAGGAGGGTGGTGGAGCCGCGGCTGGGGCCGGGATGAACGGTGGCGGATACAGAGGCACCGGTGGCACTACTGGAACAGGGGCTGGGCCAAAGATAGAGGAAGTGGACTGATTAGTTTGTTTGTATAGATCCCTGGGTTTGGTCGAGCTCTTTGTTTTCGTTTTGCCTCTTTTATTTATCCTTTTCTTTTTTGTTTTCAACTTCTCTGTACCATGGTCGAGGAAACAAAGGTGCATCCGTGTATGGTTATTTTCTTTGGTGCGATGAAGTGTACTTGTCTGTGGCGTGATATAATCTGGGCTTTGCCATCTTCTTGGAACAGGATTCAGCATAATATTGAAATGGGCTCGATGCACTCTTTTTTGGAGAGAACAGGATTTGGGAAGCTCCGATCCAATCCATCTCCCCGATGCTATACCATCTAAGTAGGAACAAGAATGATTCTGTGGTATATTTTCTTTCATCAGCTAATCTCCAAGCGAGAACTAAATTCAGTTATCTAACTTCATTGTTAGACGATGTTAATCTATAATTTGAAGATGATAGGATTGTGTGGTAGACCGATGTTTGCGGCATCTTCTCCTCCTCTTTTATGTATCGGTTCTTAGATTCCACAGGTATTAAAAATCAAATGTTTCCACAGATAATAAAAATCAAAGGTTTCTTATGGTTATACTGGAAAAACAAGCTCAACGCTAGAGACTTGCTCGGAAGATTGGGCGCTTTTTGTGTCGATGTGCTATTTGTCATCATGTTCTAGAAACTATAGATCACCTTTTCTCCATTTGCCTTTTATTCTCAATCATTTGGAGAATCTCTGCTTCAACATTTTATTTTTTAATCCGATGAAACTTTTAAAGGTATTGCATCCCTAAGCTTCGTTCAAATTTGTTTGCTTGGATTGGATGAACATAAATTTTCGCAAAAACTTCCATCCTCTGGTTTTAATGCTACTTGCACCAGTAGCTTGGTCTTGTTGGAAAGAGGGAAACCCCATGCTTTTCCTCCACAAAAATTCACCTCTTACCTTTTGGCAGCTGCGGAAGTTCTCAGCAACTTCAAAGATTGGTCGTTGATATGTAAGCCTTCGATTCTGCCACACTTTGGCAAGCCCGGGTCTCAAATTAGATTTGTTCCTGTTGAGCTTTCAAATCCCGGCTGACCTCATTTGTGAGCAACTCACTGCTTTGAATCTTCTGCTTATACCTATGCTCATCACCCTTCCTTTGTTTGTAACTACCCTACTCCCGGTTTTGGGCTATTATCTTATAGGGTGTGGACCTCTGTAAAAGTCTCTGGCTTGTAAACTGGCGGTCTCTCTGACCTCCTTTTCCATCAAAAAGATAACACCTGTCTGGAAATGAATGCTTCTACCATAGGAGAATAGCTTGTTTTGATTTGATTTCACTCACCATAGATTGTAATGATTTTAGAACTGCACATTTCTATCCTTGAGCGGGGTTAATGAAAAATAGGGAGCCGATGACGCAAACTAATGCATAGCGTTCATCATACTGAAGCATATTGTATATGGAGTTAGTAGGTTATATTAGAAGCATATTTTATATGGAGTTAGTAACTTATATAAGCTGGTAGTGATTTTCTATCTCCGAATGAACAATCTTCTCTTGCAACGTCGACAACCAGGTTGCACTCTGCACATCTCTCAAAGCACCTCAAAATTTTTTTATTTTTTTTTGGCTCCATCTGCATGGATTTTCTTTCGCGCAAAAGACATAACCCCTGTCCATTTTGAAGTGCCGACAGTTTCTTTTTCCTGTTTTTGGTTTGCAGAGCAGCACTTAGTAGTGGGTGATCACAGGCCAGGCTGGCACTTGGGATTGGCACATTTGGGCCAACCTCGTAATACATGGGCCGACCATTGTCATGGTTATCCCCCTGTTTAACAGATATCGCCTCTGCCCGTCTAAGTTTGAAAATTTAACTGGAATCCATGTTCAACTTTATTTGAATTGGTTCTTTTGAGACGATTCATATCTCGTGCTTTAGCTACATTATAGTTGGTTTGTGGTTTAATGAGTTCTTCCAAGGGAAAAGGAAAATGTTGTTCGCATGATAAGCTCTTATGTAGGTTAATGAAAGCTTGGCCTGGCTCAAGATGTTCACAAATATTTAGTGAACTGTTGGACCCTGAAAAGCAGTTTGGTGGAGCTCAAGCTACCATTTTAGATGTTGCAAATCCATCAAGAAAGTTATCTTCACAAATATGAGAAACATGCATTGTCGCCTGAGCATTTGCTCAGTATGATACTTGGAGTTCTCTCTTAAAATTTCTACTTCGACAAGGATTTTTCTTGAGTCACAATTCTTGGTTTTATCAAGTATTCCCTTTTCTCTCTCGTCCTATAATAAGATTTGATCTGTTGATCCTTTGCCTCTCAAGGTAAAGCAACCCAAAGATCCTGCTTAAACTATGTGGGCTTGGGCCACAAAGCTCAACCCAGTCCTAGAGAAACTCTTATTGCACCGCGCGCACGGTGATTGACATGCACGGAAGCCTCCCCTCGCCTATCCCCGCCCTCGCACGTGATCCAATCACCGCGCGGTGCGCAAAGAATTTCTCCTCAGTCCTAACATAGGAGGCCTGAAAATTTCTAGGCTAACCACAAAATTTCATTTTAGTTAAGCAAGTTGTTCAGGGAAAGTGAGTTAAATGTATAAAATATTATGACGTAAAATGTGTGAAAATATTAGTCTTGCCTCAAAAGAAGAAAAAAAAATGATCTAACTGAAGCTTAAGAGTCCCAAGTCGCCTTTTAGTTTAATTGAATAATGGGTTTCGTTAAGAGGCATTTGCGAAAACCTCACCTCAAAGAAAAACGTCACAAGAAATCCAACACACATTGTCGTTTTGGTCCGGCTTCAAGGATATAGTGGTTCATTTTTTTGCTCTTCTTTTGGAAAAACTGATTAGATCTCTTTGGTTATGGTCAAAGTATCTAGATAACTCGATCTTATCTCAACTTAACCATTTATATTTATATAATAAACTATATAAAAACTTTACTTTATATGCGTGTACATTAGACTTATTAGTATTATGGACCCATGATTTATTATCTTTATTCTGTAGAATGGAATGCTAAATAATGTTATGGTATCCGTACTGTGAATAAATTCTTCATTGGTTCATATTGTTACTACTTGTTCTTGAGTTTTCTCATAATCTTTATTTCCATAATGTTAGTATATATTTTTTCTTTTAAAATAAATTTATTGGTAACATGGATCCAATCTTGATTGGGTTACTTTTGTTTGGTCTCTACATTCATTATTTTTTTTCCAATTCAAAACCAGGAGCCAAATGAGATTAGATTGGTTTTCCATCAACACCTAACTTGTTGAAGCTTTGAATAAAAAATCACAATTATTGTGCAATTAATACATGAAAACGGGATGTGCATCTCATTTACAGACAGGATGAGATCCCAACCCAAAACGCGAAACCAATCAACATCCAGCTTGTATGATCCAACTCGGAGCACTTGAAGTGGGATGCGTTGAAAATAGAAGAGTTTGAGAGGTATAGAAGTGTCCCCGTGTGGATAGCGCATAAGCCCTATTTAATCTAACACGTCAGCTATGCGTTAGCCTTATAAAAATTAGCCATGTCTTTGCATGGCTCCTCCTATCCAGTGAATCGTATCATGGGATTCCTAATTCTCGCTTGGAAGTCGGATCCTCGTGTTGGAGGCGACAGAAAGCTTCTCTCGAAGAGAGAGAAGGCTCATCTAATATAGTCGATATGATGGATTTTTATGATTGATCTTTTCTGTTTATGTTTTGAAGATCCTTTTGTTTCTGATAGATATATTTATTCCAAAATTATTGCCGCAAAGCTCTGAAGGTTGGTGCTTGGCTGAGTTGGAGATTGGTTTGTACCTAAGTTGGAGAACAGCACTCTGCTTTCTGCAGTTAAATATCCGCTTGATGAAGTTTGTTCGACAGGATCTTTCAATATTTAAGTCAGTTGAAGCTTAGAGAATAATAAGAAGAAAATAGAGAAAATGAAAAATTCTCTTAAAATCAACTTATTTGAGGATCTTCTTCTCCCCTCTTTATATAGAAGAAAGTTCGACCGTTATTTAAGTTTTTGAAATTTTCTATTGCCATCCGGTAATGGAGCCAAATCGTACACTCCCGCATCATGCATGACCATTGTTGGTGCAGAAATTGATCGTCGTCGGTGACCGCTGGAGTCGAGGCCGTTGAGGTCGCCGTCGGGGATCTGCAAAATAGAGTTCCGTCCGGAGCCGGTGGGGGGTGGCTCCGGCAGGACCCTCCGACGCTCAAGTCAGCTCTGGCCAACAGAAATGGAGTACTCGGAATGAGTTTCGGAGCTTAGAGAAGAAGAAGAGAGCTTAGAAATAAGAGAGATTAGAGTTAGCGTATCTGGAGGGGTCCTTTTTATAGCGGAGCTTGATGGCGACAGCTGCAGCCGCGTGCTGGTGGGCCGCTCGAGATTCGATGGAGCCAGTCTCATGGAAAGGTGCCGTGTGCGGCGGATTGATGGTGACAGCCATCGTCGCCTCATAGCGGATCGCTATCTCTCGCGGTGGACTGATGGAGATGGCTGCAGAGCTTGCGGCGGACTGATGGTGATGGCCGCAGAGCTAGCCGAATGAAGGGTTGAAGGCCTTCGTCGTGTGCCCATTTCGGAGGAGTTCGGGCTCCTGAAGAGAAAGCTTGGAGGGAGTTCGGCTCCCATAGGCATCTGGCCGGAGGTATGCAGCTAAGGCTCGACCGCTGGAGAGTTCGGTAGGAGCTCAGTCGGCCGAAGTTCGGCCGAAGGACGATCGCTGAGGAGTTCGGCCACTGAGAGGTCCAAAAAAACTCGGCTGAGGCCCGATTGAAGGACTTCGGCTGCTGGGCGGTTCGGTCAAGGCTCGTCCGCTGAGGAGTTCGGCTGCTGAAAATCCGAAGCTCGATCGTTGGAGAGTTCGGCCTGCCGTTGGACTTCGGCTAAGGGCCGACCGTTGGAGGGTTCGGTGGGAGCTCGGTCGATCGAAGTTCGGGATGACCGCTGAGGAGTTCGGGCGTCGAGTGATTCTGTTAAAGCTCGGCCGCTCGGAGTCCAAGGAGCTCGGCCGCTAAGTAGCTTGGTCGGCTGAAGGGGTTCGATCTTGACGCTGGGAGTCCGAAGAAGCTCGGCAGCTAACTAGTTCGGCTGCTGAGAGTTTGGCTGAAGCCCGTTTGCCGAAGCTCTTTTGCGGCTACTGGTTGCATTAGGCTGGGCATCGAGCTAGACTTCGGTTGGAGCAGGATTTATCCCCAACACTAGCCCCCCCACTTTCGAGTTCAAAAATCGAAGGAAGGGAGTGCAGAAAAGGCGACTGCCGAAGTCTTCCTCTGAGCTCTGTGCTGGTCTAGGTCGAAGCTCGGGAGAGATCTCATCTCCGGCTTGAAGTTGACATCGAAGTTGAAGCTCGGGGAAGATCCCATTTTCAGCCGGGGTTGACACGGTTGCTTTCTCTAGCCAAGGTTGATGTTGAAGCTCTCCAGTCGAGGTTGACATGATAGCTTTCTCTAGCCGAGGTCGGTGCTCGCGTTAGGATGAGGTTCTCCTCCTGTTCCTAACCGAGGCTGGCTCGATCGTTCAGGAGAGATCTTATCTCTAGCCAAGGTTGTCAATGGTCTTCTCTCTAGCCGAGGTTGTCAACGGCCGCTCGAAAGAGATCTTATCTCTAGCCGAGGTTGACTCGATCGCTCGAAAGAGATCTTATCTCTGGCCGAAGTTAATCCGGTTGCTCGGGAGAGATCTTATCTCTAGTCGAGGTTGATGCTCGCGTTAGGACGAGGTTCTCCTCCTGTTCCTAACGGGCCACGGTCGCTCGGGAGAGATCTTATCTCTAGCCGAGGTTGTCAACGGTCGCTCGGAGAGATCCTATCTCTAGCCGAGGTTGACTCGATCGCTCGGGAGAGATCTTATCTCTAGCCGAGGTTGATGCTTGTGTTAGGACGAGGTTCTCCTCCTATTCCTAACGGATTGTGGGGGCACATAAGGGCCGCTGTCAGGGCCTCTCCCCCCATCTCGTCCTTTGTGAACGAGGCCTTCGCTCGGGAGAGATCTTATCTCTAGCCGAGGTTGATGCTCGTGTTAGGACGAGGTCTTCCTTCTGTTTCTAACCGAGGTTGTTCACAGTCGCTCGGGAGAGATCTTATCTCTAGCCGAGGTTGTCAATGGTCGCTTGGGAGAGATCTTATCTCTAGCCGAGGTTGACTCGGTCGCTTGGAGAGAGATCTTATCTCTAGCCGAGGTTGATGCTCGCATTAGGACGAGGTTCTCCTCCTGTTCCTAACGGACTGTGGGGGCACATAAGGGCTGCTGTCAGGGCCTCTCCCTCCATCTCGTCCTTTGTGAATGAGGCCTTCGCTCGGAAGAGATCTTATCTCTAGCCGAGGTTGATGCTCGTGTTAGGACGAGGTCTTCCTCCTATTTCTAACTGAGGTTATTCACGGTCGCTCGAGAGAGATCTTATCTCTAGCCGAGGTTGTCAACGGTCGCTCGGGAGAGATCTTATCTCTAGCCGAGATTGTCAACGGTCGCTCGGGAGAGATCTTATCTCTGGCCGAGGTTGATGCTCGTGTTAGAACGAGGTCTTCCTCCTATTCCTAACCGAGATTGTTCACGGTCGCTCGGAAGAGATCTTATCTCTAGCCGAGGTTGTCCTAACGCGGCAATCAATGACTGCTTGTTCCTAGTAGCGCATCACCAAATTCTATATTTCAAGGTCGTGGTAGCGTTGTTCCTCCGCGTTTCTTCGACGATAAGTCCCGGGGTGGACGACCTCCTCATACTGACCTCCTCAATTTGGTGCAAGCTCTTGTCACTGGGAGATGGCGAATCGCTGACGCACCAAGCTCCTCCTAGGGGCAATGTGGATGACGCCGTAAGGTGGCCGACCTTCTTGCGGTCTCTGGCTATGGTAGCGCCGAGCTCCTTGCCGTCTCTGACTATGGCAGCGCCCTTGACCCATCTTTTTCTGCTTCAGGCTGGTGTCGGAGGAATTTATCCAACCGCCCCTTTCTGACGAGCTCCTCGATTTCGTCTCTGAGTTAGATGCATTCCTCGATGTCGTGGCCGTGGTCGCGATGGTAGAGGCAATACTTATTTCGATCGCGCTTATTTGGGGGAGACTGTAACCCTTCCGGTCTCGGCAGTTGGTTCTTTACTTCGGTAAGAACCTGAGTTTGAGGAGCGTTGAGAGGGACATAGTGGCGGAACCTTCCAGGAGGAGGGTTTCTTCGCACCCCTCTGTCGGGGCGAGTTCGAGGAGTTCGGGCCCGGCTGCTTTCGGAGGGGATCTACGAGCGTAGCCGAACTTCGCTCGGCTCTTCCTCGTCCGTTAGCCCCTCTCTTAGGGCTTCCTCGTCTTTCAACTTGAAGGATTCTTCCGCACGGGCATATCTCTCGGCCCGGGCCAGCAGATCGGCGAAGTTCCTGGGATACTTTTTTTTCAGAGAGAATAGCAAGTTATTTTTTTGAAGGCCGTCCTTGAGTGCTGCCATCACAACGGACTGGTCCAAGTTTCGGACCTTCAATGCCGCGGCATTAAATCGGATGACGTAAGCCCGGATGGACTCCCCTTGCTTCTGCTTGATGCTCATGAGGAAATCTGAACCTCGGCTCGATCGTCAGCTGCTGATGAAGTAGGCCATGATCCGACCGCCCATCTGATCGAAAGAGAAGATCGTACTTGACTTCAACGCCGAGTATCAGTTCCTCACTGCTCCCTTTAAGGTAGATTGGAAGGCTCGGCACAGCATGGCATCTGAAGTGCCGTGAAGCAGCATCATGGCACGGAAGGCCTCCAGGTGATCAACTGGATCAGAAGTTCCATCGTAGCTTTTCAGTTGAGGAAGCTCGAAGATCGGTGGAATAGGCTCTTGCATAATTTGGAGAGAGAAGGGAGGTTCGGCATGGACGTCGGCATGATGGGCCGAGGTGATGCGGCCGAGCTCTTCGATACGTCGGTCCATCTCCCATAGTTTGCAATTGAGGGCGTCGTCTTGGCCGCAGATCTTGGGGTGCTTCCGACTACGAATGAGGAAGGTCTCCCTCGGAAGGAAACAATGATCCGAACATGGATCCTCGGCCCTCTGTTTTTTCTTCTTCGGGGCGATCGGTACGCTGGCCCCGGTACTCTTTCTTGGGGCCGATTTTCGACGTTCTAATGGTGGATTTCCTGGTGGAGTTGCCATCGGAGGCTGCTGTATAGCCTGCAATGCCTCCATGAGGCTACGAACCTATCGGACAAGCAGGTCGAACTGCTCCACCTCCACCGTAGGTACAGGTGAAACCTGAGCTGCCGGGGCCGAAGCAGGAGCCGAAGTAGGAACAGATGGATCTGGATGGAATCGGGCCGTGGAGGCCATCGAGCGTCGTGTCGAAGCTCTCCTGAGAGGCATTTCTTCTTCGGAAGAGAAAAGGGATATCTCCGAAAAGGAAAGAGAAAAGTCGTCGAGCACTCCTTTAAGAACAAAGGACCCTCGGAGGTTCGAGGGCCCTCCTTCTAGCGCCAATCTGTTGGTGCAAAAATTGATCATCGCCGAGGACCGCTGGAGTCGAGGCCGCTGAGGTCGCCATCGGAGATCTGCAAAACAGAGTTTCGTCTGGAGTCGGTGGGGGGTGGCTCCGACAGGACCCTCCGATGCTCAAGTAAGCTCTGGCCAACAGGAATAGAGTGCTCGGAATGAGTTTCAGAGCTTAGAGAAGAAGAGGAGAGCTTAGAGATCAGAGAGATTAGAGTTAGCATATCTGGAGGGATCCTTTTTATAGCGGAGCTTGATGGCGACAACTGCAACCGCGTGCTGGTGGGCCGCTCGAGATTCGGTGGAGTCAGTCTCATGGGAAGGTGCCGTATGCGGTGGGTTGATGGTGACAGCCATCGCCGCCTCATAGCGGATCGCTATCACTCACGATGGACTGATGGTGATGGCTGCAGAGCTTACGGCGGACTGATGGTGATGGCCGTAGAGCCAGTCGAATGAAGGGTTGAAGGCCTTCGTCGTGTGCCCATTTCGGAGGAGTTCGGGTTCATGAAGAGGAAGCTTGGAGGGAGTTCGGCTTCTATAGGCGTCTGGCCGGAGGTATGCAGCTAAGGCTCGGCCGCTGGAGAGTTCGGTAGGAGCTCGGTCGGTCGAAGTTTGGTCGAAGGACGACCGCTGAAAAGTTCGGCTGCTGAGAGGTTCGAAATAGCTCGGCTTAGGTCCGGTTGAAGGACTTCGGCTGCTGGGCGGTTCGGTCAAGGCTAGTCCGCTGAGGAGTTCGACTGTTGGAGAGTTCGGCCTGCCGTTGGACTTCGGCTGAGGGCCGGCCGCTGGAGGCTTCGGTGGGAGATCGATCGGCCGAAGTTCGGAACGACCGCTGAGGAGTTCGGACGTCGAGTGATTCCGTTAAAGCTCGGTTGCTCGGAGTCCAAGGAGCTCGGCCGCTAAGTAGCTCGGTCGGCTGAAGGAGTTCGGTCTTGACGCTGGGAGTCCGAAGAAGCTCGGCAGCTAATTAGTTCGGCCGCTGAGAGTTCGTCTGAAGCCCGTTTGCCGAAGCTCTTCTGCGGTTATTGGTTGCATTAGGCTGGGCATCGAGCTAGACTTCAGTTGGAATGGAATTTATCCCCAACAGCCATCATAGGCAGCTGTTATGTGCATTGGATAGAAATTTCGGCAAATGTGTGTATGGATAGAGGAAACGATCCTAGTTGTGTGGAGTCCAATAGGATCGAATTACTCTTGAAGAGGATAGTTGATAAAGGTCTCATCAGAGTCGTTGATTGGACTTGTTGGTGAATCACCGAGGCGCCTCTTCGGGTGGTGGACGAGGATGGAAAATTACCTATAGGCTCTATAACACTTGCCCTCACTCCCGAGCTTGAAATGATTTTACCAGTATGGATGAAGGGAGTAGTTAGTTATTTCTCGTCCTTTGTCGAGCCTCTATCGTCGGTTTGGTTTGGAAAGGAAGCTCTTCTTGCAAGGGAGGGTCAATTCTGCATTTAAATACTCTATCTTGAAGGCTAAGAAGAAGATTCTTGATCCATATTAATGCACTACTTCGTGGATTGTGTTGTCATAATGAGATGCATGTGTTGGGGTCTTGCATTGACATGATTTGAAATGGCAATCTTAATGATCGTCTTTTATCTTATTCAGACTCACCACATGCTATGACCCAGGCGATTTTGTGTCATGCTGTGTAGATCAGGTCGGTTCTTTTGCGATCTCTGCAGCTGACATATAGCACAATCATAAAGTTGGTGCGATAAATTATCGTATAGACTGCAGCTGTAGATATTACCACATGTTGAGATATGGGATCAATATGTTGAACCGTTGCACCAATCTTGGTCGTAGGAGGGAGGGTATAACTAGGGAAGGGGCTGCCCCATTCTCCCATTTTCCTTTGCTCACTTGCCTTCTCTCCATCAAATCCAGTTGCCTTTGCCGACATCTGGTCTTGTGTCACTGCCACCTTTTTTGCCATCTTCTTCTTCGACACCGGCCATCATTGCCTTTTCCTCTATCTTTGGTCTTGATGCATTATCGATGATCCTTTTCTCCTCCTTTGCAGCTCTCTTTCGGTTCTATTCCTCTCTTTCTTCATCTTTCTTATGGCATCTAGCAGTAATGAGGCTGAGTCTAGAGGCAAGGTTCCCTGGTTGTTTGCTCTTTTGGTTCCATCTGAGGCTTTGCCTTGGGCTTTCCCCTCTGCCATAGTCTTCTTGTTGTAGTGCACACCTCACAAATCACGATGCTTTAAGAGTCCGATGTGTAAGTTTGAGGCATTCTATGGGCCTGCGGTTATGGAGTTGAGTCTAACTGAGCCTGACTTAGAAAGATTTTGGGTTTAGTTCTTCGGTCTTGATTGGTATCTCTTGGAGCTCCCTAGTCGAGATGACTAAATGACTCAAGTTTCAGAGGGGCATTTCAGTATTTACAAGTTCTTTCGGGCCAATCTTCTTGATTTTTATAGAATTTTCTTTGCTCTCCAAACTCCTTTCACATCATCACCATTTTCATTGTCATGTGTGATCTCCTCAGCATTGTGCTAGGATGTTCGCTCTTCTGAGCACTATTTATCCTAAAGAGGCATCCCTATGAAAAGAGCAAGTGGTACCTTTTGCCTCAGGTAAGCTGCTACTTCATTCAAGGGTTGCTTTTCTCGGTATATGGCTAGAAAAGCTGCTTCCTTTTCTTTTCTTCTGACCAGCTTTGGGGCTTTAGCTGGATCTAGGGTGAGCCTAGATTGTCGCAAGTAAGAACTCCCATCCTAATCCAGAGGATGAGGAGGACTTCAATACTCTACTTGAGGTTGTAGTATCATCACCGTGGGAGATCATGATCGAGTAGATGCTAGCTAGTGATGTCATATTGAGTTCGGTCGATCCTAGGACTATGACTCTTCGATTCTCTTTTTCTTTGATCTTTTATTTATAGTTTTAATTGCTAACTGTTGTCATTGATTTTGCAGCAATGAAGCCAAGCGTCGACTCAATTAGGAGTGCCTTGCGGAGGGGGCTGTCTGGTTTTCGAGGCAAGCCAACTAAGAAGAAAGCGAGGACTTTGATATTGGCAGCTAGTTGCATGAACCCCTAGGGCCTCTAGCTCGAGGCCGGTTGAGGTTGACGATGACCTCAGGGTGGTTGTCATAGCCTTAATTAGGTCGGCCCCTCTAGGATAGAGCCCAACCTGATCTCCTTGTCGTTTTGCATTATTGGCATCTCCACCATTAGCTCCAGCTTTAGTGCTGGCATCTGTGCTGATTGATATGCCAATTGCATCTACCCTTTTAGTGGCTGGGTTTGGATAGAATGACTTCTGCCTCAAGATGATTGTCTAGATAGTAGACTTTACACTCCACAGCCGCTAGCTTGCTCAGGAGCTAGTTTGAATGATCCTATTGTCGGTTGAAAGGTCAGAGCTCAAAAGCTTTCGCTTGATGAGATTTTGAATTAGAGCCATGCCACGATCCTTGGGGTATACTTTTCCTTTTTCTATTGTATCATTTCATAGCTAAAATCAAATTCTTGACTTAGCATTTTTTTCTTTGCGGCTTGTTGATGACATTGGCCTTCTCCATGACGGCCTTGCCAGTTTTAGTTGCCTGAGCCAGGTCAATGAAGAGAGTTCTGAGCAGCTAAGGTCCATGCAAAGGCCTCAGTAGAGCGCACAAGGGTAGCTGAGGAGAACATGAGGGCTATCGAGGAGCAGATGAAGATTGCTAAGGATGGAGCAAAGATAGCTCTTAAGAAGTCAGTTTGAATCAGAGTCGAGCTACTAGTGGCTCGACAGAGGGCCAAAACCAAGGAAGGCTAGACGGCGATGGAGAAAGCTGTAACTAAGGTGTGTCGCTACCAAATAACCAAGCTCTAAGAGTAGATACGATCCACCATGGAGAGGGCTACTGCTGCTGAAGTTGCTGCTTAAGAGTTGGGCAATCGAACTATGGTGAACTTCAAGGCCTTAGTTGCCTTTTAGGTCGAGGTTGCTGAAGAGCGATGATTGTGTATTATTACTTAGGTTTTGATAACTGCAAGACCTAAATAATCCAGCTCTTCCCTGATGTCAACTCAAGTCTCCTCGTCCCCAATGTTGGTGGGGATGGTGACGAGGGCAAGCCTCAGGCCGAAGCTGGCATTGGTGGTGCTGCGATATCAAGGCTACTCCTTAGGCTTCTTTTGCCTTTTCCTTTTTTATCTTTTATTTTGTATTCAATGGGTTTTAAACCGAGTTCTTTACAAAGACTTTCTTATGTAAAGACTTTTCATTAATGAAGTCTCTTTTTGTTTGTACTCTTGTTCTGAGCATATTTTTCATTTGGCTTTACTTTTTCACTAAGCAATTATGATCTTCGTTGGTTTTTTCTTTTTCCAAAGATGTTGGATTCAAGCACTCACCGGTGTTTTAAGTCGAAGCTCAAAGGCCCTTGGCTGGAGCCAGGTGTACATATGAGGCCATTTTATTCGCCTTGATGTGGGGGTCCGATCGGAGTCGAGATATCTCCCTAAGGTCGATAATTTTCTGATGGTCATGCGAAGGTGCCGATCGAAGTCGAGATGTCTCCTTGATGTCGATAATTTTTCGACTTTAATATGGAGGTTCTAGCCAAAGCCAAGCTATCTCTTTGAGGTCGGTGATTTTCTAACCATGATGTAGAGGTCCTGATCAGAGCCAAGGTATATGTAGTCGATAATCCACGTAACTTTTCATAGAAAATTTGATCAATTTACGAAGAAATAAGGGAGTAATTCATTAATATTGAATTCAAAATTTAGATCTTACTAAGATCCTCAGGTTATCCACATTCTAGCTTGGGGTATTGGAGTGCTATTAAGGCTGTCAAGCTTGTAAGCTCTTGGTCAGAGGACTTCAATAACTCAATAAGACTCTTTGGGATAACTTTTTTTTGTTTTGTAGGATTGAAAACTTCGGCCTTCTGGAGTACAAGATCGCTAGGTTGAAAAATTTTGGATCCTACTCAAGAATTACAGCAACGATGGTAGAAGGTCATATGTATTTGAGCTTTGGTCTTCATCTTCCTATTCTTTCTTCTATAACAACGACAATATCTTCTTTTTAGCACCAATCTATTATTGCAAAATTTTGAAGATCGATGTCTGATCGAGCTGAAGGTCGATCTATATCCAAGTTGAAGAAAGTGTCCTGATCCCTGCAACCAAAAGTCTTCGGCCTTCTGGAGTACAAGATCGCTAGGTTGAAAAATTTTGGATCCTACTCAAGAATTACAGCAACGATGGTAGAAGGTCATATGTATTTGAGCTTTGGTCTTCATCTTCCTATTCTTTCTTCTATAACAACGACAATATCTTCTTTTTAGCACCAATCTATTATTGCAAAATTTTGAAGATCGATGTCTGATCGAGCTGAAGGTCGATCTATATCCAAGTTGAAGAAAGTGTCCTGATCCCTGCAACCAAAAGTCTTCGGCCTTCTGGAGTACAAGATCGCTAGGTTGAAAAATTTTGGATCCTACTCAAGAATTACAGCAACGATGGTAGAAGGTCATATGTATTTGAGCTTTGGTCTTCATCTTCCTATTCTTTCTTCTATAACAACGACAATATCTTCTTTTTAGCACCAATCTATTATTGCAAAATTTTGAAGATCGATGTCTGATCGAGCTGAAGGTCGATCTATATCCAAGTTGAAGAAAGTGTCCTGATCCCTGCAACCAAAAGTCTTCGGCCTTCTGGAGTACAAGATCGCTAGGTTGAAAAATTTTGGATCCTACTCAAGAATTACAGCAACGATGGTAGAAGGTCATATGTATTTGAGCTTTGGTCTTCATCTTCCTATTCTTTCTTCTATAACAACGACAATATCTTCTTTTTAGCACCAATCTATTATTGCAAAATTTTGAAGATCGATGTCTGATCGAGCTGAAGGTCGATCTATATCCAAGTTGAAGAAAGTGTCCTGATCCCTGCAACCAAAAGTCTACTTATCAGATCTATCCAATAGAAGATCGTTCAATGTTTAAATTAGTTGAAGCTTAGAAAATAATAGAAAGAAAAAGAGTGTAAAAAATTTACTAAAAATCAATTTATTTGAGAGTCCCATTCTCCTGGAAGGGAGATCATCGGTCATTATCTAAGTTCCTGAAATGTTTTCATGCCATTCTATAACGGAGCTATTTTATACGCATCGTGCATGAGGGTCATCGGCGGCTGTTCTGCACATGGGGCAGAAACTTCGGCCTACATGTGCATGGGTGGGAAATGATCTGGGTTGCGTGGAGTCCAATTGCATCGAATCTCTCTTGTGGTCGATAAGGACCTGACCTCATCAGACTCGTCGAGGTGGCGCTCTTTGGTCGATAATTATCCTTAGGCACAACAAAAAAATAATTAAATTTTAACTAATTTCAACGGTCCAGCTTCCAAATCGGAGATTTTACCGGCTCCAATTTTTTTACGTCGGCCTGCATAACCCCCGCGAGGTGACGGTCTGCATCATGATATAGATAACTATACCTGATAGGACATAGATCTGGACGTGTCGAAATATTCTACAAGCTCGACGCGCCCGTCTATCTGTCATCCAAAGAGAAATTATTGCGGGAATATCCTACAAGCTCGGTACATATATTCCACCAAGTACTTATCACCTCGAGAGAAATTATTGCCCCGTATACACCACGTGGCCCGTGCATATAACCACCATGGACAGCTGGTTTCTATAAATCCCAATCATTAAACACGTGTCTCGAAATATCATTATACAACCCAGCAGCCGAGATTATCCGCATGCCCGACAAGCGCGCGGCGCGTAGACTATAACTTCTCATCACCTGAAACATGACTGAGGATTAATCTCGTTAAGATATGTTAGATTATGAAGTGATTTGATGGTTTCTGAAAATTATTTAAAAAAAATAATTATAAAAAAATAAATTTTATCATATTTAATTATAAAAAAATTATTATAAAAAATTATATTAATAAATAATTACTATATTTGATTGAAAATAAATTTATATAGAAATATTATCAAATTTTTAATAATATTTTTGAATAGATAATTTAAATAATGACAGTTTTCTCAATTAATTTATTAGATATTTATGATCGACTTATATAACTATCTTTAATATTGGCTATTTCAAATATAAAAATATTTTTATATAAATTAGTAAATATTTTAAAATTAATCATATATTATAAAATATATTTCTTACTATAATTAAATTTGAGAATCTGAATAAATATATTAATTATGAATAAATCCTATGTTAGATTTATTGATAGTAAATAAATATATGTTAATTATTACTAATAGTCAATATTTATTAATAAATTTATTAATATATTAACTATATTAATATTTAATATAATATAATAATTAATATAATATTAAATATATAATTAAGGTTATTTTCATCGAGAGATGATATCTGGTCCGTGTAAAACCAAATACCATTCTTTTGTGGTACTTGCTTTACTTTTTCTTTTAGAAAAATAAATAAATGATCCATCATTTATTTCAGAGCATTATTATAGTGCTTTTTTATAATATTTTATAAAGAAGAATATTTAAATTAACAAATGAGGGTACTTAAGGTATTTTATTCTTAACAAATTGCACCATCTTGCTTATATTTTGTTATTTTTTAGAAAAAAATATTCTATTATTTTCTCAATCCTTTTCTTATACAATTTTTTATAATAAAAATATATTTAAGAGATTATTTTTATTATTTTTCTCCATCTTTCAGTGATCATCTGATCAAAAATATGTCATGGTAAGAGAACTGATTAAGAAGCGGGGGGGGGGGGGGGGGGGGGGGGGGGGGGGAGTAGGGTGGTGATCGGTTGGGTATGAGCAGCGGGAGAGGAGGTGGGAGTGATGGAGGAGGGGGGAGCCTTGGGGGCCAAGATGCATGGGGGTCGGATTTAGAAAATGATAATGATGGTTGCAATAATGATGATGAAAATCATTCAAGAGGTATGGAAGTCAGGAGCGAAACCATCGCTGCGAGGTTGGCGTGAGCTCGTTGCCCTAATGGTAGCACCAAAGGTTGTAGTGACTACTATAGAGTGGCCTCTTGCTCCTTAGCCCGACACAAGAGGTGCCATAGTGACTTGAAGGTCATTTGAGTATGGCAAACGATATCTCGGAGGTAGATTTTGTCAGTGGCGGCAACAAAGGAGACACAAACCATCTTGATGGAGTGTGGCTTCTTCTTCTTGGGCGGCAAGATTGGTTTCGATGGGGATGATGGCTGTGGAAGATTCGATAGCAGCATTGGTGATGGGGACAATGGCCATGGAGGATTTAATGGCAGAATAGCTGTGAAGAATCCAGTGGCGGCATCGGTGAAGGAAACAATGGCCATAGAGGATCCAATGGAGGAATCGAGGGATGGGATGATGGTTAGCAGCAGTATTAGTGGTGGGAGTGGGGGAGGAGAGAGAGAGAGAGATATGAGAGTTTGGGTTTAGTGGAAAAAGAATAGGAAAGGGTTCTAAAAATCATGAATTTTTAATTATTTATTTAACTTGCTATCTATTTCCATACAAACATGCAATTCAAATTATTTACCACATTGGTCATGCACATGATCGATTAAAACTAGTTGTCTTTAGATAAATTAGTGTCATCCATCTTAAATAGGATGGTAAAAAAAAAAGCTAATGATAAAAATATCAAAAAAAATTTATCTTAGATTATCTTCAATCAAATGGCCTCAGTGATCTATTTAATAAGCTCGGAGTTGTTCAAGACATGTCATAATGCCATCTTTGTTAGCTGTACAGATTAGTTGTTGTTTGATAAGGAAAAATTTTTGACATGTCAAAATGCCATAATGCCACCTACATCCAATCCAACCCAAAAATAAGTCAAATCCAACCATGCCCAATTCTTTTCAAAACTTTCCACTCAATCCTCTACCTCCACTTCAAAACAATCTATCCCAAAACTTATCCCTGCTCCTAGATCACAAACTTTGTATGAAGCAATGGTTCAAGAAGAATAAGAATTGGAGATACTGGAGCAATCTACCAAACTTTCCGATGAATAATTAGTTGAGCTAGCCAAAGTAAATTCAACTTTGCTGAAACAGGTGTTTTTTAAAAAGCTATAGTAGAATTCAAAAAATTTGCACCTATTACCTTTAAATCTAAAACTAGATGTCAGGATTTCTGATCCAACCCCCCTTCAAAACATATTTTTCAAAAAACAAACCATATATTATTTTGTATATATATATTATTTTTGTTACGGTACTCCAAAGAATAGTTTAGTCTTTTTATAACGATCTATTTCTGGTCGACGTTGGATAAAAGATAGATGGTTTGGATTTCTCCCTTAGCAATTAGTTGGAGCGACAATGTGCATGGTTGGTATAGTAAATATCTCAAAGATCAATATTATTTAAACATTAAAATATATGATAATAAGTTATATAATTAAATTGAACATTAGAATTTTTTTTTGTCAAAAAGCCTTCACCCCTCTCCTCCTCTCGCAAATTATAATTTCTCGGCAGGAGTGGGCGGCAAGTTAGGAAAGGCTCTAGGAGGAGTTAGGAGGGGGGGGATGGGTCCACGGAGGACGGAGGAGGAGCAGCATGATGGGGTCATTATCAAGGGAGGAGGAGGGAGGGGGTTGGAGTATTTTGACCACTGCAGAGGAGAAGGAAGGAGAGCTTGAATCTTTGCCGAGAACAGAGAAGAAGAAAGGGGATGATGTGCATCGATGGAAAAGTGAGCAGTAGAGAGGTGGCGGAGGAGGAGGAGAGACGGCATGTGGTAGTGGGGAGGCAAGCGATGGAGTGGTGGGCGAAGAAGGAGAAGGAAGGGGACAACATGCAATGACGGACTTGAACGATGGAGAGATGGGTGAAGGAGGAGCAGTAAGCGATGATGGGGACGTGAGTAGCAGAGAGGTTGGCCTTGAAGGAAGAAGGGGGTAGTATGTGGTGGCGGAAATGTGAGCAGCAGAGAGATGGGCGGAGGAGGAGAAAGAGGATGGCATGTGGTGGTGAAGAGGCAGATGATAACGTAGAGAAGTTATGAAGAAAAAAATAGAAGATTAAAAAATAATAGTGAGATAATATTTTAAATATTTTTTATAAAAAATATTATAAAAAAATATTATAGTAAATGTCTAGACAGACAGAGAGATATTTATGATTATGTCATATCCTGTTGACAGTATCTAATGACTTATTTATATGTTGTCAATATTTATATTTATATTTTTTATTAATTTTTATAAATCTTATTATTGTTGTCTTGTCTGACTTTCATTGCTGCCTGTTTCGTGAGGCCGTGTCTCGTCGTCATACATGGCCCTGTCATATGCACGGAGTTTTAAAAATGTTACGTGAAGAGAAAATTTTTCTTTGGATTTGATTGACAGGATCATAGATAATATTTATTAATCAAAAGAAGATAAAAAATATCAAATGATAGCACGCGTTGCTAAGGAGGAAAAATAATTTTTCACATAAACAGGGCTTCGAACATGACCAAAGCGTCCAGAAATTTAAGCTACATTCGAGGCCACCTATTTTCGGCTTGGGAACAAGGCTTTGTTAACATGGGAATGGCTGAAAAAGAGATGGGGGGCATGGTGGAGGTAGTGGAGTCCGGTTTCGTGGTTCCAAGCGAGGAGACCCCAAAGCAGCAGATCTGGCTGTCCAATCTAGATCTATGGTTTGGCAGGCATTACACCGCCACCGTCTATGTCTACGTGCCCGATGGAGACCCGAACTTCTTCTCCGTGGAGGCCTTGAAGGCGGCTCTGGGCAAGGCGCTGGTGTCCTTCTACCCTATGGCCGGGAGACTCGTGGTGAACCGTGACGGCCGGCTTGAGATAGAGTGCACCGGGGAGGGCGTCCCCTTTGTGGTGGCCCGATCCAATTTCACTCTCGGTGATTTCGGGGATTTCACACCACCAACGGACGTGAGGCCGTTATTGGTGCCTCCAGCGGAGTCCGTCGAGCCTCCTTGCATCTTGATCATGTTTCAAGTGAGCTTCGAATCTCCTCTCACTCGTTTTCTTTATGGTTATGTTATGATGATGCCGGGTATTTTACTTCTCCTTTACGGCCATCGCAACTGTATGCTACCGACGAATGCACGTAATATCAGAAATGCCATGGCGCCCAAAAAATAGACTAGCCAAGGCAGGAATAAGGCAAGATTAGGGAGTAGGAAGTTACGGTTCATGCAAGTAGCCTCAACACATTGTGATTAGGTCAGATATCTACTTCCACTCCACCTCCTCAAACTGAATCCCATAGGGAATTAATTCCCCGTCTATCCAGAGGAATATGAGCATGCAGACACTAAGCACTCCCCCACAAGTTGGTTGCAACTGTCGCCCTTCACACAAAGCATGATGTTGTTGCCGGATCTTCTACTCACTTTACTTAATTAATATTTGACCCCATCTATATCACCTCTTCCCCCCTCATCATTCACCAATTGGTGTTCTATCCATCTTTCTCAATCTTTCAACAGACCCCCCACCTATTTGCTTTGTTGCTTCTAGGCCACATCCACTGCGGGCACCACCCATGTTTCCACACCAAGATTAGTGATACAAAATAATATCCATTACTGTCTAATTATAAGTCGTCACCGCCGTTCATCTAGCTAGACATAATATAACATCAATTACCCGTTAAAGCTAACTAGAGGAGGAAATTTGAAGGGGACATTTAGGTGAAATTGACATGACACAGCTCACTCTCATAATAGACGACGGAGGAAATGACTTGTTCCAACAAGAACTACAACTCTTGTGGTCCACCTGCATGTCCTCCCAGCTCCACATTACAGAGAATTCTTCATAATCATTTCCCCCTTCGTATTAAAAGATGGGGTCGAATGAAACCATAAAATGGATCGACACGGGACCGACGGGTAGTTAAGCTTGACAACTATGAACGGGCGAATGGTACGGTGCGTTAATGCAAACAGCAGGCCTTGAAGGCCCAAACCATGCAATCAAAGGAATGACTGGGTGGTAGAACGCTGGGCAGATCATCGTCATAGATGGCTCATAGGACCGCATTTGAATTGTGATCCAATGGAGATTAGAGCATATGAACTCTCAATGGGTCTACCTTGGTACTTTGAGTTCCTGCATGGATCAAGCTGCTTTTTGTAGTTCATCAGTTGAAGCAACCGCAATTCCATTGAATGGGCCTCCAAGATTTTAGAACAGGGGTGGGAAGGAGACCAAATAGGACTTACAATTAACACTGCACACCTGCTGAACGTGGAAGTACAAAGGCAAAGTGGACCATGCACACAAAGTGACTTCTGGCTCATGATTCAAAAAATCATTTGCTGCGGGCCTCACGCACCTTTCAGACAGGACCCTTCAATACCAAATATCAGCACGTGCCATTCTCTGGGAAATATCACTTCACAGGGTTCTGAAGATGGCAAGGGACAGCACTAAGGACCTATGGTCATAAAAAACAACCAAATTATGGCTAAATAATAGAAGTAAGTATAGTACGCATGCAAGATAGCAGCAGCAGATGCTGCAAAATAGGCGGTCGTCGATCTGAAACCAAATTGAAATCGTTGCAGGTAACATTTCTCAAGTGCGGCGGTGTGTGCTTGGGCGTCAACCTGCACCATTCCGCAGCCGACGGCCTCGGCTCGCTCCACTTCATCAATACATGGTCTGACATCGCCCGAGGCGTTGGCCTGAGGGCCCCTCCCTTCTTGGATCGCACCCTCCTCCGACCTCGGTCCGTTCCCACCATCGTCTTTGACCATGTCGAGTACCTCAGCCAGCCATCAGAAGATCCCTCAAAGGCGGGCATCCCCCTCGCCGAACCTGTGATCTTAAAAATATCCAGAGACCAGCTCGATTGGCTCAAGAACCGCTGCAGCGGAAACAGACCAGGCCTCTCCACCTTCAGGGCGCTCGCGGCACACATATGGCAGTGCGCGTGCAAGGCCCGCGAGCTTCCAAGCTTTCGAGAGACGCGGCTGTACATAAGCGCCGATGCTCGTATCCGCCTGAAGCCGTCGCTCCCGCCGACCTACCTGGGCAATGCTGCCTTTAGGACGTCGGCGGTCGCGACTGCGAGGGAGGTCATGTCTGGTCCACTGGAGCATCTGGCTGAGAAGATCCATGCCGCTACTGTTCGATCAAATGAGGAGTTCGTCAGGTCCCCGATAGACCTTTTCGAGCTAGCGAACATGAGGCGTATGCATCCAATATCGGCGTGGGCGCTGCGGGGCACTGACCTATATGTTGTTAGCTGGCTGGGGATGCCGATCTACGGGGCCGACTTCGGCTGGGGGAAGCCGGTGTTCATGGGCCTGGCAAGACGGCGCTCGCCAAGTGGAATGGTGCACATTATGCGCAGCCCTGGAGACGATAGGGGGTTTTCAGTGATGGTGGCATTAGAGGAGGAGAACATTCCAACGTTCAAGAAGTTGTTCTATGAGGAGTTGGACGGCCGGGTGGAATCAGCTTAGCCATGCTTTCATTCCAGGAGCTTTCTTATGGTCTCTTTATCAGTTTATTTGCTTCTGGGAATTTGCCGCTTGGCAGAGTCTCACCTAATATAATTTGGATCCTCCAGTTGCTTGTCGATCGTGTCGTTATCCATGTCGTCCTTATCTATGCCTCTAGATGGTTATGGAATGGAACGAAGTTTAGTGTTCCGTACCTGTATATGATATAAGCAGCATGCGTAGCATGCATTCAGCTAATGGAGTCCTCTCTCACTGATCAATGTTATCGGTTACAAATTATCTAAACTCCCAACATCTAATGTATTGTACAATACCAACTCCGGATGAATTGCATTGCTTAAAGAGTAATGCCTGGGAGCCCATAAGTATTTTCTTTAGTCAGAAGAAAAAAAAAAAAGAAGAAAAAAAAGAAGAGAAAAGTAAGGACCAGAGGGAGACAAATTAGACAATCCAACATTGATAAAGATCGCAAGCTCACAATTTAGACTAGGTGTATAATGAAAAAAAAGCTACCTTTGAAATTTTTACGGAGAGTACTTGCTAAATCGCCACATTAGCCCATCCGCAATTCACTCTGAAGCTCCCAAATTTTTAGTGGCACGGTTCCGCTGTGTGTCGTTGAGCCAAGTCACGGTTCAACCTAGTTTCAGCCCAGGATTAATAAAAACCTAGGCCAGATCCCAACCTAAATGTTCATATATACTAACCCAGATAGACATC
This sequence comes from Cocos nucifera, assembly GCA_006176705.1. Classification (NCBI taxonomy): domain Eukaryota; kingdom Viridiplantae; phylum Streptophyta; class Magnoliopsida; order Arecales; family Arecaceae; genus Cocos; species Cocos nucifera. The sequence goes on along the minus strand of QRFJ01001671.1, from coordinate 249,023 downwards.
AAAACCTAATTTAATCTACCTTTTTTTTTTGGGTGGGGGTGGTGTGTAGAAAGAGGAGCTGCCGCTTAATTAAAAGACACTGCATGACAAATTAAGTCTGCAGGTTACAACGGATACCACAAAACCTGAACCAAAACGATATATACAATATAAATGCAAGATAAGATCACATATATAACTTGAAACCAAACTGGAATACGGAGTGTTGCAACTGAGCCCCTCAGTTGATGATCTTGAAAGATAAAGACCTCTATTAGGGGTGGCTCAACACCATTGAAGGCCTAAAGCTAAATATTGCCACTAGATGGGTCTGCATCGTCTCCAACGGCAGCACCGCTACCTGTGCCTCCAACGGTCTTCTCGATGTCGCCCTCGCTTGCTTTGAGGCCTCCCTTCAGACGGATATCAGGAACCCCGCCGTCCGTGGGAGATGCCCCATTGCCTCTCAAGGTCTCCGCTGCCATCGGGCGGGTCCGCATCCTCTCTATTGATGGGACCGCCATCTGCGCCTCTGACGACCTTTTTGGTGTCGTCTTCGCTTGCTTTGAGACCTTCCTTCAAAATGGAGTAATGGAGGCCCACCCAGCTACAAATTTTTTGAAACTGTTAAAAGATAATGTACATTTGAAAGAACCAAAAAAGTCTAGAAGAATCAAGGAAGATCAAGGCTATCAAAAGATATCTGGAAAGAAAAATTTAGAAAAAAATTCTTGAAGTTTGTAAAATTTTGTAGAAAAATCTAAAGCATTAAAGATGATAGAAGGCTCTAGAATGCTAAGATTGGTAGAAGAGGCTAGAAACTACCAAAAGAGACTTGAGACAATTATAAATAGGTTTGAAGGGTATCATGTAAGGTAACCTAAAAACTAGAAACCACGAAGCAAGTCAAAAACCTCCAAAAGCCTTATATTCTCCTTCAACTAACAACAATTCTTCATTCCCAAATTTCTAAACTTTCAATTATTCTTCAACTATATAGTCCTTATTCCAACTATCATTTCTTTCTACTATTCTTATCCATCATCTCAACTATTTCCATCCAAAAATCAAAAGTGGTATTGGAGCTCAGATTGGTTAGTAGTAGCTTCCTATCATCTCAATCTTCTATTTTTATGCTAGTTTTTATTTTTGATGGGAACAACTATGATTTTTGGAGCATTAAAATGAGGACATTTTTCTTGTCCCAAGATTTATGGCATATTATTGCTGAAGGTTTTGTAGTCCTAGAAAATACCTCCACCTTGTCCGTAGTAAAGCTAGTAAAATTAAAAGAAGACAAGTAGAAGAATGCCCGTGCTCTATTTATACTATAACAAGCTCTAGTTGATTCTATTTTTTTAAGAATCATTGGAGCAAAAACTGTAAAGTAGGCATGGGATGCATTGTAGAAGGAGTTTCAAGGCAGTACTAAGGTTCGTATTGTGAAACTTCTAACCTTGAGAAGAGAATTGAAAAATTTAAAAATGAAAGTTTCGAAGACTATTAAAGAGTACTATGGAAGATTAAAAGAAGTAGTAAATTAAATGAGGACCTATGGAGAAAATGTCGCCGACAAAAGAGTTGTAGAAAAAATATTAGTATCACTACTTGAAAAGTATGGTTTAATAGTGGCTGCTATTGAAGAATTAAAAGATTTAACAACCCGTGACAGAATTAATGGGTTCTCTAAAAGCACATGAACAAAAGCTGAACAAGCATGACGAAAGCTCGTTAGAAAGTGCCTTTGAGTCTAAAGTTCATATAAGGTCTCAAAAATCTAAATTAAAATAATATAAGAAAATTATTGGAGAATTCACAAGAAGGAGAAAGAAAAGAAGATTATGGAGTAGGAAGAAATAAAAGAAAGAAAAAATATCCTCCATATGGCATATGCAAAAAGATAAGTCACTTGGAGAAAGATTGTTGGTATCATGGAAAACCACAATGCCACCATTGCAAAAAATTTGGATATATGGACACTACAAGAAATAGGGGTTTTGTGGACGTAATATTTACCTACGCAAAGAGGACAAATAGCTATGCAAAAAAATAAACATCGATAAAATTGCAATAATTAGCTACGCTACAAATTAAACGTCGCAAAATATAATTAGCCACGTAAAAGTAGCATCGATATTTAAATAATAGTATCGATAATGGATGGTCTTAATTTTTTAATATTTGATAAATATTTATTGATGATAAATTAGTATAGATAATAAGACTAATAACCCACGTTAAATTATTCTATAGGTAATTAGGCTTATTGCCAACGTTTATTTAACGTCGGCCAATATTTTTTTTCTTATTTTTTTATTTTTATAAATAATTTGCCGATGCTAGATTAACGTAGGTAATAAAGCCAATTGCCTACTGTTAGATTTTATGTAGGTAATTAGTTTTATTTTCTATGATAAATTGACATCAAAAAATATTTTTTTAATTAATTTTTTATTTTTATAAATAATTTATCGATGATAAGTTAACGTAGGTAATAAGGCTAATTACCCATACGTAATTCTTTTGTAGGTAATTAGGCTTATTGTCGACGATTATTTAACATCAGCAAATATTTTTTTTTGATTAATTTATTTTATTTTTATAAATAATTTACCGACGTAAAACTAACATAGGCAATAAGGCCAATTGCCTACAGTTATATCTTACGTAGGTAATTAGCCTTATTTCCTATGCTACTTTAATATCGATAAATATTTTTATTTTTTATTAATTTTTTTTATTTTTATAAATAATTTATCAATGATAAATTAGCATAGGTAATAAGACTAATTATTATTAGTTTTTCTAGGTAATTTTCTTATTTGTAGCATTCATTATCTACGCAATTGAAAGCGTAAACAAATATTGAGTCATTTTAATAATTTTTTTATAAATAATTTATCGATATAATTTTAAAATTTAAAATTTAATTTCACCATTCATTATCTAAATAATTATTATTAGATTATCATTACAAAAGTCTACCTCGATCATGTTGTCCTAGCTATATCGATCAATAAAATTTAATTTTGATGGCCATGAATGACCGCATGATGATATGATAGATAGAGATCACTGATGAATTCAAAAATTTATAAAGATGATCTTAGTGATATTTATAGCATACTATCAAAATTTTATCTCAATCGAATATCATTATCATAGTTAATTTAGCACGAAATAATTTCAACCATTAAATGAAAAATTAGTGATCGAAAGGCCAAACGCATTTGATTATAAGATAATTTTTTAGATTAATGATCTTTTTTAATACTTTGATTGTTTGTACATTGATGATCATAAAATTCAAGCCGCATATATATGAATAATCCAAATGCGTCCGCAAGATCGCTAGGTAAATATACTTATATTTTTATAAGATCTGCTTAACATGGATTGTTCATATACATACGATTTAAATTTTATGATCATGACTGTATAAATGATGAAAGTAGTAGCAAAGATTACTTATCTAAAAAATCATCTAAATCAGATGCCGTTTGACTTTTTGATTATTCATTTTTTATTTAATGGTCGAAATTATTTCTTACTAAATTGATCATGATAATGATGTCCGATTGAAATAAAATTTTGATAATATGTTATAAATATTATCGAGATCATTACTGTAAATTTTTGGATCTATTGATGATCTCTATTTATCAGATCATCATGTGATCATTCCTGACTGTCGTGATAAATTTTATTGATCGACATAGTTAGGGCAATCTGATCGAGATATATTTTTGTAACGATAATCTAATAATAATTATTTAGATAATGAATGATGAAGATAGACTTTAAATTTAATAATTATATCTATAAATTATTTATAAAAATATAAAAGTTAATTTAAAAATCAATGAAAGGTAATTAAGTTATTACCGATGTAAAATAATCATCAAAAAATAAACTTTTAGCAACGTCAGAAAACATCGACAAATAGAATAATTACCTACATTAAAGGTTTACATAGGAAATTTACTTATTTTTGACATTTAATTTTTATTAAAAATTATTTTTTAATTTTTTTTAATTTTTTTAATTTTAATTATTTATTTTGTGAACCTAATTTTAATTTTAAATAAACTTTTTGCGATGTTTACTTATCATCGATAAATGATTATATTATGATGAAAATATTACATTGATAATAATTTTATTAAATATTTAATTTTTATTAAACTTTTTTCGATGTTGCATCGATGTCGGTAATAATTTTATTACCTATATTTTTCTGAAACATAGCTAAGTCCAGATTTGCCGACGTTACTTTGCATCGATAAAATATTGCACCATGAAAATATATGAAAGAGCCATTTTTATTTTTATCATTGCTTATTCCTATATCTAGAGCTCTTGGTAATGAGGTAGATGTTTATCTGCGATCTTTAATCGATGAATTAAGAGAACTTTGGAAGATTGGTGTTGAAACATACGATCCAATTAGTAAAAAAAACTTTCGATTGCATGCGATGATAATGTGAATAATTAATGATTTTACAACATATAGCAATCTATCTAGATGGAGCATAAAAGAATATTTGGCATGTCTAATTTGCAATGATGATAGCTACTCCGTTGGACTAAAGCATGAAAGAAAAATTGCCTATATGGGTCATTGCAGGTTTTTACCATCTAATCATTCTTAGAGAACCTATCAGAATCGATGCTTCAATGAAAAGTCAGAGATGCGTAGGCCACCTTGTATGATGAGTGGAGATGACATATTGGCACAACTAGAGGCCATTCGCAGTGTTAAATTTGATAAAGTTTCTGATAGTTACAAGCGAAAGAGTAATTAATTAGAGTTGAACTGAACGAAGTGGAGCATATTTTTTGAATTACCTTATTGACAACATGTCCTACATTATCATAATTTGAATATCATGTACATTGAGAAAAATATTTATGATAATGTTATCGGAACACTTCTTAATATCAAGAAAAAAATAAAAGATAATCCAAATTCTTGGCTAGATCTGAAAAGAATGGGAATACGGCATGAGTTGTACTTGGTGCTCCATGATGGTGGAAAATTCTTAATGCCAACTGTAAATTATATATTATATGATGATGAGAAAAGAAATTTCTGTGAGTGGTTAAAAATCGTAAAGTTTTTTGATGGCTTTGCCTCCAATATTTCAAGTCGTGTGAACTTGAAAGACGACAGTATCTCGGATATGAAAAGTCACGACTCTCATGTAATATTTCAGTGTCTTATACCTATTATGATGCATGGCTTCTCTACCCTAGAGGTATAGAATGTATTTATTGAATTAGATATTTTCTTTTGATAATTATGTTGTCGGAAACTCCAAGTTGATATACTTGAGAAGCTTTAATCAAATATTGCTCTATTACTGTGTAAGCTAAAAAAAAATTTTCCACCATCATTTTTTGATATTATGGTATACTTGGCTGTTCATCTTCCAAGGGAGACTTTACTTGTCGGACCAATTCAGTACCAATGGATGTATCCTATTGAATAATAATAATATTATAAAAAAATTAATTTTTTTACTTAATTTACAATCATAACAAAAAAATAATTACATATTTTTTATCATTTTGCATGTGCAGATTCTTATATAAATTAAAATAATATGTGCGAAATAAAGCACATTCAAAAGGATCAATTACGGAAGCATATATTTCCACAGAGTGCTTTACAATCTGTTTGATGTACCTCGATGATGTGAAAATATGATTCAATCGTGAAGAGCGCAATGCAGATAAGGAGTGGACCGACATTGAATCAATATTATCTATTTTCAGGATTAATGTTCGTCTAATTAGTGAAAGAAAGTACAAACATATGGACATAGAAGAATGCGAGCTGGCACATTTCTATGTACTAAATACTTACAAAGAAATCTATCATTTTATGAAGTAAGTATCTTTACATAATCAATATTATATATTTTTTATGAGATAAATTAAATAATAAGCATGTATTTATTGTAGAGAGCATAGAGATGTATTATTGTAATAAAATAATAGAGATATCGAGGGACAACATCGAAGGGAGTTCATAGCTTGATTCAGACAATGTGTAAGCATAATAACAGTTTTATTCAACTTTTTATTATATGTAATGTGTACATAGTCTAATTTATTTTAACTTATGTGTATGTTATTGTAGATGATGCTAATGTATTATAATAAAAAAGATGGTGCAATCAAAAAATTATATGATTTGGCATGCCACCTCGATCCTAGGATTTTGTGTTATAGCTCATGTATTATTGATGGTATGAGATTTCATACAAGAAAGCTTGATATGCAGCGATGGACTCAAAATAGTAGAATTTTGATATTGAAAATTGATGGAGATAATGAGATTGAATATTATGGTATCCTTTCCAACATTATATAGTTAAGATATGGATCAAAATGATTTGTTTACCTGTTTAAACGCCAATAATGGGATATCAGCAATAATAGGATGGGTATTCATAAAGATGCATACTTCACAAGCGTCAACTTTGCGAGAATATGCATGGTATCAATCGGATTCTTTCATACTCGCTAGTCAGGCAAAATAGGTATTATACCTAAAACATATGAGATACAAGGATGAGTGGTATATTGTACAAAAGATTGCACCAAGGGATGTTTATGATATAGATGTTTGTTTCGAAATAGAAACAGATGAGAATTTCTTTTAGGAGGAATAGAATACAGCTAACTTGGGATAGTACAGTATCGACATTGGAAGCACGTCTCTTCTAACTAGGGATGACATGCAACCTAATAATATTGATGTTAGCGAATTAAATATAAATGTGTCGAAGGATCATAATGACAGTGATGATAACTTCATAAATGATGAAGAGGAAGATTATACATTGATGGATTATGATGATGAAGATGTCGATAATCCTCCTGATGAAGATAGATACATTGATTGATAATATATAATTTTTCAAGAAACTCATGTCTTACATTTCATATATCATTTAGTATTAATATAATTTTTATCAAATATTATATTATCTTTAATATATTATTTGATACAAATATGGCACCAGGAGGACGACCCCAGAGGCTTGCACGAGGAGATGCCGGTGCATCGGCTTCTCCTGATGACCAAGCGATCACACTAGCTAGTCTAAATTGATTTTATATATTATAATTTTTTATATTTAATTTACTTTAATTTTTTATCATTTATAAATTATTGATTTTAAGTTATGCCACTAGAAGGATGATCTGATGGGAGGGACTGACATGGAGATGTCGGTACCTCTTCATCATCTTAGTTGCACACTATTGGTAAGGTAGGCACATCATTTTCTATCATAGATTATTTTTTTGTATTATATTTACTTTAAATTTTTATCATATATAAATAACTAATTTTAAGCTTTATATTTTATTGCAGCTACTGATACTGTGATTAGGCGAACACATGGAGCCCCCAGAAATGAGAAGCTAGAGGAATGGAGGAGGGCACATCTCGGAGAGAGGATGAGGATTGTCATCCCACCGAGATATGTCATGCCAGTAGAGCATCATGTTAAGGATTCATACGTGTGCGAGATAGATATTACTATCCATTCGTACGCTCCTCTGATACTGACTGATTGGTGTCGAGTTACGAGACCACAGCAACAGGTCCTTCTCGACCATTTATAGATAACTAAATATAATTTTTGATAATTATGATATTTTTATTTTTTTAATAAATTTTATATATTGTACATTATTTTTGTAGCATGATTTTGATATTCAGAAGATTGATGCCCCATGTGTGCGAGAGGCTATCCTTCGGCATATGGGGTGATTGCTCAGAGGATTCAGATATGAGCTTCATATCCATTGGAAGGAGGTCTTCTAGGCATGTGGGGCGGCGATGATTCGTGAGACACCGCACAAGAGTGTATCATGCTCCGACTGAAATCTTCTCTATATTAGATATGAGGATCCTGCATTATTATATATAATAAAAATATTGATTATTAAATTGATATGTTATTATAATATGTTCACTAATATCTTCATTGCATTTGTTTATTAGGCCTACTGCGACAAGGCCTCATGGAGCAGGTCGAGGCTCACGATGATGCATTGCGGTGGATTAAAATCATTTGCATAGTATCAGTATGAGCTGGTAAGTACACATACATATACCTTTAATGATTTGTTAGAGTATATCTATGTCAATATACTTACGTTCATAAATTTTAGAGGGACATCGAAATAGGATAGTTGTACGAATGGATTGACGTCTATCAGAGAATCCATTGTCGGACGATGGGCGAGTGGCTTCTCGAGACTAGGGAGAGACATGTGAGTATTAAATAATTAAGTTCTATTTCAATTTCATTATAAAGTTTAGACTTTTGGTTATATTTACTTTTTTCTTTAATTAGACTGTATGATGGAGATGCGATCCCAGCCCCCAACTGAGGGCTCTACCCCATCCATAGATGATGATATCTATGATGAGGTGCTCGATAGGAGATCTAGCTATGTTACAGAATTGGGATATGAAGTTATGACACCTAGCTCCTCTCGAGCAGCATATATTTCTTATGATGCTCGTCTGCATGAGGTGGAGAAGAGACATGCTGAGATCAAGAGGAGACATTAGGAGGAGATAGCGGACCTACGATGGGCCAATACCAAACTTTCATTCCAGCTTCAGGCATTTAGGACGAAGCTCGACGAGTTATGTCGCCGTATGCCTTTTCCATCGATTTTCGATGTTCCTATTGATGCTTATGTTCAGGACTCCATCGATGATGATGATGCCTTCCCCATCGATATTATTTTATATTTTTTAATTAATATATTTTTAGTATTTATATTAGATAATTAGTTTGCTAACTTAATTTTTTAATTTAATGCAGGTTTATGATATGTCACCATCGATATGGAGTTTTATTTTATTTTATTATTATTTTTAAAGAACATGTAGTGTGTATGATATTTTGTATATGTACATCTTTTTTTATATGGATATTTTAAAGTGAATGAATTTAATTTTGGGATGCATTTATTTGTTATGTGGTTGTTATATCTTATGTTAGCGGTTATGTAGATGTCTATAGATTTTAAAAAAAATTATATAAATAAAATTATTATTATTTTTTAAAAAAATATTTATCGACGTAAAAAAATATAGGTAAAGATAAATAGCGATGATACTTAGCATTGGCAAATAAGAATAACCATCGTTAATTACCGTATCAGCATGCCATTTTTAGCCATGCTTAATAATTACCGACGTAATTAAACGTTGCTAAATATTTATCGACATAAATTAACGTAGCAAAATTCAATATAAATAGTTGCTAAAAAGCATCCCAGCGTGCCATCTTTGGCCATACTTTATTATTACTAGCGTAAATTTACGTCGCCAAATATTTTTTGATGTAACATAAGCATGGGTAAAAATATTTTTGCCGACGTAAGTTTACGTTGGTATAAAAATATTTTTTGTCGTTATTTATTTTACATGGGTAAAATATTAGTGATGATAAATTAATGTCAGTAAATTTTTTTTTTTGATGACTATTTTGTGTAGGTAATTAATTGCAAATGTTTAATTAAACATCGGTGAATATTTTTTTATCGAGAAAAATTCTTAAACATCGGCAAATGGAATCAACGATGACATTTATGCCGACATTTTTTTTTCGATGTATTTTACGTCAGTAGATGTATTTAGTGATGCTTTTGCAATATTTAGCTACGTTTTATTTGCATAGCTAATTATCCTTTTTTTCATAATGGGAGAAGAATTGTCAAAGCAAGCAAAATCACCAAGTCAATTTCTCTCAAGAGAATGGAGATAAAAAACTATTATTCTATGCCTGCCAAGCTGCCATAGAAACCAAAAATGAAGCATGGTATATTGACAGTAGCTGTAGCAATCATATGACAAGTAATCAAAGTATTTTCACAAAGCTTGACTCATCCTTCAAATCACAAGTTAAGCTTGGAAAAGGAGCATTAGTCGAGGTAAAAAAAAAGAGCACGATTGCAGTTGAGGTAAGAAAAGGTACAAAATTTATAAAAGATGTCCTACTTGTTCCAAGTCTTAAACAAAACTTATTGAACCTTGGTCAAATGATAGAAAAGGGATACTCTCTATATTTTGTGGAAAATTTCTATTCTATCTATGACAATAAAGGCCAACAGATTGCCATAATAAAGATGGTGAATAGAAATTTTCCCATCTTATGGTGATATGCTAACGAGACTGCTATGAATGCCCAAGTTGATGACTCTTGGCTTTGGCATCAAAGATTTGGTCACTTCAACTTCCAAGTACTAAAGATCCTATACCAAAAAAATATGATTCGAGACTTACCAAGCATCAAGAAAGTTAATAATTAATGTTAGGATGTCTACTTGGTAAGCAGCCACGACGGTCATTTCCTTCACAAGATGCTTGGAGAGCTAAAAGATAATTGGAATTAGTGCATACAGAAGTCTGTGGCCCAATGAGAATGACTTTACTCCATGAAAATAGATACTTCATCCTCATCATTGATGATTACACTAGAATGATATGGATCTACTTTATGCATAAAAAATTAGAAGTATTTCATATCTTTAAAAAATTCAAGAGCCTGATGAAAAAACAAAGTGGCCAATCTATCAAGGTGCTTAGAAGCGACCATGGAACTGAGTATAACTCAAAGGCATTTAAAAAAATTTCTGAAGAAGAGAGAGTAAAACACCAACTAATAGTCAGCTATGCTCCTGATCGAACAAAATGGAGTCTTAAAAAGAAAAAATAGAACAGTAATAAAGATGGCAAGATCAATGCTATAGAAGAAAGGCCTCCCAAATATATTTTGGCCAGAAGCAGTCTATACTGCAATCTACATACTAAACAGGTACCTGACAAAGACTGTGCAGGATAAAATACCAATTGAAGCTTGGAGTGGAAGAAAGCCTTCTGCAAAGCACCTAAGAGTCTTTAGCTACATATGTTATATACATATTCCTGATAATAAGAGAAGTAAACTAGATGCAAAAATAGAAAAATATATATTCTTGGGCTATAGTACTCTATCAAAAGGCTACCGCATCTACAACTTGAGAATGAAGAAGCTCGTGATCAGTCGGGATATGGAGTTCGACGAAAATGCTGCATGGAGTTGGGATGAAGAAAAAGTAAAAAAGAGTATTATCACTCAACAAGAGTCATAGTATTATATTGAAGAAAATAATGAAACAAGATAGCCATCAAGTACATCAAGTCCACCATCAACACCTCCTTCATCACCAAGAACATCCTTACCATCATCATCAAGACATGAGGAATCTTCAGAATTGACATAAAAAAAGATGAGGCCACTTAGAGAAATCTATGAAACATGCAACTATATAACAATGGAACTACGAAATTATGAAGCGATAGTAAAGCAAGAAGTTTGGATCAAAGCAGTGGAGGAAGAGATCAAAATGATCGAAAAGAACAACACTTGGAAGCTGGTGGATCAGCTTAAAGATAAGAAGATTATTAGAGTAAAGTGGGTTTATAAGATAAAGCTTAACTCTGATGGCTCAATACAAAAATATAAGGTAAGACTCATTGCTAAAGGATACTCATAGCTTCTATGTATCGACTATAACGAGATCTTTGCTCCAGTTGCTTGGCTTGACACAATTAAAACACTAATTGCCTTAGCATCTCAGAAAAAATGAAAATTTTTTTAACTGAATGTCAAGTCGGCTTTTCTGAATGGATTGTTAGAAGAAGAAATCTACGTAAAGCAGCCTCAAGGCTTTATGATAAAAGAAAATGAAGATAAAGTACTCAAATTAAAGAAAGCCTTATACGAGTTAAAACAAGCACCACGAGTCTAGTATAGTAGAATAGATGGCTACTTCATCGACCAAGAATTCAAGAAGAGCAAAAACGAGCCTACTCTCTACATCAAGGCCCAAGATAATGCTAATATACTCATTGTTTCTCTATATATGGATGATCTTATCTACATAAGAAGTAATGAGAAGGTGATCCAAGAGTTCAAAGAAGATATGATGAAAATATTTGAGATGACAGACTTGGATTTGATGCATTATTTTCTTGGCATTGAGATTATCAAAAGAAGAAGGAATATTTATCTCACAAAAAAATATATAAAAAATCTCTTGAAAAGATTCAAGATGCAAGAATATAAAGCAGTAGCTACTCTGCTCGTCACAAACAAGAAACTACGAAAAGAAGATGAAGCCAGCAAGATGAACAGTTTAATTTACAAAAGCTTGATCGGAAGCTTACTTTATCTTATAGCTACATGGCCAGATATTATGTACGCCACGAATCTACTATCAAGATTTATGTAAAGTCTAAGTCAGATACACTATGGAGCAGCCAAAAAAATTCTTAGATATCTTCAAGGCATGAAGGACTTTGGCATTTGGTATAAGCTCATGACTAGCTCAAGACTGATCAAGTACACCAATAGTGATTGGACAAGATCAGTGGATGACATGAAGAGTACTTTAGGTTATGCCTTCTCACTTGGCTCAGGTATATTCTCATGGTCATAAAAAAAACAAGACTCAGTGGCACAGTCTTCAGCAGAAGAAGAATATGTGGCTACCGTAGGAGCAACTTCTCAAGTAATATGACTTCGAAGAATACTTGAAGATATAGACAAACAACAAAAAGGTCTAACAAAAATATATTGCGACAACAAATCTGCAATCGCAATGACAAAAAATCCCATATTTCACGGCAGGGTGAAGCATATTGCGATTAAATATCTCTTCCTATGAGAAATAGCAACTAATAGAGAGATTGAATTTAACTATTATAAGATAGAAGATCAGTTGGTAGATATTTTTATGGAGGCTCTACCACGAGCTAAGTTTGAACAACTTCGAAGTATGCTTGGAGTCACATAAATGTACATTAAGAGTGTTAAAAGGTAATGCACATTTGAAAGAACTAGAAAAGTCTAGAAGGATCAAGGAGGAATAAGGCTATCGAAAGATGTCTAAAAAGAAAAGTTGAGAAAGAAAATTCTTAGAGTTTGTAAAAATTTATAGAAAAATCTAAAATACTAAAAATGATAGAAGGCTCTAGAATACTAAGATTGATAGAAGACTCTAGAAATTACCAAAGAAGGCTTGAGATAATTATAAATAGACATGAAGGGTACCATGTAAGGTAACCTAAAAACTAAAAACAATCAAGCAAGCCAAAAGCCTCCAAAAACCTTGTAATCTCCTTCAACTAATTAATAACAATTCTTCATTCCCAAATTCTCAAACTTTCAATTATTCTTCAACTATATAGGCTTTATTCAAACTATCATTTTTTTCTACTATTCTCATCCATCATCTCAATTTTTTCCATCAAAAAACTAATAGAATCATAACCTGGAAGTAAGAAGTAAACCCTGTCAATGACCCTGAATGATCATAGGTACTGGCTCCATTCCGGAGCGGTTCCAACCGCAGCACTTTTATTTTCCAAGAATCAAGCCTCATCATCCTGCTATACAGGAGTGGCTGCATAGATCCAAAATAATGCAGCGACTTTATATGACACCCTGAATGCAAGAAGCTGTTGTTAGAAGTTTTAGAAATTGCTGTGCCAAAACACGTCTTGTTGCTTAAAAACCTGCTGTCATTTGATAGCAGACCACCCAAACTGATCAGCCGGCTTAACAACATTTTGCATAACTGGAAAGTCGGAAAATGTTCAGAGCAAGAGAGGCCCACATAACCAAAAAAATAGACGCATATATACCGTCCCTAGTACCTATCACAGCTATGGCACTTGAAGCGTGACCCCAGCCACCGTATGAGACTTACTATCACCTGAAAGAGCCATCCATTGTTTTGCTGGAATATCCCTTTGCTTGTTGCTGGTGCTTGAGAGATGTGGGTCATATCAACATTATGATAAGATACCGGGCTTTATATGTGAGGATTCATACGAATATATATTTAGTTCTACAATGATTATCCGTTAGCAAGATCTTGTGACCAAGAAATATAAATAATATCTGCTGACTAATTTTTTTGGATGAGATCCTGAATTATTATAAAAGCTATCAGAATCGATCCAGTCTACAATTTATTTAGACTAAGGGATACTGTAACATGAGTTTAACGAGATGACTACAGACTGATTATAGTATTTTTGAATGAATCTATGAATTTGGATCTTTATTCTGATGAGGACGCCGAAGCTTAAATGGTTGACTAGTCTTTTTAGATAAGATCCTATATTATTATATGATGTATGTATATATATCTTAATTTTGTTTACTTATCCACCGTAGATTAGGCTATTTTCCATAGATTATGGATTATGGATGGGATTTTTGGTCTACACTAACACTAATCAATCCACATACAATCTATTTACTAAGCTGTTTGAAAATATATATCCTAATCTGGTCATTCCGTTGAATAGATAATCTAATCTGATCTTCATTGAATTAAATCAAATTAAACAAGTTAAACTGTCTTAGGCATTGCCAACTCTAATTTGATCTTATTTTCATTAGATGATATGGTGGTCCTGAAGAACACTTTGGTTTCTGATTTTTCATCAAGATTCCTAAAAACATAGGACATGCATGAGATTAGGAATGCCAAAATATATACTCTCATGGATTATGATGTTTGGTCAAAAATTAATCAAAAATATAAATTGTAGTCTGATCATTTTATTAAAATAGATCATATTATATGATCTATGATAAATTGAATTGAGTTAAACAAGTTAACCGATTAAGTCATGCTAACTCTAATTTGATCTTATTTTTATTAGATGATTTGGTGACCCAATTGGATGCTTGGCTGCTGAATTTCACATCAAGATCCCTCGAAACACGCGGCATGCATGCGATTGGGAATGCGAGAATGTGTATTTTTATGGATTACCAGGTCACGTCAAAAGCTGCTGGCGCACGCCCGCCTCGGGAGACCGCGGAGATAGAGACCGTTAATATCCACCAGTGCAAATAGCGCAAGCACTGCCACGAAACCCAATTTCAGCCACACGTGGGACATGTTTGGTTCGCGCAAGCGAAGAAAAGAAGGGCGAAGAGAAAATTTTTTATTTAATTATGAATTTTGATATTTTTTATGAGATAAAAAATAATTATATTTTTTATAAAATTCATGATTAAAATTTTATAAAATATTATAGATAATTAAAATGAAATATTAAATATTAAATATTTATATTAATATAATATTATATTTATTAAGATATTAATAAAATTATCATATTAAAATATTAATATTACATTAACATAAGATAATATAAATTAATATTATATTAATATAATAAAAAATATTAAAATATTATATTAAAAACAAAATATATTAAGAATATAATGAACATTTTATATAATTTTTTTAAAAAAAATAGATAGACCATCAAATTTAAATTATTTTTTATAATTAATTAAATATATTAAAATTTTATTTTTTAAAAAATAATTTTTTAAAAATTATTTTGTAGAAACCAAACAAGTCACTTTCCGCGTCTGTACAGCGTCGCGCGGCCAATTTCTTCGACGCTGGTAAATGCTAGGCGTGACTTAAATAAAAATAATTATTTTAGTATTTTATTTGTACCTGAAGACAGGATATATGTATATCGGTAATAAATCTACCAGAATACAAAACGCAGAAATTCCTACAAACAGAAAATGTGACAGTTTTTAATAGATTAAAAAGAGGAGGTTAGGATCCTATTATTGTAAACGAACCATCCAGATATGCTGAATGCGTGTCCAAGTTAGGCAGCAAATTAATACTTATCAAATAACCTGATTGCATACATTTTCTATAACAAATTATACAGAATTTACACTTGAAGTATATACCTCAATGTATATTGAGTGTGGAGATGATAGATGGTAGAATAGGAGGATGATCTATAAATTAAATAAATCCCGACAAATGATGATGATTGCATTAATAACGATTAGTTCTATTGCCGCGAATGGCTGGTTTTAGCGTCAATAGAGTGAATAAAGAGGGTGTGCGGTCTGGGTTGGGCACGTTGCCGACATACCCTTTGACACACTTAATAAATAGGGTAGGCTTGAAGTTTTATGAATTAGATTCAACTTGGACTTAAAAATTTCAGTCCTACTTTAATTAGTGATTAACTAGTTTTGAGCCCGTGCATTGCACATGAATTCTAAGTCGGATCATGTTAAAAAAAATTATATATAAATAATAAAATAATATTTATTTTATTTCATATTCTTCATTATCTATATAAATAGACTTTAATTATAAGAATATAATATTATCATATATTAATAACATAATTTACTTCATATAAATAAGATTTAATGAATTTTTTATTAATTTAAAGCTTGAATTTAATGCTTGAAGGATTGTTAAATAAGAGAATATATGGCATAAAAAGAATGGCTTACATGGACAATCTTAAATGCCTAGAAATTTTTTCTCCATTTTTGCTTTCTAATATATATATTAGATTAGGGGTAACCTTCTATCCTGTCTAAATCTGACCCTCACCCAATCCCAACCAATTTAACTTGACCAACCTCACATATAAATAAATAAATAATACCAATTTAGGTGATGTTTGCTTTCAATTTTTTTCATAAAAAAATACTCTATTTTATTTTAAACTTTTAAAATAGATACACATATGATATAATAGTTAACTATTTTATAAAAATATAAACATGATGATGATGGTTAGGTTGGTAATAATGGTAGTGGAGACGATAGAAGTTGTAGTGATGTTAAAATGAATAATGTAATAGTTGCAGCAATAATGGAGATGGAATGACAAATGCCATGGTAGTGGCTAAGGTGTAGTAGAGGTTGTGATGTTAAAATGAATAATGTGATGGTTGCAGCAATAATGGAGATGGAGTAACAAATGTCATGGTAGTGGCTAAGGTGTAGTAGAGGTTGTGGGATGGCAATAACAGGGGTTATGGTGGTGCTAATGGCTACGATGATGATCGTGGAGATGATGGTGGAGATTATGATGGTAGTTGTAGTAGGATAATTAGTGGATGACAATGATGATAGAGATGAAAATGGCGGCTATATTAGTGATGGTAGTGGTAGAGATGATAGTGATGGTGGTGGAGATGACGACGATGATAATGACATGAATCAGCAATAGTGGTGGTGTAAAAGATAGATTTTATGTTTTTAAAAATAGTAATGGTAAGATTTTTTTTTCTTTTTAAGAAATATCAAAGTTATTAAAAAAAAAATAAAAAATAGTATCACAAGTGTTTTGTGATCTCAGTTTTGTGAATTTATTTTAAAATAAAAGCAATATCAAACATGCCTTTCAAACTATATTTATATTTCATATTTATCTATATATTTATTTATTCATATTTTTAATCTTGTTAAACTTTATATGAGTCAAATATCCTTGAATGTAGTGCAGAATTCTTTTAGCTGCTCTAAGATGATGAGATGAAGAATTTTGCATAAATCTTGAAATAAAGTTAACAACAAACACTATGTCAGGTTGTCAATGAATCAAATATATACAACTACCCTCCAATTAGACTTCTAAATAATTTTGTATCTATCCTTGTGGTTCCATCATTCATGATCAGCTTTTCATTTGCATTCATAGGTGTACGACAAGTCTTACAATTCAACATATTGAATCTTTTAAGCAAATCTAAAGTATATTTTTCTTGAGAAATAAATATATCATCTTCAATTTGCTGAATTTGGAGACCAAGAGAATATTGCAATTATCCTAAATATGACATTTTAAATTCATGCATCATAATTTTCTTAAAACTATCAATGAGAATTATAGAGGAGCTGGTGTAGATGATGTCATCAACATAAACACATGCAATAAGAATGTCATCGTCTTCAACTTTGACATATAAGATAGGTTCACTTTCACTATGAAGAAAACTATTTTATTGGAGATAGGTGTCAAGTATATCATACCATGCCCTTGGAGCTTGTTTAAGTCTATAAAAAGCTTTCCTCAATTTGTAGATCTTTTATTCCTTGCCTTGACCGATGAAGCCCTGTGGTTGATGAACATAGACATCTTTTTTCAAATACCCATTTAGAAAAGTTGATTTCACATCAAACTGATACACAATCCATCTTTTTTGAGCTGCTAGTGCTAACATCAATCTAATAGTTTCAAATCTTGCTACAAGAGAAAATATTTCAAAAAAAATTTTTTTACCATACTTTTGCATATACCCTTTGGCCACAAGTATTGATTTGCATTTCTACACATTTCCATTGGCATTGTATTTGACTCGGTAGATCCATTTCACGCTAATTGCATCTTTTTTCAATGGTAAATCCACAAGTTTCCATGTTTCATTCTTTTCAATTGCTACGATCTCCTCTTCCATTGAGTTCCTCTATTCTTCTCTTTCATTTGCCTCCTCAAATGAGCTAGGTTCTACAATCATAAGAGCAAAACTACAAGTTTCATAAATTATTCTTAGAGATTTTACCTTTCTTGGAGGGATGCTTGAGTCTGAATTTGTTTCTACTAAATACATTTGCTGATTTCTTATAGGACTATTTAAATCTTCTCCAAACACTTGAGTAGAAAAAAGTTCTTCCTGATCTGAAAATGAGAGCGAGAGTCTTCATACCTGAGAGAAACTTGCTATTTACTTGCATTTGACCAATTCCAAAAACTACTTTCATCAAAGATAATATCTCGACAAATGATTAGCTTCTTTGTCAAAGGATTATATAACCTATAACTTTTACTTTCACTGCTATATCCAATAAAGATGCATCTTTCACTTTTTTGATCCAATTTACTTTGATTTTCAAAATTAATATATGCATATAAGAATACAACCAAATACCCTTAAATTACTCATCTCAAGCTTCCTTTGATACCAAGCTTCAAAAGGAGTCATGTTCCTCACTACCCTTGTTGGAGATATGTTGAGAAAATGGATTGATGTTGCCATTGCTTTGGCCCAAAAATTATTTAGTTGCATCTTGCCTTGTAGCATGCTTCAAGCTATCTCTATCTCCTTTCAGCCACACTGTTCTATTCTAGAGTATGCCGCATAATGAGCTATCTATGAATTTCATTTTTCTTGCAATAAAAGTCAAAATCATTAGATAAAAATTCTCCACCTCTATCAATTCTAAGAATTTTTATCACCTCTATCAATTCTAAGAATTTTTATCATATGCTCACTCTCTTTCTCAACAACAGCTTTGAACTCCTGAAACTTTTCAATTAATTGCTTTTGATTTATGGATTAGAAAGTACACCCAGCACATCCTAAGTAGTCATCAATGAACAACAAGAAGTATCTATTTTTGTTCAACGATGGAGTATTCATTGGATCACAAATATCAGCATAGATCAATTCGA
This sequence comes from Cocos nucifera, assembly GCA_006176705.1. Lineage (NCBI taxonomy): Eukaryota > Viridiplantae > Streptophyta > Magnoliopsida > Arecales > Arecaceae > Cocos > Cocos nucifera. The sequence goes on along the minus strand of QRFJ01001671.1, from coordinate 229,702 downwards.
GAGGCTTCTTAGCTCTCCAAGACTTTTCAATAGAAAAAGAAAGCCTATGTTGCTTTCTATATATACATCCTTCACAAATATCGTCAATACAAGTAGCGGAAGGTAAGCTTTTTATCATATTTTTTTGACTAAGTAATTTCAGTCCATTAAAATGCAAGTGATCATCACTACTACAAAAATGACCTATGGTAGTGCTTACTATGACAGCGATTTTCGAAACCACTATCATAGCACCTACGACAGCGATTTTCGTTAACCACTACTATAGATCCGAAAACCACTACCATAGCACCTACGGCAGTGATTTTCGTTAACCGCTGCTATAGGTCTGACATATAGCAGTGGTTAATAAAAATCATTGCCGTAGGTAGGATCTATAGTAGCGGTTACAAAGAACCGCTGTCATATATCGATCTATAGCAGTGGTTCATTATAATCACTGTCATAAGTTGGATCTATAGCAGCGGTTAGTAGAAACCGCTACTATAATCTAATTTATGACACCAGTTAATTGTAATCACTGCCATATATATATATATATTAAAATATTATATAATTTTAAAATTTAATATTTATTTTTATTATTTATTATTTAAATAATTATCATTAAAGTATCGTCGTAAAAGATCGACTCGATCCGATGGTCCTAGCTTCATCGATCAGAAAAATTTAATTTCGACGACCACGAATGACGATGCGATGATCTGATAGATGGAGACCTCCGATAGATCCAAAAATCTGCAACGATAATTTTGGTGATGTTTGTAGCATACCATCTAAGTTTTACTTCAATCAGATATCGTTATCTTAGTCAATTTAGTATAGATTAGTTTCGATCGTTAAATGATAAATGATTGATCAAAGAATCAAACGGTATTTGATTATGAGATAATTTCTTTTATAAATGATCTCGGCTACTACTTTAATTATTTTTTATGGTGGTGATTATAAAATTCAACTCATGAAATAAAGAATATCTAAAACTATACGTCTTCTGATAATCATTTTGAAACTTCACTGATTGTTATGCTCATGCTTTTGCAATATCTGATCAATATGAATAGTTTATATGAAAATAATTTAAATTTTACTATCATCATCATATAAAATATTTAAAATTATAACAAAGATCATTTAACTTAAAAATTATCTCATAATCGAATGCCGTTTAATTCTTTGATCGCTTATTTCTAATTTAATGGTCGAAATCATTTCATACTAAATTGATCATGATAATGATATTCGATTGAAGTAAAATTTTGATAATATACTACAAATATCATCGAGATCATCATTATAGATTTTTGGATCCATTGAAGATCTCCATCTATTAGATCATTGCATCATCATTTATGATTATCAAAATTAAATTTTTCTGATCGATGAAGCTAGGGCCATTTGATCGAGGCGATCTTTTATGATGACACTCTAGTAATAATTATTTAGATAATGAACGATGAAGATGGGCATTAAATTTTAAAATTATATAATATTTAAAAAAAATAAAAAAATATTTTTCACCTATGGCAGCGATTATCAAAAATCGCTGCTATAGATCTATGGCAGCGGTTATAGAACCGTTGTCATAGATCTATGGCAATGGTTTTGGATAACCACTGCCATAGATCTATGGCAGCGATTCGATAACCACTGCCGTAGGTTAGGTTAAAAATCTTAAAATTTTTTTTTTCTTTCGTGCGCACTCAATCTCTCTCGCTCTCTCTTCCTTCTCTTCATCGTCGGTGAGACTCCTCCCCCCCGACTGGCATCTCTCCTCCTCCCCCCCGATCGATGTCGACCCTCCTCCCCCTCGATCGGCGTCGCTCCTCCTCCCCCCTCCCTCTCCGGCCCTCTTATCCCCAACCGCCCTTTCCCACCACCCAACACCCCCACTCAGCCTCCCACCCCTCCATTCGACCCTCCCTCGACCTCCAGCAAAATCCCTCCTGCGACGAACCCCCATCCGACCCTCCTTTGACCCCCCATGAAACCCCCCAACGAACCCCCCTCCACCCTCGCTCGGCCCCCCACGAAATCCCACCCCCCCGCCCCTCCATCCGACCCTTCCTCGATCCCCAGCGAACCCCCCCTCCGATGAACCCCCATCCAACCCTCCTTCGACCCCCGCGAAACCCCACCCCCTCCACCACCACCACCATTCTGACCCTCCTCCGATCGAGTGCGAACCCTCCTTCGACCTCCTCGTCACTGTGCCCCCTCCCTTGGCCCCCCATCCCCGACCACCGCTGCTCTCTCTTTTTTTTTTCTCTTTTTTTTCTCTTTTCTATGTCATTATCTTATTTTTGTTTCGCAGGTTATCTTTAGTGTCGTCATCCTCCTCTAGCATCATCGTCGACGACCCTCGAAGCTTTCGATGCGACCCGCTCTTAATAGCCATAGGTATAATTTTTTTATAGTATTATTTATTAATTATATATATTTATAGTAATTTATAGAATATTTATAATAAATATTATAAATATTTATTATAAATATTATAATCATTTGCATGCCTTTTAGACTGTGCCATGGAGGTAGCCTTGGATCGTGCCATATTGGCGGCTATGGATTAGATCTATCAAAGGATTGAATTTGGATCGAAACCTGGATATTTAGATCTGGATCCAATTTTAATTACTGATATCAAATCCAAATCTGAATATCCGATGGGTCTATACTTGAGAGAGGAAGGAAGGGATCCGACCTCGTCGCCATCATTAGGAGAGAGGGGGTTTGGCCTCATCAATGAGGAAGATCGAGAGAGGTAGAGTGAGAGATTGAGAGAGCGAGAGAGGGAGGAAGGGGGTCTAGCCTCGTCGGCATCACTGGAAGGGATGGGGTCCGACCTTGCCGACGAGGGAGATCGAGAGAGTGAGAGAGGGAGGGATGGGGTCCGACCTCGCCGGCGAGGGAGATTAAGAGAGGAAGAGAGGAAGATCAAAAGATGAAAAAGCTGGAAGGAAGGGGTTTGGCCTCATCGCCGTCGCCATTGCTGGCGAGAGAGATCGAGAGAGGGAGAGAGGGAGTGATCGAGGGGATGGCACACAATCGAGCCAACTCGGATACGCAGTTGAGCAGCTCGGGCCATAATCGAGCCGACTGAGGGAGAACCACAGTCGAATATCTCAGGCATGGAGCCGACTGTCTCGGGCATGGGCCGACTCGACTTTCGAGCAAATAGAATTTGATATGTCATGATGTTATATTGATTAATATTCATTAATATTATAGATCATGATAGCACCGAAATACCATTTAGATTTCACTCCTGCACCTCGATGGAATACGTACAGTTCAGCATCCAAGGAGCAGTCGAAGCATACTCCATCCACCTCGACATCGATGACTCAGGGACCTTCACCATCGGCATCTACTCCATCGTCTACATCTACTCTACCGATAACTAAGCCTCTACCATCGCAGGCATTTGAGCATACGTTTTTATTATATTAGCATAACTTTATTTTTTATATAGTATTTATATACTTATATATTTGCATAACGTATTTGTATTATAGGTGCATTATCCAATCGGACATTTTACGATCCCACACGTATGGCACATGTGGGGAACTGCAAGCATCAGATGATGGTGTAGTATGATGTGGAGGGAATGTCGGTAGGGGAGACCGCATGGAAGATGTATTTCTTTTTTGGAGTGCTTGTGAGGCAGTCGGACATCATTCCCATAGAGCCCAGAGACTGGCGTTTGATGGATGCTATCGTCAGAAATTGGGTATAAAAGGAGATATGGGTAAGTACGCGCATCTTAATTATATTTATGCATTTTATATGTTTACACTATATATGTTTGATTAGAATAATTTTGTAATTAATTTTTGATAAATTTATGTAGAGGAGGTATGACTTTTTCGATCATGAGAGGGCTTGAGATGTCCGACTGAAGAAGATCAAAAAGTTATACCGAGGTTACAAGGTCAAGCTCCATAGAGGATGGCTCGAACACCGACGAGACACTCCGAAGGAGCTTATTTTCTGGATACAGGACTGTCCTCTGAGTCAGTGGGAGAGGACGATTAGACACTGAAGGAGCCAGGAGTTCGAGGTAAAATTTTTAACTTTTAAATTTTTTAATATATTTAAAATTTTATTTAAATATTTTTAAAATATTTATTATTTATTTGAATACTTGTTAGGCTATCTTCCATCAAAATCAGGAGAACCGTATAGTCCAAAAGTATACGCACACTCTAGGCCGCGAGTCTATAGTCAGTCGTGTGCATAGAGAGATAATTAATTTTAAATTTTACTAGATAAATTAAATTTATATTTTTTATCATCTTTTTGATAAATTTATTCTTTGTTATAGCTGATGAGAGATGGAGTGATGCCCAGCCGTAGCGAGATCTTTCGATCCAGCTGCACGGACAAGATGGGTAGGCTGATGAATGCCGCGATCGAACGTATTTTTGTAAGTATTAAATATATTAGTATATATGATTAGTATTATAATATTTTTTATAAAATTTTATTTTAATTTATAATTATAGGATCAGTTAGATGCGCTCATGAGTGAGGGCTCGGATACCTTTGGGCTCCATGACCATCTATCTCAGGTCTTGGGGCCTGAGATCTTTGGAAGGATCCGATGCAGTCTTGGACACACGCCAATGAGCTACTGATCCGAGGTGAGCATCTCCTTACAGATTTTCAATGTCGTCAGTCGGTAGGAGCTTGAGCAGGCGTTGGCACGGGCAGATCATACTACGATGCAGGTAGATCGGGCTGAGGAGCGCGCATCTCATCTGGAGGACATCATGAAAGATATGATGTCGACGCTCAGCACGTATTTTAGAATCACGAACTTCGAGAATATATTGGTCCATATTTTAGCTTCAGCTCCGGCTCCGACTCCAGCTCCAGCTCCGACTCTAGCTCTCGACGACGATGATGTAGATTTAGGAGACTTTTAATGTATTTTATTTTTTTAAAAAATATTATAATAAATTTTATTTGATAATAAAATTAGTATTTTAGAATAATTTTTATGTTTATTATATTTTTTTATATTATATATCTATATTTATTAGGTAAAATATATAAAAAAAATAAAAAAATTATTTTTTAATTATTCAAGATCTACGATAGTGATTTTATAATCGCTGACATATCTGTGCTGACCACTGTCGTAGATCTAGTGCCAACCACTACACTAGATCTATCACAGCGGTTAAGAAATCGCTACTATAGATAATCTATGGCAGCGGTTATGTAATCATCACGATAGATATCCTATGATGTGGTTACATAATCGCTGCGATAGGTCGATCTTTTGTAGTAGTTTATAAACTACTGCAATAGGCCATCTATGGCAGCGGTTCTAATAACCGCTACAACAACCGTGCCATAGAGCTACGGCAACGACAACGGCCACAGTAGCAGCGGTTAGAAAATCGCTGCCATAGCCTATGGTAGAAATTTTTTGGGCTACGATAGTAGTTACAAACTGCTGTCATAGCTCTTTTTTGTAGTAGTGCATATCTCAAATGCCAAAGCCATGAATCATTTTTCATGTTAGTGACAAGTGCATAATCATTTATGCATGAAAGCTCAAGAGGAAACATTCAATTTTCTTTCATGTGGATTTTGATAGGTGGCATACCAGATTTTATATTTTTAATTTCACAAATGTCACTATGAAACAAAACTAGAAATCCTCTTCAAATCATTTGACCAACACTCAATAGATTATGAGCTAAACTAGGTATATAGTGAACATCATGAATAAGTCTTTCGGTACTTAATTTAGTTTTTACAAAATAGCCCCCTTGCCTTCAATCTGAACCTCTTTATCATTACCATGTTTCACGGTTTGCTTGACAGATTCATCAATCTCACGAAAAAGGCTTTTCATTCCAGACATGTAATTACTACACCCGCTGTCCAGAAACCAAATATCTTGTCTACTCTCTTTAAGATTAAGTAAGGTAAGAAACAAATTATCTTCTTGCTCCTTTTCTTCAGCAAAATTTGCATGTTATTTTGCCTTTTCCCAACAGCTTTCTTCAATGTGGCCATATTTGTGACAAAAACGGCATTACTTCATTTTGCAATTAGACTTTGCTTTGTCACTATTGTCAGCTTTTTCATGGTTCCAATATGACCTTCCTCTTCCGCTTCCTCTTCCTTAGCCTCGACCATGATAGCCACATTTTCTTGCATTTCTTTGTTATGAAGTTCTTTTACTATTCTAAGATTTGTTAGTAATTTCTACTTTGGACTGAAATGCATGCTTAATATTTTTCTTAGATGACCTATTATTCTCTATTCATGAGCTAAAAGAGAACCCATTAATTCATTGAGAGAATATGTAGATAGGTCTTTAGACTCTTCAATGATAGTGACTACATGATCAAATTTTAAGGGAAAACTTCTCAAGACCTTCTTTACTACCTTTTGATCTATAATATCTTCATCAAATGCCCTCATTTGATTGATAATGACAAAAACTCTACTGAAAAACTCTTGGACAAATTTTGAATTTTTCATAAAAAGTGTTTCAAATTCTTTTCAAAGTGTTTGGAGTTTTATAGTTGTTACCTTGTTATCTTCATGAAATTCTTGTTTCAAGATGATCCAAGCTTCATGTGATTTGGTGGTATTTGCAATCCGAGGAAAGATAGCTTTAAACACAGCTTGCTACAGCACCAAAAAAGCTTTTGCATTCTTCTTGAAAAATGAAAAAAAGTTTTCATTTTGATACTCCAAAACTCATAATTTTGTCCACTGAATATGTGTACCAAGGATTGAGAGAGGTTAAGAGGGGCCATACCATTTGCCATGATGAAAATTCTCTAAGAAATCTTCTATCGAACGCTTCATATGCAGGATGAATTTACCTCTCCTTAAAGCTTCAATCTTGCAAACTTCAAATTTCAGAGGATGCTCTGCTATAGCAACACTCCTCTGCTTCAATGTGATGCCTAGATTTGATAAAAAATTCTAGCTCTGACACTACAAAAATGTTTGAAATTCAGCAAATGAAAATGGACTTATGTTTTGCTACAACAAAACAGATGTAGAATAGGAGAAGACAAGGAAACATCTTTAAAAAAAAATTTGTACATTTGAAAAATAGAAGAGAGTATATCAACATCTTTACATAAGACAGGACTATTTAAAGACAATCTAACCTTCAACCCATGAACTGAAACAAAAACTAAAACATGGAGAACAACGTGGGTAAATAGAAAAGAACATGGAGAATAGGGCTGAAAATGGGCTCGGACTGGCCCAAGGCCCATCGGGCCGGGCTGGCTTTGTGTCGGACTTCAGGCTTGGTCTGAAATCATTCAGATCGGGCTTGGGCCAAAAAATAAGATCTATTTTATTTTTGGACTGGGCTCGGGCCTATCTTTGGCCCAGCCCTGGCTCGACTCAAACCCGGCCCTGGCCCGGCCTGAATCCGAGCTTGAAATCAAGCTTGGTGTATCAAAAAATTGCCAATTATAATGGCTAACATGCACATGTATACTGGTTAATAATAAATTTATTAATTAATAAAAATTAATAAATAATTTTATAATAAAATCATAAATGTATAATAATTGATACAAAACTAAAACTAAAGTAGTTGTAAATGACTAGTCAGTTAGAATATTTATAGTTTCTTTAATGATCATAATATTTGTATTGAAAGTAATCAATTAATAGCTAATCATTGATGCAAGTTTATTAACAATGAAAATCAACTTGTTTCACAATCAAAGTCGAAGATGACTCTTGCTACTTAACAAATAGTCTTGATATGATGGCCGATTGGCTCATTTCTACTATAATTTATGTTATGTTTAATTAGCATTATTGATTCATATTGATAATTTATTGTTAAAGCTTTAATTCTAGCACTTATGATTCTTTGCCTTTATTTATAAATATATAGTATCATAATATATTTCTACTATAATTTATGTTATGTTTTATTAGTATTATTGATTCATATTCATTGTTAAAGCTTTAATCTTTGATTTATAATTTTTTATTTATGAAATTAATTATATAAAATATTTTAAAAAATTATATTTTAGAGGAAACTCTACTGAAATATAGAGTTATCCTTTTTTTTATAAATTAGGATACCATTTTTGAATGTATATTCAGAGATGGTACCTAAATTACATTAAGTCGTAGATTCCCATTCAAGAATCGATCCCTATCGAGATCGACTCTTGGATGCCTCATTTTTGGATATTTTAAAAAAACTTTAATCTTATTATTATTATTAGTAAATATTTTATTTCGTTATGTGATGTTCAATAGTTATCTCTCATCTATTCTTCGGATATATCTTGGATAGGATGCATAGGCACCGTATTCACATCATATACTTGGAGAATCATGAGAAGATGCTACCAAAATTTTTATAATAATGAAATAAAATATCGACTAATAACAATAATAAGATTATTGCTCTTCTGAAAGGGATAATGCCTTACCTATTAGAAATAGCTAGGATTATTCATTCTTTAAATCTTATTAATAACACATACTTTAATGATGAATATTTTATCGTGGATAGATAAAAAATATCGATAAGAGTTGGATGAATACTTTCTCTATCATCTTTTCTGAATACCGATAAGGTGTTTAAAATTTTATAAGATTTGCATGAAAAAGAGTTAATGATTCCAATAGAATCAAATGTCCTTATCGAAGATGTCATAATAATTACTTTCAGCCTATAGATACAGCATTAGAGCACTTGTTGAATTGGGGTATGGATAAAAAGTATACTATTTGGAATTTACATGGAGAAAGTAGACCTACTAACATAAGAGACCAACATACGGATCAACTATCTGAACTAATTGGCATCAACGAGATGTTAGATGATTTATATAAAGAAATATATTTTGATAAATCTTCTGAGAGTACGAATAATGTAAATAATGGATATTTTGAAAAACTCATGAGAGATGCCAAGGAGCCATTGTATCCAAATTGTAAGAAATTTTCGATGCTTAAGTATTTGATAAAACTTCTCCACGATAAAATCATGTTTAGTTGGAGTCAAAAGTCATTTGACTTTATATTGAACTTAATCAAGGAGGCATTACTAGATGGTGAAAAATTTTCAAAATCATATTTAGAGGCAAAAAAATATATACGTGAACTTGGACTGGGTTATACACCAATACATGCATGTAAGACTAATAGTGCATTATTTTATAAAGAGCATCAATACTTGGATTGTTGCCTAGAATGTGGTGAGTCAAGGTATGTTGAAGATTTTGAAAGAGGTAAAAAGTGGTTTCATAAGATTTTAAGATATTTTTCATTAACACCAAGACTTCAAAGATTTTATCAATCATCAAAGATCGTCGAGACGATGAGATGGCATCATGAGATGAGAATTCCTAAGGATAACATCATTAGTCATCCAACAGACTTTATAGTTTAGAGAAACTTTGATAAATAATATCCTCAATTGGCTAGTGACCCATGCAACATTCGTCTTGGCCTAGCATCTGATGGTTTCAATCCATTCAGGAGCATGAGCAATGCTTACAGTATATAGCCGATTATGCTAATATCGTATAATGTTGTACTATGAAAATATATGAAAGAGCCATTTATATTTTTATCATTGCTTATTTCTGAATCTAGAGATCCTGGTAATAAGATAGATGTTTATTCGCGATTCTTAATCGATGAATTGAGAGAACTTTGAAAGATTGGTGTTGTAACATATGATTCAGTTAGTAAAAAAAATTTTTAATTGCATGCGATGATAACATGAATAATTAATAATTTTCTAGCATATGGCAATCTATCTGGATGGAGCACAAAAGGATATTTGGTATGACCAATTTGCAATAGTGATAGCTGTTTCGTTAGACTGAAGCATGAAAGAAAAATTGCCTATATGGATCATCGCAAGTTTTTATCATCCAATCATTCTTAGAGAACCTATCAGAATTGATGCTTCAATGAAAAGTCAAAAATACGTGGGCCATCTTGTATGATGAGCGGAGATGATATATTGGCATAACTAGAGACCATTGGTAGTGTTAAATTCATTCAAGTTTCTAGGGTCGCAAGCAAAAGCATAATGAATCAAAGTTGAACCGGACAAAGTGGAGCGTATTTTTTGAATTACTTTATTAGCAACATCTCCTACATCATCATAATTTGAATATCATGCACACTGAGAAGAATATTTATGATAATATTATCAAAACACTTCTTAACATTAAGAAAAAATAAAAGATAATCTGAATTCTTGACTAAACTTGAAAAGAATGGGAATATGGCATGAGTTGCACTTGGTGCCCCATGATGGTGGAAAATTTTTAATGCCAACTGTAAGTTATACATTGCATGGCGATGAGAAAAAAAATTTTTGTGAGTGGTTAAAAATCATAAAGTTTTCTGATAGTTTTGCCTCTAATATTTCAAGCCGTGTGAATTTGAAAGATGGCAGTATCTCGAGTATGAAGAGTCACGACTCTCATATTATGTTGCAATATCTTATACCTGTTATGATGTGTGACTTCTTCACCGTAGAGGTACAGAATGCACTTATTAAATTAGATATTTTTTTTCAAAAATTATATTATCTAAAAATCTAAGTTGATATACTTGAGAAGCTTCAATCAGATATTGCCCTAATATTGTGTAAGCTGGAAAAAAAATTTACCATTATTTTTTAATATTATGGTACACTTGGCGGTTCACCTTTCAAGAGAGGCTTTGCTTGCCGGGCCATTCAGTACCAATGGATGTATCCTATTGAATGATGATAATATTATAAAAAAGCTGATTTCTTTACTTAAATTATAATTATAATAAAAAATAATTATATATATTTTTATCATTTTGTATGTATAGATTTTTGTATAAGTTGAAATAATATGTATGAAATAAGACACGTCCAAAAGGATCAATTACGGAAGCATATATCTCTATAGGGTGTCTTACACTATTCGATATAACTCGATGATGTGGAAACATGATTCAATCATGAAGAGCGTAATGCAGATAGGGAGTAGGCCGACATGAATATACATTATCTATTTTTAAGATTAATGTTTGTCCTATTAGTAAAAGAAAGTACAAATTTATGGATATAGAAGAATACGAGCTGGTACATTTCTATGTACTAAATAATTACAAAAAAATCTATCATTTTATAGAGTAAGTATCTTTACATAATCAACATTATATACTTTTCATGAGGTAAATAAATAATAAGCATGTATTTACTATAGATAGCATAGAGATGCATTATTGCAACAAAATAATAGAGATATCATGGAACGACATTGAAGAAAATTCACAGCTTGGTTCAGGCAACGTATAAGCACAATAATAATTTTATTTAATTTTTTATTACATGTAATGTATACAGAGATAATTTATTTTAATTTATATCACTACTATAGAATCGGACTGTGGCAGCGGTTTGTAACCACTGTTGTAGTTCAAAAAATTGCTGTTATAGGCTATTAGAGCGGTTAGCTAACCGCTGTCACTATAGCCATCGTCGTAGGTCTATGACAATGGTTATTAAAATTACTGCTATATAGATCCTATTGCAGCAATTTTTAAACCGCTGTCATAGGCTTGTCTATTGCAATGGTTATAAAATCGCTGTTATAGATAGTCTATGGCAGTGGTTATGCTTATGATAGTGGTTATAAAATCGTTGTTATAGATAGTCTATGGTAGCAATTATGGAACCGCTGCCATAGGCTTGTCTATGAAAATGGTTACGTTACCGCTGCTATAGGTCTAATACAGCGGTTGACACACATCGCTATCATAGCTTCTGAATAATTAAAAAAATATAAATTTTTTAATTTTTTATATATTTTACCTGATAAATACAGAGATATATAATATAAAAAATTATAAATATAAAATATTTTTAAAATACTAAAATTTTATTATTAAATAAAATTTATTATAATATTTTTAAAAAAATACGTCAAAAGTCTCCTAAATCTACATCATCGTTATCCTCGGAAGATGGAGCATGAGCTAAAGGCGGAGCTGAAGCTGGAGCTGGAATGCATGCCAATATATCCTCAAAGCTCGTGAACGTACCTCCAAAATGTGCGCTGAGCATCAACATCATATCTCTCACGATGCCCTCTAAATGAGATGCACGCTCCTCTGCCTGATCTACCCATGTCGCAACATGATCTATCCGTGCCAACGCTTTCTCAAGCTCCTCTCGACTGACGACATCGAAAGCCTATGAAGAGATGCTCGCCTCAGACCAATAGCTGGTCGACATATGTTCGGGTCTGCATTGGATCTTTCTAGAGTGCTCAAGCCCCAAGATCTGAGATAGATGGTCATGGGGGCCAGAGGTATCCGGGCCCTCGCTTGCGAGCGTATCTAACTGATCCTGTAATTGTAAGTGCAAATAAAATTTTATAACAGATGCTATAATACTAATCATATATGCTAATATATTTAATACTTACAAAAATTCTCTCGATCGCAATGTTCATCGGCTTGCCCTTCTTATCCGTACGGTTGGATCAAAAAATCTCACTATGGTTGGATATTACTCTATTTCTCGTCAGCTATAACAATAGATCAATTTATCAGAAATATAAAAAAATATTAATTTAATTTATCTACTAAGATTTAGAATTCATTATCTCTCTATGCACACGACTGACCATAGACTCACGATTGAAAGTGTGCGTATACTTCTAGACTGCTCGATTCTCCCAGTTCTGACGGAAGGTAGCCTAACAAGTATTCAAATAAATAATAAATATTTAAAAAATATTTAAATATAATTTTAAGTATATAAAAAAATTTAAAAGTTAGTAATTTTAAATCGAACTCCTAGCTCCTCCAATGTCTAACCATCCTCTCCTACTGACTCGGAGGACAGTCCTGTATCCATGGAACAAGCTTCTCTTAAGTGTCTCATCGATGCTCGAGCCATCCTTTGTGGAGCTTGATCTTGTAGCTGTTGAAAATATATCCCAAAGTCAATCGTTAGTCTGTTGATGGTTGAGCCATATATTTATAATTATATATAAATTATAAATTAATAAAAATTATTTTGATATTTTTTATCATAAATTCTGTTGTCTTCTAATAAGCTCCTACATTGTGATGAAGTCCTTAGAACTATCTAGATTCGGTAAAGGAGGATTTATCATTTAGTCCTTAAATAGTTTACGATCAAATGATACGTTGTTACTTAGGACGACAATATTTATCAAGTATAGATCTTTGTGTGCCATATAGGTTGGTTGTCCTCATAACCAAAGAATGTTGAGACACTAATATGGCATGCAAGTGAGATATATGGATACATCTACATTGAACGTATCCAACTTTAGGGCTTTTCTCCTGTCAAGATTAGCTTCGATGAAATATGGGTATAAATGTCCTTCCGACCTAAGATCACCATGGTGACTTCCAAGCAACTCATTATATTTTGGTGCCGGACTATCTGAATTTTTAATTCAGTGATGAAAGATTTTTGGGCATAATCAAGTATTTATGAAATTGATGCGTGTATCAAGATGAGATTGACTACTCCTGATTTCAGAAGCTGTGTTCAATTGTGTTTCAATTTAGCAAAACCTTGGTCAGAGTATTCTTAGTGAAGAGTCATGGGACTAATTGCTTTGAGACATGACATGGATGTATTTTTTAGAGTTGATAGTCTAACCCTGAGTCATCTATTACACAGAGGTCATAGGAATGAATTATACGATAACTATATTCACGTAGGTTCTGAATATTGTGATTATGATTATTCGACCTATCCAGACGTTGGGTACCATTGCTAGATGGTCACTTCGATTAGTATAGAAATTAGTTTCTGTGCTACCGACTTAAATTCGGACCTATGGAGTCACACATATTAGGAGTTCGTACCTGATCTAATGGCTGATCAAGAGTTTCATTGGTCTGAAACTCTGTGGTTAAGAGTTTCAATGGACTGAGACTATGTGACCAAGAGTCCATTGGACTAGGACTCTGAGTTCGACTTGTTTGGAACTCTCTGATCAAGAATTTCATTGGTCTGAAACTTTATGGTCAAAGAGTTTTACTGGATTGAAACTCTATGACCAAGAGTTCTACTAGATTGAGACTATGAGTCCTACTTATCTGGGACTCTCTGATCATGAGTCCTGATGATCTAGGATACTATGGTCAAGAGTCCCACTGGACTGAGACTCTATGATAAAAAATTCTATTGGACTGAAACTCTGAGTCTCACTCATCTGAGACTCTCTGATCAAGAGTTTTACTAGTCTGAGACTCTATGATAATGAGTTTAATTTGTTTGGGATACTAGATTCAACAGTCCCACTGATTTAGGATTCTTCAAAAGTTTTATGTTGATAGGACTCTATTATCCAATAATCTATTTGATTTAAACTCAGATATTTTTTGAAGAATTAATTAGTAATTTGGTTACTGATTACCTCAATTTAATTGAGCGATGAGAATTCAATCAAGTCTGATTGAATTTGATTTGATTGGATTTGACCCGATTAGGTCATAAGATGACCTAATTACTATGAAAGTTTTGATCCTGATTTGATTAGAACGTAGATCTAATTAATTTCTAATTTGATTAAAATTTTATTGGATTAGGCTAAGCCTAATTTGATTGGATTTAATCTAATTTAATTAGGTCTAAATTAATTAGTTTGGTTGAAACCAATTAGGACCAAGTCAAATGAAGTTTGAATTCAAATTCTCCCATGCACCCACCATTTTTTACTTTTCCACTCTGCTTCCCATGCCCTCCCTTTTGTTTGTCGAATATTTTTTGAGAAATAAAAATATACACATAGAAGGAGAGTCCTTCTGTGTGTTAAATATAAGATAGGGGGTGTTGGATAAGGATAAGAGGCTCATTTGATTTTTGAAATTAAGTGAGTGGTTAAAACCTCTCAACCACTCGACCCTTATCATTTTTCATATAGTTTTTCTATGGTATTCATGTCAATAAATTATGAAAATTTTTTCGCATGTAGGAGAAGGGGTTAAAATTATGTGATATAAATTTTAGTATGTTTGGACATCAGTTCTAGGCTAAAAAAATCTTGGAGTGAATGTAAATAGGATCCTGCAATACTTTTTTTTTTCTTTATGCCTCTCTTCTCTTATAATTTTTACCTCTAAGGATATTCTATTTTTAGATATGATCTAAATAGAGATTATAGATCTAAAAGTTATCTTTCTATAAAAACTATTTCATAAAAAAACTCCACATAGAGAGGGCGTGATAGAATTTTTAGTATGTCAGGATTTTTGAGACGAGTGAAATCTTAAATTTGGAAATCTGGATTCGGATGGAGAGATCGAGTGCTGTGAGCTTCGGATTGCCACCAAATTTGAAACATATTTTCATCATCCTCCAATATTTATGTTCTAATTTTTTAGAATATCTAAAAAATTATAAAGTATATGATTGATTGGATCGATCATGATCAACCATCGAAGATTCCAACGAGGAGCTAGCACTCCAGTGGGGCTGATCAAGATCAGAAGCTTTATGTGGACCAACCGTAGAGATCGAACACATGTGCGGCTATGACATGATACTAGAGTATTATCCGATGAACTCAGATTATAGTGATCGACTATCCACGAAAAGATATTATATTCTGAATATGTAGATGTAGTAAATAGTTTATTACATAGTTTTATTTTCAGATCTATTGATGTATGGATACATATTATATTTAGATCCTAATGTATAAAATTAAATAATCTAATATGATCAATAGATAATTAATTAAATTAATTATTTTTTATTGCATCATTGCTATTTTTGAAATATTTTTTGTAAGTAGCATGGCAAACCCTGCACTATTTTCTTCAGTAGCCCCGGTACAACTTTCTGATCTTCTATAGTTGGGCATCTCGAGCCCTCTCGTGATCAAAAAAATCGTATCTCCTCTGCATAAAGTTATCAAAAATCAGTTATAAAATTATTCTAATCAAATATAGTATAAATATGTAAAATACATAAATATAATTAAGATGCACTTATCCATATCTTCTCCCACATCCGATCCCTGACAGTATCATCCATCAATCGCCAGTCTCTAGGATCTTCGAAAATAATGTCTGACCGCCTCACAAGCACTCCAAAAAAGGAATGCATCTTCTATGCGGTCTTCCCTACTGGCCTTCCCTCTGCATCATACTGTACCATCACTTGATATTGATGGTTCTACACCTGTGCTATACGTTTGAGACTGCAAAATGTCCTACTGGATGATGCACCTACAATGAAAATACGTTATGCAAATATATAAGTATACAAATACTATATAAAAAATAAATAAATAATATAATAAAAATATACACTCAGATGCTGGAGAGTAGCATGTGTCGGAGATGTGGATGATGGTGGAGGCACAGATACTGATGGAGTAGATGCCGACAGGGAAGGTCCCTGAGTAGCTGATGCGAAGGTGGATGGAGTATGCTCCGACTGCTCCTCAGATGCTGAATTTCACGTAATCCATCGAGAGATAGGGGTGAAAGCTGGATGACGTTTCGGTGCCATCGTGATCTGCAATGTTAATGAATATTAATAAATATAACATATTGAATAATAATCAAAGATATTACCTAGGTACCATCCGTACAATTATATATAGATATATGGATGTCAAAGATTATGTACACTAATCAATTGATGGGTTTATCGTTATGCAATGCAATAAACAAAAGCAACAAGATATAAACATCCAAGAAATGTTATCCAATAAATTCTATAATGAATTTCGTCCCTTCCAGTGATGCCGACGAGACCAGACCCCTCCCTTCTTCCCTCCCTCTCTCTCTCTCTCGATCTCCCTCGCCGATGACGATAGCAAGGCTGGACCCCCTTCCTCTCTCTCTCCCTCTCCCTTTCTTAGTTTTGGGTTTTGAAATCGGGTCCAGATACCCAAGATTCATTAGGGTCTGGGTCTGGTACTTCAAGTATGGATCCATCGGATATTCAGGTTCAAGTTCGGTATCGGTATTAAAATCGGGTTTGGATCTGAATATCTAGATTCTGATCTGAACTCGACCCATTAATAGATCTAATTCAGTGATTAATAAATAATACTATAAAATTAAAATAAAAAAATATACCTACGACTATAGAAAGAGGGTCGCACCAAAAGCTTTAAGGGTCATCGATGACGGTGCTAGAGGAAGATGATGGTGGTAGAGATAATCTACGAAACAAGAGTAAGATGGTGAGATAGAGAGTGAAGAGAGAGAAAGAAAAAGAGAAAAGAGAGAGGGAGAGGGGGCCCAGAGGGGCACCGTGACGGAAAGACCAAGGGATAGGGAGGGCAGGGTGCGATCGGGGATGGAGAGGGCAGGGGTGCAGGGGATGGGAGGAAGATGGGGGATGGAGGGTGGGACGGACGTCGGGGAGGGGAGGGGGGCGATGGGGGAGGGCAAGGGATGGGCGGTCGGGCGTCGGGGATGGGGAGGATGGGGGTGACGGTCAAGGAGGGCAAGGGGTGGCGGTCGGGCGACCGAGGATGGAGAGGGTGGGGGAGGGGCGGTCGGGGATGAGGAGGGTGGGGGGTAGGTTGCCGCAGTCGGAGATAGGGAGGGCGGGGGGCGGCAGTGGCGGTCGGGGATGGAGAGGGCATGGGGTGGGCGGCTGGGTGACAGCCGGGGATGCAAGGGGCTGGTGGTGGTGGGATGCATGGAGTCTCACCGATGACGGGGAGGACGGGGGAGAAAGAGCGTGCGCACAGAAGGAAAGAAAAAATATGGATTTTTAACCTAACCTATGGCTGCGGTTTTCAATCCGCTGTCATAGATCTATGATAGTGGTTACTGAAAACTGCTACAATAGATCAATGGCAGCAATTTCATAACCGCTGTATTAGATTTATAGCAGCGGTTTTCAATAACTACTGTCGTAGATTGAAAATATTTTTTTTTTATTTTTTTTAAATATTATATAATTTTAAAATTTAATATCCATCTTTATCATTCATTATCTAAATAATTATCATTAGAGTATCATCATAAAAAATCACCTCGATCCGATGGCCCTAGCTTCATCGATCAAAAAAACTTGATTTCGACGATCACGAACGACGATGTGATAATTGATAGATGAAGATCTTCTATTGGTCTAAAAATCTGTAATAATAATCTCGATGATATTTATAGCATACTATCAAAGTTTTATTTCAATCAAATATCGTTATCATGTCAATTTAGTATGGAATGATTTCTACCGTTGAATTAGAAACAAGCGATCAAAGGACTAAACGGTGTTCGATTATGAGATAATTTTTTAGTTAAATGATCTTTATTATAATTTTAATTATTTTATATGATGATGATAGTAAAATTTAAATTATTTTCATATGAACTATTCACGTTAAGCAGATATTGCAAAAGCACAAGCACATGCATATAACAACCAATGGAGTTCAAGAATGGTTATCAGGCGATCTATAGTTTTAGATCATTCTTAGTCTCATGAATTGAATTTTATAATCACTACCATAAAAAATGATTAAAGTAGTAGCCAAGATTATTTATAAAAAAATTATCTCATAATCGGACACCATCTGATCCTTTGATTACTCGTTTATCATTTAACGATCGAAATTAATCTATATTAAATTGATCAAGATAACGATATTCGATTAAAATAAAATTTTGATAGTAAGCTACAAACATAACTGAGATCATCATTGTAGGTTTTTGAATCTATCGAAAGTCACAATCTATCAGATCATCGCATCATCGTTCGTGATCGTTGAAATCAAATTTTTTAATCGATAAAGCTAGGACCATCAGATCGACGTGATTTTTTGCGACGATACTCTAATGATAATTATTTAGATAATGAACGATGAAGATGGACATTAAATTTTAAAATTATATAATATTTAAAAAAAATAAGAAAAAAAATATTATAATAGTTATAAATAACCGCTATCATAGATCAATGTATAGCAGTGGTTACAAGAAACCGTTGCTATAGGTCTGGCCTATGGCTGTAATTGTCCTAACCCCTGCTATAGATCGGACCTATGGCAGCGGTTACAAAAAAATCATTGCCATAGATCGGACCTATGGCAGTGGTTAAAAAGAACCGCTGCCATAGGTCTGACTATGATAGCGATTTCTTGTAACCGCTGCTATAGGTCAGTCCTATAGCAGCGATTCTTTATAATCGCTGTCGTAGACTCTATTGCAGTGATTTCGAAAATCGCTGGAATAGTATGTGCTACCGTAGACTCTTTTTGTAGTAGTATATGTATATTATTGTAGATGATATTAATGTATCATAATAAAGAAGATAATACAATCGAGGAATTATATGATTTGGCATGCCATCTCGATCCTAGAATTTCGTGTTATAGCTCATATACTGTTGGTGGTATGAGATTTCATACAAGAAAGCTTGATATGCGGCGACAGACTCAAAATTATGAAATTTTGACATTAGAAATCGATGGAGATAATGAGATTAAATATTATGATATCCTTTCCGACATTATACAGTTAAGATATAGGTCAAAATGATTTGTTTATATGTTTAAATACCAATGATGGGATAACAGCAATAATAGGATGGATATTCATAAAGATGCATACTTCACAAGTGTCAACTTTATGAGAACATGGTACCAAATTGAATCCTTTTATACTCGCTAGTCAGGCAAAGTAGATATTATATCTAAAAGATATGAGATATAAGGGTAAATGGCATATTGTACAAAGGATTATTCCAATGGATGTTTATGACATAGATGTTCATTCCGAGATAGAAATAGATGAGAATTTCTTTCAAGAGGAACAAAATACAACTGACTTAGGATAGTACAATGCCAACATTGGAAGCACATATTCTCTAATTATGGATGATGTGCAACTCGATAATATTGATGTTAGTGAATTAAATCTGAACGTGTTGAAGTATTATGAGGACAATGATGGTAACTTCATAAATGATGATGAGAAAGATTATACATTGATGGATTATGATGATAAAGATATTGATAATCCTCCTGATGAAGATACAAATATTGATTGATAATATATAATTTTTCAAGAAACTCATATCTTAAATTTCATATATCATTTAGTATTAATATAATTTTTATTAATATTATATTATCTCTAATATATTATTTGATACAGATATGACATTAGGAGAACGACCTCGGAGGCTTCCATAAGGAGATGTCGGTGCATCGACTTCTCAGCAGTAGTCTCCTGATGATCAGGCGGTCACATTAGCCAGTCCAGATTAATTTTACATATTATAATTTTTTATATTTAATTTGCTCTAGTTTTTTATATTTATAAATAACTAATTTTAAGCTATGCTACTAAAAGGACGATCTGATGGGGGGATCGATATGGAGATGTTGGTACCTCTTCATCTCAGCAGCATACTACTGGTGAGTTAGGCACATCATCTCCTGCCATAGGTTATTTTTGCATATTATAATTTTTTGTATTATATTTGCTTTAAGTTTTTATCATGTATAAATAACTGATTTTAAACTTTATATTGCTGTAGCAACTGATACTGTGATTAGGCAGACACGTAGAGTTGCCAGAAATGAGAAGTTGGAGGAGTGAAGGAGGGCACATCCCGGGGAGAGGATGAGAGTTGTCGTTTCACTGGAATATATCATACCACTAGACCGCTACATCAGAGATCCACACGTATGCGAGGTAGATATTATTATCCATTCGTATGCTCTTCTGATGCTGACTGATTGATGCAGAGTTATGAGACCACAGTAGCAGGTCCTTCTCGATCATTTGCAGATAACTAAATATAATTTTTGATAATTATTTAATTTTTATTTTTTTGATAAATATCATATATTGTATATTATTTTTACAGCATGATTTTGATATTTAGGAGATTGATACCCCACGTGTGCGGGAGGCAATCCTTCGATTTATTGGAAGATTGCTTAGATGATTTAGATATGAGCTCCATAGCCATTGGAAGGAGGTCTTTGTTGCATGTGGGATGGCGGCGGTATGTAAGACACTGCATAGGAGTTTATCACACCTCGACTGGGATCTCCTCTGTACCAAATTACAAGGATCCTGCATATCAGATATAACTATTATATATAATAAAATATTGATTATTGAACTGATATGGTATTGTAATATGTTCACTAATATCTTGATTGCATTTACTTATTAGGCCTATTATGACAAGGCCTCACAGGGCAAGTCGAGGCTCACGATGATGCATTGCGGTGGATTAATGTCATTTGCACAGTATCAGTATGAGCTGGTAAGTATATATATATACATCTTTAATGATTTATTAGAATATGTCTATGTCGGTATACTTATATTCATAAATTTAGAGAAATATTGAGATAGGATAGCTGTCCGGACAGATTGATGTCTATTAGAGGACCCATCGCCGAGCGATAGGCGAGTGGCTTCTTGGGACTTAGGAGAGACATGTGAGTATTAATTGATTAAGTTCTATTTCAATTTAATTATAAAGTTTAAATTTTTTATTATATTTATTTATTTTTAATTAGGACCGTATGATGGAGATACGATTGCAGCCTCCAGCTAAGAACTCTATCCATAAATGATGATATCTGTGATGAGGTGCTCGGTAGGAGACCTAGCTATGTTACGAGATTGGGATATAGAGTTGTGGCTTTTAGCTCCTCTCGAGCAGTACATGTTTCTTATGATACTCGCCTGCATGAAGCGGAGAGGAGATATGCTGAGACCAAAAGGAGACATCAGAAGGAGATAGTGGATCTATGGCGAGCAAATGCCGAGCTTTCATCCCAGCTTGTAGCATTTGGGATGAAGCAGGACTTCATCGATGATAATGATGGATGTCCTCTATGATTAATATTATTTCATATTATTTTTAATTAATATATTTTTAGTATTTATATTAGATAATTAGTTTGCTAATTTAATTTTTTAATTTAATGCATGTCTATGATATGGCGCTGAACATATGAAGTTTTATTTTATTTTGATGTATTTTTTTTTAAAGGACATGCTTTATGATTGTATATATTTTTTTACATTGGTTGTATGTACGATATTTTATAAATATACATGATTTTATATGGATGTTTTAACGTAAATGAATTTAATTTTAGCATATATTTATTTGTTATATGGATGTTATATTATATTCATTTATCTATATGTTTTAAAAATTGGTATAAATAAAATTATTTTTTTGGTAAAAATAATTAGCAACACAATGAAAGTGTCGATAAAAAGTTCTAGCGATGAAAAATTAGCATTGATAAATCCAAATAACCATCGCCAAATAGCATGCTACTGTGCCACTTTTAGCCACGCTTTATAATTTGCGACGTAATTTAACGTCGTAAAATATCACCAACTTATATTAAACATAGACAAATCCAATGTAACAATCATTAAAATACATGCCAGCGTGCTACCTTTGGCCATGCTTAATAATTTTCGACGTAAGTTTACGTCGCAAATTATATGTCGATGCAAAATAAGCATAGATAAACTTTTTTTTACCGACATAAGTTTTACATCACTGATATTTTACCGACGTTTATCTTGTGTCGCAAGAAAAAAAATTTCGATGTTTATTTAGCATAGATAAATATTTATTTACCGATGCAAGTTTTCACTAATAAAAATATATTTTTTTGATATTTATCTTGCATGAATAAAAATATATTTTATCGATGATTATTTTATATCGATAAATATTTATTTTTTGATGTCCATCTTGCGTAGCTAAAAATTATCTCCGACGTTTAAGTTAACGCCGATGATAAAATAATTTTTTTCTGATGAAAATGGATAAACATCGATAAATAAAATCAATGTTGGTATTATTATTGATGAATATTTTTTATGTATTTTTCATCGATAGATATAATTAATGATATTTTTTAAAAATTTAATTATATTTTTTAAATATATATATATATATATATATATATATATATATATATATATATATATATATATATATATATATATATATATATATATATATATAATTTTTTTATTTTTTTATTTTTATTTTTATTTTTTTTGCGGTGTCTTTTCCTGCGTCACATGCTCAGTCTGCGTGCGGGGCGCCACGGAGTTCGACAAACGTTATATAAAGGGCATGCAGGTTGGACGTAAGCGGAGCACGGAGGCATTTTTAGCAACCTATTCTTCGTGGCTTGGGAACTGGGCGTTTTTGACAAGGAAATGGGTGTGGAAATGGCTGAAAGAGAGACGGCGAGCAAGGTGGATGTAGTGGAGTCCGGTTTCGTGGTTCCAAGCGAGCGGACCCCAAAGCAGGAGATCTGGCCGTCCAATCTAGATATATGGTGTTGCAGGTACTACACCCCCACCGTCTATGTCTACAGGCCCTATGGAGACCCGAACTTCTTCTCTGTGGAGACCATGAAGGCGGCCCTGGGCAAGGGGCTGGTGCCTTTCTACCCCTTGGCCGGAAGACTCGGTGTAAACCGTGACGGCCGGCTTGAGATACAGTGCACCGGAGAGGGCGTCCTCTTTGTGGTGGCCCGATCCGAGTTCACTCTCCGTGATTTCAAGGATTTTACACCATCAGCGGACGTGAGGCCGTTATTGGTTCCTCTAGTGGAGTCCGTCGAGCCTCCTTGCCTCTTGATCATGTTTCAAGTGAGCTCCGAATCTCCTCTCTCTCATTTTCTTTATGGTTATTATTGGGGATAAATTTTGCTCCCGTCGAAGTCAAGTTTGGTGCCCAGCTTGATGCGGTCAGTAGCCACGAAAGAACTTCGACGAATGGGTCTTGACCGAACTATTATAGTCGATCGAACTGCTAAGCAGCCGAGCCCCTTTGGACTCCCAGCAGCCGAACTCCTCAGCGGTCGTCCCTCGGTCGAACTTCTTAGCGACCAAGCTTCGGACTCTTAGCGGTCGAACTCCTCAAACGGCCGTCCCTTCGGCCGGCCGAACTCCTCAGCAGTAGTCCCTCGATCGAACTTTTCAGCTTACTCCTCGACTGGGCTTCTATGGAAGCCGGACTCCCTGCGGACTTCTTCAGCGGACGGACTTCTCAATGGCCGAACTTCCATAAAAGCCGAACTTTTTATGATGGATTCCTGCAGACGATCCCACTACTAAACGGTTACACGACAATAACGATCGGCATTTATCAAGTCAATAACGATCGGCATTTATCAAGTCAATAACGATCGACATTGATCAGGACAGTTACGACAATCATTAATCAAAGCAGTTACAACAAGCTCCCTCTATAAAAAGACCCTCCAGATACGCTTACGCCAGGTTCTGAAAACCCTTCTCTCCTCCTCAAAACTCCATTGAACTCCATACTGAGCACTCCATTCCTGTTGACTGGAGCTGACTTGATCGTTGGAGGGTCCTGCCGGAGCCACCCCCCACCGGCTCCAGACGAAACTTTGTTTTGCAGGTCCCCGACGGCGACCTCATCGACCTCCACTCCAATGGATTCCGACGATGATCAGATTCTGCGTCAACAGATTGGCGCTAGAAGGAGGGCAAACCTCCGAGGTTCCCTTGTTCTTAAAGGAGTGCTCGACGATGATTTCTCTCTCTCCGAAGATCCCTCTTCTTCCTCACTAGAGTTCTCTCTCGAAGAGAAAATGCCTCGAGAGCTTCGACTCGGTGATCGGCAGCCTGCGCGCCAGATCCGTCTGTTCCTGTCTCAACCCCGGTAGTCCAGTTTCCACACGAAGCCATCGCAGATGTGGAGCAGTTCAACCTGCTGATTGGGTCCGTGGCCCCGCCGAGATGATGCTGGCCGTGCGACAACCTCCGACGAAGACTTTGCTAGCAAACCCGCCATGAGGATGCGAGGAATCGGCCTTAAGGAAAAGCATTTGGGCATACCAATCGCCCTTAGGAAGGAGAAACAGAGAGTAGAAGTTCTCCTGCAGAAGGTTTCATAAGGAGGTCGGAACGAAGTTCGACGGAAGTGAAGCCGAACTCCCCCTCGAAGCTCATCATCGAAACGAAGTTCGGCGGAAGCGAAGCCGAACTCCCCCTTGAAGCTCATCATCAGAATGAAGTTCGGCAGAAGCGAAGCCGAACTCCTCTTTGAAGCTCATCGCTCAAGTCAGGTCGAACTCCCCCCATCTTGAGTATGTCATCAACAAACCCCTTCACAGGAGGCGGAGTGAAGTTCGGCAGCTAAAGCAAAGCCGAGCTCCACCTCGAGCTCATCGTCAAGGAAGTCCGGGCAAAGAAGGAAGAAGTCCTCCCATAGAAGGTTTTGCAAGGAGGCGGAATGAAGTTTGGCCGCGTCCAAGGGGGTGGAATAAAGTTCGGCCACGTCCACAACCTCGAAGCTCATCATCGAGGAAGCTCCGACAAAGGGGCATGAAGTCCTTCCGCGGAAGCTTTCGCGGGAAAGCGGAATGAAGTTCGACAGCTCAAGGAAAGCCGAGCTCCCCCTTGAGCTCGTTGTCAAGGAAGTCCGGACAAAAGAAGCAGGAAGTTCGGCGCAAGCGAGGGCGGAACGAAGTTCTCCCGCCGAATGAAGTTCGGTGCAAGTGAGGCCGAACTCCCCCTCAAACCTCATCGTTGGAATGAAGTTCGGTGCAAGCAGCTCTCGCTCGAGTATGTCAGCAAGGAAGACCCCCACAAAGATTTCATAGGAGGTGAGATGAAGTTCGGCCGTGCTCACGACCGCCCCAGGATAAGCGAGGACTCCCTGACTCCAAGGAAGCTCCGACAAAGGGCATGAAGTTCTCCCACAGAATGAAGTTCGACCGCACTTACGACCTCCACAACACAAGGCCCGAACTTTTCGAGCTCGCCACCAAGGAATTCTCGTGGAGGGTTTCGCAAGTTCGACCGCATCCACGACCTCCCCAGTGCAAGTGAGGCTGAACTTCACCTCGAGCTCGCCACCAAGGAAGCCCTGATAGAGAGGCGCGAAGAAGCCCTCCTCCTGAAAGATTCCGCGACTATGCCCTCCTCAATGCTCCTCGAACTCAGATTCTCACCGAAGTTAAGAACCAACTGCCAAGACCAGAAGGGATACGGTCTCCCCCAAACAAGCGTGACCGAAATAAGTACTGCCTCTACCATCGCGACCATCGCCACGACACTGAGGAGTGCATCCAGCTCCGAGATGAAATCGAGGAGCTCGTTAGAAAGGGGCGGCTGGATAAATTCATTCGACGCCAGTCTGAAGATCGGTGAAGGGTGCTGTCGTAACAAGAAACGATAAGGTCGGCCACCTCACGACGTCGTCAATGTTACCCCAGGTCCCAGCGTCGAAACCAAGAGAAGCATGCTCCAAAGTGAGGAGGCCAGCATGAGATAGAAAAGATCATCCGCATGAAGAAGGGCGGAGGAACAACACTACCACGACCCTGAGTCACAAAGAATTCGGGAATACATTGCCAGTAACTTTCTTTTAATAAAGTTCTTCCCTTTCAATAGTATATTATTTTTAGGTGCCAAAACTATGTAATGACAGGAAAAGAAGCAGTCAATAGTCATTGTGTTAGGAACAGGAGGAAGACCTCATCCTAACACGAGCAGATCAAAGACCATCAATCTCGGTCAGAGATAAGATCTCTCCCGAGCGACCACCTCGGCTAGAGATAAGATCTCTCCCGAGAAGTTCGGCCAGAGATAAGATCTCTCCCGAAAAGCAACCTCGGCCAGAGATAAGATCTCTCCCGAGCGACCACCTCGACTAGAGATAAGATCTCTCCCGAGAAGTTCGGCCAGAGATAAGATCTCTTCCGAAAAATAGAGAAGTTCGGCCAGAGATAAGATCTCTCCCGAGCAACCACCTCGGCAGAGATAAGATCTCTTCCGAGCGACCACCTCGGCTAGAGATAAGATCTCTTCCGAGAAGTTCGGCCAGAGATAAGATCTCTCCCGAACAACCTCGGCCAGAGATAAGATCTCTCCGAGCGACCACCTCGGCCAGAGATAAGATCTCTTCCGAGAAGTTCGGCCAGAGATAAGAATCTCTCAACCTCGGCCAGAGATAAGATCTCTCCCGAGCGACCAACCTCGGCCTAGAGATAAGATCTCTCCCGAAGAAGTTCGGCCAGAGATAAGATCTCTTCCGAGCGACCACCTCGGCTAGAGATAAGATCTCTCCCAAGAAGTCCAGCCAGAGATAAGATCTCTTCCAAGAAGCGACTTCGGCCAGAGATAAGATCTCTCCCGAACGACTGCTGACAATCTCGGCCAGAGATAAGATCTCTCCCGAGAAGCGACTTTGGCTAGAGATAAGATCTCTCCCGAGTGACCCTGTCAACCACATTCAAATAAGGTCTCCCCCGAGCGACCGGGCCAACCTCGGCTGGAGAGCTTCAACTTCAATCTCGGTTGTAAGAAACAATGTCGCCCCCGATGAGCTCAACCTCCGACCTCGATCGTAGGAGACGAGGCCTACCTCAACCTTGGTTGGAGATGGGATCTCCCCCGGGCTTCAACTTCAACATCAACTTTAGTCGGAGATGAGATCTCCCCCGAGCTTCGACCTGAATCAGCACGAAGCCCGGAAGAAGACTTCGGCAGTCGCCTTTTCTGCACTCCCTTCCTTCGAGTTTCAAACTCGGAAGTGGGGGGCTAGTATTGGGGATGAACCCCGCTCCTACCGAAGTCAAGTTCGGTGCCCAGCTTGATGCGGTCAGTAGCCATGGAAGAACTTCGGCGGATAGGTCTTGGCCAAACTATTACAGCCGACCAAACTGCTAAGCGGCCGAGCCCCTTTGGACTCCCAGCGGCCGAACTCCTCAGCGTTCGTCCCTCGACCAAACTTTTTAGCGGCCAAGCTTCGGACTCTTAGCGACCGAACTCCTCAAGCGGCCGTCCCTTCAGCCGGCCGAACTCCTCAGCAGTAGTCCCTCGATCGAACTTTTCAGCTTACTCCTCGGTCGGGCTTCTATGGAAGCCGAACTTCCTGTGGACTTCTTCAACGGATGGGCTTCTCAATGGCCGAACTTTCATGAAAGCCAAACTTCTTATGACGGATTCCTGCAGGCGATCCCACTACTAAACGGTTACATGACAATAACGATCGACATTTATCAAGTCAATAACGATCGGCATTTATCAAGTCAATAACGATCGGCATTGATCAGGACAGTTACGACAATCATTAATTAAGACAGTTACAACAAGCTCCTTCTATAAAAAGGATCCTTCAGATACACTTACGCCAGGTTCTGAAAACCCTTCTTTCCTCTTCAAAACTCCATTGAACTTCATACTGAGCACTTCATTTCTGTTGACTGAAGCTGACTTGATCGTTGAAGGATCCTATCGAAGTCACCCTCCACCGGCTCCGAATGGAATTTTGTTTTGCAGGTCCTCGACGGCGACCTCATCGACCTCCACTCCAACAAATTTTGGCGATGATCAAATTCTGCATCAACAATTATGTTATGATGATGCTTGGTATTTTTCATTGCCTTTTCAGCCGTGGCATCCTCTGCATGCGACGGATGCATGTTAACACGAGAGATGCTATTGTGCCCAAAATCAGTAGCCCCAAAAAGGGGAAAAAATATTTCATAACCTGCACAAGAAAATTAAACTCCTTGATGTTTAGTTAGGGATCCACTCTCGTACGTACAATGGACGGACTGAAGGTAGTGGAAAGTTCATAAAAAAAGAAATATCCGGTAGTGCAATAACAAATTATGATAAAATAAATAATAGCAGTAAGTAGTACGCAAGATAGCAGCAGAAGATGCTGCAAATGATCGGTCGTCGATCTGAAACCAAATCGAAATCGTTGGCAGGTAACATTTCTCAAGTGCGGCGGTGTGTGCTTGGGCGTCAACCTGCACCATTCCGTAGCCGACGGCCCCACCTCGATCCACTTCATCAACACATTTTCTGACATTGCCCGAGGTGTTGGCTTGATGGCCCCTCCCTTAACCGCACACTCCTCCAACCTCGGTCCCCTCCCACCGTCCTCTTCGACCATGTCGAGTACCTCTGCCAACCATCAGACGATCCCCTAAAGGCGGCCATCCCCTTCGCCCAACCTGTGATCCTCAAAGTATGTAGAGATCAGCTCGATGCCCTCAAAAACCGTGGCAGTGGAAACAGATCAGGCCTCTCCACCATCAAAGCGCTCTCGGCACACCCGTGGCGGTGCGCGTGCAAGTCCCGTGAGCTTCCAAGCGTTCGAGCGACGCGGCTGCACATAAGCATCGATCCTCGTAACCGCCTGAAGCCGCCGCTCCCGCCGACCTACTTCGGCAATGCTGCCTTTAGGAAGGTGGTGGTGGCGACGGCGGGGGAGGTCGTATCTGATCCACTGGAGCATCTGGCCGGAAAGATCCATGACGCTGCTGTACAATCAAATGACGAGTTTTTTAGGTCGCTGATAGACAGTTTGGAGCACGTGAACATGAGGCGTATGCATCTATCGGCGTGGGCGCTGCAGGGTACCGACCTCTATGTCGTCAGCTGGCTAAGGATGCCGATCTATGATGCCCACTTCGGCTGGGGGAAGCCGGCGTTCATGGGCACGGCGACATCGCGCTCGCCATGTGGAATGATGCATGTTGTGGAGCGGAGCTGATATGGCCTCGATTAATTTAGGGTCGACCGCCAACCTATCCTAATGGATCGTTTGAGCGAAGCAATGCGATATTTTGATCACGGTTAATCGTAGATCGTCTTAGGCCGACCTACAATTCTAATCAACCTACTGAAGATCGTCTCATGACGAAATGAGATAAGCCTTCATACCTCATTCTCATTGAACTCAGATCGGTCGTTGAGCTACATGAAAAGGCTTATAGCTCGTCAATGACTGACCTACAACCGTCTCTGCTGAAGCTGCATCCTCTATGAATCAGAAAACTCGGATAAAAGAAGATTCTTTCACGATCCCATCGCCTAAAAAGGAAAGAAATCTTCCGAATTAATCTAGGGCGACAAACTCAGAAAGTCGTTAGAGTCCGAAATGGATACGACTCTAACTCCTCCCCTATAAATAAAAAGGCTCCGGGACCCTTCAGGTACATCATTCAATTCGATGCTTTCTTTCCTCATTGTTCTCCAATCTTCTAACTTGAGCGTCGGAGGATCTTCACTGGAGAACACTCCGATGGGGACTTTATTGCAGGTGAACGGGTGAAGCTCTAGCAAAGCTCGTCTTCGGCTTCATATTCCTCGGTGGCCGAGCTACTCTATCCTCGTCGGTCGACCCCAAGCCAGAAGATCTCGGAGCAACAGTTGGTGCTAGAGGAAGGACTTCGATTATTTTCGAGACTTAATTTCGAGGAAAGAAAGCACGACACTAGATATCATGAAGATCCGGAGGGGAGCATCAAATGCATCCCAACGTTCTAGTGGTCAGAACACCCACAATGCTCGAGAGGTAAATACATCTCCACCACCAATCTAGGAGAACCCGCCAACGGCGCCGGCAGTCTCACAAGAACAGTATGACATCTTACTTCATCAGGTGCAAACATTATCAGCCCCATAAAAGGAATGCAGCAGGTAGACGAGCGCCGTCCGATCGGAGAAGATTCAGGCCTGGTTTGGATAAGGTTGGAGAAACGACGCCCCCAAAGCCCTAAGGCGGAGGCTAGTTATCACAGCCGATCTACAATTCCTTCTCGACGAAGATCTGAGCACTCGCCAACACCCATTTCAAGAAGAGGCTCCACTCCAAACCATGAGACTCCGAGTTACCGAGCCACTCGTGAGGACGACATAGAAAAAAAGCTTAAAGAGATGCAACGACAGCTGGATGCACTGCAGGAGTCGAGGCAACAAGGAGAGGATTTATGGTTCAATATTGATCCCTCATTCACTTAGAAGATTATGGATGAACCCTTGCCACATCGGTTCAAGATTCCTCAAATGGAGCTTTACGATGGAACGACCGATCCCGTAGATCATCTAGACAATTTTCAAACTCTTGTACATCTGCAAAGAGCTACCAATGTGATACTATGTCGAGCCTTTCCTTCAACTCTGAGAAGGATGGCTCAACATTGGTATTCGAACCTGAAATCCGATTCTATAGATTTCTTCTATCAGTTGAGTCATCTGTTCGTTGCCCATTTCGTAAGCAGTCGTCGACAGCATCGCAATTCTGACTTCCTCATGAGCATCAAGCAACGGAAGAATGAGCTCCTTCGGGAGTACATCGATCGCTTTAATGCAGCCACCTTGGAGGTTCGAAATTTAGACCCATTAGTGGCCATGACGGCATTCAAGGCCGGCCTTCTCCAAAATGATATTTTGTTCTTCCTCAGCTTGGACTATCCGAAGGACTTTGCTGAAATACTAGAACGAGCGGAGAAGTATGCCCAAGCCGAAAAAGCTTGGGACCAGCAGGAAAGTAGCCGAGATGGTAGGATGGATCCATCCCAAAAGCAGAAAAAGAAAAAAGATCATAGACGGATGCAGCATCGCCAAGAGGACACACGGCTTTGTCAATCGTGCATCCCACCTTGGAATAGCCGACCAACATTTTCAAAGTCACGAGGTCGATCTAGAACTCCACCTCGGAGGTTCAATTACTACACCCCTCTCAACACCCCCCGGGCTTAGATTCTGATGGAGATCGAGCGACGAAAAGATATACCTCGATCTAAGAGAATGGTAACCCCTGCCCGAGTAAGAAGCTTGAGGAAGTATTATCGATATCACCATGATCATGGGCATGACACCGAGGAGTGCTGGCAGCTCAAAGAGAAAATTGAGGCACTAATCAGGCGGGGACGACTTCGACACTATGTGGATGAACAACAAATTTCGGCAAATTTGAATTGTGACCAGCCTCGGTAGGGTGAGCCACACACAGAGCAGCAGGCTGGGAGAGAAATTAGAGTAATTGCTGAAGAAAGCCTCGACAAAAATATTTCGGATCAGAATCGATCAGGAGAGGAATCGAGGAAGAGGAAGGCAGATGACGAAATTACTTTCACCAATGAAGATCTGGAAGAAATAAGTCGACCCCATGATGCTCCTGTAGTTATTTTTCTTAATATTGCTAACTATGATGTACATCGGGTTCTTGTTGATAACGGAAGCTCGGTAGATGTTTTATTTTATGATACCTTTGTTCAGATGAACCTAAGCCCTGAACTACCGACGAAGAAAAATGTACCTCTGATCGAATTTTCTGATGCTACAGTTCCAATGGAAGGGACTATCTTACTGTTGACAAAAGCTGGACGAACTTCGAAGCAAGCGATTGTCGACATGACTTATTTTATTATGAATAGTCCCTCTACCTACCATTTCATTTTAGATCGGTCGGGCCTAAATGCCCTCCAAGCTATAGTATCGACCTATCATCTGAAGGTCAAATTCATGACTCCGCATGGAATCGGCGAGCTCAAGGAGAACCAGGCGGTCGCAAGGAAGTGGTGACTGAAGAATAATCCATGAATGAGTTAGACGTTCGGGATGAATAAACTGAACAAAGAGGCTCTCCGATAGAAGAACTAATCTCTATACCAATCAAGGATGATTCGAACAAAGTTGTGAAGGTTGGCTCAAGCTTATGTGAAGAAGATCGACAGCACATCATCATGTTTCTATGAGATAATGCTGATGTATTTGCTTGGTCAGTCTCGAACATGCTCGGTATCGATCCGTAAGTTATGGTATACCGACTCAATGTAGACCTGAATTATCGTTCGATTAGGCAGAAAAAGCGGAGCTTCGCCCCTAAACGTCAGAGGGCGATACAAGAAGAAGTTGATAAGCTCTTAAAGGTCGATTTCATCCGAGAAGTTTATTATTCGAAGTGGTTGGCTAACATCGTCCTTGTCAAAAAGGCCAGTGGAAAATGGCGCACGTGTATTGACTATGTGGATCTCAATGGAGCATGCCCAAAGGATAGCTATCCTCTGCTACGCATAGACCAACTGGTGGATGCAATCTCTGGACATCAGCTCTTGTCATTCATGGATGCTTTCTTGGGATACAACCAGATCCGAATGATGCCCGAGGATGAAGAAAAAACTTTTTTCATAATTGACCAAGGTCTCTTTTGCTACAGGGTCATGTCGTTTGGCTTGAAGAATGCTGGGGCGATTTATCAAAGATTCGTGAACAAACTTTTTAAAGAGTAGATTGGAAGAAATATGGAAGTGTACATAGGTGACATGCTCGTCAAAAGTAAGGCAGCCGAATACCATATTACCGATTTAGAAGAAGCCTTTTCTATATTACGGCATTTTCGAATGAAGCTCAATTCGGATAAATGTGCCTTTGGTGTCACCTCTGAAAAATTTCTTGAGTTCATGGTATCACCATGGGGGATTGCGGTCTTAAAGAGATGAAGCTCTTCAAGAGATGAAACCTTAGAGGATGATCAAAGAAGTATAGTGACTCATAGGATGGATTGCGGTCTTAAATAGATTTCTATCTAGATCAGTAGAAAAGAGCCTTTCATTCTTTAAAATCCTCAAGCAACCAAAGGATTTTCAATGGACGGATGAATGCCAGATAGCCTTCGACGAACTAAAGAAATACCTCGGCTCTCCCCCTTTGTTAGGCAAGCCAGAGCCTGAGGAGATGTTGTATTTGTATCTAGCTGTCTCTTCTTCGGCAATTAGTTCCGTTCTGATTCGACAAAAAGCCGAGGTTCAGAAGTCGATCTATTACGTGAGCCGGATACTTCATGACGTTGAGATTAGGTATACAAGACTGGAAAAGATTGTCTATGCTCTCTTGATATCTGCAAAAAAATTGCGCCCATACTTCCAAGCACACACTATCGTAATCCTCACAGATCAACCCATTAGATCGGTATTATACTGACCAGATACTTTTGGGTCATTGGCTAAATGGGCTATCGAGCTAGGTGAATTTAATATTAAATATTTACCGAGGCCATCTATTAAAGCTCAGGCATTGGCGGATTTCATTCTGGAATGTACAATTCCAGATGAGGAATCCGATCGTGCTGAAACTTCTTCAACCAATAAATGTTGGACCTTACATGTTGATGGATCTTTAAATGCCATGGGCTCCAGAGCTGGCCTGATCTTAACCAGTCCAAAAGAAGTAGTAGTGGAATATGCTTTATGTTTCGACTTTTCGACTTCCAACAATGAAGTCGAATATGAGGCATTGGTAGCGGGACTGAGAATAGTGAAAGAAATAGAAATTCGGCTTCTCAGAGTGCATAGTGATTCGCAGTTGGTGATTGATCAGGTTCAGGAAGAATATAAAGTTCGAGAGCTGAATATGGTGAAGTATCTGCAGAAGGTCAGAGACTTAGCTTCTAGCTTTCTAGTGATGGAGGTTCAGCAGATACCAAGGGTGGAAAATACACGAGCTGACCTTCTTTCTAAGCTAGCAACCCATGGGGCGGCCGACTTAAAAAAAAGTTCATACAAGGAAGTCTTGGAGAAGCCGAGTGATGAGGAGGTTTTGGTGATGCAAGCTGATCCAAAATCGAGTTGGATAGATCCTATTCTCCATTATTTTTGAGATGAAATTTTGCCTATGGATCGGGATGAGGCAAAAAGATTGAGGCACCTCGCTCCACAATACGTCGTTTACAAAGAAAAGTTATATAAAAGATCTTTCACCCTACCTCTGCTCAGATGCCTCCATCCTTAGAAGTCGATTATGCCCTGTAGGAAGTCCACGAAGGAATCTATGGTAATCACTTAGGGGGCAAAGCTCTGTCCCACAAAATATTACGACAGAAATATTTCTAGCCAACCATACAAAGAGATGCGGCCGATCTGGTGAGCAGGTGTGACCAATGCCAAAAGACCTCAAATATTCAGCGCCGACTTTCGACACCATTGGCCTCGATCACGACCCCTTGGCCCTTTGCCCAATGGAAAATGGATATCCTCGAACTATTTTCTATCGCTGCGGTGCAAAAGAAATTCCTAATAATCGCGATCGACTATTTTACTAAATGAGTGGAAGCGGAGGCAATGGCTATGATTATCGAAGCTAAAGTTTGTAGCTTTGTCCGAAAGTCTATTATATGTCGATATGCTTTATCTCATACCATCATAACCGATAATGGACGATAATTCAATAACCCAAGATTCACAGGGTTTTGTAATAACTATGAGATTTCTCATAGATTGACATCGGTAGGTCATCCACAGACTAATTACGAGGCCGAGGTGACAAACAGGACGTTATTGCAAGGATTGAAAGCTCACATAAGCCAGGCAAAAGGATCGTGGGTCGAAGAGTTGTACAATATCCTTTGGACGTATCGTACGATGCAGCGTGTACCAACTGGTGAGACATCTTTCATGTTGGCCTTCGGTGTGGAAGCTATGATATCCGTAGAAATGGGTTTATCCATGCTTCGGGTAGAGGAGTTTGATGAAGATAGCAATTCCTTCGATATGAGAGCAAATCTAGATCTACTGGAAGAAATCCAAAAATGAGCTCGAGTTCGGATGGCTAACTATCAATAAAAGATTGTCCGATAGTATAATTCTCGAGTCAAGAGCAAATCTTTTTTGGCAGGACGGTTAGTTCTTCGTCGAGCTGAGGTTTCTCATCCATCCGAGCGGTCAAAATTATTGCCTAACTAGGAATGACCTTATCGCGTGGCTGAAGTAGTCCGATCAGAAACTTATCATCTCTGTCGACTAGATGGAACCCCGATCCCAAGGATCTGGAATGCCGATAATCTTCAGAGATATTATCTTTAGCATGTAATCTCCATCTTGAATTTTTATTTGATAATGAATGATAACTTCTCGTAGATTTTATTTTTGCCAACCATGCTCCTCGACCACGATCGACGAGCAGAACGCATCTCCACCAAATTTTGCCAACGTACATTCCTCGACCACGGTCGAGGATCAGAATGCATCTCCATCGAATTTTGCCAACGCGCGCTCCTTGGCCATAATCGACAAGCGGAACGCATCTCCACCAAATTTTTCCAATGTGCGCTCCTCAACCACGATCAAGGATCAGAATGCGTCTCTATCAAATTTCACCAACGCACGCTCCTCGGCCATGGTCAACGAGCGAAACGCATCCCCACCAAATTTCACCAACGCACGCTCCTCGACCATGATCGACGAGCGAAATGCATTCCCACCAAATTTTGCCAACGTGCACTCCTCAACCATGGCCGTGGATCGGAATGCGTCTCCATCAAATTTCACCAATGTGTGCTCCTCGACCACGATCGAGGATCGAAATGCATCTTCATTGAATTTTACCAACATGCGCTCCTCGATCATGGCCGATGATCGAAATGCATCTCCATCAAATTTCATCAATGCGTGCTTCTCGACCATGATCGACGAGTGAAATGCGTCTCCACCAAATTTTGCCAACGTGTGCTCCTCGACCACGATCGAGGATCGGAATGCATCTCCATCGAATTTCACCAACGTGCGCTCTCCAACCATGATCGGCGAGCGAAACATGTCTCCACCAAATTTCACCAATGCACGCTCCTCGACCACGATCGAGGATCGGAATGCGTCTCCATCGAATTTCACCAACTCGCGCTCCTCGGCCAAGGTCAACGAGCGGAATGCATCTCCACCAAATTTTGTCAACATGTGCTCCTCGACCACGACCGATGAGCGAAATGCGTCTCCATCAAATTTCGCCAATGCGCGCTCCTCGATCACGGCCAAGGATCGAAATACGTCTCCATCAAATTTTATCAATGCGCGCTCCTCGACCACGATCGACCAGCGAAATGTGACTCCACCAAATTTTGCCAACACGCACTCCTTGGCTACGGCTGAGGATCGGAATGCGTCTCCATTGAATTTTGCCAATGCACACACCTCGTCCATGATCGAGGGACGAAATGCATCTCCATCGAAGTGCACCAACGCACATTCCTCGGACATGGTCGAGGAACAGAACAAATAATGTTCGTGGACACACTCCTCGACTATGGCCGAGGATCGTAATACGCCGACATAAATCTTCCATTACCTCTCTGTCATACCGTCTAAGGTCTATGCTGACGAAGAACGTACGAACTCAACAATAAAAGAAAACGAAGCTTTGTATTAAAGTTCAATGTTTACAAATGATGGTCGGTCCATACAAAAATACCTCGACAAAGATCAGGAGCAAGCAAAAAGGCCGACATAAAAAGAAGAAAGAAAAGAAAGATCGAACATGCCCGATCGAAATGATACATTATGCTCCATCCAGAGCTCCAGATTCGCTGACCACCGCTTGGTCGGAAAGGTCGATATTAGCTGGGGGTGGTACCAACATGGCATCCTCGACAGCCAGGTCATTGCGCATGGGGCTGAAGATATCTTCCATCTGAATCTTTTGATCCTCAGCTCCCTCGGCCTCCTCATCATTCGACTCCAAGAGATCCAAGTTCAAATCAGGGAAGATCCTCCGGATCTTCTCTTTCAGATCTATGCCCCCTTATAGGTAAGAGAGCGATGCGAAATCCATCTTGATGTTGCAGAATTCCTCCGAGGCATGGAAGGCCTACACTGCCTCTACCCTATTGGCCTCTGCTCGTGCCTTCCTGGCCCCCCTCTCTCCCAGCACCTGAGATTCGGCCTTGGTCTGCTCGGACTCCAGCAGCTTCACCCTCTTCCTGAGGGATCTGGTCTCATCCTCGATCTTTAGCCGAGATAACTGAGCATCATCTATCCGTCGGTTGGCATGGGCGGCTTTCTCCTCGGCTTTCTTAGATAGGAGCCGAACCTCTCTAATAACCTCGGCAAAATGGTCCACATGATCAATGAGCTAAAAAAAAGAAGAAGAAGAAGAAGGAAAAGAGAGAGAGTTGAGCCGAGGAGTGAGCGTAAGAGCTGAAATGAAGATCGGTAAAAAGCCAACACGTACCCGAAGGAGAGAATCGTAGGAGTCCTAGATGCGGAAGGCACCTCCGACCTCCTCGAAGGTCTGAACGTCGACTGATAAAATGATCAACTTCAGCAAGGAACGGGCAACACGGTAGTCGTCGATGCCCTTCCATTTATCCTCGATATCTGAGGGAACTTTCATTGGAGAGACACTCCTCGGAACATCGGATCCACGGTTGGATATTCGAATGGAGATCTTCGGCCCACCCGAGCTTCTTTTGGAAGAGGATGCGGAAGGTTGGGGGATGGTCTCTCCTGGAGCTGCAGATCGAAGCAGCATCACATCGTTCATCGATGCCTTCTCCTTCCTCAGGGAATTAGCCGCTCTTGAGGAGCCTCCTACCACGGACTGCGCTAGGATAGCCTCCGTTCGAGTGCATTTGGGAGCCACGGCCATGCTGGTCTTTCTCTTCTTCGCCATCCGATGAGTAGTTTCGAGGTCGGACAGGTTCATTGCTGAATACGAGAACACAAGATTCGGTCAGTGGCGATGACAAGGAGAGAAAACACGACCCAAACAAAATCGCATAAGAACACTTACTCCTCGGGTTAGTTGAAATCAGTCCAACCTTCAACAAGTTCTCCTCGATAAGAAATCTGGATAGCGGGGGAGGAGCAAGACTAAAGATTTGACTCAAGACCTCCTCGACTTCGGATAGTGATGGAGGTCTGACAGTCGACCTATGAGGCTGCCTCCATGATGTGCTAAAGCTCCATAGTTATTCGACCGACACAAAAAAGAAGCGTTCCTTCCAGTTATGCACTAAGGAAGGAGCACCTCAGAAAAGATGGTATCCTCTTTGAGGAGAAGTGTACCACCATCCGACCTCCGTCAGATGCTCCTTTAAAGTGAAGCAGGCTTGAAGGAGACGGAAGGTTGGCTCGATTCTGAGGAGGAGGTAGTGGATGAAGAAGCCTAAAATTGATCGCCAGGAGTTCGGCGTCAAACAACAAAAGCTAATTCTATATAGATTTAGAAGCTCGACAATGAAAAAATGAAAAGACAATCTAAGGCCGATCTTTAGCGATTTCTCATAAATATCGACTCGTCCGAGCCAAGGAAGAGCTATACGTTCCCCAAGACCGACAGCCTCTAACCTGAAATCATCAGGGACATGATACCTCATCCTAATAACTTCTAGGTCCTTCGAGGTGAGGATGGAATCTATTCTGAAAGGGCTATAGTTCGGAACTTCATGTTCCTCGGATTTTTCTAGAGAATCGATCACCCTAAAATCGTGGTCCTCGCTAGAAGGGTTATCTGAGCTCGAAGAAGATCGGAACAAACTAGATTGACTAATGAGTACGAAGAAGACTGACCTAAAGGATGAGGAAGCCGAACAAGGGGAGTTAGGATGGGATCGACAATAGCTCGGTTGAGTTCGAGCTATTCTTCGTGCAGAGTACCGAAGTCCATCCTTTAAGCAATAATAGCAGTTAAAAGAGTTAAACAGACCCTATTTATAAGAGGCATGAATGGCTCCGATCTACTATCATTTCATCCACCCCTTTTAGATTTTCGTCAGGTATCAAATATCCATTAGACGGGATGGGTAAAACTGGAGCAAAGCAACGGACGATTAGATTTCGTGGTTGATGGGCTTCTCCCAATCTTGTTATATTATCGACCTCTGACACAGCCAAGCGAGCATGATTTGAAGATCGGCCTCGGCTTCGATAGGGTACTTACGTCAGTCGCTCAAAGGTAGATCGACCTTATAAGTGGGGGATAAACTGTTGTGGAGCGGAGCTGGTATGGCCTCGGCCAATTTAGGGTCAACCGCCGACCTACCCCAATGGATCATCTAAACGGAGCAATGCGATATTTTGATTACGGTTAACTGTAGGTCGTCTTAAGCTGACCTACAATTCTAGCCGATCTATTGAAGATCATCTCCTGATGAAATAAGGTAAACCTTCATACCCCATCCTCGTCGAACTTCGATCGGTTGTCGAGCTACGTGAAGAGGCTTATAGCTCGTCAACGACCGACCTACAACCGTCTCTGTTAAAGCTGCATCCTCTATGAATCGAAAAACTTGGATAAAAGAAGATTCTTTCACGATCCCATTGTCCAAAAAGAAAAAAAATATTTCGAATCAATTCAGGACGATAAACTCAAAAAATCGTTAGAGTCCGAAATGGATACGACTCTAACTCCTCTCCTATAAATAAAGAAGCTCCGAGACCCTCCAGGCACGTCATTCAATTCGACGCTTTCTTCCCTCATTGTTCTTCAATCTCCTAACTTGAGCATCAGAGGGTCTTCACCGGAGAATACTTCGGTAGGAACTTTATTGCAGGTGAATGGATGAAGCTCGAGCAAAGCTCGTTCTTGATCTTATATTCTTCGGTGGCCGAGCTACTCTATCCTCATCGGTTGATCTCAAGCTGAAAGATCTAGAAGCAATAGTGCACATTATGCGCAGTCCTAGATGGGGGGATTTCAGTCGTGGCCTCATTGGAAGCTGAGAACATAACAAGGTTCAAGAAGTTGTTCTATGAGGGGTTGACGGGGGTGGAATCAACTTAGCCATACTTTCATTCTAGGTGCTTTCTTGCGGTCTCTTCGTTTACTTATTTTTGCCAACGGAAATATGGAACCGAGCAGGGTTTCACTTGAAATAATTTGTATGCTCCTGTTGCATGTCGTGTGATTTTCTAAGCGTAGCCTCGAGGGTTTTCTATTTGTCAAGGACATGAACAATATATGCCTATCATTCAGCTAATGAAGTCCTCTCTCAGCCAACGATACCAGTTACGACTTTTTTGATTTATTTTACCGGTAAACTTTATTACTTAAAGTTTTAAATGTATTATATAATGCCAAATCCCGAGGGACTGCATTTGTGAACGGGCAATGCTTGGGGACCCCACTTATGTTATGTGTACAAGGGATTCAGGGTATATCTTTCACGCGAGAGAGAAGGATCCACCTACCTCACCGAAAATCCACCGTTGGATCATCCACTGTTCGCTTTGAGATCGGTGCGGTGGATGATCCAATGGTGGATTCGTGCGAAGGACGGTGATTCCCTCTTGTGCTCCGGAATAATACTCCTTTTGCCATCATGTGGCAGGTTGTCAGATCAATTAGCCCCTTTCTGGACCATCTTTTTTCTGACTGGACCGTGTTATTTTTTTTTCTTGGGTAACAGTGAGATGACCGTGTTTGACATGGTAACCTTTCCGCACCGCTAAAGATGCCGAAGTACGTCCACCAGTTGCCGAGGTCCAATCGTTAGATCCATTGGATCAGTTCACCTGTTATCCGTCGCACGATATGCACCGCAATTCGAAGTGGTCCACCGGAGTTGATCCGGACAATACTTTCTATTGATACGGAATTTAGTTGATGCTAAATTAAATTAAAATTTAAAAAATAAAATTATCATTAATGAGCTATAAAATAAAATTTTATTCGAAATAATAGTGGTGGCTCCAATAGGATCCTCCAACGATCAAGTTAGCTTTTTTGATCAATAGAAATGGAGTGCTCAGAGAAGAGTTTGATAGAATTTCGGAAAGAAAAAAAAACTTAGTGAAAACGTATTTAGAGGGTCCCTTTTTATAGATGGAGCTTATCGTAACCGTTCTTATAAATACCGATCGTAATTGTCTTAATAAATATCGATCGTGATTATCTTGATAAATGACAATCATAATTATCGTGATAATTATAACCATTCAGTAGTGGGATCATCTGTAGGAATCCATCCGAAGGAACAGTCTATAAGGAGTTCGGCTTCCATAAAAGTCCGACTGAAGGAAAAGTCCGAAAAGAGTTTAGCTCCCGTAGGAGCTCGATTGCTGGAGGAGTCCAGAAGGAGTTCGGCTTCTGTAGAAGCTCGGTTGCTGAAGGAGTCTGGAAGGAGTTTGGCTTCCGTAGAAGTTCGGTCAGCTGAGAAGGTTCGGCTGGGGCTCGGCCGCTGAGAAGTTTGGCTAGGTTTGGCCGCTGGATAGTTCGACCACTGAATGAATCTGACTGTTAGAGAAAGAATTTTTGATTGAAACTCTT
Organism: Cocos nucifera; assembly: GCA_006176705.1. NCBI lineage: Eukaryota > Viridiplantae > Streptophyta > Magnoliopsida > Arecales > Arecaceae > Cocos > Cocos nucifera. The sequence goes on along the minus strand of QRFJ01001671.1, from coordinate 187,888 downwards.
CCATGATTACTAGCTGCATTAAGCTAAGCTTCAGACTGAACTTCGGCGGGAGCGAAACTTATCCCCAATAATAGTTCTCCCACTCTCGAGTTCGAAACTTGAAGGGAGTATAAAAAGGATGACTGCCGAAGTCCTTTTCAAGGCTCTGCACCTTGTCTTCAGCCGAGGTTGAAAGTGTAGTTGAAGCTCAGGGGTGATCTTATCTCCAGTCGAGGTTGAAGTTATAGTTGAAGCTCGGGAGAGATCTTGTCTCCTGTTGTTGTCGAGCATAATGAGGCCGTTTTCAGGGCCTTTCCTCTCATCCCATCTAAAATGACCGAGGCCTTCGACTTTGGTCACGTTAGGACGAGGTTCTCCTCCTGTTCCTAATGGACTGTGGGGGCATATAAAGGCCGTTATCTGGGCCTCTCTCTCCATTTCGTCTAAAATGAATGAGGCCTTCGACTTTGCTTACGTTAGGATGAGGTTCTCCTCCTATTTCTAATGGGCTGTGGGGGCACGTAAGGGCCGTTGTCAGGGCCTCTCCCCCCATCTCATCTAAAATGAATAAGGTCTTCAACTTTACTTACGTTGGGACGAGATTTTCTCTCCTATTTCTAATGGACTATGGAGGCACATAAGGGCCGTTGTTAGGGCCTCTCCCCCATCTCATCTAAAATGAACGAGGCCTTCGACTTTGCTCACGTTAGGAATGAGGTTCTTCTCCTATTTCTAACGGACTATGAGGGCACATAAGGACCATTGTCATGGCCTCTCCCTCCATCTCGTCTAAAATGAACGAGGCCTTCGACTTTGTTCACGTTAAGACGAGGTTCTCCTCCTATTTCTAACGGACTGTGGGGGCACATAAGAGCCATTGTCAGGGCCTCTGCACCCATTGAAGTTGAAGCTCGGAGAAAATCTTGTCTCCTATCAAGGTTGACGTTGAAGTGAAAGCTCGAAGGAGATCTGGACTCCAGCCGAGATTGACTCCGACGCTCGGGAGAGATCTTATCTCTAGTCGAGGTTGACTCCGACGCTCAGGAGAGATCCTATCTCTAGCCGAGGTTGACTCAAACGCTCAGAAGAAATCTTATCTCTAGCTGAGGTTGAAGAACTTCGACCTGCTCATGTTTGGATGAGGTTCTCCTTCTGTTCCTAATACGGTCACTATTGATTGCTTCTTCTCTATCATCACATAGCTTTTGTACCAAAAAATAATAATATTGAAAAGGAGGAATTTTATTGAAGAAAAATTACTAGCAGCGCGTTTCCAAATTCTTTGCATTTCAGGATCGTAGGAGCGTTGTTCCTTCGAGTTCCTTCAGACGATAAGTTTTGGACCGGACGACCTCCTCTATTTCATGCTGGTCTTCTCAATTTGGAGCAAACTTCTCTTGGCTTTAAGGTTGAGAGATGACGGCTCGCCGAGGTATCGAGCCCCCCTACGGGTAACGTTGATGACGCCAAGAGGCGGCCGACCTCCTTATTTTTCCTAGCTACGATAGCACCCTTGGCCGATCTTCAACTGCTTCAGACTGGCATTGGAGAAATTGACCCAGTCGGTCCTTTCTGATGAGCTCCTCGATTTCATCTCAGAGCTGAATGCATTTCTCAGTATCGTGGCCCTGGTCACGATGGTAGAGACAGTATTTGCTTCGATTGTGCTTGCTCGGAGGAGACCGTAATTCCTCTTATCTTAGTAGCTGACTTTTGATTTTCATTAGAACTTGAGTTCAATGAGCGTTAAGGGGGCGCAATTGTGGAACCTTCCGGGAGGAGGACTTCTTCACGCCCTTTTGTCAAAGCTTTCTTGATGACGAGCTCGAGAAGTTCGGGCTCGCTTGCGCCCGTGGGGAGTCCGTGAGCGCGATCGAATTTCACTCGGTCCTCCATCGACAGCGGGTCTATTAGACTCGTCCGTCCACCGCTCTCCTGCGACTTCTTCATCCTTTAATTTGAAGGCTTCTTCCGTACGATCATATCTCTCGACCCGGGCTAGTAGATCGGCAAAGTTTCTGAGGTACTTTTTCAGAAAAAATAGCAAATCATTCTTCTGAAGGCCGTCCTTGAGCGCGGCCATTGCAACAGATTGATTCAGATCTCGGACTTTCAATGTCGCAGCGTTAAATCGGATGACATAAGCCTGGATGGATTCTCCCTCCTTCTGCTTGATATGCATCAGAAAATTCGAACTTCGGTGCGGACGTCGGCTACTGATGAAGTGAGCCATGAACTGATGGCTCATCTGATCAAAAGAGAAGATCGTACTCGGCTTCAATGCTGAGTACCAATTTTTTGATGCCCCCCTCAAGATAGATGAAACAGCTCGGCATAATATGGCATCCGGTGCACCATGAAGCAGCATCATGGTCTGGAAGGCCTCTAGATGATCAATCGGATCAAAAGTTCCATCGTAGATTTTAAGTTGAGGGAGCTTAAAGATTGGCGGAATGAGCCTTGCATAATTCGGAGAGAGAAAGGAGGATCGATGTAGACGTCGTCATGGTGAGCTAGGACGACGTGGTCGAGCTCCTCAATTCGTCGGTCCATCTTCCATTGTTTGTGATTGAAGACGTCGTCTCAGTCGCAGACCTTGGAGGGTTCTCGACTACATATGGGGAAGGTCTCCTCCAGAGGAGAACCATGATCCGAACTTGAAGCCTCTGCTCTTTGTTTCTCCTTCTCAGCGATGACGGGCATGCTAGCCCAAATGCTCTTGGGATCGATTTTCGACATCCTAATGATGGATTTTTTGGCGAAGTCATTATCGGAGGCTGCCGCATGGCCTGCACCATCTCGGTAAGTCCCTGAATCCACTGCATCAGTAGGTTAAACTGCTTCGGATCCACTATGGCTGCAGGTGGAGCTTGAGTTATCGGAGCTGGAGCGAAAATTGATGTATCTGGACGGAATCTGACTGTAGAGGCTGTTGATCGCTGGGTCGAAGCTTTTTTGGGAGGCTTTTTTTTCTGAGAAGAACTCTAGTTTGCTGCTGAGCACTCCTTTAAGATCAAGGGAACCTCAAGAACAGAGGGCCCTTCCTCTAGCGCCAATTATGTTGATGCAAAATTTGGTTGACGCTGAATCGAGCTAGAGTCGAGGAAGACGAGGTCGCCGTCAGTGACCTATAAAATAAAGTTCCATCCGGAGTGGTGGTGGTGGCTTTGGTAGGACCCTCCGATGGTCAAGTTAGTTTTTCTGGCCAACAGAAATGGAGTGCTCAGAGAGAAGTTCGACAGAGTTTCGGAAAAAAAAAAAAAGAAAGCTTAGCGAAAACCTATCTGGAGGATCCCTTTTTATAGACGAAGCTTATCATAACCATCCTGATAAATGTCGATCGTGATTGTCTTAATAAATACCGATCGTGATTATCTTGATAAATAACAATCATAATTATCGTGATAATTGTAACCGTTCAGTAGTGGGGTCGTCTGTAGGAATCCGTCTGAAGGAACAGTCTGTAAGAAGTTTGACTTCCATAAAAGTCCGACTGGAGGAGAAGTTTGAAAAGAGTTCGGCTTTTGTAGGAGCTTGGTTGCTTGAGGAGTCTGGAAGGAGTTTGGCTTCTATAGAAGCTCGATTGCTGGAGGAGTCCGAAAGGAGATCGACTTCCATAGAAACTCGGTCGGTTGAGGAGGTTCGGTTGGAGCTCGGCTACTGAGAAGTTCGGCCGGCTGAAGAGGTTCGACTGGAGCTCGACCGCTGAGATGTTCGGCTAGGTTTGATCGCTGGGTAGTTCGGCCACTGAATGAATCCGACTGTTAGAAAAAAAATTTTTGATTAAAGCTCATTCATGATTACCAACTGTATTAGACTAAACTTCAGACTGAACTTCGATGAAAGTAGAATTTATCCCCAATACTTTTCAGTTGCAGAGGGTCGTTGACCGAGTTCAATATTCTTTCGTACCAAGGGACGGAGAGCCCAAAATATCTCATCCATCTTTCACCAAGACTGCAAATTGGTTGGTTCACCTGGGTTGGAGTATTGATCGGATTGATCTCATTTTCAAAAATTGAAAAGATTAGATTGATTCTAAATGAATCCCAGGCATTGATCTAATCCAAACTATATGCACCGCTTAAAATCGGTTTTAGCTATAGATTTATTCACGCGTCTGCAAGGTCGCTAAACTCGGAACCCACATGCGCGGTATACGACCCTAACATGGGAGGTCCATTGTAGTAGGACATGCACGTGAGTTGAGGGTGTACAAGCATTCTTACGTGCGCCCACGTATACCAAGAGAGAAGCAGAGGACATGGGCAACAAGCAAACATATTGCATTTTACTTCAAGGTATATCAGGTTACGAGGAAAAAAACTTGAAAGATTTTTTTTTTATTTTTTCGCTTTTGAATTGTGCATTTATATAAAAATAATAATTTTTTTAGAAACCTGATTTCTAATTCTTTAAAGATACCTTCCATGGTTGTCCTTGCAATCAAACATACTCTGTTAGAAAGGATCCCTGCACGACATTCTCATGAGTTATGACACAGCGATTCATACTTTGAATTCTTAGAGGTAAAAAATTAAGATCCAGTCCAGTTCATATTTAAAAATTGAACGCCCCAGCTTGGTGAATAGATTAGGGACTAAATGCTCCACTTTGTGTTGTACAATGGAAGGTTTGAGTCTCAAGAGGGACCTAAGATCCCCGACAGTTCGCCCATTATACTCCAGATTGCGAATTACTTGAGGATAAGTACATGGGTGATTCAAAGATGGATGATCTTTTCAAGAGGAAGGAGTATATGCGTTGAGGATCGAGGTTATGTGGTTAATGGCCATGATTTCAGGTGCACCCTTTTCATTTAATCTGCACAATGCATATCTCATTTGATATCATTACATAAGTCAATCCTTTTCATTTAATTTCAGCTAAGTGGTGGAGATAATTTAAATATTTATTTGGCTAAGCCATAAAAATCAATTTATTTTGAAATAATTTTTTTTCAAATGAAGTTTTAAAAAAAATGCTATAAGAAAGAAGCAGTTTGTGTTTGGCAAAATTATTTGATAAGCACTTTTATCAATATTTGAGAAGCAGTTTGTATTTAGTAAATATTTAAAAAACATATTTTTAACTATCAAATTATGAAAAAGAGCATATATATATATATTTACTTTATAATTAATATTATTTAAATAGATAAATAATTTTAAATATTTATTATGATTAATTTTAATTATTTTTTTATTTTTTTAATTAAAATATAAAAAATAATGAGATGTCAGGCAGTTTTAGAATAATGGGAGGATTAGATGAAAATAAATAAAAATAGTTATGGTAAATAATGATTTTAAGTAATGATATTTATATCTTGAAAAAATTAATTTTCTATTTCTAAAGAGAAGCTTCAATTTTCTACTTTCTCTTTATAATAGAAAAACTACTTTTATTACCACTTAGAAGTAGATTATTTTTTAAAATAAACTTGACCAAATATTTTATTTTTTTAAAATAAATATTTTTTTAAAAAAATAAATAGCTTCTTTCTTCCCAAAAGCTTAAAAGAGATCATCAAATAGGAACATGGTGTAGGTGGAGAAATTATTCAAAGAACCAGATCTAGTAAATCGATCCAATAGTCACTCACCATATTATCTCTCCTTTTATTTAAATAATTCAAGATCAAAACAAGGTGAGAATTCATCATGTTATCCATGGTACACATGCCCTAGGATTTTGATCGATCTGGTCCATCTAATAATTATTTGTAGAATTATTGTTTTCTATGGAAAAAATTATTAGTTGGACCACGTCCACCATGCACAATTGATAATTAATTTGATTGGAAGAAAGAAAAAAAAAAATATATCATGCACTACAGAAAAACATAGAATTAACGATCATTTTCTGTCGACGCTTTTTAAAAGCATCGGCAGGTTGCGCTGACCTGCCGACGCTTTTAAAAAGTATCGTGTTTTTAACGATGTGTAAAAGCCTTATAAAATTCCAGCATTACTAATACCGATGCTTTTTGAAAAAGCATCGTTAAATTAAGAAATTGTCAATACTTTTTTGCGTCATTATTTAACAACGCTAAAAAGCGTCGTTAGGTTCACTTAATCTGCCCTCAGTTCTTCCGTGCCCTAACCTATTCGCTGCCGCCCCCCCACCCATTCCTCCTATTCCCCCGTGCCCTAATCCCCTTCCCACTTTCCCGGCCCCCATCTCTATCGATTCTCCACCACCGACACCGCACTCGCAGTCCACGCTGCACCCGCCGTCCACGCCGCATCGCCGTCCGTCGCTCTCCTTTGCTGCTGCATCCATCCACGCCGCACCCGCCATCCATACGTCGTATGCCATCCGCCCTCCTCGAGACCACCCCACTGGTCCTCCTTCCATCCCGGCAGCCGTCTGTGTAAGCCCAAAAGACCCCCGGTCCCCCTCCATAACTCGACTGCATCCCACCATCTCCCTCCCCGACGTCGCCCCCCTTTCGACGCCGCACCCCACTGCCCCCGGCCCAACCACGACCCAGTCGACACCAATCCCCGACCTCCGACACCCATCCCCGACCCTCCCAGCAAGCCATGCTCCTTGGCCTGCTTCTCCTCTGCTACCGCATCCGTCCACACCGCACCCGCGCCATCCACGCCATCCGCCCTCCTCGAGACCACCCCATCAGCCCTTCTTTCCTCCCAACGGCCGTTTGCGCAAGCCCAAAAGACCCTCCCGATCCCCCTCCCTGACCCAGCCGTGTTTGACATCATGTGGCAGGTTGTCAGATCAATTAGCCCCTTTCTGGACCATCTTTTTTCTGACTGGACCGTGTTATTTTTTTTTCTTGGGTAACAGTGAGATGACCGTGTTTGATGGACATAATAGCCCAAAAGCCCAAAAGTGTAATGTATTTTTGAGTCTTCAAGTTTTATAATGAACTATAATAGCTATTATTTTTTAAAATTTTATGAAATGACTGATATTTTTTACTCATTGCATTAATATAGATTATATATATTTTTTTTAATTTTTAGATAAGTTGTAAGTTCGATCATTTTTATCCTATAATGGACAAAAGTTAGATAAATAAATCAAAGAATAGTAAAAAATATTTAGATGGAGTTCAAGACTTCATTAAACTTGGTATGGAGAAAAGTAGTTTGAATGAAAAAATTTTATGTCCATGTCGGAAATGTGTAAATAGTTTTTTTTTAGATCCATAAATTATTGAAGAATATTTGGCATGGAATAGTTTTTTAAGAGGTTATATCAACTGAATTTTTCATAGGGAATCTATGTTGCCATCATCATGTAATCAATCTCTGACTCATTTGGATCCACTAGCCTATAAGACAGTTCTACAAGAGATGATGATATAAGGGGTTTGATCATAGATGCTTTTGGACTTGGTATTCAAAATTTAGGAGAATCCAGTAGTATATATGAAATAATTGGGATGTTAGATGGATGTACGCATATGAAACGTATGCATGTTAAGGAGCTTATACATACATCTAAAGATGAGATGGCTCGTTATCACACCTTAATGAAAGATGCAGATGAAGAATTATATCCGAATTGTACGAAATTTTTTAAGATTTCTTTTCTTGTACATTTATTTTATTTAAAATATTTAAATGGATGGTCTGGAAAGAGTTTTACCATGCTGCTCAAGTTATTAAAGGATGCATTTTCAGAAGGCACTGGTTTACCACCATCGTATTATGAAGTTAGGAAAGTAGTAAAGAAATTGGATCTTAGATACAAAAAGATTCTTAGTTATCCGAAAGATTGTATGTTATATTAGGATGAAAATGCTAATCAAGAATCATGCAGTGTATGTGGATCTTCAAGATGGATAACACAAAAAGGAAGATTGAGATGATGTACTGAATGAATTGGATGCAACGTGGAGTAAAAAGAAATTGGTGAAGGTATTGCGTTACTTTCCTCTTATACCTAGATTGAAAAGAATTTATGCATCATCAAAAACAACTTCATCAATGAGATGGCATGATGAAGGACGTATAAAGTATAAAATGTTGAGACATCTAGTAGATAGTCTTTCATGAAAAGTATTTGATGATAGGCATCCTGATTTTGCCTCTGATGTTTGCAGTGTTAGGTTGGGCTTAGCTTCTGATGGCTTCAATCCATTTTGGACCCTGAGTTCTATCTACAGCACTTGGCCAGTCATTTTGATACCTTACAATTTGCCACCGTGGATGTGCATGAAACAATCATCACTTATCTTGTCAATGGTTATTCCAGGAGATAAGAGTCCAAGCAATGATATTGATATTTTTTGACAGCCTTTAATAGAGGAATTGAAACAGTTGTGAAGGGGTATTGATGCATTTGATGCTTCCAATGGCCAAACATTTAAACTACGGGCAGCTTTATTATGGACTATTAATGATTTTCCAGCATATGCCAATTTATCTGGCTGGAGTACAAAGGGACAGGTCGCATGTCCTTGTTGTGGAGATTCAACACATTCAATTTGGTTAAAATATGGAGGTAAATTTTGTTACATGGGACATCATCGATGGTTGGAAGCAAATCATCCATTTCAATTTCAGAAAGATTTATTTGATGGTACTATAGAATTAGAATGTGCCCTTATTTTACCTTCTAGAACCTATGTTCATAAACAAATGGATGACATCAATTATAGCTATGGTAAGCACTCAAAGTCCTCTAAAAAAAGAGAAAGGGATGATGTTGAAAGCTCAATGCACGAAGGGTTACCAATGGAAGTCAGTTTCAGTACTATAGATGCAGAGGTGTTTCAAGATTCAGATAATTTTTTCGAAGATGAAAATGAGGAAGACACACAGATAGCATCTACACAACAGTTCAATAAATATTTATGAAAAAAATAAAGTATCTTTTTTGAATTACCTTATTGAAAACATAATCTTATTCAGCTCAATCTTGATGTCATGCATATAGAGAAGAACGTTTATGATAATTTACTTAGAACATTTTTAAATCTTGATGGAAAGAGCAAAGATAATATGAAGGCGCATCTTGATTTAAAAGAAATGGGTATCCGATAGGAGCTTCATCCTAAAATGCTTACTAATGATAGAAAAGGATAATTTTTTGATAGTTTTGAAAAGTATCAAGGTACTTGATGGATATGCATCAAATATTTCATGATGTGTGCATCTAAAGGATCGAAAACTTTCAAATCTTAAAAGTCATGATGGCCACATATTGATTCAAGATATCTTTTCAATAGCTTTAAGATCGTCATTGCCAAAACAAGTTGTTGCAATTGTACTTCGATTATTGTCATTCTTTAAGGCATTATGTTCAAAAGTTATTGATCCTCGAAAACTTGATCAGTTAGTGGATGGAGAGGGCATAGGTATATTATTGGATCATTATTTTTTTTTAAAAATATTTTATAAAAATATTAATTTATACTGCATATTATATATTATACATATAATATCCTTCTTTATTTTATTTTACAGACTTATTCTGCTATTGGTAGAGCTGCACGAGCAGCTCAGTCTGTTCCTCATACATCGGGGTCGAAGAGTTATGTATGACTCCGACAAGAGTTTGTATGTTCCTTAAACTTTCATAATTAATTTATAATTTTTATGTTGAAATATTTATATAACTAATATCATTATATCGTGGACCATGTCTGTATCATGATACTCATATTTTTTAAAATTATTATAACTGTTTGCTTTAAATTAAAATTATTTATATAGGTGGATGAGCATGGGAAGGAATCCGGTAAAGTGGAGTTTTACCGGATGACTCATACTCATCAAGATAGTACTTTTATTTGGAATGAGTCGAGAGATTTATATGTATGGCATTATTAATATTCTATTTTGTGCAATGATTTTAGTTTAATTTTGTTAGCTATGAATATGTAACTTTTGTTTTCAAAATAAATACAGGAGAGGGCTACATCTCTCATTGCGGAGTATAAGGACGAGTTCGCAGCATCTACGCAGTAGAGCCGTATTGAGATCGGGGTATTCACAGAGTTGATGGGACAGGAGCACTACGAACGAATGAGGGGTTATGGAGTAGGAGTCACCTCCACTCAGTTATCTGAGATGAGTAGATATATGCAGCATGCTGCAGCAGATGCTTAGGATTCACGCATCCGCAGACTCAAGACGGAGATACAGGAGATTAGACAGAGTCGTGCCGCTGAGATGGAGGAGATGCGATAGAGCCATGCCGAAATGCAGGCCATGAGGGGATAGATTGATCGGTTTACATCTTTGTTAGAGATGTATGGTCCATCTCAGGTAAACACATATTATTAAATATATATTTTTATATTAATTTAATGATCTATATATTTTTATTTATAGAATTGCAAATCAAGCTTTTCATATGTTTCTTGTAGGCTCTTGGCACATCAGGCATCCATCGAGATGGCAGCACGTCACGTTGAGATAGTAACGACCATCCGCCTGTAGATTGATATCATTTTATTTTTATTATAGTCTTATATTTTTTATATACTTTTAGTTTATTGAATTCTTGATTATAATGGACGATTAGTACTTTATTTTTATTTATGTAAAATAATACCTTTTGATTAAATTTACTATTGATGCTTGCTTTTGGTATGAATGATGGTGATTGTACAGGTTTATATTTTAATAATTAATATAATTTTATATAAAAATTTTTGTATTCTTTTTTTCTATATATAAAATCTATTTTTTTTATTAAAAAAATTAACGATGCTTATAAGCGTCGCTAGTGACTTAACTGGCGACACTTCTAAAAGTGTCTTGGTAGAGTGCAGGACGCGTTGTCATTAACGACGCTAAAAAATATCGATAAAATTTAAATTTACGATACTGTAAAGCATCGTTAGAAAATATTGCAATGCTTTTAAAAAGCATCAGCGCTTTTCGTCTCTACTCTTACATATGCGACGCTTTTTGAAGCATCGTAGATCTTATTTTCGATGCTTATTAACATCGTAAAATGTCATTTGTAGCATCGTCTTTTATTATTTTTACTATAGTGATGATAGGTATTGTTATTACACATAAAAATAAAAAATAGAAGGAAAAATAATTAAATGATGAAGCTGGTCGGACAAATAATTTTACCCTCCACGGTGCTTCCAAACGAATAAACATCGCAGCATGCGACATGGACATCAAATCTGGACATGTTCGTTCTGGAGCATGTTTGCATCGTATGTATCTTCTCGTCCAACGGCGACCTAGGCTTCTTTCTCCGTGGAGTTGAGGAAGACGTGTTGTCTTTCCGTGGAGTGGATTAAACACCCTAACATCTTGAGTTCTTGGCAGATGAGATTCTTTAAAACCAAGTTTAAAGGTGAAACATACGACACTGCAGACGAGCAATTATTGGACTGGAGAGTCCTTCTGTATTTAGATATCCATGGTTCGATTTAACGCTGAAGGCAAGAATTCATTCAAAATAGCAGCTCTTAATGACACCGAGAAAATAAAAAATAGAAGCTGCAATGCTTTTCTTTTCTTTTTTTTTGCTTTGGCATGGTATGTTTTGTTCTTGGTCGTGAAGTCTTTTCATTCACCTATATGATGACATAATATTACTTATTGGTATTTGATTTTTATAAGCCCAATTGAATCATCCAAATTAGAGATGGTAATCTGGTGGCATCCAACAAAAAATGGATTGTGATGCGGAATAGGGCAAAAAATTGTAAACCCGAAACTCATCCTTTTATTAAGTAGGTCAAAAATCCAAACCAAAATATATTTATTTTATTAAATAGGTAATCTAACTCGATATGCAATGGATTGAATCTAGTTAAATGAGTTAAATAGATTAAGCATTGCCACTTGAATGTAAATACTAAATCTATCTGACCATCATGCATCTTGCTTTAGCATTCTACCCCTCTTTTTTTTTCATCTGTTTTAGTCGTTATAGTTTGAGTCAGCATCTAGGGTCATGGTTTGGATCTATTGAATATTTTTTAACTGATCAAGACCTCATGTGACCTGATCATAATATTAGAATAGAAAGATGAATTTCATAAAATCAATCTAATGGAAATCCGGATATGATCATAGTTCACCAAGTGCATAATACACTATTTTATACCCCTCACTCTATTTCAAGTTTATGGTATTAATAAAGAGTTATGAGAGTGTAAAATAAATTTTAACTTCTAAATAATCATGCTTGCGATTTTGATCCCATCAAGATCTCTACCTGATTTATATCCTATCTTTCGTTGTCCATCAAAGCTTGAACCCTTTCTGATTTGTAGATGCATAGGATATATTTGATCAATTTCGTTTGGGTGCCCAAAAAGTTTGATGGCCCAATAACAGTATCCAGCCAGCGTCATCTTTAGAAAATATGATTAAAGGAGTAGTTTAAAAAGATCAAAATTGTTATTCCGGCAGGTTTTTTTTTTTTTTTTTTTTTAGGCCTGTCCATTCTAAAACCTCTCCTACCTACTCACAGATTTCTATCATCTAACTAGCTATATGGATCCAATCTAATGAGATTTTTAGCCCAATCATCCAAATATATCCTAAATGATAGGTAATCCATGATTTCATTTATTCAAATCAAGAGGGATTGGTTACCCTCACCGGCAGTCATATCATTTTTGTTTTTTTTTTAATGATGGCCATAGTACATAGAAATTAATTGATGAAGAATATATTGCATCCAAAAAAAGAAAAAAAAATAAAATAAAATCGGATGAAATATAATGAACTCATTGCGGGATCGTATGATTGCAAACGGGAAATTTTAGCGATCCACGTGAGGCACCACATCAACTAGCGCACGGACTAAATCGGCCGAGAACAATTTATAATGCCCAATTGAGATGTGCGGCCTATCTGCACATGGCCCAAACGTATTGAGTATATATGTATATATATTCATGTCAGCATGCAGGCATATTCGTAGATCTGTCGAGTTTTATAAAAATCTTGGGGCTTGTTTGCTACTGCCGTTGTTTACGTGATCTTGTTTTCCTTCTCATACTAGCAAGGTGCATGGCAATCTTATCTCTTCATCCGTGGCTCTCTAGCTCATATTTCGGCGGGACGGGTTTGCATGCCGGGACTCCATTCCATGCTGCTTATTTTTATTTGTAAAGACTTATATGTGATACGGTGCTATCTAATTGTTTGCAAGGGTTACTGTTTGGTTATGTTACACAACTTTATTCTATTGAAAATTATTTATATTATGATTCTCATGTACAACAACTCCCTGGGGATCAGATTTATTTGTATCATGATGTTCTATTTGCTGTCAACCGCAATCTCTGGTTTATTCTTTTATCGACTTCTTTGCTCCTTCCAAGCTGCTTGTTATTACTTCACTTTCCAGGTTCCAGCTACATCTTTGTTCCACTAGTTCTTACTCATCAACACTAGTGCTTCCAAGATGCTGGTTATTCCTTCACTGGTGTTGCTCAATTTCTTTTTCGCCGCCGTTCTGCTGTTACTTTATTAGGATCTTTTCTTAAGCCATTCATCTTTGGGTTTCATCGGATTTTCACTAATCTACTTCATCAGGGTGCTATGTTACTCCATATTACACCATGGCTATAATTGTTTCTCTTTTATCCCGATACTTCTATGGATCCATGGCTACATAAAACAGATCTTCGCTGGTGTCATTTTTGTGTTAGCTAGTTATTACAACGAGCATTAGATCATTCAATCATCATTGGGCTTCGTCGGACTGCTTGAATTTGTTTTCTATTTTTTCTAAAATAGTTTGGTTTATATTATTTTTTTCCTTTATTTCTGTAAATATTTTGTCCTTATCTTATGTAAACAGTCCATCTTTTACTTCTAATGTAGCATCGGTCCTTTTATTTTTTTTTTAAAAAAAAAAAATCCTACTTGATATTGTCGTTGGAGAAAGCATTTCCAGGAACCTTTTGCCGTCCCTTCCATTTGTTTTTTAACTTTTCTCAAAAGTAACAATTTTTTTTTGCTGTTAAGCACTCCTCATGTTATGCAAAAAGTTTGAAAAGAAAAATAAAATAATAATACAAATTTATTAAGTTTTGTTGAATTTTTTCCTTTAATTTTTAAAATTAAAAATTAAAAAAATTAATACCAAACACATCTTTATCTATTCTATCTTAAATCTATCTAAATTTTAAATCAGTAACTAACTTATAGCCCATAAGATGCATAAGATGGGAACCTAAAAAATCACTCTAATCTCTCTCGGGTGCTCTCATATCCTACATATGTTTAAAAAAAATGATGAAATGAAAAAAAAAAAAAATTAAAAAAAATCATCTATATGGGGAAAGGACTTATCCTTAATCTTTTTTCCATCTTTTCCTTATTTTTGTTGATTTTTTTCATGTGTTCCCTTATTTTTCTCTATTTTTTTCATCATCGAGAGTCCCAACAGATGGGAGGCTTGGAGCGATCATAGAGAAGCATAAATGATGGTTGGGGTTTACATATAGCGGACAGAGGCTGATGTCTCTATTTTAATATATATATATAATCAGATTAGAATCATATTGATCGGATTTAGATTCTGATATGGTCATATCAAAACTCTACAATAGAGATCCTACATTAATAATTTAAGTAATTAAATATCATTTAGTATCTTCAAACTATTTATACATAAAAAATTATATGATTTGCAGATCCCTAATCTGTACATTAAGTAGTTAAAAATTGAATAGTCTAAATAAAATTAAATTAAATATATTTTTTAATCACTTGATACATAGATTAAAAGTCTTTAAATCATATGATTTTTATTATAGAAGCAGTTTTAAAATAGTAGATCACATCCAATAACTTGCATCATCGATGTAAGAATCTAATTTTAATCTGATCGAATTTGATCTTAAATTTGATCAATCTTATCTAAATATGTGTGTATATATATATATATTCAAAAAATTTTAGATCATATTTTTTATTTTGATGTAGATATCTTTATATCTTCTTAACTATAGATTTTTAAAAAAATAAAATTAAACAACATCGTGAAATTAATAGATTGATTGGTCTAAGATCATTGGGTCAAATCTAGCCATTTGCTTTTGAGCAAAATCTGCGTCACAGCAAGTAGGTTGCATGTAAATTTTCGTGACTATAAAATATTACTTTTGATTTGGAAAAGTGAGAAAGAAGGCCGGAATTATTTCAGCCTTGGCAGGCATGCATTATTGGGTGGAGCTGGTGGCCCATCACAATCTTGTGACGTGAAAGGATTAATTTGCCAGAACAATACGAGAAATTATTGCCCGGAGTAAGTGGACCAGCGCAAATGGCAGAGCATGTGCACAATTCAAGGGTTAATGTGGCGTGTTATCCACCGTCAGATTTGGTTGGTCCAGCTAACACGTGAGCATCAGACAAACGAACGAGAAATTATTGCATGCACCAGGTCCAACTGAACCTGGCAAATCTCGGAGCATATCCAGCGCAATTGGGAATTGGTGAAACGTGGCGTGTCATCCACCGTGGGATTTGGCGCGGCCCAATTGCACCTGGTACATGCAATACTGGGACCAAACGAACGGTTGCAGTTCCTTCATAACGTGCTGATTGCTCCTCTGGCTCCCACGTTTCATTGCATAAATAATTTACCGCATTCTCTCTAAAGTATCGCTTCCAATCCGCGCCGTCTACACCGTGCGCTTCCCATGTGAACTGGGAGTCATCGCCACTCGGCCCTCCCGCCAATAATGACAAATGCCCGGCGGCCCACGTTGCGCGACGACGAATTATATTCTACCCTCTGTATACCAGCTCAACGGTATATCACATTATTATTATTATTATTATTATTATTATTAACTACTTTAATATATAAAATAATAATAATAAAACAAAAATAAATAAAATTTTTGGTGGGCCACCGATCTTTTTCGAGTATTTGCGTCAATCTAACCATCTTAGCATAGCGAAAAAAATGGGAAGAGAATGCTCCGACCCTTCTTCTGATCCATCTTGTTGATATAGGCATAAATTGCCATCCAAAACAGACCTTAAGTTAATATAGATTTATTTTATTAGAAGTAAAATTTAAAATAAACTCAATAAATTTTTATCTTATTCTAAAATTTACCAAATCAAATATATTAAAATATTTTTCATTGTCTTTTCCTCACCTGCTCCATAAGAGCATCGGCCTTTATAAATACTAATCAAGTCCAAGCAATACTCGAACTTATTAATTGAAAGTAGCTTTGACAATATATCAGCTAAATTCTTTATGATGAATATCTTCTAAACTATAATAATATCATTATTGGCGATCTCTAGAATAAAGTGATATTTGACGTTAATATGCTTGATCCGTTCATGATATATTAGATTTTTGGCCAAGTTAGGGCACTATGGCTATCATAATGGATAATTGTTAATTACTATCGTAACCTAAGACTATTAACAAAATCATATAACAATATAGTTTTATTTACTCTCTATTACAGTTATATACTCTGCTTTAGTTGTAGATAAGATAATTATAGACTGAAATATAGTCTTCCAACTAATAGTATAATCAAAAAAAATAAATATTAGGGATAAATCCCACTCCTGTCGAAGTCCAGTTCGATGCTCAGCCTAATGTAACCGGTAGCCATGAAAGAGCTTTAGCGGATGAGTCTTAGCCAAATTTTTTCAGTCAATTGAACTACTGAACGGCCAAGCTCCTGCCAAACTTTCCAGTGGTCGAGTCCTAGCCGAACTCCCCAGCAGCCGAGTCATTACCGAACTCCTTCAGCCGACCGAACTCCTCAGCGGTCGAGCTTCAATCGAACTTCTCAGCGGTCAAACTTCAGACGGACTCCCTCGAGAGTCGAACTCCCTCCGCGCTCCTCCAGCAGGATGCCTACAGAAGTCGGACTTTTACTGAACTTCTCCTTCGGCTGAATTCTTTCAGGAGCCGAACTCCTTCCGAATAACTCCTGCAGACGAACTCTTTCAAAAGCCGAACTTATTTTGAATCACTCTTGCAGACGAACTCCTTCAAGGGCCGAACTCCTTCTGAACATCTCCTTCGATCGAACTCCTTTCGGATGATCCCCTCCAGACGTATCCTTCTTAGGAGTCCGAGCTCCCCTAAAATAGATATACGTCGAGGTTCTTCATCTATGGCTGTTGAACCTCGACGGTATGGCCACCACTACCAGTCTTACGCCATCTTTTTCTCCATAATAAGTTCCATGCGGCCTACGATCGGACGATATGGCCACCACTACTGGCGACATCACTCTCTCCATAAACAGCCCCATGCGGCTCATGACCCACCAGTATGGCTGCCACTATCCGTTTGATAATGCTTTTCTCTCCGTACCGAACTCCATGCGACTTCGAGCGGCCCACGATCGGACGGTATGGCCATGACCATCAATCCGCTACAAGCTCCGTCTATAAAAAGAAACCCTCCAGATATATTTTTTAGAAGCTCTCCTCTCTCCTCTAAAGCTAACAGCTCACTTCTCATTCCTGAGCACTTTATTTCTGTTGGTCAGAAGAGCTGACTTGACCGTCGGAGGATCCTACCGGAGCCACCACCACCGACTCCGAGTGGGACTTTATTTTGCAGATTATCGATGGCGACCTCGTCCTCCTCCACTCTAGCTCGATCCAACGTCAACCAGATTCTGCACAAACAGAATTGACGCTAGAGGAAGGACCCTCTATTCTTGAAGTTTTCTTATCCTTAAAGGAGTGCTCAGCGACGACTCCTCTCTTTTCTCTCTAGAGATCTTCCTTCTTCCTCTCCAAATTTATTTTTCAAGAGAAAATGCCTTTCAGGAGAGCTTCGATCCGACGATTGACAGCCTCCGCAGCTTGATCTCGTCCAGATCCATCTGCACCCGCTTTAGCCCCAACAACCTAGGTTCCATCCGTAATCATGGTAGATGCGGAGCAGTCTAACCTACTGATGCAGCGGATTCAGGGCCTCACCAAGATGGTGCAGACCATGCGGCAGCCTCCGACGGTGACTCCATCAGAAAATCTACCATCAGGATGTCAGAAATCGACCTCGAGGAAGAGCATTTGCTCCAGCATGCCCGTTGCTGCTGGAAAGGAGAAACAGAGAACAGAGGATCCAAGTTTGGATCATGGATCTCTTTTGGAGGAGTCATTTTCCATCTGTAGCAGAAAGCCCTCCAAGATCCACGACCGAGATGACGTCCTCAATCACAAACTGCGGAAGATGGACCGACGGATTGAGGAGCTCGGCCACGTCGCCCCAGCTTACCTTGACGATGTCCGCACCGATTCTCCTTTCTTCCTTTGAATTATGCAAGAGCCCATCCCACCGAACTTTGAGCTCCCTCAATTCAAAAACTATAATAGAACCTCTGATCCAGTTGATCATCTAGAGGCTTTCCGAACTATGATGCTACTCCATGGTGCTCCAGACATCATATTGTGCCGAGCCTTCTCATCTACCTTAAAGAAAGCAGCGAGAAACTGATACTCGGCATTGAAGTTGGGTACGATCTTTTCTTTTGATTAGATGAGCCATCAGTTCGTGGCTCACTTCATCAATAGCCAACGTCCGCACCGAAGTTCGAATTTTTTGATGAATGTCAAGCAGAAGTAGGAAGAATCCATTCAGACTTATGTCACCTGGTTTAACGCCACGGCATTGAAGGTCCAAAATCTGGACCAATCAGTCACGATGGCCGCACTCAAGGGTGGCCTTTAGAAGAATGACTTGCTGTTCTTCCTGGAAAAGAAGTACCCCAGGAATTTTACCGATTTATTGGCTCGGGCCGAGAAATATGCATGTACAGAAGAAGCCTTCAAGTTAAAGGACGAAGAAGCCTTAGGAGAGCGGTGGACGGACGAGTATAATAGATCCACCATCGATGGAGGATGGAATGAAGTTCTCCCCCAAGAGAGTTCACAGGAGGGTGGAATGAAGTTCGACCGCGCTCACAACCTCCCCTAACGCAAGCGAGGCCGAACTTTCCCTCGAGCTCGTCATCAAGAAAGTCTCGACAAAAGGGCATGAAGTTTTTCCCTAGGAGATTTCACGAGAGGACGGAAAGAAGTTTGGCCATGCTCACAACCTCCCCTCGAGCACAAACGAAGCCGAACTCCTTCTTGAGCTCGTCATCAAGAAAGCTCCAACAAAAGGGTATGAAGTTCTTCCCTAGGAGGTTTCATAGGAGGGTGGAATGAAGTTCGACCGTGCTCACGACTTTCTCCAATGCAAGCGAGGCCAAACTTCTCCTCGAGCTCATCGTCAAGAAAGCCCCGACAAAGGGCATGAAGTTTTCCCCCAAGAGATTTCATGAAAGGGCGGAAAGAAGTTCGACCGTACTCACGACCTTCTCTCGAGTGCAAAGGAGGCCGAACTCCTTCTCGAGCTCGTCATCAAGAAAGCTCCGATAGAAGGATGCGAAGAAGCCCTCTCTCCATAAAGTTTCACAACTATGCCCCCTTCAATGTTCCACAGATGCTAGTCTGAAGCAAGCTAATGACGCCACCACAGCTAGAACCACCAATAAGAAAGGAACAACGCTCCCACGATCTTGAGACTCGAAGGATCCGAGAACGTACTGTCGATAATTTTTCTTCAATAAAACTTCTTCATTTCAACATTATTATTTCTCGATGCAAAAACTACCTGATGATAGAAAAGAAGTAATCAATAGTGGCCATGTTAGGAACAGAAGGATAACCTCATCCTAACATGAGCCAGTCGAAGGCCTCATTCATTAGAACGAAATGGGGGGAGAGGCCCTGACAACGATCCTTATGTGCCCCCACAGTCCGTTAGAAATAGAACAAAAATCTCATCCTAATGCGAGCAAAGTCGAAGGCCTCATTCATTTAGAACAGGATGAGGAAAGAGGTCCTGACAATGGCCCTTATGCGCCCCCATAGTCCGTTAGAAATAGAAGAAGAACCTCGTCCTAACACGAGCAAAGTCGAAGGCCTCATTCATTTAGAATGGGATGGGAGGAGAGATCCTGACAATGGCTCTTATGCGCCTCCACAGCCCATTAGAAATAGAAGAAGAACCTCGTCCTAACACAAACAAAGTCGAAGGCCTTGTTCATTTAGAACGGGATGGGAGGAGAGGCCCTAACAACGGCCCTTATGCACCCCCACAGCCTGTTAGGAATAGAAGGAGAACCTCATCATAACGCGAGCAAAGTCGAAGGCCTCATTCATTTAGAACGGGATAGAGGAAGAGACTCTGACAACGACCCTTATGTGCCCCCACAGTCCATTAGGAATAGAACGAGAACCTCATCCTAACACGAGCAAAGTCGAAGGCCTCATTCATTTTAGATGAGATGAGGGAAGAGGTCCAGACAATGGCCCTTATGTGCCACCATAGTCCATTAGGAATAGGAGGAGAATCTCATCCTAACATGAGTGTTGATGTAGAAATTGGTCGTCGTCGGAATCAGCTGGAGCGAAGGTAGATGAGGTCACCATCGGGGACCTGCAAAATAAAGTTCCATCCAGAGCCGATGGGAGGGGTGGCTCCAGAAGGACCCTCCGATGATCAAGTTAGCTTTGGCCAATAGGAATGAAGTGCTCGAAAATGAGTTCCGCTGAGCTTAGAGTAGAAGAGGAGAGCTTAGAGATCAGAGTTTAGAGATTAGAGTTAGCATATCTGGAGGATCCTTTATAGACGAAGCTTAATTGATGGTGGTGGCAATACCGCCTGGTAGCAAGCCGTTGGAGCTGCATGGAGTTCGGTACGGAGAGAAAGGCATCGTCAGGTGGATAGTGACAGCCATACTGATAGATCATGGGCCGCATGGGACTGATTATGGAGAGAGTGGTGTCACCAGTAGTGACGGCCATGTCGTCCGATTGCAGGCCGCATGAAGCTGATTATGAAGAGAGTGGCATCGCTAGACTGATAGTGGCGGTCATACCATCGAAGTCCGACAGCCGTAGCTCGAGGAAGCAGGCATTGGTTGGTGAACTTGGGCATATATCAATTTCAAAGAAGTTCGGACTCCAAGAGGAGTTCGATCAAAGGAGTGCGGAGGGAGTTCAGCTTTCACAGGCGTCTGGCTGGAGGAGTGCGGCTAAGGCTCGATCGCTGAAAAGTTTGGAAGAAGCTCGATTGTCGAGGAGTCCGACCAGCTGAAGAGGTTCGAAGAAGTTCGGCCGCTAAGCAGTTCGTCCGATTGAAGGGGTTTGGCTAAGACCCGTCCGTTGAAGCTCTTCCATGGCTACTGCTTGCATTAGGTAGAGCACCAAACTGGACTTCGGTAGAAGTGAAATTTATCCCCAACAATAGTTCTCCCACTCCCAAGTTCGAAACTCGAAGGAAGGAAGTGCAGAAAAGACGACTACCAAAGTCCTCTTTTGGGCTCCATGCTGATTCGGTTGAAGCTCGAAGAGGAGATCTCATCTCCGGCCAAAGTTGAAGTTGAAGCCTGAAGAAGATCTCATCTCTGTCCGAAGTTATCTCGGATGCTCTGGCCGAGGTTGTCTCGGGTGCTCTGGCCGAAGTTGACTCAAAGCTCGGACTTCGACTTTGCTTCACGTTAGGATGAGGTTCCCCTCCTATTCCTAACGAACTATGGGTGAGGTTCTTTGTAGCTCGGAAGGGATCTCATCTTTAGCCGAGGTTGTCCACGATCGCTCGAAAGAGATCTTATCTCTAGCTGAGATTGTCCACGATCATTTGGAAGAGATCTTATCTCTAGTCGAGGTCGATTCGGTCGCTCAGGCAAGATCTTATCTCTAACTGAGGTTGACGGAGATCATGTTTTCTGTAGACTTCAGAGCTCAGACTTAGACTTTACTCGCGTTAGGACGAAGTTCTCCTCCTGCTCCCAATGGGCTATGGGGGCACCTTTGGACCGTCGTCCGTGCCTCTCCCCCCATCTCGTCTAGGATGAATGAGGTCTTCGACTTTGCTCGCGTTAGGATGAGGTTCTCCTCCTATTTCTAACGGACTGTTGGGGCACATTCGGACCGTCGTCCGTCTTCTCCCATCTCATCTAAAGTGAACGAGGCCTTCAACTTTGCTCGCGTTAGGACGAGGTTCTCCTCCTATTCCTCACGGACTGTGGGGCACATGCGGACCATCATCCGTGCTTCTCCCCCCATCTCGTCTAAGGTGAACGAGGCTTTCAACTTTGCTTGCGTTAGGATGAGATTCTCCTCCTATTTCTAATGGGCTGTGGGGACACATGCGGACCGTCATCCGCGCTTCTCCCTCTATCTCGTCTAAGGTGAATGAGGCCTTCAACTTTGCTTGCGTTAGGACGAGGTTCTCCTCCTATTTCTAATGGGCTGTGGGGGCACATGCGGACCGTCGTCCACGCTTCTTCCCCCATCTCGTCTAAAGTGAATGAGATCTTCGACTTTGCTCGCGTTAGGATGAGGTTCTCCTTCTATTCCTAACGAGCTACTTTCGCTCGCTTCTTTCCTATCGTCACGTAATCCTTGTACCAGAAAATAATAATGATGAGCGAAGAAGTCTTATTAAAGGAAGTCTACCGGTAATACATCCTCAAGTTTTCTGAATTCCAAGGTCGAAAAAGTACTATTCCTCCGAGCTCCTTCAGACGATAGGTTTCGGACCGGATGACCTCCACCACATCGTATGAACCTTCCCAATTTGGAGCGAGCTTCCCTTGACTCTGAGGCTGAGAGACGATGGCTCGTCGAAGCACTAGGTCCCCCACTCTGAACGTCTTATCTCTAACTCTGGAGTTGTAGTACTGGACCACCTTCCGTCTGTAGGCTGCCATCCGGATATGGGCCTCCTCTCTTTTTTCTTCCAGCAGGTCAAGGTTAACTCTGAGGTCCTGGGGATTAAGCTGCTCGTCAAAGCCTGCAACTCATGCGGATGGGAGCTGAAATTCGATCGAGATAATTACCTCCATGCCGAAGGCCAAGACGAAGGATGTTTTCTCGGTCGGTGTCCTTTGAGTAGTTCGGTATGCTCAGAGAACGTGGTAGAATTCGTCCATCCAAGCCCTCTTTGCCCTATCGAGCCTTGTCCTGATGCCTTATAATAGGATCCGATTGGTCACCTCAACCTCCCCATTGGCCTGTGGGTGAGCCACTGATGTGAAGCGGTGGAAGATGTTCAGTCCTTCGCAGAATTCGACGAACCTTATCCTAGCAAACTATCACCCATTATCGGTTATAAGGGTTCGGAGCAGGCCAAACTAGTGACATTCAGACGAAGTCCTGCACATTGGCCTTGGTGATCTTTGCTGGTGGTTCGGCTTCGATCCATTTGGTGAAATAATCGATCGCGACCAGGAGAAACTTTCATTGCCTGGATGCTGTTGGGAAAGGGCCAAATATATCCATTCTCCACTGTGCAAATGGCCAAGGGGCGCTAAGCGGAGCAAGCTTGAATGTCGGCTGCTTTTGCACGCTAGCGTTCTTCTGACAGCGGTCGCACTTCTTCATATATTCCATGGAATCGTGAAACAAGGTCGGCTAATAGTACCCCTGCCGAAGTAGTTTTTGCGATAGGAACCTGGCTCCTATGTGGCTTCCGCAAAATCCTTCGTGCACATCCTACAGTGCGAGGTTGGCCTCTGAAGGTCGGAGACATCTCAGCAATGAAAAAGAGTACGACCTCTTATACAACTGGTCTTCATATAAAACGTAGCGGGAGGCCTGATTCCTGAGCCTCCGAACTTCTTTCCGATCGTGAGGAAGAACCCCCTCTTTAAGGTAGGCGACCAACGGGTAGATCTAGTTGGGCTCAAATTCCATCTGCAAGACGGTCTGAAATTCCTCCATGGCTGGGCACTTCAAAATTTTCAAAAATACTTCTTTGGGCAATTCGACCGGGATTGAAGTGGCCAACTTAGAGAGAAGATCGGCTCTCGCATTTTCCGCCCTTGGAATATGCTGAATGCCAAAACTGTTTAAGGTCGGAGTCAAATCCCTCACTTTCTCGAGGTATCTCGCCATACCTTCCTTCCGTGTTTCATAGCTGCCGTCAACTTGACCGACCACCAGCTGAAAATTACTGTAGACTTAAAGCCGATCTACTTTTAATTCTCTTGCAATCTTTAATCCGATGATCAGCACTTCATATTTGTCCTCATTGTTGGTCGTGGGAAATTTGAAGCATAGCGCATACTTAGCGATGACTCCTTTGGGACTGACCAAGACCAGGCCTGCACCAACTCCAGTAGAGTTGGACGAACTATCCACGTGCAGAGCCTAAAAGCCTTTGGAGAGGTTTGACTGCGATAGCTCAGCTTCGTCCAAGTTCGGTCTCACTTTGGTGCCGGCCTTGCTCTATTCAAGATCGACTTCGATCGGAATGGTGTACTCTACCACAAAATCTGCCAATATATGGGCCTTGATCGACGGTCTGGATTGGTAGTTGATGTCAAACTCTGTGAACTCGATTGCTCATTTCGTGATTCTTTCGAAGGTGTCCATCCGATGAAAGACTGCTTTTATTGGTTGGTCCGTGAGAACCGTTACGGTGTGCTCCTGAAAGTAAGGTCGGAGCCTCCTGACAGCAATTAGAAGAGAGTAAGTTAGTTTTTCTAACCTAAAATATCTGGTCTCTGCATTTCTCAAGACCCAGCTCATGTAGTAAATCGATCGCTGCGTCCTTGCTTCTTCCTTGATCTGGACTGCCGCCAGAGCCATCAGGGAGACAACTAGATACAGGAATAATTCTTCTCTGGGTTTGGGCTTTGCCAGCAGTGAGGATGAGCCAAGGTAGTTTTTAAGCTCCTCGAATGCCCGTTGGCACTCTGCCATCCAGCAGAAGTCCTTCAGTCGTCTAAGAACAT
This sequence comes from Cocos nucifera, assembly GCA_006176705.1. NCBI lineage: Eukaryota > Viridiplantae > Streptophyta > Magnoliopsida > Arecales > Arecaceae > Cocos > Cocos nucifera. The sequence goes on along the minus strand of QRFJ01001671.1, from coordinate 163,203 downwards.
GGAAGAAGGGCGTGCATCGTTCAACCGACCTTGAGATGAAGCGATTTAGGGATGCCACCTTTTCGATCAGACGCTGAATTTTTTTGATCATCTTTGGAGTAGCCATCTTTCGAATGGCTCGGATCTTCTCGGGGTTTGCTTCGATTTCGTATTTCGACACCATGAATCCTAGAAACTTTTCGAAGGTCACACCAAAGGCTCACTTGATCGGGTTCAGCTTTATCTTATGCTTTCTGAGTGCACCGAAGGTCTTTTTAAGGTCGGTGAGGTGGTCTGTCGAAGCTTGGCTTTTGACGAGCATATCATCCACGTACACCTCCATGTTGCAGTCGATCTACTCCTTGAAGACCTTATTAACCAAGCGCTGGTAACTGGCTCCTACATTTTTAAGTCCAAATGGCATGATCCTATAATAATAAAGACCACGGTCAGTAATGAAGGCGGTCTTCTCTTCATCCTCGGGCGCCATCCATATCTGGTTATAACCAGAAAAGGCGTCCAGGAAGGTGAAGAGCTCATGGTCCGAGGTCGCATCCACCAGTTGATCGATCCTGGGCAGGAGGTAGCTATCTTTCAGACAGACCTTATTCAGCTTCTTGAAGTCGACGCACATCCTCCACTTGTTATTCACCTTCTTGACAAGGATCACGATCGAGACCTAGGTCTGATAATTAACCTTTCAGATGAGTTCAGCTTGGAGGAGCTTGTCTACTTCTTCGGCGATCGCTTTCTGCCTCTTCGGGGCATGGTGGCGCATTTTTTTTCTTATCGACCGGTGCCTTGGATCGATGGCCAGTCGATGTTCCATGACCTTGGCGTCCATCCTCGCCACGTCCGCTGGGGTTCAGGCAAAGACGTCCGCATTTCTCCTGAGAAAGGCGACGAGCTACTCTCGAATCGGCCAAGCCTACCTCGCTTGACGAGCTCTTCAATCTCATCCTGGAGCTGGATGCATTCCTCAGTGTCGTGACCATAGTCACAATGGTAGAGGCAGAACTTGTTGGGATTGCATTTGTTGGGATGAAAATGCATTCTCTCTGGTCTCGAAAGTCATCTCTTGATCTCCATCAGCACTTGGGTCTTCAGAGCATTGAGGAGGGCGTAGTTGTGAAATCATCATCGGAAAGAACTTCAGCGCTGGGGAGAACCTCGGCGTGCCCTTCCGTCGGAGGTTTCCTGCCTCCGAGCTCGAGGGGAAGTTCGAGCTCGCCCGCGACTAGGAAGAGTCCGAGAACGCGGCCAAGCTTCAGTCCGCTTCCTTTCTTCGATGGGTCTGCCTGGCCCGCTGATTCGCCGCTTTCCGCTAGCTTCATCATCCTTAGCCTCAAAAGCCTCCTCTGCCTGGGCATAACTTTCGACCCGAGCTAGCATGTTAGCAAAATTCCTGGGATACTTCTTCTCTAGGGAGAACAGCAAGTCATTCTTCTGAAGGCCGCCCTTAAGGGCGGCCATAGCGACTGACTGGTCCAGGTTTCGGACCTTCAATACGGCAATATTAAATTGGGTGACATAAGTCCGAATAGGTTCTCCCTCCTTCTGCCTAATGGCTATTAAGGAATCTGAGCCTCGGCGCGGACGTCGATTACTGATGAAGTGGGCCATGAATTATTGGCTCATCTGGTCAAACGATAAGATGGTACTCAGCTTAAGCACCGTGTACCAATTTCTGATAGCCCCCTTAAGGATGGAGGGGAAAGCCCGACACAAGATGGTGTCTGGCGTGCCATGGAGCAACATCGTTGTCCGAAAAGCTTCCAAGTGGTTGATCAAATCAGTGGTCCCATCGTAACTCTCGAGCTGCGGAAGCTTAAAGTTCGGTTGGATCGGCTCCCGCATAATTTTCTGTGAAAAGGGAGGGTCAGTACAAATGTCATTACCGTGGGAGGAGAAAGTGTGATGAAGCTCCTCGATTCGTCGGCTCATTTCTAAGAGCCTTCGATCTAAGAGGTCTTCATGGTCTTTGATCTCCAAAGTTTTCTGACAGAAAGAGTGCGAGGCTTCCCCCTAGGTCGAGCCACGGTCCGAGCAGGGGCTCTCCCTCCTTTGCCTCCCCCTTCCAGGGATCAGAGGTCAAGTAGCCTAAGTCGGCCGTTCCTGGGCTGGACCGTATGGCTCTGGGGAGTCCCGTGCTGGTTGAGCTAGTGTCGGGATCTACTGGTGCATGGCCTACACCGCCTGCACCGCCTGTACCGCCTCCGTGAGGCCACAAACCTACTGGACGAGCAGATTGAATTGCTCCACATCCACCGCGGCTACAGATGGAACCTGGATCGCTCGAGTTGGAGCGGAAGCGGATGGATCCAAATGAGATCGGGCCACAGAGGCCGTCAAGCGTTGAGTCGAAGCTCTCTTGGGAGGCATTTTCTCCTGAGGAAAGAACTTCAGAGAGGAAGAAGAGAGATCTCCGAAGAGGGAAGAGAGAAATCATCGTCGAGCACTCCTTCAAGAACAAGGGGACCTCGGAGGTTTGGCCCTTCCTCTAGCACCAATCTATTGATGCAGAAACTGATCGTCGTTGGAATCAGCTGGAGCAAAGGTGGACGAGGTCGCCGTCGGAGATCTGCAAAATAAAGTCCCATCCGGAGCCTGGGGGGTGGCTCCGACAGGATCCTTCGATCAAATCAGCTTTGGCCAATAGGAATGGAGTGCTCGGGAATGAGTTCCGCTAAGCTTAGAGAAGGAGAGGAGAGCTTAGAGATCAGAGTTCAGAGATTAGAGTTAGCATATCTGGAGGGTTCTTTATAGGCGGAGCTTAATTGATGGTGGCAGCCATACCGCCTGGTAGCGAGCTGTTGGGGCCGCATGGAGTTTGGTACGAAGAGGAAGGCATCGTCATATGGATAGTGATAGCCATACTGGTAGGTCATGGGCCATATGGGACTGGTTATGGAGAGAGTGGTATCGCCAGTAGTGGCGGCCATGTCGTTCGATTGTGAGCTGCATGGGACTGATTACGGAGAGAGTGGCATCGCCAGAATGATAGTGGTGGCCATACCGTCGAAATCTGACAGCCGTAGCTCGAGGAAGCAGACATTGGTTGGTGGACTTGGGCATATATCAATTTCAAAGAAGTTTGGACTCCAAGTGGAGTTCGATCAAAGGAGTGCGACTAAGGCTCGATCGCTGGGGAGTTCGGCTTTCACAGATGCCTGACTGGAGGAGTGTGACTAAGGCTCGATCGCTGGAGAGTTTGGAAGAAGCTCGACCGCCGAGGAGTTCGGCCAGCTAAAGAGATTCGAAGGAGTTCGACCGCTAAGCAGTTCGTCCGGCTGAAGGAGTTCGGCTAAGACCCATCCATTGAAGCTCTTCCGCGGCTACTGGTTGCATTAGGCAGAGCACCGAACTAGACTTCAGTAGGAGCGGGGTTTATCCCTAACAGTGAGCAAAGTCCAAGATCGAGCTTCAAAGTCTATAGGAGACAGAATCTCCTTCAACCTCGGCTGCAGGAGATAAGATCTCTTTTGAGCATCCAGATCAACCTCGGCTGTAGAAGATAAGATCTCTTTCGAGCATCTGCAGGAGATAAGATCTCCTTCAAGCGTCCGGACCAACCTCGACTGTAGGAGATAAGATCTCCTCCGAGCATCCGCATCAACCTCAGCTGTAGGAGATAAGATCTCTCCTGAGCGATCGAACCAACCTTGACTATAGGAGATAAGATCTCCTCCGAGCGTCCGGGCCAATCTCAACTGTAGGAGATAAGATCTCCCCCGAGTGTCTGCATCAACCTCGGATGTAGGAGATAAGATCTCCCCTGAGGGTCCGGGCCAACCTCGACTGTAGAAGATAAGATCTCCCATAAGCGCCCGTATCAACCTCGACTGTAGGAGATAAGATCTCCCCTGAGCATCCGGGCCATCCTCGGCTGCAAGAGATAAGATCTTCCTCGAGCGTCCGCATCAACTTCGACTGTAGAAGATAAGATCTCCTTCGAGGTCCAGGCCAATCTCGACTGTAGGTGATAAGATCTCCCCCGAGCATCCATATCAACCTCGGCTGTAGGAGATAAGATCTTCCTCGAGCGTCGGCATCAACCTCGACTGCAGGAGATAAGATCTCCTCCGAGCGTCCGTGCCAATCTCGGCTAAAGATAAGATCTCTTTCGAGCGACCGCGATAATCTTAGCTAGAGATAAGATCTCTCCTGCACGACCGTGACAACCTTAGCTAGAGATAAGATCTCTCTCGAATGATCGAGTCAATCTCAACTGCAGGAGATAAGATCTTCCTCAAGCTTCAACCTCAACTGCAGGAGATAAGATCTCCCTCGAGTCAACCTCGGCTGTAGGAGACAAGATCTCTTCCGAGTCAGCCTTGGCTGTTGGAGACAATATCACTCCCAAGGAACTCAACCTTCGATCTCGACCGTAGGAGATGAGATCTACTTCAACCTCAATTGGAAATGAGATCTTCCTCGAGCTTTAACTTCAACATCAACTTTGGCTGGAGATGAGATCTCCCCCAAGCTTCAACCTGAATCGACATAGAGCCGAGGACTTCGGTAGTCATCTTTTTTGTACATTCTTTCTTCGAGTTTCGAACTTGAAAGTGGGGAAGACTTCTGTTGGAGATAAACTCCGCTCCTGTTGAAGTCGAATTTAATGCTCAGTCTAATGAAATCGATAGCTACGAAAGAGCTTCAGCGAACGAGTCTTAATCAAATTTTTTCAACCGACCGAACTCCTCAGCGGTCGAGCTCTTGTCAAACTCTTCAGCGGTCGAGTCCTAGCCGAACTTCCCAGCAGCCTAGTCTTTGCCAAACTTCTTCAGCCGGCCAAACTCCTCAGCAGTCGAGCTCCAATCGAACTTCTCAATGGTCAAACTTCAGACGGACTCCCTCGAGAGTCGAACTTCCTTTGCGATCCTCCAATCGGACACCTACAGAAGCCAAACTTTTATCGAACTTCTTCTTTGGCTGAACTCTTTTAGGAGCCAAACTCCTTTCGGATCGCTCCTGTAGACGAACTCTTTCAGAAGTCGAACTCCTTTCGGATCGCTTCTATAGATGGACTCCTCCAAGGGTCCAACTCCTTTTGGATATTTTTTTCGATCAAACTTCTCTCGGATGATCCCCTCCAGACGTATCCTCCTTAGAAATCCGAGCTCTTCTGAAATAGATATGATCGAGTTCTTCAAGGGCCGAGTTCTTCACCTATGGCTGTTGAACCTCGATGGTATGACCATCACTACTAGTCTAACACCATCTTTTCCTCCGTAATAAGCTCCATGCGGCCCACGATCGAACGACATGGCCACCACTACTGGCAATACCACTCTCTCCATAACCAACCTCATGCGGCCCATGATCCATCAGTATGGCTGTCACTATCTGCCTGATGATGCCTTTCTCTCCGTACCGAACTCCATGCGACCCCGAGCGACTCACGATCGGACGGTATGGCCATCACCATCAATCCGCTACAAGCTCCGCCTATAAAAAGGAATCCTTTAGATATGTTTTTTAGAAGCTCTTCTCTCTCCTCTAAAGCTAACAGTTCACTTCTCATTTCTGAGCACTCCATTTTTGTTGGTCAGAAGAGTTGACTTGACCGTTGGAGGGTCCTATCGGAGCCACCACTACCGACTTCGGACGAAACTTTATTTTGTAGGTCACCGACGGTGATCTCGTTCTCCTCCACTCTAGCTCGATCTGACATCAATTAGATTCTATACCAATAATAAATATATATCCTATTAATAATTATTATTTATCCAAATCATCTGTATAATCAAAATCAACATAATCTGTAATACTATTAGTTGATTTGCTACTATGATAAACTAAGCCAACATTTATAAAGCCACTCAAATATCCCATAATATATTTTGTGGCCTGTCAATGTGTCTTTCCAAAATTTTCTATGTATTTGCTAACTACACTAACTACATTTAATATATCGGGTACAATACAAATCATAGCATATATCAAGTTATCAACTGCACTAATATATGAAATATATGACATGTACTCCTCCTCCTCAGTTTATAATGACAATGAAACTGATAATTTAAAGTATGCAGCTAAAAGAGTACTCACCTATTTGGATCTATCCATACCAAAGTGTTTAAGCGCCTTCTCTATGTACCTTTTCTTAGATAAATACAATCGATCTATTTGTCAATCTCTATAAATCTCCATCTCCAAAATCTTCTTAGCCACACTCAAATTTTTTATTTCAAATTAACCACTTAATTGAACTTTCAACCTATTATTTTCATATTAATCTTTAGTTGCAATCAATATATTATCAGCATACAACAGCAAATACACAAAAAAATAATCTGGAAGTATTCTATAATAAACAAAATTATCATAAAAATTTCTAATATAATCATCCATCATGAAACTGTCAAATCCTCTGTACTATTTTTTAGGTGATTGTTTCAAATCCTATAAAGATTTCTTTAATAGGCAAACATAATTTTGTTTACCTAGAATAAGAAACTCTCCAACTATGATATATAGATTTGTTCCTCCAACTCACCATATAAGAAGGTAGATTTGACATTAAGGTGCTCAAGCTTTAAATCTAATGCACCAACTTTAACAAGTAGAATCACATGGAGCTATGCTTTACAATAGGAGAGAACACTTCATGAAAGTCTACTCCCACCTTTTGAGTATAGCCCTTTATAACTAACCATGCTTTAAACTGAGCTGCCCCAATGCCAGGAATGTCTTCTTTCTTCTTGAATACCCATTATGTAGAGTCTTTACTGTTAACTATATCATAATATGAGGAAGGTTCCTCATCCTCAATACTCTCAACTATTGCAAGAGTATAGATAACAATATTTGCATATGGTCTAATATGCCATCTCTTCTTAAAGCAGCAATATTGTATTGTTGTTGCTATGGTGACATATCATCCTACATAAAATTCTGCATCTCTATCCCATTGGATTGAACTAGAGAGTTTTGTGATGCTCTCCCTGAAGCTCCAACATTAAAGTTTCATCTATTTACTAGTATCGTGGTCTATACTTGCACTATCAATAGATTCCTTCTTCTAGTTTAACATAGCAAACTCATCAAAAGTAATATTTTTGTTAATAATAATTTTGAATGACCTAAAATCATCTATATGCCATAATTTATATCCCTTCACCCCATCTACATAATCTAGGAATATGTATTTTGTTTCCTTCATTCAAGTTTATCATCATTCATATGAGCATATGCAGGACAATCAAATATTCTCTTTTTTTGAGTTAAACAGAGGATAGTAAGAAGCTACCCTCTTTTTATTAATGTAAAATCAAAAATATGTTGTAGGAGAAGTATTACAAAAGAAGTAGGATGGAAGAAAGGCCTATCCACGATAAGACAAACAAGGAGAAAAATCAGATAGTAAGCTAAATCCAGCAAGATGTTGATCCATCCATCATCATTGGAGGTAACAAAGATTGCAAAGCATTCCTGTGCCGATCAAGAACATCAATAGTCTTCAAAGAATAACCGTGCTTTCGGAAAAACTTCACAAAATATCGTACAAGATGGAAAGAACAAATCCATTCTTTTTCAAGAAAATTCTGTTATTTCTTTTCTTCCAAATCTCCTAATAAATTGCTACCACTAACCGATCCTCCACTCTTCTCTTCAACTTAGTTTTGCTCCTCATCCTCCAATCCATCCACAGCTTAAGAAAGATAGTTGGTTTACTTCTTAACTTTAATTAAATTTTAAAAATTATCTACAAGCTTTGAACAAAAGAGCATCTAAAAAAGAGATAACTTTCTCATTCCATATTTGACCTATATAATGCACAACCATAACTGATATTCTAGTTTTTGTAGCAAGCACTTCTTCCTCAGTATATAATTTGTTCTTTGTTGCAAGTCATAAGAAGACCTTCACTCTTTTCAGTAATGGAGTTTGCTCCGAAGAGTTTTTGCAAATGGGCATTTTGGACCTCCATAATTAATTAAAAAACTTATAGAAGAAATCCATAGAGAATAAACCATCTTGAGAGGATAACCAAATATTCTCAAACCAGAATAATAAATATAGTGAGCTGACCATATCTCATGCAGAATATTGCACTCAACTGCAGTTGATGGAGACCGATTTAGCAAGTGTTATGTTGTATTAACTGCTTCAGTATAGTGACTTTTGTCAAGACAAGCATTTGAGAGCATACAATAAGTTCTCTCTATAAGTGTCTAGTTCATCCATTCTACAACTACATTCTATTGTAATATTCCTTATATAGTGTGATATCTCACTATACCTTCATTCTTATAGAACTTATCAAATTCATCCGAACAATACTCTAAGCCATTATTGATTCTTAGTGTCTTAATCTCCCTTCCAGTCTACTTATTAACCAAGGCTTTACATTATTTCAATTTGACAAACACTACATCTTGTGTTTTAGAAAATACACTAAGATCTTTTTAGAATAATCATCAATAAATATTCAAAAATAATGACGTCCACTCTTTGATGAAACTGGAGAGGAACTCCAGAGGTCTAAATGGATGTAATCCCATATACCTTTGGTACTATGAATATCGGCATTGAATTTACTGTGCACTATTTACCAAATACACAATGTTCACAAAAATCTAGTTTTCCTATCTTCATACTATTAAGCATGCCTCTCTTTCTGTTAGAATCATCATCCATCTCTCGTTCATATGCTCTAAACACATATGCTATAACCAAGTAACATCCATATTGATAACCTTGATGATAAAAAAATTACTATAGTACCATTATTATTTTATCTAGTAAGTGGTACAATTCATTAACTAACTTTTCTTTTATCACTACTAAGAATTTTCTTAAAAATTTTCAGCAAACTATTCTTGCTATTGTACTTATATCCATGAGATTCTAGAGCACCTAAAGAAATTAGGTTTTTTAAAAAAATCTAAAATATGCCAAACTTCTAAGATCCTCACGATACCATCATACATCTTTATTGTAGTTGTTCTAACACCAATAACTACAATAAATTTATTATCTTCTAATAATTTTTTTTTTCTAATATAATAGATAAAAAAAATCTTTATTAGAAGGTATGTGAAAGAAATAATCAGAATCAAGAATTCATTCTATTCCAGAATCAAGAATATGATAGGTCTACTGACCTATGCCGCCCATAGACGAAGATGGTGCAAAAACTTTACTATAAAAAATTAAAGACTATGAGTTATAAAATTATCTTATAAATTTTAGCTTTCAATCTACCAAATCTCAAACATACTGGATTACATTTTTCAATTACTTTTTTATTTAAATATTATAAAAATATATAAAATATGATGAATTAATTTAGACTTATACTATTATTTTTATAATAAATTAATTTAAATCAGTATGCTAATTCAATATGAATTTGAATTGTTATCCAAAATAGACTGGTATATAAATTTATCCTAATAGAAGTAAAATTCAAAACAAATTCAACCGTTCCTTTCCGCGTTTGATGGGAGAGAACAGAGCCGCCAGGTGGAATATATTTGGTCCGCTAAGCTGGCACCATGGACGCGGGATGTAATTTCCCCTGCGGGACACCGGGTCGTCGCAGTGGAACCCACATTTCATTGATTGTGGGGGCCTGAATGCCTTAAAAAGAAAATTGTTACTATTTTTTTCTCGGGAATGAAATTTCGCGACCACTGGCCTGCTGTGCCGGTACACCAGGCGGTGGACCCCACATTGCACTGACTGTGTGGGCCTGAGTGCCCTATAAAAATAGCGTAAGTATTTAATTTCCTCAAATAACTGGATCTGCTTGAGGTTTCATTGCGCCACCGATAGAGCAAGAGTAGAAACAGTATCAGTTTCAAGAATGGGGAAGACGGTGGAGATAATGGAGACCGGCTTGGTGACTCCGAGCGACGACACCCCAAAGCATGAGATCTGGCTATCAAATCTGGACCTTCTGGTGGCCCGGGGTCACACGCCAACGGTCTATTTCTACCGGCCCAACGGGGACCCCAACTTCTTCTCGGTGGAGACCCTGAAGGCGGCTCTGGGCAAGGCTTTGGTGCCTTTCTACCCTTTGGCCGGCCGGTTCGTGGTGGATCCGGAGGGCCGGGTCGAGATCCAGTGCACCGGGGAGGGGGTTCTCTTCGTCGTCGGCCGCTCCGACTCGACGGTTGATGAGTTTGGGGACTTCGCGCCGTCGACGGAGATGAGGCAGTTACTAGTGCCGTCGGTGGAGTCCGGCAACCCACCGTGCATCTTGGTCATGTTTCAGGTCAGTTTTCTTTTGTGCTTTTATTTATTCTCTCTCTGTTTTTTTGTTTTTTTTTTTGTTTTTCTTTTTCTGGTTGAATGTTGGAAATGGAAGGTAGGTGTGAGCAGACGGCAAACTTTTCGATCTTCGAAGCTTCCGTGCATCTTGGTCACGTTTCAGTTCAGTTTTCTTCTGTAGTTTTTTTCTTTCTCTCTCTCTCTGTTTTTTTTTTTTTGTGGGGCGGGGGTTTGTTTCCGTTTTTGTTTGGGGGTTGGGGCGGGGGACGAGACGTTGGGGCTGTGGTTCTTCGAAGCTCCCTTGTCACTCGTACCTAATAATTTCTCTCCATACATAGTGGGTTTAACCGAATACGGCTTATTTTAACCCTCAACCCAATCTGCCAGGCCTAACCCAATCTATAAGTAGGTCAGATTGGACTGGAGTCATAATTTAATGGCCTTGGATTTGATCAAGAACCCAACTCGTTGGCAGCTAAAGTACGGAGTCCTTTCAAGCAGAAGGATCCAGTATGAGTCTTAGATTGGGATTCCAGCGAATCTCTAAGCATTCAACAACCATGAAAGTTATAATGGACGACTAACCAATTCATGTTGTAAACAGTCGCTTGTTGAAGTGCTTGTTTGACGGTCTAAGCCTCTACAAATGGAGGTTCGTGGGCCGGAGGATCCTGCACATATAAGACCACCAGTTTCAGATTTAACTACAACTAGCTTATAACTCCATGCATTATACGGAATGCAATTTTTTTAAAAAATTATTATATTTATTTATTTATTTTATTATATATATTTTAAAATAATTAAAATAATAAAAAAATTATATTTTATGTATGGTATGAATTATAAGTTATCAGATAAATCTTTTAAAGATCCCTGAAGATGGCGGTCTTGTGAGATACCAATCAAAAATTAATTGCTGAGCGTGCCTCTAACTAATGGCTCGTAAGAGATCTAATCTTTAAATTTTTTTAAAAAAATTAAAAATCTAAATTTAAATAAAAAAAATTCCATCTCTTCTTTTACTTGTTCTCTGATCCTCTTAAGATTGCTGTCTCTAGTCTACGGAGTATCAGATAATCTATGGACTCCAATCTGGTGATCGACGGCAAGGATGGCTTTTTTACTTCTTTAATCCTCCTTTTATGATTGCTGTCTCTAATCGATGGAGTGTCAGATAATTTACAGAGTCCGATCTAGTGATCGATAGCAAGGATGGCATCGGAAAAGAATGATAAAATTGTGAAAAATGGGAAAATTTTAGAGATTAAATTTTTCAAGAAAATTCGATGATTGTTAGTCAAAATTAATGGTCTATGGACTAAGAATAGTAGAGATACCTTGTTTCCAGCCAGATTTGGCCATAACTTCCGGCGAATGCAGTGATGGTAAGCATGGAAAATAAAAAGAAAATAGAATCGAATGATGCTCAGTGATAGAAAATTGTGAACCGACAAGAGGAGGGAAACTCGAGACAGATATAAATAGACTTAAAATCGGAGTTTAGAGGTTCTGTTTACACCCAGATTCCTCTTAAACTCGATCTGCAAAGAGGAAGATGAGTTCTGATCGGACTCATTCTTTTTCCATCCTTTTTTTTTTTTTCGAAATAAGGATTTTATTGTATTATCACCGTAAGGAATTTACGCCGAAATCTCTCTCAAACTCGATCTACCCAAGAGGAAGATGAGTCCCGATTGCCGTGAGGCATACAATTATTTAATGAAAAGTCTATAAAATGGGAAATCCCATAGGCCAATGAATGGTCTTCAACAATTAGATGGTAATTATAGTGAGCTCCTTTTAAGAAAGATTCATCATTAATTAATTTTAGCCAGACCCCACTTATATGTGATGCAACCACTATTTATCTATCAATCCCGCTAGAAATTAACCAATTAATTGACTAATTATTATCTTTAAAACTCCAACTTAATTCTATGTTATATAAAGGGGGTTATGTGAAGGATGGTGATAGGAATCCAATAGCTGGAAGGACAGGGACCAACGAACGGACGGCAGGTTGCGTCCACCATGCGAGACAACGTCATGAGAAAAACCATTGGACTTTCTGGGTTATCGGACGCAGATGTTAATTGATTGGCTTTCTTTTCTCCCCTCTCTATTTTTATTTTTTATTTTCCGAAAATGATGTGATGTTGGATGCTGTTGGATCCTCCTATTTCACGCCTCCTGCAGCCAGGAAAATACTTTAAAGATCGGAGCGATTTTTTTTTTTTTTTCCAGACTCCATGCTTCAGCCCCAGTTACCGCGGGCAATATCCATGTAGTCACACCACTTGTGGTATAGAAAAAATTTTCTCTGAGGCTATATAGCGTGGCCATACTTAAAAATCCAGTGGGCCGTTGGATCCTCCTATTTCATAGCTCCTGCGACTATCTAGTGCAGCTATACTTAAAAATCCATTGGAAATGTGGTGGGTTAATATATATAATAAATAGATTTCAATATTACTATTATTTTTTAGAAAAAGGTAAAGAGACTTACAAGTTTTTATCAAAGTCTTGGCCCATCTAGCTAGAGGGATTTGTGGTAGAGATGATAATATATCAATATGGATCAGATCAATCAATATTTATTTTTACTTCATAATTAAAAATTTTATACTCATATCTATTCGGATTTATCTCGGATCGGATTGGATCAAGTAAAAATATGGATTAGATTGTATAGGTAAGAAAAATTAGATCAAACCGAATCGAATTTTATTATGTAAATATTATAAAATAATTATAATTTTGAAAGAAAAATTTAGATTATAATTATATTTTGTTGGATTTGTATCCGATCTAAATTTATTTTAATTTTTTTATAATTTATAGTTATCTTGAATATTAATTGGATTGAATAAAATTTGCTCTATACGAGTTGGATCGTATATTTAATAGATCGATTAAAATTGCCATTCCCGGTTAGCTTGTGCTACATTTGTCACCCATCCATTAATATTGATCTCGAATCATAGATTAGGATCTTCTCTACCCTCCTTCCTCAGCTGTGTTCGACAAACACCTGAATCCGTATCCAAATGGTTGCAGGTAACGTTCTTCAAGTGTGGTGGGGTGTGCTTGGGCGCCGCCGTGCACCACCCCGCCGCAGATGGCCTCGGCGCGCTCCACTTCGTCAACTCATGGGCCGAAATTGCCCGAGGCATGGATCTCGCCGTCCTCCCCTACCTCGACCGCACCCTTCTCCGAGCTCGCTCTCCACCGACCGTGCTCTTTGACCATGTCGAATACTCACAGAAGCCACAAGCGAAGCCTTCCAGTGGCAGCAAATACCCCTTCGACTCCGCCATCCTTAAGCTATCCAAGAACCAGCTCCATTCCCTCAAGAACATCGGCAGCGGCAAGAAGCCCCTCTCCACATTCAAAGCGGTCGTCGCCCACGTGTGGCGGTGCGCGTGCAAGGCTCGCCAGCTCTCAAGCGAACAGGAAACCCGACTGTACATGACCGCCGATGCGCGTGCTCGCGTTAAGCCCCCACTTCCCCAAGGCTATCTTGGCAATGCCATCTTCAGGACGTCGGGTGTTGCGACGGTCGGGGAAGTCCTGTCCAATTCGCTCGAGTTCAGCGCCGACAAGGTTCATGGTGCAATCGTTCGATTAAATGACGAATTCATCCGGTCGCTCGTCGACTACTTGGAGCAGCTCGAGGATGTGAGGGGTTTGCACAAGGGGGCGTGGGTGATGCCTGGCACTGATCTGTGGGTGATCAGCTGGCTGGGGCTGCCGATATATGAGGCCGACTTTGGATGGGGGAAGCCGGTGTTCATGGGGCGTGCATGCCTGCAGTTCAGTGGGCTGGTGTACATCATGAACAACCCCGGAGATGATGGTAGTCTCTCGTTGGCGGTGGCGCTGGAGCCAGAGAATATGCCAAGGCTCAAGAAGATATTCTATGAGGAGTTGGAGGCTGTGGGAGGAGCGTAGGCATGGCTGGCTTCTGTAGCTTGTCCCGTCGGTGTTTGACTGGATTGTTAGAGTTGTTGGTATCATGTATTTTCCCCCACTCTAGCACGCAAATAAATTTAATTCTGGATGTTACTTTCAGCATAATTAAGTTTTGGTGGTTGTCAGTCTGGGCAATTGTAAGGGTTTCTGGATGTTTAAGCATATATGGTTCATAGGCCAATCAATTGCAATGAGATGCCACATGAGATAGGCCTACCTGCATCTGAAGGAATTAAAGTAGGTCGAAGCAGGCTGAGTTTTAGAAAAATCACGAGTATGGTCCTTGTAAATATGGCTCAATAGAGAGACTAAGTATTGACTTAGAGACTGATCACTTTAGAGTTTAGAAGCAGGACAAGAGAGGTGGAAATTACTATTGAAAGATTGGGATGTGAGAACTGGAGATGTGGTTGGAAATTGCTACAGCAATCATTAGATAAAAAGGTGGATGTGTGATGGTAACCGAGGAAGATAGATGTCAATGCTGGAGTGAGACAACCGTCCAACGGCGAAAAAAATATATGTAGAAATATTATGCTGTAATTCTGAGAAAAAGCCCTTTGCTAAATAAATCAATGATAGGTCTTTTTATCATTTTAACTTTTTTAACCTTCTGTTCCTACACTTCGTGGTTTGTATCTCCTAGTCGCTATCCATCTAATTCAGACATCAGTGGCATACTCGTACATCCATCCAAACCTAGCTATCGACTTGTCCCCTTTCCATCCTATCCCGAGGGAGAACAGAAGACCAACAAAGTCCTTAAGTCTCCATGATATTTTCCTAGGCATATCTGGGTTAAGATCATGGCTTAGGAACTAGCATAATGCTTTTCTTTGCAAATATGCTTGAACAAAATGATGGATCTAACATGATTACTCCTGAAAAGGAAACCAAGGGCAGATGTTAGTGTGAACTGGATTACAGTTCACCCACATCGTAGGTTTGGTATCTTTAATCAAGTCGTTGTTGGGTGCTATTCCCCGTTGAGGCTGAAAGCCTGAAAATGCCGAAATATTGCTTTGATGAACAATCTTCAAGGAGATTATTTGTCCCCATCTAAAGATCCTAAAGGATGCATTTATTTCTAGCAGTCGCTGGAAGGTAGGCCATTTCTGATGTGACGCTCATAATGACTTAGAAGTTTGGTGCCAACATGCTTTGCGCGTGTTACCACATTGGAAAAAGGATCTCTATGCATAATAATAAAAAAAAGAGATGATAGATTGCCGGTACTTACCCAAATTTTAGGAATTTTAGTAAAATTCTTATATTATCATTTATTACCCCTAAATCTATCGATCGACCAAGATGAAGGAGCTCAGCTCAATGCCTCAACAAACCACCATAACGGTGGTTCAAAATTTGGAGTTCATATGTCCCTCTTATTAAAAAGAAAAATTATGAATCCTATGTTGTATCAATCCAGTTCCCGTCCAACATAGAAGTTGGTGATTTCTAAGTAGTACCCATATCCCTGCCTAACTCCCCGAACCCCAATTGTATCAGACAAATCCCTATTTGCCATTAGCGAACCAATGAAATGAGCGTCAAATGAACAAGTAACCTTTCTTGCTACTTTTATTTATCTCAGCAATACCGATTGCAGGTACGAATAAATTTATGCACCTATTTATTTATTTAATTTAGTCATAAGATTTTTTTAAGATTACATTTGATATATTATCAGACATGATAATCTACATTATCTGATAATTTGAATTATCTATAATCTGAATAGATTGTCAGTAATGTTGATTACTATATTTAATGCACGTAGGTAATATTAAAGAAAAATTATTGAAAATCTTGATTGATATTTGATATGACAATCAGATTATTGATAATATAATATTAAATTTCTAAAATATTCTTAAATCAAATTTATTAAAAATCATAACCCAAACACAATATATATAATTATATATTATAAATATATATATTATATTATAATATATATTATATATAATATATTATATTCTTATATATATTTAAATTTATAATATATATTATAATATTTTATTATAATATTATTTACATAATAATATAAATTTATTATTTTATTATATAATAAAATTATATTATAATATTATTATAATATAACATAATATTATATGTTATATAATAGAATATATATTTATATTTATAATATATTATGATAATATAATATAATCTTATGTGATATAATATTATATTATTATAATATGTTATAATATATTATGATCACATTATCATATATTACTCTATTTAACAAAGGCAACGCACCTGTACGGTAACGAGGAAAAATTTACAACGTAAGCCAAACTGTTACAAAAGGAAGTTAAAAGGCGATAGAAGCCCGATGAGGCCCCAATTATAAATGAATGAGGTGAAGCGTGATAGATGGTAACTGGCTCAAGCAAAAAGGATCGCCAGATGGTACTTGTTTGATGTAGCTACAGGTGCAGAGGAGTATGAACAGAAACGTTATAAATATGGTATTTGCCCGTGCAAAAGGAAATAGCCCACTGACTGTCGAAGTATAAGAGTGTCGACGAACTATATAGCCTGAAAGACTAAAAGGAGAATATTGCCAGCAAATCCATGCACCGAGCCAAGCATGCTTGCCGCTAGAAAGTACCCAGCTATATTGCATCAGAAGTCTCCAACAGTGGTAAATGAAGCGCTGGACCGATGGACATGGTGGTAGACTGCAACCCAGGTAGAAGTAACGTAAATAACACACATCAAACCGGTGAATTAGAAAATGTGTCTGCAACTTCATTAGAATTATTGTTGCATAAACACATGTAACTGCCTATAACTTTATTAGAACTATGATCTTGCATAAAACCATGTTAACGAACTGCTGGAGAGAGAAACAGAACGCTAAAATGGTTGCAAACCTTAAAATAAATGTGACGTGCGAGAGAAATCGCTTGGAGACCATATTATGAACAAATTGTGGCATGTGCTCTTCATTGCTTTTTACTAGGAGTTTCCTCACTTGGCTTCCCTCAATTACAGAAAATTGGAACAAATAGATTTCTCCAATGCAGAAATATGCAGCAGTAATTTCCTTTGTTACCAAAAAATAAGAACGTAATTTCCTCACTTTTGGGTAATACTTGGCGAGCCAATTTTTATAATCCAATACAAAACGTAGAATATTTACTCAAAAATAAACGCTTTCGTGTTTTATTCTTTTGATAATATTTGTAGTAAATATGTTGCATTCAAAGTTGAACAGCAGGTAAAATTTTGTTATATCATTTTTGCCTGCACGCGAGAAATCCGTAAAATGGATATTCCAAAGTACAGATGGGGATGCCGATGGACGTGACCGACCCTCCTGAGCTCCCGTAAATATTGTGTTGACATGATGCCGACGTGGAGGGCCTACCATGGCCTAACCGAACGGGTAGAAATCCTCCGCTTACATTAAAAAACAAAACAAAACAAAACAAAACAAATTTCTAAATAGCAAGTACGTCTGCTGTCTTGAAAATATATAATCTCCGACGCATCATGTTTGGCCTGGAACGCGATTTCATTCAAATTTTTGAGATAAATAAGAGTTATCCATTTTTGAGATTACGATGTAATGGTTATCTAAGATGGTAGATATCTTACAGTACCAAAATATATAAAACATAAGATTCGAACGGAATGGAGCAATCTTCCCTGACCTATCATCAATATTGGATTCTTGCTTGGACCATTAAAGATGGTGCCAAAGCTTGCGGTCACCCCAAATTGCATTGTAGGCTCATCGTCAAGGTCCCATTAAATCACAGACCTGTAATCAGTGAAGTCGACCTAGACCTAAACCCTACGGTGGTGCAAAAGTCAAGCTTGGGTTTCAGCGGTTGGATTTGTTCTAGAATCGTTGGATTATGTGGGTTGAGGTTCTCCTACGGACATCAAGCTCCATCATGGTCATTAAATAAGGAGAGGGGTTGGTGGTTTAAGAATCGAAGAGGATTGAAACAAAATAACCCACCGTCATTCTTGCTCTTCATTGGTTCCCGACTCGCTCACCAGAATCTTCAACCCAGCAGCAAATGAAAAGCTTATCTCGGATATTGGCCTCTAAGAAATCACCACTCATCTTTAGCGTCTTCGATTTGCGTTATAAAACAAAGTGTCTTCTTTTTTAGGATCCAGCCTTGAAGACGAAGCTTTGAAATAGTTAAATTTGTCTTCATCGTCCATTCTTTCTTCAATTTTCACGTGTTTGTGACCTTCGCCACCTGGATTTTGACGTACGTTCTCTTACCATCAACGGATCGTGCTTCGAGAAAATTTAGGTTTAGGCTTAGTTGAGAAAGAATGGACGAAATATTTTCTGAAAATTAAAGAAAGAATGCACGAAATATTGTAATGAAGTCGACCTGTAGGACCGCACGCGAGGAATAAAGAACGGTCAGATCTCTTTCCTAGGCTTTGAGGAGGTAATTATAGAAGTCCTACCATCAAAGATTCTGTGCATATTACTGTTCACTCATGTGATTTCTAGGGGGGGGAAAAAAATTTCAAAATAAGCATGTGGAAGCCATCGAAGCCAAAAATGTACATTAGAATATATGTGAACAAATTGCAGCAGGTACCCTTCATTGTTTTCCAGTAGGAGTGTCCCCACATGCCTTCCCTCAATTACAGGAAATTGGAACAAACATATTCCAACGATGTAGAAATAGGCAGCAGCAATTTCTTTTCTAGAAAGAACATAATTTCCTCACTTTTGGAAAATACTTGGTCGGTCTAGTCCGATACAAATTAGTGGATATATTTACTCAAAAATAATCATTTTTGTCCTTGAACTCGGAACCTTTGTTCGGTGTATAATCTGGCAGAGAATGGTGCCACCAGCAAACACAAATCTCATCAATTTTATTCTTCTGATAACATTTGTGATGAATTCAAAGTTGCACATTTAGTAAAATTTTTGTTACATGATTTTTGACTGCAAGTAAGAAATCCATAAAATGTTACGTTCCAAAACATCGACGGGGACACTCATGAATGTGCGATAATTTAATGGCCGACCCTCCTGGACTGCCGTAAATATTGTCTTGATGTGATGTTACCGACGTTTTGAAGCAAGCTGGAATCTTATGCGCTCGGTTTAAACCGCAGAAAGCTTTGTCCTGAATGCAAGTCGTACCATAACTTATCTTCTGCACGTGATGGTTGGCGTGGAATATAATTTTATTGGAATTTTCAATATGAACGACCGCCATTTATTTTCCAAACAGGTGAGGTGATGTAGCGGTTTATCTAGATTTCTACATCATCTACGGTGCAAAAATATGCAAGATGGGGACTTCCCTAACTATCATCGGTGCTGGATTCTTGCTTCGGTCATTAACAATGGTGCCAAAATTTGCATTGCCGTTGCAGATAGGCTCTCTGAATTCCACTTTGCCGCCAATTTAAATTACCTTCTTTTTATGGATTTTGAGATTCTGACAATCCATTTACATACTTTGCAGTCGCAGATATGCTTTCCAAGTTCCGATTTGAGCAAACTTAAACTGCTTTCTTTTTGCAGATAAGAAGAAGATGATACCATCATTTTCATCAATATTATTTCTCCTCCAATAGATACGAGTTGTAATATAAATTACAACTCAGACACGTAGGTTTGATCATCTTTGCTTTCGAAACTTACACATTTGATTTCAAACTTTATTTGGTTTGAACGAAAATCTAAATTAAATTCATAGAATAAAAATGAAAATAATAACCTCGTGCAAACATCAAAATTCTATATTTTCATGATGATATCTGACCTAATTCATCACAAATTACATCGTAGAATTTTCACCAAGATACTATTAAATTACAGAATTAATATAACTGGAGTCGAACAAGACCTAACCCCTATGGTGCTACGAAGGTCAAGCTTCGGTTTCGTGCTTGGATTTGTTCTAGAATCGGTTTGGCTAAAGACTAAAGTTAAACAAATTGTCCTAATGATTCAAATTAACGCTTAACCAATCGCAACCTACCTCCAAACGTACAACCCCAGCCTGGGGTGGGTTGGGATTGGCGTTGGCATGGTCATTGTCACGTGGATGTGCTGGAGAGAGATTTCGGTTTGAACGTGGTTGGTGACAATTCGCCATATTTTTTTCTTAGAAAACGTGCATGTAAATAACACACGTTAGAACCGGCCTAGTTGGGCCCATTCTGGACCAGCAGTTCCAGCCAACTTCAACCCAAATACGAGGAGGAAAAAAAAAAATTGGGACTCAAATAAAAGAATCACAATCATAATCCTCTGCCTCAGCTCTCAAATTTGAGATATGCTATGACTGTCGTGCTGCCACGGCCAAGCACAATCACCGAAGATCCCTTTCTCTCTCTCTCTCTATCCCACATTTGCCGTGTTTTAGTTTGATTTTGAGCCCTTGAACTGTTGGAAAGTTATCGCCCTCGACTAGAATCCATCATCTCTGTCTCGCCGATAAGCTTCCTTTCTTCCATTCTTCTTGGATCCAAATCCTATTTTCTAAATTTATTTTAAATCCATTTTGAATCCTATTTTTCTACTTCTTTTGGCCTTGCTCTTGGATTGCCACCGTCAATGCCGTCATTACCATCGAACCCCAACCTATTCGCCATGCCACCACCATCCCATCCCAACACGACCATCAATTCTCTCTCTTCTTTTTCTTCTCTCCTCTTTCCTCTCTTTTTCTTTCTTCATCTCCATTTTCTTCCCACTTCCTTCATTTTATATTTATTTGATTTCTATAAATTTATTTTTTTCCTCCCCATGCTTACTAATCTTTCTTCTTTGATTGCACCAGATATTATGATCACTGATGGAGCAAATGTCAGATCTGATGGAACTAGATTGAGCCTCTCTTTGCTTTCTATTCCTATCGATGGATCCAGATTTAGCCTAATTTTTTATTTTTTTCTTTAATTGATGAATTATATATAATCCAGGGTTTTGAATTTGATTGGATGGAAACTCAAATCTGGTTGATGAGGAGGCATAATTACGATCAAATTCTTTACATTCAGATAACCATGAACTCCATATAAATATATATATTAAATAATTATTAAATCTAATGGTTGATGAAGGCTCCTAAATGTTAGGCTAGATTCGGTGGTCAGAATTAGAATATGCTATTAGACAAATCAAGCTATTAGATACTTCATACAAATCTAATAGAGTATTTAATTATTTTAGATTTTGTTAATATTTCTGGTCGATGAAGTTTTATAAAATTTTAGAATAAAAATTTATAAGTTATCCCTATCCCTATTATGTTTTTACCATACATGTGATTTGATCTCTATATGTATTAATGATATGAACAATTTTTTGAGTTAAGCATCTTATATGCTCTATATGAAAATACTTGCAAACTATCGGATTGAATTTACTTGATATATTTACATATGAACTATATTTTTTATATTATTTGTCGATTCCACTATTCTTTAATTCAACTATGATTACATGAATTTAAAATCTAGTCTTCTTCTGAACCTCTAGTGGGGCAATTACTGGTGCATGCCGATAGATAATGTGTTGTAGTTAGAAGCTAGTTTCCTATCAGACCTAGCTAGGTGCACAGTGCTGATTGCTAGCACATACTGTTGAAAGCATATATCTCGATATAATATTAAAACTAGTTTTACTTTCAAGCCTTTAGTGGGATAATTACTAGTGTATGACCACAATATATTGTAATCAGGATCTAGAAAGTTTGAGAATAAAAAAATATTATCTTATATATATTAAGTGTATAATAGATGTTTTACATATTTTTTCTAGAAAAATAAATATTCAAGCAAATATAAGCTACTCTATAATAAATTATTTTTATTATAAATTAAATATATTAAATTATATTTTTTAAAAAATGACTTTTGGAGAAAATTTTTTTGCTGTGGACTAAATGAGTCCTTAAGCTCTTAGGTGTGTTGGACAATTTGCTCTGCGAGGTCAGTATAATAAAAAAAAAGAAAAAAAGGGAAGAAATCAAAAAGGAAAGAAAGACAATAATAATAATAATAAATTATTTTTTAAAAAATAATAAAATATATAAAAAATGATAATATTTAATATTTTAAATATATTTTATAATAAAATATTATAAAGGATCACTATAGTAAAATCTTAGATATTATTAAATGTTAAAATTCTAATGGCTAACCAAAAATTATTCTAATCACATATTTGATATGAATGGAAAAAGAAGAAAACAAAAAAAAAAATTAAAAAAAAAATTTAAAAAAAATGCTAAAAGAGACATACCTAATTTAGGTTGATAAGTGAGACAATAAGATTGTATGGTTTCCTATTATATTTTGATTGATTAAGATATAAAAATAAATTGATGTGCGGTTTAAATATAAGGGATGGAACGATGGGACTATATGGTTGGATTGGGGCATTAAAAGATAAATAAAAATAATAATAAATAAAAAAAAGAATGAGAGAGAGGTCAAAGTGGCGTGAGAGAAAGAGAGAGGTAAGATATGATCTATGCGAGTTCTTAAAGAAAGAGAATATATGTCATAATTATTCTTTTCATCTTTTGATATTATTCTTTTAGGATATAATAAATAAATTAATGTTGATTTAAAAATAAGAGATGGAAGGATGAAGTTAGGATTGGATGGTAAAAGATAAATAAAAAATAATTAATAAAAAAAAGAGATAGGACATGTGAGTCATTAAAGAGAAAGAATGTAGATCATATTTACTCTTTTTATATGATCTTTTTTATTCTTTACTTCTTCAAAATTTTATATGAGACATGAAATTAATTCATAAAATTAGTAAAATCAATATTAATTTTTCTACTAATATATATAGAGAGAGGGTGTGTGCTAGGTTAGAATCAGATCAATTGAATTTTGACTCATATACGATTAGATCAAAACTCTATAATAGAAATTCTATACCAATAATTCAAATCATTGAATATGATCTACTACTTTAAAATTACTTGTAAATAAAAAATCATATGATTTGAAGATTTCTAATCCATGCATAAAATAGTTAAAAATTGGACAGTCTAAATAAAATTGAATTAGATATATTTTTTTATCACTTAATGCATAGACTAAAATATTTAAATATATATATTTTTTATATATAAATAATTTTAAAATAATAAATCATATATAATCATTTAAATCATCAATGTAGAATTTTTATTTATAAAATTTTAATCTAATCGTATTTGGTCCCATTATATATTTTATGTATCCGCCGCTGAGCACTTGACGTGCCCCTGCGGTGCGCGGGGAGGAAATAAGTACGTGCACTAAACCAGCTAGGAGGCTACAAGCATTAACTGAAATATTTTGTTGGGCCAAAAGGAGCATCCAACGCGGGATATCAATATGGCATCAGAGGAAGCTCTCATCCAGTGCATATTTTAAAGTTTGTTGGTAGTGATTTCTCCGATCGGACGTTTTCTGAAAGCTCAACCTTCAGGGCTCAGCATGGTTGACTATTCTATGAAGCCTCCAACAGTGGAAGATGTCATCTCTCAAGTCATTCGAAACCATATGGCACGTCCTCATCCGCTAAACTTCTTATTCTAAGCTCAGGTATACCCTTTTATATGCCTTAAATAGATGATATAAAATATAAAGATCCACCTAGATGCCTATTTATTTTTATATTTATTATATGCTAGATATATCTTAAATTTTTATATAAAATTAAAAAAATTATATAATATTCTATATTTAATTTTTCTAGATAAAATTTTGAATCATTATAAATAATATCATAGTGGACTCAACTCAACCTATACGAACTATTATTGATTATGAACTGATTATAATATTTATGATTAAATTTATAATATTTATTAATAAATTTGCTTGGATTTAAATTTTTATATCAAGAGTTAAAATAAATAAATATCTAAGGATTCATATCCAACGTATAGTTAGTTTCATATTAATTAGACATGACTAACTTTTTAAAATTAGATTTAAATTATTGTATAAAATAATGATAAAATAGAATAAAAAATAATTTTAATTTAGAGTTTAGATCATCGTTGGCATGAAATTCTATGTCCAGATTCCAAGCAATCCCTCCATGATGGATAATCTCTAGCAAGCAATTTAACCAAAAAAAAAAAAAAACATGATGACAGGTGACATTGTTGTCAAGTTAGGTATCGCTTTTATATCTAAAAACTAGAGAAAAAAATATGTTTGCCTTCATTCTGTCGTCTGTACTCCATCTATCAAACGAAAGCCGCGGCTTCTCCTTTCCACCTTCATTGATCTTTCCATGGAATTCCACTCCTCTCCTTTCTTAACCCAAAAAAAAAAAAAAAAAATCTCCCGATCCGGATCGAGTCACATGGTCTAACCAGACGAACCATCGGTTCGAAATCCGGTCCGGATAGAAAATCGTCCGGTTTAATCAACGCCGCAAGCTAGCGGCGTCCCACCCCGCCACGCTGACGTCACCATGAACGCACTTGAATGGCGGAAGTGGGGCCCAGCACCCCCAGTGAGACGACCCGAGGTGGTTCTTGGTGGCGGAACACCGGGTGACCGGGTGTGGTTGGTGAGACCCTTGGCAGGACCGCTGGATCGTTCCACTCTAAAAGACTTTACCGTACACGTGTCCCTCCAAATTCGGCCCAGCTGCTGCTTCGTGCGATCGACCTTGCAGCTGAGAAGCCTAGTCGGGCACGAAGGCGGGCGGATGTCTGGTCACCCTCTCACCAACTTCCCCCCTCAAGTCCCATCTCGAATCCTCCATCAACGACGCATGTTCCTCCACGTTGGATTCAGGAATAATGGACGTACGCCCAACTACTCTCCACCATCTCCCGGAACTATAAACGGGCATGGGATCCCCCAGAGCTCCTCAGCTCTTCCACCAGAGCTCTTATCCCCGCTTTATTCCACTATTCTCTTTTTTTTTTTCCTCAGAGACGCCTCCATCCTCTCCTTCCGTTTCCGTCTCTCTCTTGGTGGTAATTTCCTCCCAAAAGCTACTCTTTATTCCTTTTTTTCTTCTGAACTTTTATCTTCTAATTTCCTCTTTTACTTTATCTATCATAGGATTGACTCGAGGTTTTCTTGAACTCGATCACCCTCTGCCCTTCTCAAGATCTACTGTTTCTTTAAGGTATTTTATTTTTCCCTTTTAGCTTCGCCATGTTTCGTTTCTTTGGATGCTAAATGGCACCTATGCCTTGGAAATCGATGCGCACCCCAGATGGTGATCGATTTTAGCTGAGATAAATCAATTATTGATCGATCCACAGTAGATCATAAATTATTTAATTTTTTTTATTTTTTATTCTTACATCTTATTAAATATTTAATATTTTTTTCTTCTTAACAACGCATATTATTACATATTTAATCTTGTTTCATCCGTCTTAAGCATCAAGTTATGTATGATCCAATAATTTCTAGCCGGGAAGGGCGCTGAAATCTGTGCCATCATAACCGGCACCAAACTTTTTGTCTTTTCTTTCTTTAAAGTCCTTTTTATTCGTTTACCAAAAAAAAAAAAAAAAATGCTCAGCTGGATACGTTCGCTGGTGGATGGGATGGGTGGACCGAAATCCAACCGACACGGTTTCTAATAATTGTGCCCACCTCAGTCGGCCACTAGCCCGCATTATTAAAATAGGGAACCTTATCATATCACCATGCGAGTACGAATGAACGGTCCTGATTTCTCGATCAGGTCAAAAGCGCCCATTAATAATTTAAAAAACAAAAAAAAGGAAGTAGGTAATAGAGGGCAAAGCTCATTCCGACGCGGTCAGGTCGCGGGAGGAGCGATCAGATCACGCGGCTGACGGCCGCCTCTGGCACGCGTTTTTGGTCACAGGGAGGAGCGATGATCATATCGGAGCGGCGGTCGACGATGGTCCGGCCGGCGGAGCCGACGCCACGGCGGCGGCTGTGGAACTCGAATCTCGACCTGGTGGTGCCGCGATTCCACACGCCGAGCGTCTACTTCTACCGACCGGACGGCTTGCCGGACTTCTTCGACGCGGAGAGGCTCCGGGCGGCGCTGGCCAAGGCACTGGTGCCCTTCTACCCGATGGCGGGCCGGCTCAGCCGGGACGAGGACGGCCGGATCGAAATCGACTGCAACGGCGAGGGGGTGCTCTTCGTCGAGGCCGCTGCCGAAGGAACGGTGGATGATTTCGGAGACTTCGCGCCGACGATGGAGCTAAAGCAGCTCATCCCCAAAGTGGTGTACACCGATGACATCTCCGCCTTTCCT
Source organism: Cocos nucifera (assembly GCA_006176705.1). Taxonomy (NCBI): domain Eukaryota; kingdom Viridiplantae; phylum Streptophyta; class Magnoliopsida; order Arecales; family Arecaceae; genus Cocos; species Cocos nucifera. Next base: position 136,781 of record QRFJ01001671.1, on the reverse strand, counting down.
CTTCTCGTGCTGCAGGTAAGCTTACCGCACTCAATGGTTGCACCGCATGACAGCTAATGATAATGAAATATTTGATTGTAGTTTTTTAGGAAAAATACCCGTTTTTGTTAAACACATGGAGATTGATCCAAGTTGCACTCACATCCCTAATGCTTGATGTGAACCTGATAAGCACCAGGAATCTAGCTACTTTTGCCCGGATCTATTTTAACCAATCTTTAATTCCTTGCTTTGAAGATGTTCTAATTGACTGCCGAATTCACATTTCTGGATTTCTTTACATATATATATATATATATATATATGAAAAAAATTGTGGACACTGTGCTTTCTTCTTTCATTATTTCTAAATTAAATATTTTTTGCATGTCTTTGACTGAGAAAAACATGGTCGGCAATTCTCTTTTTGAGAAAAATGTTGTTTGTGTGTCTAACCAGCTTGACCATGCATTATTAACATAGCCGTTCTTTCTTTTCTTTTTTTTTCCTTCAAAAGTTTGGTTGGAAGAATATTATTGAAGAGTGAAAGTATCTTAAAACTTACCACTGTTTCTTCAATCCAGCCTTTTTTTCCTTCCGTTCTCTTACTGATCCTCTTGATCAAAGCCTCCTATCTTGTTGACCCTACGCTCTTGTAACATGTTTTCTTAATCTATGAATGGTGTTTTACTGTTTATCAAAATTGTTTATATGTCACATCTATAAAGATGTCCATTTCGTAGCAGGAGCACAAAATTACACGAAATTTCTAACAGTAGTAGCTGCAGGACGGTTTACCTTTCTAAAGGTACCATATTTTGTAATAAATTAACTTTGATTTGGTCATTGCGCTGTCATTAACTTTATTGCTCTATTCACCTACTTCCTTATTGGTTGCTGTTACTTGTGGTCTTACATTCTTCGTGATTCACGTTATTGATTTGGACGATGGTCTTTGTCTCGTAGAAAACGTATGCATGGAACTGGTCAATTACTTATGGAATTGACAATATAAGCTCAACCAAAAAGTAATGACTTCTTAAACACCTTAGATTTCTCTGTAGTTACTCATTGTTACAGAGAAGAAATAGATTAGGTAGGTTGATGGTTGACGTAAATTTTTTTCTATTTCTTTATCGTCGTTTGAAATAAGGACTCTGATTTTAATTGATATAGTCAAAGTTCCATGCTTTCATTTGTAGTTTTATTTTATTGAGATATATGCCCGCATTTCCGTTAAAAAAGAAAAAACTTCATATCACTATTCATTGAATAAAAAATAATTTTGTTAAGATGAAATAAAACTTTGAATTTAATCATAGAATTGTGTCGAGATGGACGGCCGTTGCACAGAGAACTTAAACTTTGCACCGAAACAAACAAACCAACATATTATCATGTCAGTTGTGATGATTGAATGTTGAAAAACTATGATCGGATCTAAGTGATGATGCATGATGACAGGTGACCTATTTCAAATGCGGCGGCGTGTCTCTGGGCGTGGGGATGCAGCACCATGCCGCCGACGGCACCTCCGGCCTCCACTTCATCAACTCCTGGTCCGACGTCGCTCGTGGCCTTGGTATCTCCGTCCCCCCCTTCATCGACCGCACCCTCCTCCGCGCACGCGAACCCCCAACGCCTTCCTTCCCACACGTCGAGTACCAGCCCCCGCCCTCCATGAAGGCAGCAGCAACCCCACCGCCTCCCGTCAATTCTCTGAAATCCGGCGGTTCCGTCACCGCCGTCAACCTCTTCAAGTTCACCCGCGCCCAGCTCGACCTCCTCAAGGCCAAAGCCCCCAAAGGGTCCCGCTACAGCACGTACGCCCTCTTCGCCGCCCACGTGTGGCGGTGCGCGAGCCTGGCGCGTGAGCTCCCCCCGGACCAGCTTTCCAAGCTATACATCGCGACCGACGGCCGCCAGCGTCTCCGGCCGCAGCTCCCGGCGGGATACTTCGGGAACGTGATCTTCACGGCGACGCCGCTGGCGGAGGTGGGGGAGGTGGTCAGCAGCGAGGGGGCGGCGGGAAGGATCCAGGCATCGCTCGCCAGGATGGACGACGAGTACCTGAGATCGGCGCTGGACTACTTGGAGATCCAGCCGGATCTGGCGGCGTTGGTCAGGGGGGCCCACACGTTCCGTTGCCCGAATATCGGGCTCACGAGCTGGGTCCGGCTGCCGATCCACGACGCCGACTTCGGGTGGGGCCGGCCGGTGTTCATGGGGCCCGGTGGGATCGCCTACGAGGGGCTGGCCTTCGTGCTCCCCAGCCCCGACGGCGACGGCAGCCTCTCGCTGGCCATCTCGCTGCAAGACGAGCACATGCTCCGGTTCCAGAAGCTCATCTACGAGATCTGACATCGTTCAGTGGTCTCCGCGTCCCAAGCAAGTGGATTAGTTAATTTCCGGTTTCTTTTCTTCTGTTTTTATTTTTATTATATTTTAAAAAAAAAAAATAGTCCAAAATCCAAATGTGATGCATTGCTGCCAAGAATAACAAAATACTCCAAATTTTTCCATGCATTTGGATCAAGCTCCTTGAATGGTATAAAAAGATGTTTACGTTTACCGGTTACCCTTTTAGTTCTCCTGCTTTTTCTATATTTTTCAGGGTTGCCACAGCGTACGTTTCCTCACAATTATCTGATGATAAGGAATACTAGCTGTTAGCTATTGTAGCTCCAACGCTAGCAGTAGCATTCCTCCATTTTGAGAAGGCTTCGTATCCCAAAAATTTATAGAGCTGTTTGATTGAGTGTTTATTACGGAAGTTTTTATTTCTGATCAGGTCGTGATGGTTAATTGTTTGACTTCATGTCTCAACCAATCTGCTGAGCGATTTATATGTGAATCAATATCGAACTTCTTTAATCGTGCGGTCTAGTTTGAGTCTCCATGGGACAATGTTTGAGTACTTCAAATAGCCTCATTTTAAGCATCGGCGGTATAAACAGATCACAAGTTTACCCAAAAACAAAACAGAGCACAAGAAACCTTATGGATTTTTTCGGATGTAGATGGGTCCTCTTTGCGTTGCTGCTCAGCCATAAAGATGGCCTAGCCTATCAACCTTAGCTGCAGCAAGCCCTGGACGACCTGGGCTAACAATAATTAAAAATAAAAGAAGTGAGATAGAGAGAGTCATTTTGTTGCCGTATTTTGTTGGTGCTACAGTTCTATATATCACTATAGTTTTTTTATCTTGTTAATAATTGATAATATCCTTAGCGGCAAGGGGGCTTTTGCACGCATGGAGACTGAAAATTCCAGGTTGTTGGAAGGTTGGTACGCAAAGCGATGCCTTTTGACGGAAGCTTAACCCACTGAAGTTAGGTAGGAGCTGGATTGAGAAAGGAAAGGATTTTCTCCTACTCGCCATTGAGCAAATAACTGTCGCTTTTCCTATTTTTTTTGGCCCACTTGGTGTTAGGTGCAAGGCAAATGATCCCTCTACTGGACTTTACCTAGTCCTACTTCCGCCTATTACTAGGTTGTGCAAGCGTCCATCCCCAGCCGTCAGATACGATCATGATGTTTTTGTTGTTGTGGTTGCCGTCGTTGTTGATAAGCAACATTTCACTTTCATGTCAACGTCTGTTAACTACTCCAATAATGAGGATGTTTTTGACCAATTTCATCGTAGCCTGGTTTTGAGAAAAGAAGGAACGTTCCTCTAAAATCTTCAACATAGTTCCATTGATGCAGACGGAAAATGAGGAAGAAAGCGAGATAGGAAGAGAGAACCGGTTGCCACATCTCGTCTTCCCATCTAGAATTTCAGAGATAAATCTTTCCTTGTGAGCTGATTTCTGTACCTTTAAATTCGGGGATTACGTAATCTTTGCTTTTCTAAATCCAATAAATCTCTCCTCTCCCAGATATCGGGTGATAGTGGATGGGAGGCATCCAAATAGGTTCCAAGTTATTCAGAATTTTCTCTTTTTTTCCTTTTCTTTTCTTTTCTTTTTTGGAGAATCCGGTTGATAAGAAAATTAGCAGAACGCCCAATTTGCATCAATGCTGCATTGATTTTCTCCCTCTCTTTTTTTTTTTTTCTTTTTTTTTTTATTTTTGTTGAAGTATTGTTGACCTGAGAACATATATTTTGATGAAGCACATGTGGATTGATCAATTAAGGATGCAATCAAGCTGAGTCAACTAGCTAGAGGTTTGAATTCAATCTTTTTAGTCAACTAGCTAGAGGTTTGAATTCAATCTTTTTAAAATACACGGACTTGAAACTCAACTCAAGAATAATTGAGTATTAATATTCAAATTCGAGCTCGAGTTTAAGCTTGAATTCAAGCCCCTGATCATAATTAAAAGTTAAAAATTAAATTAAATTAAATAATATAAATATTATATTTTTAAAATATTAAATTATATATATATATATATATTCAACTAGACTTGTAAATTGTTGAGTAGAGTATTTTACTATTAGAGTTGACTCAAAAAATTATTTGAATTACTTGAACTCGAAAATAGTCGAGTAAAATTTAATTTAGATCCAAATCAAATTCGAGCTCGTGAACCGTTTGGCTCATTTGCATCCTAGTTTAATTAAATCAATTAGACCTCTAATATTATTTTAATAAATATAATTATTATTATAAATTTTATTATCTAATATATTAAAAGATAAGGAGTCATAATGAGTACTCAATTAGATTTTTTAAATTTAAAAGATGTCTTTATTTACATGCCAATAATTTTATGAACTTAATGCAATCCACATGCCTTACCTCAAAATAAGAAGAAGATACGGTGGTTAGCATGTTGTATGATGGTATAATTTCTCTCACTCCATCAATAGTAATCATTCTTTTGTGAGTGTGACATCATCTATGAGTTAGATATTCAATGTTGAATTCAATAGCCGATGTGGGACTATAAAAGAATAAGACGGTCTTGAATCTCAACGGAGTGACAAAAATATGATTCGTTCCTTTAATATTGATTGAGTAGATGTAGCAGAATAGTTGATCCCTGGAAAATTCGGATGAGAGGAGTACACAGTCAGCACCACTCACTCTAACAACCATTTCTCGTCTGTCATTGTCTTCAATTGGCCGGAAAATGGATTCCAACATTCAAAATAGGGCTTCGATCATCTATTTTTCCGTATGACCCGGTAATTAATCGTGGAATTGGGTTCATTATCTCTATCCAAGAAAAATTACTTGTTGGTTTTACCCTTTTAGGTCTTCTAGCCACTGGGGACATGATAGAGCCATCCGTATCTTGAAAACGGTTATCAACATCTTGCCGGGGGCAAAAAAAAAATTCAACCACTCAAATAGTGTTTTCATCAGATCACACGCACAAAACTGGCGTGTTTATGCTGCCAAAGGGAGGGAAAAAAGGCATAACGTCCCCACTGTGACGTTTGCTGCAGCGTGATGCCTATATCGATAACGTAGATTAAATTCACCACATCTCAATTGAGCTCATATCTTAATTCTCCATTGCGATAATATATCCATCAAATTCATAACGTAAATAATAAAATATTAATGAAGGTGAAGAATAAAGTTTTTGCTCTAATCTACAAGTGGTTGCTATGCATGCTACGTTGTTGGATCTTAATTCTGAAATAGTTTGGCAGGAGGTGCGCTATAAAGATCTCCGGTGATTTTGACGAGATATCTTTTTTGCAGGTGTAACGTTTCCCTGATTCGTTCGAAAGAATTTTCCCCTAAACCAAGAATATGTCGAATTCCTTTGTTGCGTGAAAAAAAAAAAATACTACCCAGATGTCACCATAAAGAAACGACGTCTTAATACTACCAAGATATTGACAACATCTTCCTCACTAAAAAAAAAAAAAATTTAAATAGTAGAGCTATCAAAACAGGCTGATCCATCTCGACCCACCTCGATCCATCTTTAAACGACACAAGATGGGCTAACCCATTTAATTGACGGGTTGGAAAAACTCTAATCCAATCTGATCTATCATGAACTAGGGGTTAAACGGACTAATCTATCAAATATTTTTTTAAAAAAATTATAAAATAATAATATAAATAAAAATTTATATTTAATTTAAGTTTTAGTTTAAGTTAAATATTTAATATAATGCAAACTTAAGTACTTAATACAATCTAAACTTAAAAGACTTAAAATTTCTATTTTCTAACTAATATAGAGATAAATCAAAGTTTCAAATCAATGTATATATATAAATAAATAAAAAAAGATGAACCAGCCCACCCGACCTTCTCTTCGAATACGTCGTAATCCAAATGGGATGGATTATTTAACCTGCTTCTAGATGAATTACTAAAATATGAATCCAACTTGCTCTATTTATATGATGGGATGGGCCAATCCGATGGGTTCAACCCAAATTGATAGCTCTAAGTAACAGGCATGCATGCCGCATTGCCATGTTGACTTATCTCAGTTATTGCATAAAGGTTTGGTGAGTGATAAGAATTTCTGAATGTGTGGTGTTGGTACAAAATCTGATCGATGTCGGATCGATCTGAAGTTGAGGAAGAAGAGACCGCCATCGGTGACCCATAAAATAAAGTTTCATCCGAAGTCGGTGGTGGTGACTTCGGCAGGATTCTCTGATGATCAAGTTAGCTCTTATGGCCAATAGGAATGGAGTACTCAGAAAAGAATTCAGCAGAGTTTTGGAAAGAAAAAGAGAGCTTAGAGAAAACGTATCGAAATGATCCCTTTTATAGATGGAGCCCGAAGCAGACTGATAGTGACAGCCATAGCCGTCTGGTAGCTGACCGCTCGAGGTCACGTAGGATTTATTATGGAGAGGAGCGTCGCTTGTAGTAGACAGATAGTGACAGCTGTAGCCATTCAATAGCTGGCCGCTCGAGATCGTATGAGAGGGGCACCGCCTGCAGCAGACTAATAGTGACAGCCGTAACCGTCTGGTACTGAGCCGCTCGGAGCCATGTGAAAAGATGAAGAGCTTTGACATATGTCAATTCTAGAGGAGTTCGAACTCCTAAAAGGAATATGGCTAGACGGGATCATTCGGAAGGAATGCTACTTAAAATATGAAAGTAATCCACTGGAGGAATTCGGATGGAGTTCGACTGATGGAGAAGTTCAGAAGAAGTCCGACTGGTGGAGAAGCTCGACTGATGGAGAAGTTCAGAAGGAGTCCGACTGGTGGAGAAGTTCGACTGAAGAAGTTCGACTGGTGGAGAAGTTTGACTGAAGGAGAAGTCCGAAAGGAGTTCGACTCCTGGAGAAATTCGGTTGAAGGAGAAGTCTGGAAGGAGTTTGGCTCCTAGAAGAATCTGACTGAAGAAGAAGTCTGAAAGAAGTTCGACTCTTGTAGGAATTCAACTGAAAAAGAGGTCCAAAAGAAGTTGGATTCCTGGAGGAATCCAACTGAGGGAGAAGTTCGAAAGGAGTTGGACTCCTGGAAGAATCCGATTGAGGAAGAAGTTTGGAAGGAGTTGGACTCTTGAAGAAATCCGACTGAAGAAGAAGTTCGGCTCCTAGGGGAGTCCGACTGAAGAAGAAGTCCGGAAGAAGTTCGACTCCTGAAGAAATTCGATGGAAGGAGAAGTTCGGTAGGAGTTCAGCTCCTAGAGGAATCCGATGGAAGAAGTCCGGTAGGAGTTTGGCTCCTGAAGGAATCCAACTGAAGAAGAAGTTCGGAGGAAGTTTGCCTCCTGGAGGAATCTGATTAAAGAAAAAGTTTGGAAGGAGTCCGACTGATGAAGAAGTCTGATCAAAGGAGAAATCTGGAAGGAGTTTGGCTACTGGAGGAGTTCGGCTACTTGATAGAGTTCGACCAGGGTTTGGCTGTTGGAGGAAGAATTTTTAATCGAAGCTCTTCTATGATTACCAGTTGCATTAGGCTAAGCATCAGACTGAACTTCGATGGGAGTGAGATTTATCCCCAATAATAGTCTTCCCACTTTCGAGTTCGAAATTCGAAAGAAGGGAGTATAAAAAGATGACCGTCAAAGTCCTTTTCCAAGCTCTACATCCATTGAGATTGAAGCTCAGGAGAGATCTTATCTCCTGTTGAGGTTGGCGTTGAAGCTCGAGGAAGATCTTATCTCCAGCCGAGATTGAAGGAGATTTTATCTCCTATTGAGGTTGACGTTGAAGCTCGGGGAAGATCTTATCTGCAATCAAGGTTGAAAGATATCTTATCTCCTGTCGAAGGATTGGAGCTCGGGAGAGATCTTATCTTCAGCCAAGATTGAAGGAGATATTATCTTCTATTGAGATTGATGTTGAAGCTCGAAGGAGATCTTATCTCCAATCGAGGCTGAAAGAGATCTTATCTTCTATTGAAGGATTGGAGCTCGGAGAAGATCTTATCTCCAACAGAGGTTGAAGGAGATCTTATCTCCTGTTGACATTGACGTTGAAGCTCGGGAGAGATCTTATCTCCAATTAAGATTGAAGGAGATCTTATCTCCTATTGAGGTTGACGTTGAAGCTCGGGGGAGATCTTATCTTCAGCCAAGGTTGAAGAAGATCTTTTTTCCTATTGAAAGGTTGGAGCTCGGAGGAGATCTTATCTTCAGTCGAGGTTGAAGGAGATCTTATCTTCTGTTGAAGTTGACGTTGAAGCTCGGGGAAGATCTTATCTCCAACCGAGGTTGAAGGAGATCTTATCTTCTGTTGACATTGACGTTGAAGTCTGTAGGAGATCTTATCTCCAACTGAGGTTGAAGGAGATCTTATCTCCTATTGAAGAATCCGAGGTTGAAGAAGATCTTATCTTTAGCCGAGGTTGAAGGAGATCTTATCTCCTGTTGAGGTTGATGTTGAAGCTCGGAGGAGATCTTATCTTCAACGAAGGTTGAAGGAGATCTTATCTCCTGTTAAAGGATTGGAGCTCGGAGGAGATCTTATCTTCAGCCAAGATTGAAGGAGATCTTATCTCCTGTTGAAGTTGACGTTGAAGCTTGGGGGAGATCTTATCTCCAGCCGAGGAATTAGGATAAGATTCTGAATTTCGTATTTGATGTAGTTAGATTGTCGTGAAAAAATACGTGTTAGGATTCTCCACCGAGCTTCTTTCTTTTTCACGTCTTTGGCCTACGAGATTCTGACTTTTACTCATATTAGGATGGAATTTTCCTCCCATTTCTAACAGACAATAGGAGCACATTAAGACCATTATCGGGGCCTCTCTTCTCACCTCGTCTAAAATGAACGAGGCCTTCGACTTTACTCACATCAGGATGAGATCCTCCTCCTGTTCCTAATGGGTTGTAGGAGCACATTAGGACCGTTGTTGGAGCCTCTTCTTTCACTTTGTCTTAAATAATCAGAGGTCTTTGACTTGCTTATGTTAGGACGAGATTCTCCTCCTATTACTAACATGGGCATTTTTTATTGTTTCTTTTCTTTTGTCACATAGTTTTTGCACCAAGAAATAATAATATTGAAATGAAGGAGTTTTATTGAAGAAAAATTACTGACAGTACATTCTCAGACTCTCTGAGTTTCAAGGTTGTGGGAGCGTTATTCCTCCAAGCTCCTTCAGACGATAAGTTTTAGGCTGGACGACCTCTTCTATTTCATATGGGGCTTTCCAATTTGGGGCAAGCTTCTTCTGACTTCGAGGCTGAGAGATGGCGGCTTGTCGAAGTACTGAACCCCTCAGAGATAGTGTTGATGATGCCGGGAGATGGTCGATTTTTTTGTTGTTCCTTTCTCATTGGTGGTTCTAGCTGCGGCAGCGCCCTTGGCTGATCTTATCTTGCTTCAGACCAGCGTTTGAGGAATCAACCCAGCCAGCCTCTCCTGATGAGCTCTTCGATCTCGTCTTGGAGCTGAATACATTCTTCAGTATAGTGACCGTGATCATGATGATACAAACAGTACTTGCTTCGATTGCGCCTATTTGAGAGAGATCGTAATTCTTCTGATCTTGATAGTTGATTCTTAATTTCCATCAGAACTTGAGTTTTAGGAGCATTAAGAAGGGCATAGTTGTGAAATCTTCTAAGGGAAGAACTTTTTCGCGCCCTTCTATTGGGACTTTTTTGATGACAAGCTCGAGGAGGAGTTCGGGTTCACTTACATTCGGGGGGAGTCCATGAACGCAGTCGAACTTCATTCGATCCTCTATCAGCGGTGGGTCTATTAGACTCACCCGCCCGTCTATCTCCTGCAGCTTCCTCATTCTTTAACCTGAAGGCTTCTTCCGCTCGGACATATCCTTTAGTCCGAGCTAGTAGATCGATAAAATTTCTGGGGTACTTCTTCTCTAGGAAGAACAATAAATCATTCTTCTGAAGGCCATCCTTAAGTGTGGCCATTGCAACAGACTGATCCAGGTTCTGGGCTTCTAATGCAGCAGCATTAAATCGGATGATATAAGCTCGGATAGGTTCTTCCTCTTTCTGCTTGATATTTATCAAGAAATCCAAACCTCCGCGAGGACGCCGGCTGCTAATAAAATGATCCATAAATTGATGACTTATCTGATCAAAGGAGAAGATCATATCCGACTTCAACGTCGAGTATCAGTTTCTTACTGCTTCCTTCAAAGTAGATGAAAAAGCTCAACATAAGATGGCATCTGATGCACCATAGAGCAGCATCATGGTCCAGAAAGCCTCCAGGTGATCGATCGGATCAGAGGTTCCGTCGTAGCTTTTAAATTGAGAAAGTTTGAAGTTTGGTGGAACGAGCTCTTGCATAATTTGAGAAGAGAAAGGAGGATCGGTGCAGACATCGTCATGGTGAGCCGAAGCGATGTGGCAGAGTTTCTCAGTCTATCGATTTATCTCTCATAGTTTTTGATCGAGGACATCATCTCGATCATAGATCTTGGAAGGCTTTCGGCTGTAGATGAGGAAGGTTTCTTCTGGAGAAGAATTACGATCCGAACAAGGATCCTCTGCTCTTTGTTTTTTCTTTTCAGGGATGACGGATATGCTAGTCCAAGTGCTCTTCCTTAGGATCGATTTCTGACATTCCGATGGTGGATTTTCTGATGAAATCATCATCAGGAGCTACCATATGGCCTGCACCATTTTGGTGAGGCCCTGAATCCGCTGCATCAGCATGTTAAACTTCTTTGAATCTACCATGACTGTCGGTGGAGGAGGAGGTTGAAACACCGGCATTGGAGCCGGAATGAGTGGATCTGGCTCGAATCTGATGGCAGAAGCGATAGATCTCTGGATAGTCATCTTCTTTAGAGGTATTTCTTGGAATTGAGGGAGAGAATGGAGATGGACCTTGGAGAAGAAGATCCATAGGATTGGCTGAGCACTCCTTTAAGAACAAGGGTACCTCAGGAATAGAGGGTTCTTCCTCTAGCGCTAATTCTATTGGTGCAGAATCTGATCGACGTCGGATCGAGCTAGAATTGAGAAAGAAGAGACCGCCATCGATGATCTGCAAAATAAAGTCTCATGCAGAGTCGGTGGTGGTGGCTCTGGCGGGACCCTCCGATGATCAAGTCAGCTCTTCTGGCCAACAGGAATAGAATGCTCAAGAAAGAATTTAGTAGAAATTTTTGGAAGGAGAAGAGAGCTTAGAGAAAACATATCTGAAGGATCTCTTTTATAGATGGAGCTCGGAGTAGACTGATAGTGACAGCCATAGCCGTCCGATAGCTGACCGTTTGGAACCGCATAGGGTTTGTTATGGAGAGGGACGTTGCCTATAACAGACAGATAGTGATAGCTATAGCCATCCGATAGCTAACCACTTGGGACCGATAAGAGGGACATCGCCTGCAGCAGACTGATAGTGACAGCCGTAGCCGTCCAGTACTGAGCCGCTTGGGATCATGTGAAGGGATGAAGAGCTTTGACGTATGTCAATTCCAGAGGAGTTCGGACTCCTAAAGGGAATACAGCTAGAGGGGATCATCTGAGAGGAATGCTACTTAAAATCTGGAAGTAATCCGTTGGAGAAATCCAAAAGAAGTCCAAAAGAACTTCGACTGGTGGAGAAGCTCGACTGATGGAAAAGTTTAGAAGGAGTTCGACTGGTAGAAAAGTTCAGCTGAAGGAGTTCGATTGGTGGAGAAGTTCGGCTGAAGGAGAAGTTCGGAAGAAGTTCGACTTCTGATGGAATCCGACTGAAGGAGAAGCTCGGAGGGAGTTCGACTCTTGGAGGAATCCGATTGAAGAAGAAGTTCGGAGGAAGTTCGGCTCCTGGAGGAATCCAACTAAAGGAGTTTGGCTCCTGAAGTCCTGAAGGAGAAGGGAAGTTCGGTAGAGGAATCTAATTGAAGGAGGCTCCTGGAGGAATCCGACTGAAGGAGAAGTCCTGAAAGGAGTTGAGCTCCTGAAGGAATCTGATTGAAGGAAAAGTTCAGAGGAAGTTTGGCTCCTTGGAGGAATCCGTCTGAGGGAGAAGTCCGGAAGGAGTTGGGCTCCTGGAGAAATCCGACTGAAGGAGAAGTTCGGAGGAAGTTCGGCTTTTGAAAAAATCTGACTGAAGGAGAAGTCTGGAAGGAGTTTGGCTCTCGAAGGAATCTGATAGAAGGAGAAGTCTGGTAGGAGTTTGGCTCCTAGAAGAATCCGACTGAAGGAGAAGTCTAGAGGAAGTTCGGCTCCTAAAGAAATTCGATTGAAGAAAAAGTCCGGAGGGAGTCCGACTGATGGAAAAGTTCGATCGAAGGAGAAGTTTGGGAGGAGTTCGGCTGCTTGAAAAAGTTCGGCTGGGATTCGGCTACTGGAGAAAAAATTCTCAATCGAATCTCTTCCATGATTATCAATCATATTAGATTAAGTATCAGATTAAACTTCGGTGAAAATGAAGTTTATCCCCAACATGTGGTATGATAACTAACAGATGGTTGATCTTAGAAAATCTCAGGATGCTAATTATTGGAAAATTAGTTGAACTAGTTTATCGTATCAAGAGCTGTCCTCTAACAAGTGTTAATATTTTCCAATCAAAAACCGGAAAGAACTATACAGCGCCTCGTAATTAACGAGATGGTGGCGACATGGTAGTGCTTATGCCATGCAATGCAGGATAGGAACTGAAGAGCTACATTTGGAAGGTGATTTGGTGGTGGTGATTCAATGGATAACAGCTCCAACCTAATACAGACATCATAAATCCCCTTTGTCCTGGGATATGATGGCTTGAAAGGCTTCCTATCTATCCTTCACGGTTTCTCATGTTTACAGAGAAATAAATCAAACGGTTGATTATTTAGTTAACACCATTTTATCAGATACTTTTATTCTTAATCTTGGAGATGTTGTTCCTCTTTTGCTTGATCTTATTCTAATGATTGATTCTTTTTGGATTTCTTATCGAAGAAGAGCAAGCATAAATTAAACTCTTCATTTTCTTTGCAATCGCTCTCTACTTTTGTTTTAATCTGATTCCATTTGAAGCATTTCAAGCTTTCTTTTATATCAGTTATGAATCCATTTTTATGCTCTTAGTATTGGATTGTTTATATTCTGAAGTCTACTTTCATTTTGAAATACCGTCACCCAATTTGTATCTTATTTATCACTACAATAATATCCTTCTTCAATTTTTTAAAAAATAAAAGGATACAACAAATAGACATCCCAGCCAATTTTACAAAAGCAGATGGAACAACTTTAGCCGATTTGAAATTTTAAAATTTTTTTTTTTTTACGAACTTATCAATCACATAGGAAAGTTAATGATTTTGTTGGAGTAACGAGTCCATCGAGGCTATAGTGTAAATACCACAATAAAAAATTATTATGTCCACAGCATGCCATGCATGCAGTAATTATGGTCGCTGATATTTATAATAATTAGTCGGAGACCCACACGTGATGAATAATTAAGACAATAGTTATAAATTTTTTTAATAATAAATATTTTTTAATATTTTAAATTTAATTTTATTTATTTATTATATATATTATATTTTTTTATTATTTTATAAAATAATATTTTATTATTATTTTTTCTTTCTTTCTATTCTCATATCTCCTCTGCACCCATTGGTGCCATCCCATCCCCTGCTGTCCCACCATAATTTTTTTTTCTCTCAGCAAATGCTGATCCCGATTACACCTCCATCTCCTCTTTTCTTTTCATACCTTCTCTATGTCCGTCAGTACCATCTTATCCTCTTATCGCTCCACTATCGCTCTTCTTCTCTTTCGATAAACATCGATCCCGATTACACCCCCCGGCACTCCGACCGGTATACCACTGCCTCTGGTGCGACCATTGCCCCTCCTTTCTTCTTTCTTGCCCCCTGCCCAGCCTTCTTCTTGCTGCTACCAATATCTCTCATCCCAGCCATCCTCTTCCGCTTGCCCCTTGAGAAAGGAACGAAATTTCAGAGAGTATTGATAATAATAAATATTAATAATAAATATATTTTCTAATTAATATATTGAGTTTAATATTTATATAAATATGAAAATATTGATACGCCATAGTTTAAACGGTCTAATCATCGACCAATGGAAAAAGAAAAGTTCATCCTATAAAAGCAATAGGAAATTTATTTCCAAGGGAATGGTTATAAGAAAAGGTCATCCATTAGAGCAATCATCTCCACTCAAGCCCCATCAAAGCCATCATCTTTATGCCAATTGAGTCAATTAAAACCATCATAAAGATGAAAGAGTTCATTCGAAATATCAAACCCCAACTCAACATTCAATCTTCTAAGAAAAAAATCTTGAAGTTCTAAAAAGAAAATACCTACAAATCGAATGATACATAGAGTATTATTTTATATATAATAAAAATAAAAGAAAAAGATAGCATAAAAATATCAAGAATCAAGATAATAAATAATAGAAAAAAATCTTTAGGACCTATATGTCAAAACTAATTAGATTTTAGTGAGTAATAATTACATAAAGAAATCCTTCCACCCCTCTCTCTCTTTTCCTTCTCTATATTACATATAAACCTGCCTTTCGTGACCTCGTCTCTTCTCCTTCCTCTGTTTCTCTTTGGTCTCTATTCCTTTGATCTTATAGGCCTTGTTTGGGATTGAGATCGAGTAGGAAAGAAATGGTGAAGGATCGAACAAGCAGATCGGAGAGAGCGCTATTGGTGGTGTTGTTCGGAGAGATATTGATCGACTTTGTGCTGAACGTCGTCGGGGTGTTGCTGGTGAAGTCCGATGGGTTCATTAAGACACCCAACAGCGCTTTGGCTAATGTTGCCATCGCCATCACCAAGCTCGATGGCTGCTCCACCTTAATCTAAGGTAAACATTCTTTTTCTTCCTTAAAACTCAAAAGATCTTATCTGCCTCCATTCTACCAACCTCCATGCTCTTCTCTCTCTTTCTCTCATCATCATCATTTTTTTTTTTTTTTTGATAGACGGACTGATAGGAACGATACTTTTCATGCTTTGAAATCTGTCCATGAGAAGTTAGAGCTCGACAGGTAACGCGTTGGGAGAGTTTTGACTTTCTAAGTTAGCAATACTATGATACTCCTATATATATATATATATATATATATATATATATATATATATATGTATGTATGTATGTATGATTACTATTTTGTTCCTATCTATTTTATAAATAATAAAAAAAATATATTTAATTGTTACGATAAATTTAAATTATAATAAAATTTATTGTACATCAAATACTCCTTATTCTTAGTACTTATTCCATATACCATACATCCCACCCATCAAACATAAAAAAATGTTCCACTAAATCTTTTCTTTTAAAAGCAAAAAAAAAATATTTCTTGCAAAATCTATTCCCTAAACAAAGAAAGTTTTATTTTATTTATTTATTTATTTTGATAGATATGATTGTGTTAACTAAATTTGATGGTTTAGATTACTAAAATTATTGTTACTTTAACTAGATTATTATTTTATCATCTTTTTTGTAAGCTATCGTCAGATTTTTCGTCAGCCGAAGATTGAATTTCCGCTCCCAACCTCACCTTTCACCAGCGGTCCAAGCGGTCGGCGGTTCCCTCCCTGGGAAGCCTGCGGAAGCAGTGAGCATACGAATACCTTCCGTCGCTCCCGACGACCACAAACGGCGAGAAACCGCCATCCGCGCGAGCCGACGGAATTCACCCCAAAATCATGACCCGTAACTTTGCTCCATCAGTTCGCTTGTGTTCCCAGACCCAACCGGCACGATAAAGACCGTAATTTTAACGCCACGGTATAATACCGAGATATTAGACATTTTTTTATTTACACGTGGCATAATAAAATTAATTTAAAAATTTAAATTGACAACATCATAATATATATATATATATATAAAGATATTTATATGTTTGGTGGACAGGTGCCGGAATCAGCGGTCATATTGACAGCATGCACGCCCCCGGTGGTCGCAACGATTTTTCGTGGCAACTTAATCATGGCCGCCATGCTACCACTAAATAAAAGATAATTTTTTTTAATTAAAAAAAAAAATCGCAAGCGGCTCAATTTTTTTAACCGAACCGGGAACCGAGCCGGTCCCCTCTGATCCG
Source organism: Cocos nucifera (assembly GCA_006176705.1). Lineage (NCBI taxonomy): Eukaryota > Viridiplantae > Streptophyta > Magnoliopsida > Arecales > Arecaceae > Cocos > Cocos nucifera. The sequence continues at coordinate 120,396 of QRFJ01001671.1, read as the reverse complement.
GCTCGCTTCCAATTCTTTGAGAGACGAGAGAGAGCGCGGAAGGAAGATGGAGAAGGGGGACGAGTGGTTGGCCGCCGACAAGCTCCAGCACCTTCTCGCGTGCTTCCTCATCACTGTCCTCGTCGCCGTCCTCGCCGTCCGGAGCCGCCACCCTTTCCTCCGCCGTCGGAGCACCGCCCTGGGCTCCCTCTTCTCTCTCTTCGCCGGCGCCGCCAAGGAGGCCGGCGACGAAATCGGCCTCTGGAGCTCCACCGGGGCGTCCGTCAAGGACGCTGCCGCCGATCTCGTCGGCATCCTTATCGCTTCCCTCTCGCTCGCCCTTTATAGGAGGCTTCTCTCCACTTCTAGCCGTGATCTGGTTCGGGATCGGGAGATTTCGATGGTATAGAACCGATGAAATCCAAGAAGCCCTGGAAGATTTTCGTAGGTCGGGAGTTCCTCTTCTCTTTCTTGATTATTTGGTAAAAAAAAATTTCTTTAGAAAAATATAACTTTTTCCCGTATGTTCTTGTTTAAAATTCATTATTCTCTTGTTGCCATCTTGTTTGGAATATCGCCTTTCTATATGTTGTTCTATTATTTGCTGATGAGAATTCCAAAAAGATTTTTTTGATAATTTATTATAAATCAAAATCTGAATTTTCTTATGTTTTTGTCGCCAATGAACCCACGAGATAGAATAAAAGTCAAAAGGAATCGACGAATTGAGGGACTTGGTGAGAAAAATGTGTGGTAGTCGTATTCATTTTGGAGAATTTATGGAATTTCTGATTGAGTAATGAGCAGAGTGAATGATGTTCTTGTGGTTGACAACCACACGATCATTGATTTTGCTGACAGCCACAAAATTTCCCAAAGTGTTGAAAGGTAAACGTAGACTCTTCAAAATCATTGATTTTGCTCAAGTAATGGAGAAAGACTGCAAGAATGTGATGGAAAGACTTAAAACAGTAGGAAGAAAACAAGAAAGAAAATGATCGTTGGTATTGTTGGTGGTTACTATTTTGTCTTCAAAAGTTCCTTGGCACGAGTTGCGGGAAAATGTCTTGTTTCAGTTCTATCTAGCGGAACAAAGTCCAGTGTATGCCAAGGAAAGGATGACATAGTCCCTTTTCAGACTAATCTTAAGTGCTTTATTTTTCATATTAAAGAGAAAAAAAAAAACAAAAGTTTTTGCTCTTCTTAATATGTGTCTCCAAAGTGTCTGCTTTGCCTAAAGATAAGGAAAATAGATAAAGGAGAGGGAAAAGAGAAAAATGAGTGGTGGAGGAGGTTAATAATTTTCAAAAGAGAAATGATGTCATCTTTAATCTGAACAATAAGGTTTTCACAACTGAATTTCTCTATGCGTGCAAAGTCTGACTAACTCAACTCTGTAGAGAAAACAGATAAAGAGTATGCCGGAAAAATTGGAACTTCTCATGCTTCTGATTTGTCTCCGAGGCTTTCACACTCCAGATGCCCTGTTGACACTTAAAGAGAGTGATAAAGACAAGTTGGAAAATGGAATCTGCTAGTGCTGAAAGACAAGTATCTAAGTAAAAGAAGAACGTCTTTATTTGTAACAACGATCTAAAGGACCTTCTTGGAGGAAAATCCACCTAAAGAAATTTTATGGTGATAGAAAAAGGAGAGCATGTGGAAATTGGATCTCTTTAGCACTTCTCTTTTGTTCACCGAACTAACAACATGTCCTTTCTAAACAAAAAGATGAAGGGAATGACAAAAAGAAATCCAAAAAGAAAGAACATCAAGAGGACAAGAGAGAGAGTGGCGTCATGATTTTCATGTTAATCTATTAATTTGCTGGTGTTATTCTTATCATCTCATTATACTATCCATGGACCAGAATGTGCAGCTTACATGTGGAGGAATAGGCAAGGTACACACATCAAAGTGAGTAAAATAGACATCAAATAAGCTGTCAAGAATGCTTTTTTGTTCTAGGCTTGAGATCTCCTTGGGTGTAGACAAACACAACTCTGTGTGGTTAAAGCGAAGAATGGTTCAGGTGCAAGGTTGCAAAGTGTGGGGTGCGGGACAGCTTAATCTATCAATCTGTTTCAAAGAAGTTCATAAAATATCTATTGGAGAAGTTTTCTTTAACTTTACAATATCAGTGATTAAATTCTCACTTAATGGGAGGCATTTAAAAATAAATATGTCAATATTACATAAAAATTGATAAATAATAAAATATCATAATATGGACTTCTAGAATTAGAGATATAAAAATAATATGAAAATTTCATTGTTGATTGAAATCCATGCAGCACTTTAAGATTTAAGCGCAACTTTTTAGTAGAAGAATTTTATTAAAAAAATGACAGGGATCTGACATTGTCAGATAAAAGAAGCATGGACCTTTAATATAAGACTAGAAGATCTTCTCCTTTTCTATTGTTCATGACTCCTTATCAAGGTTATAAACCTTTTCCTAAACATGGAAGGGGGTGTAGAGTTGAATTGCTCGGTGAATCAGATATGTTCCTTGTTGATGCAGAAACTGATCATCGTCGGAGTCTGCTGGAGTTGGGGCCAATGAGGTCGCCGTCGGAGACCTGCAAAATAAAGTCCCGTCCGGAGTCGGTGGGGATGGCTCCGGTAGGATCCTCCAACGATCAAGTTAGCTCTGGCCAAAAAAAATGGAGTGCTCGGAATGAGTTCCGGAGCTTGAAGAAGAGGAGAGCTTAGAGATCAGACAGATTAGCATATCTGAAGGGTTCTTTTATAGCAGAGCTTGATGGTGATGGCTGCAGCCGCGTGCTGGCGGGCCGTTCGAGGTTCGGCGGAGTCAGTCTCTCGGGGAGGTGCCGTATGCGGCGGGGTTGGTGGTGACGGCTGCAGCCGCATGCGGCGGGGTTGGTGGTGACAGCTGCAGCCGCATGCTGGCGGGTCGTGGGCCGCATGGAGTTTGGTACGGAGAGGAAGGCGTTGTCAGGCGGTTGGTGACGGCCATACTGGCAAGTCGTGGGCCGCATGGGACTGGTTACGGAGAGAGTGGCGTCGCCAGTAGTGGCGGCCATACCGTCCAGTCTCGCTGTTCGTCCAAAGGAGTTCGGACTTATAGGAGAGTTCGGACGAAGAGAAAGCTTGGAGGGGAGTTGGGCTCTTGTAGGCGCCTGGCTGTAACGATGCGGAGAGAGTTCGGTTCTCGCGAGGGTCTGACTGAAGCTCGGCGGTTGAGTTCGGCTAGAGCCCGACTGCTGGGTCCAAGGAGCTCGGCCGCTAAGTAGCTCGGAATGAGCTCGGTCGCTAGAAGTTCGGATGACCGCTGAGGAGTTCGGCCGCTGAGAAGTCCGAAGAAGCTCGACCGGCTGGGCAGTTCGGCCGGCTGTAAGGGTTCGGTTAAGACCCGTCTGCTGGGCGTCCAAGGAGCTCGGCCGGCTGAAGGGATGGCCGCTTGAGGAGTTCGGCCGAGGGACGATCGCTGAGGAGTTCGGGCGCTGGGGGATTCCGTTGAAATCCAGCTGGGGCCCGGTTGAGGGACTTCAGTTGAGACCCGGTTGAAGGACTTCGACTGAGGCCCGGTCGAAGGAATTCGGCTGAGGCCCGGCCGTTGGGAGTCCGAAGGAGCTCAGTCGCTGGGCAATTCGACTAAAGTCCGTCTGCTGAAGCTCTTCTGTGGCTACTGGTTGCATCGGACTGAGCATCGGACTAGACTTCGGCGGGAGCGGGGTTTATCCCCAACACTAGCCCCCCACTTTCGAGTTCGAAACTCGAATGAAGGGAGTGCAGAAAAGACGACTGCCCAAGTCTTCTTCTGGACTCTGTGCTGGTCCAGGTCGAAGCTCGGGGGAGATCCCTTCTCCAACCGAGGTTGGGGGAGGCTTCGTCCGCTGTGATCGAAGTCGGAGGTTGAGCTCCTCGGGGGCGATATTGTCTTCTACAGCCGAAGTTGATACGGGCGCTCGGAAGAGATCTGGTCTCGGGACGAGGTTGTCTCCGATCTCATCTCTGGCGGAGGTCGTTCCGGCCACTCGGAAGAGGTCTTCTTTGGCCGAGGTTGAAACTCTCCGGCCGAGGTTGGCCCGGTCGCTCGGGGGAGATCTTATCTCCTTTGGCCGAGGTCGGTGCGGGCGCTCGCGTTAGGGAGAGGTTTTCCTCCTGTTCCTGATTTCGACTTTGCTCGCGCTAGGACGAGGTTCTCCTCTCGTTCCTAGTCGAGGTTGGCTCGGTCGCTCGAAAGAGATCTATCTCTGGCCGAGGTTGTCAACGGTCGCTCGGAAGAGATCTTATCTCTAACCGAAGTTGTTGGAGATCCTGTTTTTCGTGGACTTCGGAGCTCGAACTTGGACTTTACTCGCGTTAGGAAGAGCCCATCTCGTCTAAGGTGGACGAGGCCTTCAGCTTTGCTCGCGTTAGGACGAGGTTCTCCTCCTGTTCCTAACGGGCCGTGGGGGCACATACGGAGGTCTAAGGTGGACGAGGCCTTCGGCTTTGCTCGCATTAGGACGAGGTTCTCCTCCTGTTCCTAACCGAGGTTGTCCGGTCGCTCGGAGAGATCTTATCTCTAGCCGAGGTTGTCAACGGTCGCTCGGGAGAGATCTTATCTCTAGCCGAGGTTGGTGCTCGTGTTAGGACGAGGTTCTCCTCCTGTTCCTAACCGAGGTTGTTCAACGGTCGCTCGGGAGAGATCTTATCTCTAGCCGAGGTTGGTGCTCGTGTTAGGACGAGGTTCTCCTCCTGTTCCTAACCGAGGTTGTTCACGGTCGCTCGGGAGAGATCTTATCTCTAGCCGAGGTTGTCAACGGTCGCTCGGGAGAGATCTTATCTCTAGCCGAGGTTGGTGCTCGTGTTAGGACGAGGTTCTCCTCCTGTTCCTAACCGAGGTTGTTCACGGTCGCTCGGGAGAGATCTTATCTCTAGCCGAGGTTGTCAACGGTCGCTCGGGAGAGATCTTATCTCTAGCCGAGGTTGGTGCTCGTGTTAGGACGAGGTTCTCCTCCTGTTCCTAACCGAGGTTGTTCGGTCGCTCGGGAGAGATCTTATCTCTAGCCGAGGTTGTCAACGGTCGCTCGGGAGAGATCTTATCTCTAGCCGAGGTTGGTGCTCGTGTTAGGACGAGGTTCTCCTCCTGTTCCTAACCGAGGTTGTTCACGGTCGCTCGGGAGAGATCTTATCTCTAGCCGAGGTTGTCAACGGTCGCTCGGGAGAGATCTTATCTCTAGCCGAGGTTGGTGCTCGTGTTAGGACGAGGTTCTCCTCCTGTTCCTAACCGAGGTTGTTCGGTCGCTCGGGAGAGATCTTATCTCTAGCCGAGGTTGTCAACGGTCGCTCGGGAGAGATCTTATCTCTAGCCGAGGTTGGTGCTCGTGTTAGGACGAGGTTCTCCTCCTGTTTCCTAACCGAGGTTGACGGTCGCTCGGGAGAGATCTTATCTCTAGCCGAGGTTGTCAACGGTCGCTCGGGAGAGATCTTATCTCTAGCCGAGGTTGACTCGGTTGCTCGGGAGAGATCTTATCTCTGGCCGAGGTTGGCTCGGCTCGTCGGGAGAGATCTTATCTCTAGCCGAGGTTGTGCTCGCGTTAGGACGAGGTTCTCCTCCTGTTCCTAACCGAGGTTGTTCCGGTCGCTCGGGAGAGATCTTATCTCTAGCCGAGGTTGTCAACGGTCGCTCGGGAGAGATCTTATCTCTAGCCGAGGTTGTTGCTGCTCGCGTTAGGACGAGGTTCTCCTCCTGTTCCTAACGCGGCAATTATTGACTGCTTTTCCCTGTCATCGCATAGTTTTCGCATCCAGAAATAATATTATCGAAAGAAAAGAATTTTATTGAAAGGAAGTTACTAGTAGCGCATCCCCAAATTCTGTATTCAAGGTCGTGGTAGATCGTGATAACGTTGTTCCTCCGCATTTCTTCGGCAATAAGTCCGGGGTGGACGACCTCCTCATGCTGGCCTCCTCAATTTGGTGCAAGCTCTTGTTCGCTGGGAGACGACGAATCGCTGATGCACCGAGATCCTCCCAGGGGCAATGTTGAATGACGCCGTAAGGTGGCCGACCTTCTTGCAGTCTCTGGCTACGGCAGCGCCCTTGGCCGATCTTTTTCCTGCTTCAGGCCGGTGTACCGGAGGAATTTACCCAGCCGCCCCTTTCTGACGAGCTCCTCAATTTCGTCTCGGAGCTGGATGCATTCCTCGTGTCGTGGCCGTGGTCGCGATGGTAGAGATAGTACTTATTTCGATCGTGCTTGTTTGGGGAGACCGTAACCCTTTCGATCTTGGCAGCTGGTTCTTACTTCGGTGAGAATCTGAGTTCGAGAAGCGTTGAGGGGGGCATAGTGGCAGAACCTTCCGGAAGGAGGGCTTCTTTGTGCCCCTCTGTCGGGGCTTCCTCGGTGGTGAGTTCGAGGAGTTCGGGCCCGCCTGCTTTCGTAGGGGGTCTGCGAGTGCAGCCGAACTTCACCTCAGCTCTTCCTCGTCCGCCAGCCGCTCCTCTCAGGGCTTCCTCATCTTTCAACTTGAAGGCTTCTTCCGCACGGGCATATCTCTCGGCCCGAGCCAGCAGGATCGGCGAAGTCCCTGGGATACTTTTTTTCCAGAGAGAACAGCAAGTTCATTTTTCTGAAGGCCGCCCTTGAGTGCGGCCATCGCGACAGACTGGTCCAGGTCCCGGACTTCCAATGCCGCGGCGTTAAATCGGGTGACGTAAGTCCGGATGGATTCCTCCTTGCTTCTGCTTGACATTCATCAGGGAATCCGAACCTCGGCTCGGTCGTCGGCTGCTGATGAAGTGGGCCGCGAACTGACTGCTCATCTGGTCAAAAGAGAAGATCGTACTCGGCTTCAACGCCGAGTACCAGTTTCTCGCTGCTCCCCTTTAAGGTAGATGGGAAAGCTCGGCACAGCATGGCATCTGAAGCGCCGTGAAGCAGCATCATGGCGCGGAAGGCCTCCAGGATGATCAACCGGATCAGAAGTTCCATCGTAGCTTTCCAGTTGAGGGAGCTCGAAGGTCGGTGGAACAGGTTCTTGCATAATTTCGGAGAGAGAAGGGAGGATTCGGCATGGACGTCGGCATGATGAGCGGGGCGACGCGGCCGAGCTCTTCAATACGCCGGATCCATCTCCCGCAGTCTGTAATCGAGGGCGTCGTCTTGGTTGTAGGTCTTGGGGGGCTTCCGACTACGAATGGGGAAGGTCTCCCCCAGAAGAGAACAATGATTCGAACATGGATCCTCGGCCCTCCGCTTCTCCTTCTCCACGGCGATAGGTACGCTGGCCCTGATACTCTTCCTTGGGGCCGGTTCTCGACGTTCCAATGGTGGGTTTCCTAGTGGAGTTGCCACCGAGGGCTGTTGTATAGCCTGTAATGCCTCCATGAGGCCACGGACCTGTCGGACAAGCAGGTCGAACTGCTCCACACCCACCGTAGGTACAGGTGGAACCTGAGCTGCCGGGACTGAAGCAGGAACAAACGGATCTGGATGGGATCGGACCGCAGAGGCCGACGAGCGCCGTGTCGAAGCTCTCCTCGGAGGCATTTTCTCTTTGGGAGAGAAAAGGAAGATCTCCGGAGAGGGAAGAGAAAAGTCGCCGAGCACTCCTTTAAGAACAAGGGAACCTCGGAGGATCGGGCCCTCCTTCTAGCGCCAATCTGTTGACGCAGAAACTGGTCGTCGCCGGAGTCTGCTGGAGTTGGGGCCGATGAGGTCGCCGCCGGGGACTTGCAAAACAAAATCCCGTCCGGAGCCGGTGGGGGGTGGCTCCGGCAGGACCCTCCGACAATCAAGTTAGCTTTGGCCAACAGGAATGGAGTGCTCGGAATGAGTTTCGGAGCTTGAAGAAAAAGAGGAGAGCTTAGAGATCAGAGAGATTAGCATATCTGGAGGGTCCTTTTATAGCGGAGCTTGATGGTGATGGCTGCAGCCGCGTGCTGGCGGGCCGCTCGAGGTTCGGCGGAGTCAGTCTCTAGGGGAGGTGCCGTATGCGGCGGGGTTGGTGGTGACAGCTGCAGCCACATGCTGGCGAGTCGTGGGCCGCATGGAGTTCGGTACTGAGAGAAAGGCATTGTCAAGCGGTTGGTGACAGCCATACTGGCAAGTTGTGGGCCGCATGGGGCTGGTTACGGAGAGAGTGGCATCGCCAGTAGTGGCGGCCATATCGTCCAGTCTCGCTGTTTGTCCAGAGGAGTTCGGACTTGTAGGAGAGTTCGGCCGAAGAGAAAGCTTGGAGGGGAGTTGGGCTCTCGTAGGCGCCTGACTGTAACGACGCGGAGAGAGTTCGGTTCTTGCGGGGGTCTGACTGAAGCTCGGCGGTTGAGTTCGGCTAGAGTCCGGCTGCTGGGTCCAAGGAGCTCGGCCGCTAAGTAGCTTGGAATGAGCTCAGTCGCTAGAAGTTCGGACGACCGCTGAGGAGTTCGGCCGCTGAGAAGTCCGAAGAAGCTCGGCCGGCTGGGCAGTTCGGCCGGCTGTAAGGTGGAACTCTGAGATCTTCCTTCCAACGGGCTTATAGAGTAGGGATAAGAGCAAAAAGAGAGGATTTTGTGGAGAAGAGGGGGCTTTTGGTTGTGGAAGAAAGAAAGAAAAAAGAAGGAAAAGGAAAGAAGGGAGAGAGGAGAAGGCTGCGGCTTGTGAGAAGAAAGAAAGAGAGAGAGAAGGAGAGAGGAGGGAAAAAGGCTGTGGAGGCCGATATTACCCTTGAGATCAAGGTTCACTAGGTCAAGATCAGAAATGAAGTCCAAGAATTGGATATTACCCTCAAGCACCATGGATTGCCTTCACGATATTCTCCTGATTTGGTGATGTTAAAATTGAGGCCCAATAACCAAGGACCTTTAGCCACTAACCTAATTGGAATGATCTTCTCCTGATTTTGCTTCCATGACCTTCAAATGGCCCATAAGTATCAAATAGAGGATCATTATTGAGGTGGCTATCCAGCAGGCATTGGTTATGAGATGCAGGGATATGGAGCACAGTATCTAAAAGGTTAGAGCAATATCCTAAGCCCGGACTGTGACTGGGATACTAATATCTATGGAAGATATAGACATCCTACAAAGTTTCAAATATTTATAAGTATCTTATATTTTAAGTCCATTATATATATATATATATATATATGTACTAATACTTTTAGTAATGTTACAATTGCATTAGTAGTACTTCAAGTTTATTTGATGACAAAATAGACATCTTCACAATATCAAAATCTAAGTTGAACAACTACAATGATTAAAATAGTAATTGAAAATTAAAAAATCAAAAGAAAAAGCAAAAAAAGGTATGGCATACTAATCAAATGACTGGTATGTTATTCCATACCATGTTGGTAGTACTAGTCACCAACCAGTATGACACTTGGTACTGATTTGGTGACCTTGCTAAAGAGTGAATAAAATCCCACGTGCAGGTTGTCTTTGCTCGTCTTAATCCTAGAACGGCAAAAAAAACTATGATATGTAATGTTATTCCATAGATTCATATCATACTATTTCCTAACATTTATTTCTAAACAAATGCTAGATGATAATTTAAGCAGTTAAATAGATTAAATGGCAATTAAATATTTTACTGGATGTTTATAAAGCCATATCAGTGAAAAATTAAGTAGCAAGTTTTGAGAACGGTGGTCCTAGGGTAGGGTGGCATATTGTGTGGTATCAAAACCATCCAATGGTAGGGCAACTTTTATAAAGCCATCCTATCATAGGTCGCCTTATAGAGGCGCCCTATGATAGGGCGACTCTATGATAGGGCGACTCTTTGAGTTGGCTTCCCAGGTGACATATGGGGAGGGTGAGTCAGGCAAATAAAATCGTCCTACCATAAGGTGACTTTAGTTTGGATAATATTTTGGTAAATATTTTATTCAGAATATTATTTTCATAATTATTTTTAAAATAAGCATTATTTTGGTAAAAATTTCTTCATTCTGCTTGCAACATATATTCTTTTGTATTCACTTAGACAATGCTGCTATCAAGATGCTCAAAATTTAGAGTTCCCATTTTTCCCCTGCTTTCCTCTTAATCTTGCAACCACACTGTAGGTTGAATCTCCTTCAAATTGAAAACTACTTTTAATTGTTCATCACCCAATATTAACTTGCTTCATGGATTTTCAACCTTAAAAGACTTTGAAGATAGCCAAGGCTTATCTAAAAATTGACAGAATCTTTCAAAAGTTAAAGGGTAAAGCTACAACTACAACCAACTGAACTAACAATGGAAAGTGTTTAAGGATCTTGTACCACAAGCCAAAGAAAACATAGAACTTCATCTTCATCTTTGTAGGGCTTCTTCACCAAATTGTTATCCCCATCAGGTGAAGATGAAGATGTTGGGATCCCAATAAGAAAACATAATTCATCCCAACTACAACCATTAGTGTTTAAAATGCATTCGTTGGTGTACTAGTGGCATAGTACTGGTCTAGCATTGAGATGATTTTAATCACGTTGTGCCATGTTGTTCTGTGCCAATGCTTTTATGCATTGTTGGCCGAGCAGCATGCCATTATTAGCTTACTGTTGGCACTGTGCCAATGCTGAATTTTTTGTAAGGATATGTATCATGTCATCCCGTGGCAAAGTCCATTATTATTATTTTTTTTAAAAAAAAATACTAATAAGTTCTTTTGACTTCCCATCTCCAATTCTCCATTCTCAAGTTCTCCTCAACTTGGAAGGAGTCCAGGAAATGCTCCAAAATGACAAAAGTGAGGTGGACTTTATTTGTGTTTAAGATTATGTTTTAAACAAAGACACTTAACTTCACTGTATTTCTTGATGAAACCTTATGCAATGATGTTTCTCCTTGAAGACAAGAATAGATTAGGGAAACCATCCACTGTAGGTTAAATGACCATCACATTATTAATCTTTAGAAATTATGACACTATTCTCATCTCAAAGCCCCAATGAATGCCAATGTTTGTGTTTACATGGTGATCATTCTTTCACATGGGTAATCATGCAATAAAAGTTATGTGGGAACATGCAGCATTTAATAAACATTCCATGCTGGATTTGAAATATACAAGATATTGTGGTAATTTGTTGGAGAACGAAAAGTATAGATATGAAATACACATAACCAGAGCTTCTCCAGTCTTCCCATTCATGCTGCTTGAACTTCACACTACAAAACAAAAAATGTGCACCTCTCTCTCTCTCTCTCTCTCTCTCTCTCACACACACACACACACACACACACAATCACCATATTACTAATTGTGCCAGTCGCAAAAGATGTCTGGGTGGTGCTACATGTAAATACCATTTTATCGAAATCATTGGACAACATGAATGCATGTGGATTACGGAGCTGTAGCCAATGATTGTCACCCAGAAGGTGCACTTTGGAGCATGTATGCTATAAGGAGAATAACCCAGCCATGCATGTACTCTTAATTATATCTGCAAGAGAGATCTTTCATATATTGGCTCTGTAATTCTAAATTATGGTATTCACTATGGAAGTTTTAGGACTACATACTCTTCAAACACTAACTGCATTTAAAGTATTTGCTGTTTTGTGTAGCCCACTTATTTGTTGACTGATTTCCAATGTGTATGATTCACTGGCTCTTCTGAGCGGCAGATCACTAATGGCCGAATTATTATCCCCATCAGGTGTTGGGATCCTGTTCATCTTTGCCTACAAGTAAAAAATATTTGAGACAATATATGCAACTTATTTCAAGAAAAGCAAGTTATGCTTTGACTTTTCATGACTGTATGAGTCGATGGTTCTAATTTTTCAAGAAATTATGGGATCAGTTGATGTCAGATAAAGCATCATGATATGCAAAAATACTGCTCCCAAGTGATTTATTCTGAATGCAGTGCCTGTATTCCATCTTCCCTAGAAAATGCATCCTTAATACTGCAAATATATCCTTAGACTTAGTTCAAGCCAATTCAAGTTGAACCATTACCTCTATGCTATTGAATTCAACCTGGATCTTTTGTCTTCATATTTGACTAATTGCGGATGTGATTCGCGATATTCATCAGCTGAAGTGTGTAACAATCAGTTATGATTCATGTCCTGTTGATATTAATCTTAATTGTGCATACGCTCATTTTATCCCTAAATAGAGAACTGAAGATGACTGTAAAATTCATTAGGCTGCTGAACTGGAAATTGAGGTATACCCTGTATAAGATGAGCTAATGTCAAAGATGAGCAAGCTTAACACCTGTGGTTGAAAAGCAGGCTTGTTGCATCAACCAGGATAGACCCATAACATCAGCTGCTGCTCGGCACTTTTGTATATGTTTCTCTCCCTGCTGTTTTTAGAACTAGTGAAGTGTTGGTTACATAGGTTTGGGATGGGATGGAGCAGCTGATGGATTATGATAGTGACATGACCGAAATGTTCCTAACCAAGTGGAAGTATCATTCTGTGGTGACCAGTCTATACGAGGACTCAATTCTATTAGGCTCCGGTATCAGTTTTTGCTCCAAATTTACCAATTTCTTCACCACTTGAATCTTAGTTGATGCAACAAGCCTGCTTAGACTGAGCATCAAATTGGTCTATACAAAAGTGCCGAGCAATAGCTTAGACCAGCAGACGAATTTTAGCCGAACTCAGTCTGATGCTCAGTCTATTTCTTCACCACTTGAATCTTGAATAGTCTTTGTTGGTGCAGAATTTGGTTGATGTCGAATCGAGCTGGAGCTGAAGGAGATGAGGTCGCCGTCGAAGATCTATAAAATAAAGTTCCGTCTGAAATCAGTGGTGATAGCTCCGGCGGGATCCTCCGACGATCAAGTCGGCTCTTCTGGCCAACAGAAATGGAATGCTCAGGCGAGAGTTCGGCAGAGTTTTGGGAAGGAGAAAAGAGCTTAGAGAAAACGTATCTAAAGGATCCTTTTTATATACGGAGCTTGATTAATGGTGACAGCTGCAGCTGTCTGGCAGTGGACCGCTCGAGACCTGGTGAGTTTGGTACGGAAGAAAAGGTGTCGTCAGGCTGATGGTGACAGCCATACCATCCGGTAGCATCGCCTGTGGCAGACTGATGGTGATCGTTCGTCGAAATTTAATAGTCGTAGCTCTGAGAAAGCAGGCGTTGGTTGGTGGACTTCGGCATATATCAATTTTAGAGGAGTTTGGACTTCTGAAGGAAATACGTCTGGTGAAAATTATCCAAAAATAATTCGCTGGAGGAATCCGATTGAGGAAGAAGTTCGGAAGGAGTTCGGCTCCTGAAGGAGTTCGATTGAAGAAAAAGCTCGAAAGAAATTCGGCTTCTGTAGGCATTCGACTGGAGGAGCGCGAAGGAAGTTCGATTCTCGTGGAAGTCCAACTAAAGGAGTACGAAGAGAGTTCGGCTCTCATGAGAGTTCGACTGGAGCTCGGTCGCTGAGAAGTTCGATCGGAGCTCGATCGCTGAGAAGTTCGATCGGTTGAAGAGATTCGGCTAAAAACTCGACTGCTGGGAAGTTTGGAAGGAGCTCGACCACTGAGGAGTTCGGTCGGCTGAAGGAGTTCAGCTAAGGTTCGTCTGCTGAAGCTCTTCTGTGACTATCGGTTGCATTAGACTGAGCATCAGACTGGACTTCGGTAGGAGCGAAATTTATCCCCAACAATAGTCTCCTCCACTTTCGAGTTCGAAACTTGAAGAAAGGGAATGCAGAAAAGATGACTATCGAAGTCCTCTTCAGAGCTCTACGCCAGTTCAGATTGAAGCTCGTGGGAGATCTCGTCTCCAGCCGAGTTTGAAGGAGATCTCATCTCCTGCAGTTGAGATCGAAGGTTGAGCTCCTCGGAGGAGATATCATCTTCAGCAGTCGAGATTGAAGGTATAGCTCGGGAAAGATCTTATCTTCTGCTGTCGAGGTTGAAGCTTGGGGGAGATCTTATCTCCTACAACCGAGGTTGGCTCGAGGGAGATCTTATTTCCTATAGATAAAGCTCGAAGAAGATCTTATCTTCTGCAGTCGAGGTTGACTCGGTCGCTCAGAAGAGATCTTATCTCCTGTAGCCGAGGTTGACTCGGTCGCTCGGAAGAGATTTTATCTCTAACCGAGATTGACTCGGTTGCTTGGAAGAGATCTTATCTCTAGCCGAGGTTAAAACTCGGAGGAGATCTTATCTTCTGCAGTCGAGATTGGCTCGGAAGAGATTCCGAGATTGGCTCGGGGAAGATCTTATCTTCTGCAGTCGAGGTTGGCTCGGAAAAGATCTTATCTCCTACAGTCGAGGCTGACTCGGTCGCTCGGGGAAGATTTTATCTCCTGCAGTCGAGGTTGAAGCTCGAAGGAGATCTTATCTCCTACAGCCGAAGTTAGTTCGAGGGAGATCTTATCTCCTATAGTCGAGGTTGGCTCGAGGGGAGATCTTATCTCCTATAGCCAAGGCTGACTCGATCGCTCGGAGGAGATCTTATCTCCTATAGTTGAGGTTGGCTCGGGGGAGATCTTATCTTCTGTAGTCGAGGTTGGCTCAGGAAAGATCTTATCTTCTGCAGTCAAGGCTGACTCGGTCGTTCGGAAGAGATCTTCTCTCCTGCAGTCGAGGTTGGCTCGGGGGAGATCTTATCTCATGCAGCCGAGGTTGGCTCGGAGGAGATCTTATCTCCTGCAGTCGAGGCTGACTCGGTCGCTCGAGGGAGATCTTATCTTCTACAGCCGAGGTTGAAGCTCGAGGAGATCTTATCTCCTGCAGTCGAGGTTGGCTCAGGAAAGATCATATCTCCTGCAGTTGAGGTTGGCTCGGGGGGATCTTATCTGCTGTGTCGAGGCTGACTCGATCGCTCGAGGGGAGATCTTATCTCCTACGATCGAGGTTGGCTCGGAGGAGATCTTATCTCCTACGGTCGAGGTTGACTCGGAGGAGATCTTATCTCCTGCAGTCGAGGTTGGCTTGGGAGAGATCTTATTTCCTACAGCTGAGGCTGACTCGGTCGCTCGGGGGAGATCTTATCTCCTGCAGCCGAGGTTGGCTCGGGGGAGATCTTATCTCCTACAGTGAGGTTGAGTCGGTCACTCGAGGGAGATCTTATCTTCTACAGCCGAGGTTGAAACTTGGGGGAAGATCTTATCTCCTGCAGTCGAGGCTGACTCGATCGCTCGGGGGAGATCTTATCTCCTGCAGTAGAGGTTGAAGCTCGGGGGAGATCTTATCTCCTGCAGCCGAGGTTGGCTCGGGAAAGATCTTTATCTCCTACAGCCAAGATTGAAAGAAAAGTTCGGAAGAGATCTTATCTCCTGCAGTCGAGGTTGGCTCGGGTGAGATCTTATCTTCCGCAGTCGAGATTGAAAGTAAAGCTCGGAGGAGATCTTATCTCCTGCAGTCGAGATTGGCTCAGAGGAGATCTTATCTCGTGTAGCTAAGGTTGGCTCGGAGGAGATTTTATCTCCTGCAGTCGAGGTTGGCTTGGGGGAAGATCTTATCTTTTGCAGTCGAGGTTGACTCGGTCGCTCTGGAGAGATCTTATCTCCTGCAGTCGAGGTTGAAGCTCGAGGGAGATCTTATCTTTTACAGTCGAGGTTGGCTCAAGGGAGATCTTATCTCCTGCAGCTAAGGTTTGGCTCGGAAGAGATCTTATCTCCTGCAGTTGAGACTGACTCGATCACTCGGGGGAGATCTTATCCCCTGCAGTCGAGGTTGGCTCGGGGAGATCTTTATCTCCTGCAGTCAAGGTTGACTCAGGGGAGATCTTATCTCCTATGGTCGAGGTTGGCTCGGAGGAGATCTTATCTCCTGCAGTCGAGACTGATTCGATCGCTCGGGGAAATCTTATCTCCTGCAGCCGAGGTTGGCTCGGAGGAGATCTTATCTCCTGCAGCTGAGATTGACTCGGGAGAGATCTTATCTCCTGCAGTCGAGGTTGAAGCTCGGAGAAGATCTTATCTCCTCCTACAGCCAAGACTGACTCGATCGCTTGGGGAGATCTTATCTGCTGTAATTGAGGTTGAAGCTCGAAGAAGATCTTATCTCCTGTAGCACGAGATTGACTCGGGGGAGATCTTATCTCCTGCAGTCGAGATTGAAGCTTGGAGGAGATCTTATCTACTACAGTCGATGGTTGGCTTGGAAAAGATTTTATCTCCTGTAGTCGAGGTTAAAAGTAAAGCTCGGAGGAGATCTTATCTCCTGTAGCCGAGGTTGGCTCGATAGAGATCTTATCTCCTACAGTCGAGCTTTGACTTAGGGGAGATCTTATCTCCTGCAGCTGAGGTTGACTCGGTCGCTCGAAAAAGATCTTATCTTCTACAGTTGAGGTTGAAGCTCGGGGAGAGATCTTATTTCCTGTAATTGAGGTTGACTTGGGAGAGATCTTATCTCCTGCAGTCGAGGTTGGCTCGGAAGAGATTTTATCTTCTGCAGTCGAGGCTGACTCGATCGCTCGGGGGAGATCTTATCTCCTGCAGTCGAGGTTGGCTCGGAGGAGAATCTTCTGCAGTCGAGGTTGATTTGAGAGAGATCTTATCTCCTACAGTCGAGGTTGAAGGTAAAGCTTGGAAGAGATCTTATCTCCTATAGTCGAGGTTGACTTGGTCGCTCGGGAGAGATCTTATCTCTAGCCGAGGTTGACTCGATCGCTCGGGAGAGATCTTATCTCTAGCCAAGGTTAAAGCTCGGGGAAGATCTTATCTCCTGCAGCTGATGTTGGCTCGGAGGAGATCTTATTTTCTGCAGTCAAGATTGGCTCGATCGTTCGAAAGAGATCTTATCTCTAGCCGAGGTTGATTCGATCGCTCGGAAGAGATCTTATCTCTACAGCCGAGGTTGGCTCGATCGCTCGGGAGAGATCTTATCTCTAGCCGAGGTTGGCTCGATCGCTCGGGGAGAATCTTATCTCCTGCAGTTGAGGTTGGCTCGATCGCTCGAAAGAGATCTTATCTCTAGCCGAGGTTGACTCGATCGCTCGGGGGAGATATTATCTCCTGTAGTCGAGGTTAGCTCGGTCGCTCAGGTGAGATCTTATCTCTAGTCGAGGTTGACTCGGTCGCTCGGAAGAGATCTTATCTCTAATCGAGGTTGAAGAACTTCGACCTGCTCATGTTAAGATGAGGTTTATCTTCTATTCCTAACATGATCACTATTGATTGCTTCTTTCCTGTTACCACATAGTTTCTGCACTAAGAAACAATAATATTAAAATGAAGGAATTTTATTGAAGAAAAATTACTGATAGCACATTCTCAGATTCTTTGTGTTTCAGGGTCATGGGAGCGTTGTTCTTTCGAATTCCTTCAGATGGTAAGTCTCGGATCGGACGACCTCCTCTATCTTATGCTGGCCTTCTCAATTTGGAGCAAGCTTTTCTTAGCTCTGAGGTTGAAAGATGATGGATCGCCGAAGTACCATGCCTCCCCCAGAGGTAACGTTGATGACGTCGGAAGGCGGCCGACCTTCTTGTTGTTCTTCCGTCATGGATGATTCTGGCTACGGTAGTGCTCTTGGTCGATCTTCTCCTACTTTAGATTGGCATTTGTGGGATATTGATGAGGGCATAGTTGTGAAATCTTTTAGAAAGAGGACTTCTTCACGTCCTTCTGTCGGAGCTTCCTTGATGATGAGCTCGAGGGGGAATTCGGCCTCGCTCCGCTCGGGGGGAGTTCGTGAGCATGGCCGAACTTCATTTCGTCCCCCTATGAATCCTTCTGGGGGAAGAACTTCGTGCCCCTCTGTCAGGGCTTTCTTAACGATGAGCTTTTGAGGGAGTTCGATCTTGCTTGCGCTCGGAGGGAGTCCGTGAGCGCGATCGAACTCTTCAATCCGTCGGTCCATCTTTCGCAGTTTGTGATTGAGGACGTCGTCTCAGTCGTGGATCTTGGAGGGCTTTCGACTACAGATGGGGAAGGTCTCCTTCAGAAGAGATCCATGATCCAAACTTGGATTCTCTACTCTCTATTTTTTCTTTCCAAGGATGATGGGTACGCTAGCCTGAGTACTCTTTTTTTGGGCCGATTTTCGACATCCTGATGGTGGATTTTCTGATGGAGTCACCATCGAAGGCTGCCGTATGGCCTCATCGTCTCGGTGAGGCCACAAACCTGCTGGATCAGCAGGTTGAATTATTCCGCATCTACCGTGGCTATAGGTGGAACCTGGATTGCCGAGGCTGAAGTAGGAGCAGATGGATCTGGACGGGATCAGACCAGGAAGGCCGTCGATCGTTGGATCGAAGCTCTTCTAAGAGGTATTTTCTCTCGAAAAAGAACTCTAGAGAGGAAGAAGGAAGATCTCTAAGGAGGGAAGAGAGAAATCATCGTTGAGCACTCCTTTAAGAACAAGAAAATTTTAAGAATAGAGGGCCTTTTCTCTAGCGCCAATTCTATTGGTGCAGAATTTGGTTGATGTTAGATCAAGCTGGAACTGAGGAAGACGAGGTCGCCGCTGGAGACCTGCAAAATAAAATTTCATCCGGAGTCGATGGTGGTGTCTCCGGCGGGATCCTTCGACGATCAAATCAGCTCTTCTGGCCAACAGAAATAGAATGCTCAGACGAAAGCTCGACAGAGTTTCGGAAAGGATAAGAGAGCTTAGAGCTTAGAAAAAACGTATCTAGAGGGTTCCTTTTTATAGGCAGAGCTTGATTGATGATGACAGTTGCAGCTGTCTGGCAGTGGGTCGCTCGAGGTTTGGTGAATTTGGTATGGAAGGAAAGGTGTCGTCAGACTGATGGTGACAGCCATACCGTCCGATAGTGCCATACCGTTCGGTAGCATCGCCTGTGGCAGACTGATGGCGATTGTTCGTCGAGATTTAATAGTCATAGCTCTGAAAAAGCAGGCATTGATTGGTGGACTTTGGCATATATCAATTCTAGAGGAGTTCAAACTTTTGAAGGGAATACGTCTTGTGGAGATTATCCAAAAGTAATGTATTGGAGGAATCCGATCGAGGGAGAAGTCCGGAAGGAGTTTGACTGAAGGAAAAGCTTGGAAAGAGTTTGGCTCCCGTAGGCGTCCGGCTGGAAGAGCGCGGAGAGAGTTCGGCTCTCGTGAAAGTCCGATTGAAGAAGTACGGAGGAAGTTCGACTTTCGTGGGAGTTCGACTGGAGCTCGACCGTTGAGAAGTTCGATTGAAGCTCGACCGTTGAGAAGTTCGATCAGAGCTCGACCGCTGAGAAGTTCGGTCGGTTGAAGGGATTCGGCTAAAATTCGATCGCTGGAAAGTTCGGAAGGAGCTTGGTCGCTGAGATATTTGACTAAGGCTCGTCCGCTGAAGCTCTTCCATGACTTCTGATTGCATTAGGCTAAGCATCAGACTGGACTTCGGTAGGAGCGGGGTTTATCTCCAACAGTCTTCTTTAATTTTTTTTCTAAATCATTGACTTAAAGAAGACTTCTTATCTTTATTAGGACTTTGTCTTAACAAGAAAAGGAAGAAAATAATTGGACAATAGAAAGAGTGTGTAAGAAAGAAAGGATCCAGATGAATGATCTCATTCTCGATGCACATCCCTATTTATAATATACGTAAGGATGCTATTTAAATTTCTTACACTCCATCCAGATCTGAATCTCATGCCTATTCAAATATCTCATGCCCTAATTAATTTATCATGATACATGGAAATAGGTGGAATTAATTCTAAGGGTCGCTTCAGGCAGAAGGATTTTTTGAAATTAATTTTACATTATTTTTCGAAGCATTCACATATAATAATATGTGGCAGCAATATTGAAGGGCTAAGATCAAATTTAAAGACCATCTAATGGCCCTTAAAGGAGGCGTCGTTTAGAGTTTAGGCATGGGAAAGGAAGAATTTCAAACCACTTGGACTCTTGGTCCAAGTGGCACCGACAAGTAGGGATGAAAGTAGTATGAATATTATCCATCGATCCATTTTCATATTCGAATTAATCTAAATATAGATAGAAATTTGAGGATTCGACTAATATTCATATTCGTTAAAAAAAATGGATATGGATATGGATAGACAACTATCCGATCCATATCCGAATCTATATATAATTTTATATAGTACTTATTAATTTTTTAAAAAAATATACAATCATATAAATATATTATTAACTTGATTTATCATTTATTTAGTAATATCTTTGATTCTATAGTCATAAAATTTAATTATCTAAATTATATTCATAATTATATCCATACTTTTAGTATCTGAATTATATCTGCATCCATTTAAAATAAATATGGATATGAATTTTTATATTTGAATAATATCTGTATCGTATTTGTATTCATCAGATAAAATAAATATGGATATGGATATATTGGTATCTGATCCAATTTCAGCCCTATCAACAAGGAGAGGGGGCGGCTAGGAGTTTGAACTTATCCAAATACTAGATAACTGAAGAGTTTAATCTTCAAAAGGACTCCTCCGTGCCCTTCTAAGATCTGATATTCATGCCATCGATATGTTACGGGAACTAAATAAATAGATAGGCTTAAATAAAAGTGGTGCCAATAAACTTCCACGCATAAAAAATCCTTGTGCATTCATTATTCCTCATGCATCAAGAGAGAGACTCTCTAACACGTGGGATGCAAATTTGAGGCACCCATCTCATGGCCCAATCAGCCATGGGTCGATCCAATTAAGAACCTAAATCAGATTAGATTTAAATTGGATTTGATTAGCCTAAATAGAAATCAAATTCGAATCCGATTTGAATGTTAAAGTTAGGATTTGCAACACATGCTAGCATGTTCAACTTGCAAGTATGATCTAATCCAATTAGATTTTCGATCAATTTTTTTTGTGTAATCCATTGGGTTCCATATCTATTCAGCAATGGATCCGGATGCAAATTGACCTAATTTGATTAGAATCCAATCTAACCGATTTAGGTCAAATCGAGCTGATCCGATTCAAATAATTAGAATTCTTTCTAATTGATGATCGAATTAAACTCTTTAATTCAATCAAATCCATAAGACAAGATTAACGTCTAGCAACGCATTTTGTCTATCCAGAAGATATGAAATTTTGATAAAAATATCAAAAATATTTTCAATGGTAAGTTATCGTACAATTCGATACGATCATCCTACCTCCCGAATATGAATCTAGATATGAAAACATGTCAAATTCAATATCATATTCATATTTCTCTCAATCTTATAACGATAATTCGATTAATGAAATATTAGAAACTATTTCTAATTTTTATTATGCTTTGATCAAAGTCTTCCTGAATCATCATATGATTAAAGCAAGTAGGATGCGATCTTTTCTTACTAGGAGTGATCGATTTTATGTTGACCTATTCACAACCTCCATATGCAATCCATCATATCTAGAACATCCCGTATATAACTAAATCATGAATGAGTATGAACCAAAATATGGATTCATACATATAAGGTTCTATGGCTGTCTCAAGTCAGAAGATTACATGCACAATTTTCACTAAGAGAATCATCTATTGACAAGTAGATAAGACTCCATCAGATGTTTTCAAGTCGGATCAATTGAATAAACTCATTTTCTAATGAGCACCCATATCATTGTATTAGTATCTTACACAAGTAGTTGTGAGATCAATTATCCTCTTTATTGAGCGTACACAAGATGTGCCAGTCTTACCGATGATCTTCAACTTAATATTTCATCGATCGAAAATATTTTAAATTAGAATTTTAAGATTTTAGATCTTACATGTATGATCTCATCATAATCCTAAAATCATAGTCCTAATCTATGAGATTCATCATAATCTCAAACAACAATAAGATACAGTATATGATGAAATATAAATATTTTTATTTATTTATAAAATATCATTATATCAGTTTGAAAGATTAAAAAATAATTCATCAAAATGTATATTTCGATTGGTTTATAGGGCATATTTCTTTCATTTCTAAAATGCAAATTCTACAGCTAAAGTAGGAATTAATTCGTTGGTGGATATGGCTAGTGCATTTTGGTTTGTCTCTGTCGAGGTCAATCTCTATTGATTAATCTGTTCTTCACTCCTGTTGATGATGTTGAATAAAGCATTTGGCCTTTTAAATTATCCAAAATATAAGGTTTATGTCACCATGGCTTCCGGTCATTTTCCACTTTTCACATCAAGTGAATTTTAACCTATGGGCATGCTGCATTAGGAATCTTTTATCATCAGCCGATGCATCGGTTCCTAATTTCATCTCCATTATAAACACGTTGATGATCCATTAAGCATCGTAGATTTATGCTACCGGTTGTGCCATAATATGTCAAATCCAATAATTTTCATGCTCCAAATGTACAATATTTTTGGGATCAAAAGTAAATCTCTATCCAAGATTCGTAGACTCGGTACCGTAATCTATATCGATTGCCGATAGATACAGTATGATATGGTATCATTTAGTACCATTCTATATCGTCAATAAAAAAATTAAATAAATTTGATCCAACAACCAAAAGAAAGAAAGAAAGAGAAAAAAAATCATATCAATACCATACCATTTCGTACAGGTATCATACCATCCTATATTGCTATGAAACCAAAGCATCCGGTATCGGTCCATACTGTATCGAATCGATCGGTTTGGTCAGGTTCAGATTATTTTTTAAAAAATTGGTATGAATTATTTTATTTTTCTGCTGATATGGTATAGAATGTATCGATCAGTATGGTATATCGTTCTCGTATTGACTCAGATTATCTTAATATAATTTTTTATACATTTTTCTTTATTTTGTAAAAGATTTCTGATGAAGGTTACCTGCTAAAGTGACAGAGGAGACCACTATTTGCTTTCCAGATCCGGGAGTGTCGTGCAAAGTTAAAGCCGCACTTATATTGCTCGACCAAAGAGAAATCGCCCTTGTTGTTAATCAATAAGCACATCAAATTTCCTTGTGCATTCACAAGTTGAGCTTTCTAAAGCTCATTCCTCTGGATATTTGAGACAACATCAAACATTATGTCCAAACTTTATGAGAAACCATAATAAAGTTTTAGAGAACCTATGATACCACAATACACTTGCCTTATATTATCTTTAAATTCATAAGTGCCACCTAAATATCAGACTGCAACTATATTGCTTCACCAAATACAATTTGCCCTTGTTGTTAATCAATAGGCACACCAAATTTCCTTTTGTTTTAACAAGTTGAGTTTTCTAAAGCTCATTCCTGCGGATATTTGAGGTGACATCAAACATTATGTTCAAGTATCATGAGAAACCATACAAAATTTTAGAAACCGATAAAATCTTCGTGTAAAACTTGTTCCATTCATACGATATTAAAACACGCTTGCCTTCAAAATTCGATCCCTCCTCTCTCCCCAAGCATTCAAATCTCATTCTTCCGATTCCGATCGCAAACCTAATATGTTGGTGGATATGGACATTCTGATTCTCATTTCGATTCTAAAACGCACTCTCGAGAGATTCAAAAAATCACCTAAGCCTTGATTTCTAAACAACATACTCTCTAAGTAGCTATTAATGACGAGTGGGTGCGCTAAAAACAATATTTACATCTGAGATTGCTTTTTTGCACAATGCTCATCCATGGACAAAATATTTATAACCAAAAGATGTGGCACTACAAAGAGGATAATAAAAATGGACAACAAGTAGCCTTGATTTTTTTTTCTCCCTAAAAAATCCAGGGCAAACTTGAGAAACAAGTCCATGTGGGAATTGTCAGGCTGTGGAATTTGCAATGCATACTCTGTAAAGGTAATCTGATTGTTAGTGTACAGTCTATTTATCAGAATACAAGCTAAGATCCAATTATCAATGTTGTTTTCTAAAGAGCTAAGATCCGATTATCAATTTTGTTTTCTAAAGGGCAGGAATAAATCGGTTTTGTTTGATCTAAATAGGTAATATGATGCTAACATATATTGCTATAGCTAATCTGGGTTTAGCACAGGATTTTGAAAAAGTCTCTGTCCGGGAGACATTATTTTATTTGTTTGGTGATGCTTCGATATGCTACAAGCTTGCTTATCTCTTTGAAAAAAAGGAAATTATGCCGTGTATATTCTGCCTTATATTTGGGACCAATACTTACCCTGCCTACCACCAGAGGGGAAAGTACCCTACGTTGCGGTTCGATCAAGTACCAATATTGAGGACAATGTCGTCATCTAGTTCAACCATATGTTGCCAATGTTTTGCTCATGTTCCAGTCCACAAAAAATGATCCGATTCTGGATGGTTGCATCAATCCCTCTCCCCACAAGAGGGACTGAAATAATGGTGTTTTGTGATTGTTAATGATAGGTAGTTGAATGTCCACATTAACACCATCAGTTCGAAGAAGATGTGACATCATTTACAATTGCATATAAATTAGTTCCTAGATATATATTGGTGCACGAATCCCAGCTTATGATGCCACAATTCCCATATATTGTCGCGAAGATAATCTTGGTATGCCTTAACAATTGCTCTACTACCTTGCCAAATCTTTGCGCCCTGATAAGAGGCAAGAGAAGCTTAACATCTCATGAGGATCCCCGGACAAATTAATTTCTTCGATTGATTTCATTTGTGTTAGATTATTTTTTTCGAACAAAGTATCAAGTTTCCATCCCTCAGGAACAATAATTTTAGCTAATCTATTGGATATATGATACTATTCGATCCAAATAGGATGGATTTTATCCGATTCAACTAGAAATCAGACGGGTATGAGTTCTACAAAAACATCCAAAATGGATTCGGACGGAGTCAGGATAATAGTATGCCTCGTCCCGAATCCAACCTGATATAACCATAATCTAAATCTCCCTTTCAAAATTAAATAATTTTATAATATTTATATGATAAATTTTTTATTTAATCCGATCCGACCTGCACCTCTACTTGATCCGATCCGATCCAAAGTAGATACGGGATGGACATGAGTATGTGATTTTTGATTGCAAGATAGGTATGGGTATTGACTGATCCGATCAATATCTGATCCATTGCCATCCGAGCATACTGATTTTTAGTGGTAACTTGAATGACTTAATCCCAAATCAAATATTTGCCCATTTCTTCAATTGGTAGTCACCTATAGTCTTTATTTTCTGGTCTATTTCTTCCAACAAAATTAAGTTTAGAACACAATAGGGAGGAACATGTTTGTTCCGTCCCCATATGTTGCGTTCAAGCCTAAAATCTTATGAGACTCATGAATTTGGACTAGCACGATCAAAGAAGAAACTTGGGATAGGCTTACATTCCCAATACTCAATCTCATGAGAAGAAAAAATTGTCCTGGTTCAAGTTTTTTTTTTTTTAATTTTTTTTTGTTGTTCAAACTCATAAATTATATGGAATTTTATTTATGACATCGAGACAGGCCCTCGGTGATTCATCCAGGTCTTACCGTCTATATCAATCCTAGAAATTATATCCTCCACCACATGCGCATTTTGGTGGTGCACTACATCAATCACAACCAATCGTATTCATCAAGCACCCAACCCGGTGCACCGCCATATGAATGAACAGCTACGATAGGTGCTGTGCACCGTGCACATGGTATAAAAATCATTTCCTGCACTGTGTGAGTCGTACATATCATCAATTACAAGTACTCATTCTTATAGCGAGATACGCCCATCATAAATGATGCCCTGGTTCAATGCACGGCATAAGAATGATTGCTCCTTCCGATTACTTTATCCTGCAGGAATCTCATGCTTGATCTAGAGGCCAACCATTGCCCGATCCAACGACGATTCGCGCTAAGGTTGGTTAACCGTTCTTTCACGCGAAAGATAACCCCGTTGCCTTGCGCTGGCGTCACTTGGATTTATTCATATGGTTGGTTTGGTCGAGTGGCAGGAAGACCGTCCCACTGGTGCGGTCCCACGCGTTCAACACGGGAGAAGATAAGGCGGCTTGCAATGAAAGGGATTTGCCAAATTTCTTTGGTGCCACACGAAAGAAAGTCTTCATGGTCATGTCTCAAAACAAGCGGAACAATAGAGATAATTGGGTTAAAAACTTGAGAAGAGTTGTGTATCCTACGATGCGGCTGAGGGAATACTTTGATCACGTCTTCATTACATGCCCCAGTCCTACGAGAATTCGGGAGGGGATTAGCTCAACCTCGAATGTTGCTCCTCCTTTTTTTTTTTTTTTTCAAGTTTCAGACCCCTATCTCAGTTCCTCAAGAATCTTTTAGTCCGTACATGGTTGCTGCAGCAGCTCGTCTATCGCGCTCTAATAAAAGTCCCTTTCTCCGGAAGTGGTGATTCAAAACGCATGACATGCACACCCTTTTTTTTTTTCCTTGGTGAGATTCGCCACGTCTCCTACTCTCTCTCTCTCTCTTTCCTTCTTTCTTTCTTTTTATTTGGTACTAGAATTTGTGATTCATAAAAATGCCATCCCAAGATGGCCCATGGCCAATGCCATGCTGGATAAGAGGATGGATATTTCCAACTCTAGATAAATACTCTTTAATCACTTAAGGTCTGTTTGGATTTTCTACGGATTTATAGGTTGAGCCGGTACAATTAGCAAGCAAAATATCCGGGAATAGCTTTCTGAGTAGCCTATCCCTAATCCCATGGAGAAAAAAAAATCTCGATAGATTTTTTTTTTTTTTTCCTTATTACAAAAGTCAGCTTCAAACCTATTTCTAGGTATTTTATGAATGCAGATCTAATCGTGTAATCTTGCTGGTTGCATTGGCCCCAAATCCTATAGAATTTTCTGTTTAATTTTGTAAGAAATTCCAAGCCGACACAGCCCTGGATTAGTAATATTCTCAGGTTTGAGGATTAGTAGATTAAAAAAGAAAAATTGCAGACGAAATGAAATAGCAAAAGCGGAAGAGAGATTTTGGGTCAAACTCGCATGACTTGAAAGATAAACCTGCAGCCAAGCACTTTTTGGCATATCAATTGAATGGACCAAACATTTCATTTCTGGATGGTTAGGTGGATAATCCTCCACAAAACCTCGCTTCACCAGCATCCGAATATGACCTTGAATCTGCATATTTAAGTTTGATGGATGAGTAAATAGTTCATTTGGGTTGCATGTCCAGGGTATAGTTTCCTGTAGCAACTTATTTAGAAAGGAAAGAATGAGCTTAAAGCCATTTGGGTTGCATATTATAGCAGTTCTCATGGCATGCGTCCCAAATGTCGACCATCATCGCTTGTATTGGGAACTTACCAGGGTCATCATCCGTGCTTTTTTTGTTTGGTTGGGAAGGTATTAAAGAGCGGCATTGAGTTAGGTATTTTGCAAGAAAGGCCATCACCACGTTTCGTACATGCATGACCACCCACTCGATCATGCTTTGAGATATGTGATCATGCGTGATCAAGTAGATCAAGCACCTTCATGCATCTAAAAATATCTCTATTATGAAAGGATGGCTCTATAGTCCAGAGAGATTTTGGCTTGTATGGGATCGAGCCCATCTCTCTTCTTGCTAGCTAGGTGTCCTTTGAAGAACAAAATCATGAGGCTCGAGATGGCATCTTCATACCGAGACATTTTTTAAAGGATAAAATCATGAGGTCCGATCGAGACGGCATTTTCACGCTAGAGGCTAGAGTGGACGATATCTTGTGCATGTGAGTGCAAAGACCGAGCCATCCAATCCATCCCAGCCATCTAAGCCCTCGACTACAACAATCTCCAAGCCGAATCAGAGAGGGCGTCAAAGACTGAGAAGCACCTTTGGTGGCCAGTTGCTGAAAAGAATGCTTGGGCTGCTGCTGGGGGGTTTAGCATTGCACTTTGGTCTTTAAACCACGGCAATATTGAGGAGGTATCGTGCTCATATTGCAAGCATCAATCGAAACAGAAAAGGAAATGATTCTAAATTTTAACAGTCTTGTAGTTGTAACTCTTGGAAATATTAATCCAAACATTGAAGTGGGATGGTTTTAGATTGACTTGGAAGAGTTAGATTTTGTTATAATATGTAATATATTTTGGAAACTAGCATGAATTAGATTAGGATAAGTTGGAGAGGAATAGGACGTCGCAAATAAAAACTGGTGATGCTCACGTCGTTTGAGCGGCGGTGCACTGTTGCTAGAAGAATTGAGAGTTTCTCTAGCGGACAAGTCTTGAGTTGATCATGGAGTTTGAGCTTATCTAGCGGACGCTGACCGGCTGAGTTCCAGTCATATAAACATCCAAGGCCGTGCATTGGAGAGAAAGAAATAATAGAATATAGTATGTGTCACCTCTCTCTCATCTCCTTCCTCTTCTAATGTAAGATGTCCACCATACTTCCCTAATAATTTGAATCCGCGAGGTTCTTCTTTAACATCGATTGATGGGATTAGATGCATTCATTAACTGCTCTTTTTTGAAACAATCTCAAGCATAGAATCTGACAAATATTCTACTGCTCTTTTTTGAAACAATCTCAAGCATAGAATCTGACAAATATTCTACAGATTAATTACATTTTCTATTATCTTATATGATATATGAATATCTCATCGGATGCTGACCCGCTCGACAAAAGGGAATTTAACACTCCTATTCTACTATTCATATTTCTTAGCTAAGTCGTACTTGCTAATGTGTTGATAATAAAGAATTTCACATATTGGCCATTGACAAGGAGATATTTTAGAAATTTGTTGGAAGCAAATATGAAAAATAGATGGTGGCAAAAATAATAAATAAAACAAGGCACGTCTTCAGTGATTGTTGAGGCAATCTTTAGCGTAAAAAATATTTTTAAGTATCTGTTAAGAGCACCGAAAAGTATCTTAGCAATTCCCATCAGGCACGCTGATGTTACTCTTGCAACCCATGATACAACTCTTAACGTGCACAAAAGGGGTGTCTTGTAGGACCACCCTTTAGTATATTTAGATGGTTGTTTGATTGTAAGCAAACATAGATTGGAGTAATTTTGAGCATTGGATGCAGTCGTACTTGTGGATCACAATGGATCGAGTATGGGTTGAGTTAGCCAATATCCATACCCGCTTTGTAATTAAAAATTCTATACTCACACCTGCTTTGTATGCATTTTGGGTTGGATTGGATTGAATAGATAGACAAGATGAATGGGGTTGGATTAGGAAAAGAACTCATCATGTAGATATTTTAAAATAATAATAATTTTGAAAAGAAAAATTTAGATTAAAATCATATTAAATCATATTCGAAGCGGTACATATCATTATTAGCATTTGATCCGAGCCCACTTCGAATATTTTATCTAAAACACATATCCATCCTGGGATTTAAATGAATCGAACAAAATCTATACCATTCAAGTCGGGTCGGATCAAATATATGATGGATTAGCTATAATTATCAACCCTAGTCATACCCTTAAAAATTTTAAAATGTTTTTATCTCCCACCAACTTCTATTTGCTTTCAACATTGGATCAGATCTGGTTCAACAAGCAAGGAGGGCAAGGATTCTCTTGCATGTTCCTTGGGGCTGTTGCATGGGATGTTGGATTTCACGGAGTGCAGTGAGTGATTGCCAAAATATAAAATTACAATTCCCGATTAGTTGGAGATTGACATAGGATACAAGATCTACATTTGGTTGGTAATTGGGATTTCATATTCATATGATATTGCCTAAAATGCAGAAAGCGTATCCTAAGCATGTGAGGAGTTTGCCGGGGAGAATATAAGATTTCATAAAAAAATCACATGCCTAGATAGATGAGTTCATGAAATGAAATAAGTAAGCCTCGTGCTATACCACGTGATCTAGAAAAGCAGACAGTGCTCAAGGTTAGGACAAGGCTTATGAAAAATGTAATGAAAGTTGAACAAAATGGGAGCATCAATTAATCAAAATAACATAATTAATGGCAATAGTTTTGAACAACAAATTGACCCACAACAATTTGGCAATAGAAAGACACTTTCGTGTTGAGAGAACAGAAAGATTAAATTTTTATCTTACAAAAGTTCAAACCGAAATGCTTCACTCCACATGACCCAAATGACGCGTCCTAATCAAAGGAAGCCATTGGCATAGCTTCTTCGTAACTATCAATTATGTCACTAACAATACCATAATTATGCGCTAAATTAAATCCTGGTTTAGTGTTAAAGCTGCAAATTGGATCCTTTTGTGGCGTCGCACACATTGAGCGCACGTAGGGTAAATGAATCGAGCATTGAACGGAGTCAACGACTAGTAGCGGTATTTTGAAGGGGGAAGATCAGCTTTTTCTGCCGCATTTGAAGCTAATCATATTAGATTTTTTATAAATACTTTTATTATAGATTGATTTAATAAATCTGATTTGGAAAAAAAGGAAAAAAGCTTTCGCATTGATATCACAGCTCACAAAGCTTCGGTTGTCGGGTGAAACTTGGAGCAAGGGAGGTACGGTTTTTTAAAATATCCAGAGATATGTCTGTTTCTCAGGGATTCTATTTGACCTGGAAGATTTTTTACCGCTTTTAAAAACGCAGAGGTTGTTCGACAAGCGGAACGTGTCCCACGCAACGAGCCAGTCGACCCTCGCCACCTCGGCCCCACAAGAATCTTTTTTCCCGATAAAGTGGGTTCCGTATACAGCGAAGGCATGTTCGACGCGGGGCGGGCCCACGAGGCGGCCACCACCACCAACCATTCGCAGCAATGGGAGGTCATCGGATTCACTCCCCGATCCCAGACCTCTGACAGGGCATCAACTCCGGAGGAAAAGTAAAAAACGAAGAAAATTTCGTGACAAGAAATGATTAAAATAAAATCAAACGCATGCCATACAAATATATGTTCCTGGGATTGCAAAGACCGCCCGCTTCCGAGTACCGGGTTTTCTACGCCATCCTTCTCCCTACCCCCTCTTATTCTTCTTTCCAACTGTCCTTCTCCAGGACTTCTCAAAGGAGTCCATCTCGGTTCACTCTCCACTCTCTTCTCCTTTCCATCTGGGGGCTCCACTGGGATCGCCTCTCGCTCGTGAGTGGATCCAATCCTCTTCGCTCTCCTCTTTTCAGCGCTTTCTTGCATGGGTTCTTGTTTTTGCTCACCGTGCGATGATTTCTTGATGAGCCTTTTTTTTTTTTTTTTGTTTTGAGGCCGTTCGTTTCTTGATCTTGGGTACTGATTCTTGTTGTTAGGTTCTTTAATTTAATCAGTGCAGATTGTTATGAAATCCTGGGATTCTTGCTGTGGGTTCCTTGATTTTAACTCTTCTGCAAATCGGGGTCTTAATCTCCACAAAGCGATGAAACTTTTAAGCGAACCGTGGTCTTAAATTTGGGTTTCTTTAATCTCTTCTTTTACTATTTTACCTTAAATGGTATTTTGTTTAAGCATTTGTTTCCCGTCAGAGTTTAATTCTAACGAATTCTTTCCTCGTGACCGTTCAGTCAAAATCTGGAAATAAACTCTATCATCTACCGAGTCTTGGTTTGGTGGGCTTGCAGCGTGTTTACTGTTAGAGGACGAAAGCAAATTAGAGAGTCCTGGTTGTTAGTTGATAAAGATTGTTGTAGGATACTTATCTGGGAATGGTAAAGTAATGTGGATGCTTTTATAATTGGACGGGGAGCGCTAGGAGGTAGTCACAAGTTTTCAAGATTTCTTGGTATGGTGCTGTAGATATCTAGTTAATTTAGCGGGGAAACGTTAGATACCAACCTCAGCAGCACAGTGTTCTGTAACTATATATATATATATATATATATATATATATATAAAATCCTTTGTGACTGATAACGAAAGCTCTTTTAAAATGGTTGTCCTGCTTAGAGCAGGTGGTTTTCAAGAATCAATTTTTGATGTTCATGGAACTACTCATGTGCATGTCTTGTTCCTAGGAGCTGTGCAACACCCATTTATTTAGTTATCTAAATTAAATATGAGTGGAGGTAATTTATATCATGCTACTGGTTCAAGACTTGATCGGGACTGGGAACATAAACGCCCCATTCTTGGAAATCTCCTAGATACCTTTTCTCTTCATTTTTGTAGCAATCTCCATGTCTTTGCAGATTTACTCACTTGTTTATATGTTCTGTTTGGTCTCTGTAAAAATTTGCTGCTCCATTCGTCCCAGATGATCCTCTTTCCTGCTTAGCATCTTCCCCTGTCAAAATATGCCATTGTTGCTTCTCAAAAGCATTTATGTTTCTACGAGAGGAAGATAGATCGATTTGCTTGTTCTAATGTAGCCTAAATGGTTTGAAATGTTTAGCTATTACTTCATATGAAATGTTTATCTCCTGGCTTCTTTTTAACTGCTATATATTATTTTATATTTTACATAG
The DNA here is from genome assembly GCA_006176705.1 of Cocos nucifera. NCBI lineage: Eukaryota > Viridiplantae > Streptophyta > Magnoliopsida > Arecales > Arecaceae > Cocos > Cocos nucifera. The sequence continues at coordinate 88,314 of QRFJ01001671.1, read as the reverse complement.
CAAGTATAAAACAAGCAGTTTCCACTCAGATCTGTCATCATGTTATCAGACTTACATGTGTATGGTTACCTACATGTTTATCAACCTCCTTTGTGTTAATGACAGTAATATATAAAAATACAGGGAAATGAATCAATTAAAAAAAATGTTTTGAAGAATAAGCTTAATAAAATATGATATAGGCTCACGAAAGATACTCTATTTGCAATTTAGATATCAATCATAAACACAAACACACCCCCCCCCACCATATATATATATATATTCCATGAAGTGTGTGATACAATTAAGTGACAAAAATAAATAAATAGAACCTAGCTTGGGAGGCGGATAAACCACTATCCTAAAGGAGATTCCGGCTCTTTCTCGTGCGAAGATTTAAGCTGCACATCCTCCTCCAAGGTACAACCTGGAAGCCAAGCACTCCAACGCCCGTGGTGGCACAATCTTGAATGGATGCCAATCAACTTCGTCTTCAGCCCAAATAACAATAAAATGGACGAGAGAATGAGAGGAAAGAATTTGAATGAGAGGGAGAGTATGAAGAGTTTTTTTTTCTAAAAGTGGGAAGACTCGATATAATTTTTTTTTTTTTTTATCCTAAAAAGAAGGGGACTCCTTTTATAGGCGCAGAGACACTGTGTAAACACTGTGTGGAAAAACGGTACACGAAACTGCCACCCGCGAAATGGCCGTGGAACAGCCGCATAGAGCGTTTCCGCGCGCTCCTCTAGCGGAACGGCCAAACGGCCGAACCGCACGCAGACTCACCACAGAGTCCACGCACACGGACTCTGTGGAGGAGTTTTGAAACTCCTCAGAAAAAGTCAACACTTTGAACTGGTGATGTGAACTGATATGAGTGAATTTGATACAAGAACATGCATAGGAATAGCAAAAAAAAAAAAAAATAAAAATAAAATTATATATATATATATATATGTGTGTGTGTGTGTGTGTGTGTGTGTGTGTGTTTATTGCGTATTACATGTTATGAAGGAATCCTGTTTAAAAATGTAAAGTTGACACTGAAATGTGAAAGCGTTTCAGCTTAATAAATCATGGATCCTATGGATGATTGTTTTGGTTGGAGGGTGGGGTGTGGGGGGTGAATAGTGGAAAAAAGATCCTATTATCCTGAACTTTCTAGGTAGAGTATCTCATCAAGATATTTGACGATTGAAAATTGTGCTTATTTCGATACTTTCTAGGTAGAGTATCTCCTGAACTTTCAAGACATTAGTGGTATATCTGTTAAGAATTGATTCTTGGGAATAACTAATGTGAGTGTTCTTTTTGCCCTGCAATCACCATTGCTATTACATTGTTAGCTTAGCTTCCCTTTGTAAAACTCTTTGTCCTAATCATGATTCCACTTGTGCTTCATCTGCTGCAATCACCAATTCACCTTTTTTTCTTTCTTTACCCCCTGGATTTCTTCTTTTAATGATCATTAGCTCAATGCAGAAGGCAAATGCCTTCTGGCCCCCATCATCTGTTTTTTTAAAAAATCATAACATATTATGAACCTATTTCTTCTTTTTTGTTCATTAAAATTTCTGTAAATAACACATAATGGCATTATTAGATTTAGGTTCAAAAGTCATGTTTAGCTTATATAGATTGAAACAAATCAGGGAGAAAACAAATTGAGTTCCCAAATGGATTGAGCCATCACTAAGGCACAAACCTCTTTTAAGTTCCTAAAGAGATTGAATTGTGCCTATGTTCATGAAAGTTTTAGGTTTGACATATTGGTCGGCCAATTCTCCTACAGTTACATACATATGCAGTTGTCTTATGATTCTATATGCAGATGACACCTGACTCCAAGCTATAAATCTCTAGTAAACTACATTCATGAATAATAAAAAGTTTCATGTCCTAGATGTCTTTGCTGATGAAAAACAATTTTATAATTTTGATGATCATGTAAGAAAAATCATAATCTTTGCAACAGAAACAATGAGTTGATGTTTGAATGTGGTTCTTACTAGATCTGCCTTTTCAGATTTCAACTATTGGATTCTGTTGACTAATTTGATAGACAAACCATGTGTGACATGTCCAAAATCCTATTCTTCCTTACTGACCTTTCCTGCTGCAGCTTTGATGGGATATTCTCACTATTTGTTGGTTGTTATGCTTTCACCCTATTTTCATGTCATCTGGTGAATGCTATGTTCCTTGCCTTACTGGGAATCAGTTTATCTTCTCAGCAGTTAGCCAATACTTGATTACTTGCTGGGATCAAAAAATTTGAGGTAAGTGTGCTTGGTTAATATTCAGGTATAGTACCACATGTCTGTTGTGTTTACAACATATGAATCCTTTGGATACTCATTGTGTTTATAACATATAATTTTCATTCAATATTCACAGATCAATTCAACCCAAAAATGGGGATATATCTCAGCAGTCCAAAAACTGAGAAGTTTTCTGAAGATGGTTCAAATTCCAGACTTGCATTTGGTTTGTCATCCATGCAAGGCTGGCGTTCATTTATGGAAGATGCAGTGAGTACTATATGACACTTTTATATTCTCAGTAATTCATAACAGCATCACCAGCTATGAATTATTAAATGTCATCTGATGAATTTATAACAACAAGTGAAATAGCTTACCACAAATCAGGTAAATGCTTTCCTAAATAATTATACCATCCAAGGGTGTAGTTTGATCTGATAATCAGGATCCATTTAAATGATATTTTTTGATAGAAAATAAAGTATTCTGGACTTAAAGCAAACTAGTTTCTTGTTATCCACACTTGATTTATTTTCTTCACATTGATCTATTTGAATACATCACTGATATTAGCAATGAATCTTTGGAGGCCTTTTGTTATATTTGTGCCAAATATTTTTATTTATACCTTGCATGTAAGGTAGCATATTGAAGCATCAGAAGCCTATGATGATATCTTCTGGGTGGAAACTCTGCTTGTTTAGCCACTTCATGTGAAAGAATTCAAACCAAGAATGAAAACCTGATTTGATTAAATAATTTTACCATCTAGCATAAAGAGAACTATGATCTAGCAAAATACAGGAGATAATAACTAGAACCTAAGCAAAAGAAAAAAAAAACATATCCAAAGCTAATTCAGCTGTGCACATAAGCAAAATGCACAGGTGGCTTAAATATTGAAGCATCAGAAGTCCATGATGAAATCTTCTGAGTGGGAACTCTGCTTATTTAGCCACTTCATGTGAAAGAATTCAAACCAAGAATGGACACCTCATTAGATTAAATAATCTTACCATCTAGTATAAAGAGAACTATGAGTTAGCAAAATACAGGAGATAATAACTAGAATGTAAGCAAAAGAAAAAAAAAAACATATTTGAAGCTAACTCAGCTATGTACATAAGTAAAATGCACAGGTGGCTTAAATATGTGTGGATGTAATTTTTCAAATGATGTTATGAAAAGCTTTAGGCACAGTCAGATTAGCTTTTACTTACCACTTACACAAAATACTGACCTAGGCTCCCTTACTTGCCATGTGAATCATTAAATGCAAACAGTTTGTGACTCATTATGATCTCCTCATGCAGATCATTAGCCCTTGTGGGTTTTTACATTTATAATATATTTATGTCATTGTTTTTTTCCAAATGTTTTGTGACATATTCTCATTACTTACAATCATATTTTCCAGCATGCCACTGTGCCAGACCTTGACAATTGCACATCATTCTTTGGTGTTTATGATGGCCATGGAGGTAAGTTGCAGATCTCTTATTTCTTATGTCCTCTATAAACTTTATATAATTATAACAACTTATCCTTTCACGTCTTTAGCTTTAGTTTCTGGTTCAGTTCCATTTGAGATTTTTAATTTAGGATTTGTGCTTTATTAGCAATTGCACAATTTTCCAGATGCCATATGCTTTCCTCTTCACCTTAACTACATGTTCTTGTTTTGATTTTTTGGTCCATTCAGCGTATTACAAGATATAAGAAATTTTGTTCATGCATGTATTAAATGGACCGATGCTCTGTTAAACAAAAAATATTGAATTTTTTAATGGAAGTGCACCTATTCTAGTAACTACCTCAGAAGGATGCACTAGTTTAAAATTGTACAGCTACCTAGGGTTATTGTAACACATTGTGATATTACACTATGATATGGTAATCATCTATATTTCCCCCTTATATTTGCCAGGATATTTGCAGTTTTGATTTAACATTAATAAATTATCAGAAGATTTGCAAGCTTGTGAAAGGTAATTTGGGTCCTCGTTGGTATTGGGTTGATTGTGGTACGTAATTAAGCAATGTATTAGGTCTGATGTATCATTGTTGAGGAGCATTCTTGCCTGCACCAAAGCTGTGTGATTGATCCCTTGAAAAGATGAGGGATATTGCATATGAGTATTATTTTTTTTGAGATTTATCAGTTTATGTCCTCACTTTTACCGCATGGTGCATGTTTCACCAAATTTTTGACGTTCTTGTGTTATATTCTTTTTTTTTTCTTTTTTTTTTTGGGGTGGTTTGGTTGGTGGGGGGGGGGGGGGGGTTGAGTCTTATCGCAATGCATTCATGACAATTATCAAGCGCACCTTGTCATTTTCTGTTAGTTTTACAGATCAAAGCACCGATCTAACCCCAAAATTCTAGTGAGTTGTTCTGCAGGCACCGGAGGTAGCCCTTGAGCAGAATAAGCATCATAAAAACAATCCACATGTTTGGAATAGTTTATGATGGTTATCATAAAAATTACCTGCACTGAGCTCCAGAATGTTTCTTCTTAACCCAGAGTCTTCAACTTGGTTTTATACACATTTGAACCAAGTACCTTATGGGACTCAAATCCAGAATTCCGCCAATACTTTATGTTGAGACTTGGTGTATGACACCTGACCTCTTTCATTGTAGTAGTTCCCTGTGAAAGCCTGAGTTGCAACTGGAAACATAATGCGATACTGTTCATTATTCATTACCTCATTAGATGTTGATGAAGCATCTTTTTCCAAAGATGGCTGCTGTTCTAAAATTGGTGCATAATAGACACTGGTCCCGTAATTGTGTTCTGTAGTTAGCTTGGAGAATAGATTGTGATCTGGCTCAGGCAGTGTCTCTCATTTGCTTTCCCTAGTTTTCTTTTTAGTTTTCATTTGGTCTTATGACAACATTGTAATAACAGTTCAAATTGATGTCCTCATTGCTCTTACAGGAAAAGTAGTTGCCAAGTTCTGTGCAAAGTATCTGCACACTCAAGTACTCAAATATGAAACTTATATGGGTGGTGATTTAGCTGCTTCAGTACAAAAAGCATTTTTCAGGTAAGCTGTTGTGCTAGATATTTTAGCCCATATTCTGTTTTGTGCTTGAAATGCTTATTTCCTAATTGGAGCCAAGTAATGGGAGCACTTAGTAAATTGATGCATTTATGAAATGTATTGTAATTCTATCTTTGCAGAATGGATGAGATGATGCAAGGACAGAGAGGGTGGAGAGAATTATCTGTACTGGGAGATAAGATAACCAAATTTTCTGCAATGCTTGAAGGTGTGGTGTGGTCCCCAAAGGGAAGTGATTCTAACATCCACACAGATGACTGGGCTTTCGAACAGGTACATCTGAATGACACTTTGTAGTTAATTCATGGATTTTCATGTTTTTCCCTCTAGCATATGTACCACGAAAACCTTGGGTGAAGTTGTGGTCTAACCATGTTGTGTCTTCTGCATTTTTTTCTAAGGAATAAGGGAAAGAATTGCTGAGGTGAAACTGGTTTTTTCTAAAAAAGAAAAGGAAAAATGGACAAGAATATATAACTTAAGAGTTTAAGGTAACTCGAAACAAATTTTGTAAAACTTATTTTTTGCAGTTCAAATCTCTAGTAGGACATATCTGAATAAAGAAGTTTTTGAGCAAAGGAAAGGTGAGGTTTAGAAGATTTTCTGGTTTAGGAAAACTAGATGGAAATTCAGGGCAGTTTACATTCATTGGATAAGAAGCTAAGAGTTCTTTAATATCATGCCCCAAATCCAAATCATGATATGGCCATGCTGCCATAGGGCACTGACCATGATAACACGAAGCAACCATAGAAACTTGTATAAAATTTCATCTTGAATAAAATATAACAGAAAGGGTCAAAAGTCTACCGTCATTTATAAAGGAACAAGTGCTGGTATAGAGTTTCCAAATCTAAAATTCAAATGTTTAAAACCCATAAACTTAAAAATTCATAAAATTATCAACTAAAAGTCCATTATCAACTAATAAACTAAAATTCTACCATAAAAGCATCCAAGCTTCCTAGTATGAATTGTAAGCTTGGATCATTTCTTCCTCCTGGCAACCTCAAATGAAAAGAAAGGTGAGCTACATAGCTCAGTAAGTTTACCTTACCAGATTAAGTATAAGTTTTACAGGACTCAATAAATAATTTTCATTAAAAATAGATTATTTTATACTAACAATACAATAAGCTAAGTCATAAGACAATAATGTTTTCATATATGCATAATCATACAAATTTCATAAATATGGACCCAAGTGTATAATATAACTAAAGTAATAAATTATTTATCATTTAGCCATGTCATAGCTCATAATACTACTCCCAAACATTAATGCCAAGGTCACTTTATATTCTGATAAGGTCATAATTGATCAAGTATCATGATTCATAATTTATACACTAACTTTATACTCGTTGGTAGGAGCGTAATTTGTGCCAACTCTATATCCGTTGGCAGGGCCTTATGGAACTAGTTTCGAATGTCAATCTACCCCACTTCTACGATATATACATAGTTATCGAGAGCCTTTAAAGCATTTATATTTTTTCTTTAAAACAAACATATATAAGTGGATTGAAAAGCACTAAACAATATTATAGAGTTCATAGTTCGTAAACAAGTCACAGTAAAACAGTCGTAGAATTATTCTTTTCATAACCAAATGCAAAGATTTCACAGTTGATAAATAAGTCATTAACATTAAAAACATTCAGGGGACCATTCTTTTTATGATAGGACATGATTTTCATAATATCATATGATTGATCCTTAATTATAAAAAAAATACAGAATCATCTATCCCAAACATCATTTATAATTTTTAAAGTTTTGAGCATTAAAAATAATCAATAATTTGAAAACTAGTAAGGAGTGTAAGGGTTTCTTATCTCTACCAACAACAAATTCAAATATGGTGATTATTAGTCCACGTCTAACGTGTCCAATTATCTAAAATCAAAATAGACTCAACTCATCCGCGTTAACCATCTGCATAAGAAATAGATTATTTCTAATTCCTTAATCTCGGAGTTCTAATATACGAATTTACCTATATTTTTTCTGTCCTTCCTTAACTCAAAACTAAAATAAATAAAGGGTTATTTTAGAGACTAGAGCATAAACTCCTTGCTATGTTTCTACTTGTCTCGATGACAGCATCTACACACAAAATAAAGGCCAACCATGAAAGGAGATTTAAAGTGCAAGGCCAAGAAAGACGACACTGGTCAATGTCAAAATGGCATAGCCCAATTTGTTAGATCAAGAAAGAAGTGTCCAATCAAGTCAAAATATATTAGGAGTTGTCACTAATGCATCTTAGGATCATTGATGAAGGATGGGGTGGAAGAAGGATAGGTCCAGCTTGGTTGCGGCATCCAATGGCCTGGATCGGTGTTACCTGGGTAGTCCAATTGGCCAAATCATGAAAGAAGAGTCCAACTAAAGTACAAGTAGTTCAATAGAGATTGATGATGATGGCATTCAGTGATGCTCGGCAAGTACCAAGTGGGGGCAGATATGCTGCCCAACCACCAGGGGGTTCAAGATATTTTTCATTAGGGTTGATCAAAATTATAGGGGAGGGATCCTCTACTGGGGCCAATCTAACCCAAGAGACTAAGGGGCTATTTGGTTGGGGGTAATCTAGCATAAAAAAATGATTCCCATGTTAGATTATCATGTTTGGTATAAAAAATAGAAAAGAGAGGGTAAAAAAATTGATGGGCCCCATGCTTATTTTTCGGAGAGAGAAGGTAAAACAAATACCATGGGTGGGTTGGTATTTGGCAAATTTCCGAGTGATGGTAATCTATATTTGACAAAAATATCCCCAATAAAGTTATATATATAATCATTGACTTTATTCTAATATCCTTCAAAATTCATTCAATAAAGAGCTTTTGTAAAAAAATTAAGATGGAAATGGCATTATGCAAAGGGTTATGTGATTATAGTCATCATATAAAAACTAATTGGAGATGATAATACTATCCTAGTATTAAAAAATTACTTTATATTGAAGGGTATATTTGTAATTTTTTCATATTCCCATATAGGATTACCTCCAACCAAACGTAATAAACCTTTTTCGGTGTCATTTTTTGGAGTAATCTTCCCGCCAACCAAACATAGTAAAAGTTATTTTTCTCCACGGTCATTTTTTCAAATAAATGTTTGGAAATTATCAGATTATTCTGTAATCTGATATACCCCAATCAAATGGATCCTAAGAGAAAGAAAGAGAGTAGAGAGAAAGAAAGGAAGAGGAGAACAAGAAATAGAGGGTGAAACAAGGGTTCAGCGCCTCTCATCAAAAGAAAAATAGGGCCATGGCACTTGGTGGTGTCGTTAGTGGTCACGGTTGTTTGATAGGTGACCAGTGACGACTCCAATGGCCAGGAAAAGAGTGAGGAAAACAGGGTTCCACAATAGGGGTCCATGGAGGTTAGGCATCAAATTGAGCCTCAGCTGCTCATCAGTGACTAAGCTCCATTGCTTGGTCACTACAATCAAGGAAGGGCTCATCCAGTAACCGCGGTGGGGTTTTCGGCTTTGAAACATAGCCAAACATGTTGAAATAGAGGAGGGTGTTTTAGAATAGGACAGGGGTGGTTAGGAAAATCTTGCAATCTCCCAAGGAGTTTTTGGCTGGTGATAGGGGTCTATTCAAGAGTAGTGCGCACATGCACACGCGTAAAAGAGAGAAGGCACCAATACCTCATCTCTAGTGAGGTCACAGTGATGATTTCAAATGGGATGTGGGGTGCTATTAAATAGAGTGGAGGCTAGGATTTCCTGGCCTCTGATGCCCTCTTGGAATTGCGAATACCTCCTGGATTCATCAAAGAAGAAGACTCCCATCAGGAGCATGCTACCATTCGGGCATGTGCAAAGCACATCCTTAGCTTGGGTGAAAATAGATTGGGGTTGGCTGGTCAGTCTAGGAAGTTCCAGGCCAGTCCAAGTAGATTGGGCCTTACATTTAATAGTTGTTCCCAAGTCTTTTGGGTGAACACCTGATTCAGACATGCACACAAAAGAAAAGGAAAAAAAAAAAAAAACAAATGATGGAAGGGAAGAACAAGGATTTCAGGGTTTAAGTGCTCTAAGGACCAATTATTAACATCAAACCTTGTCTCAACTATTTAAGATAGGTGTTATGAATCCTTATGCACCCGTCCATCTTATCAAGGGCAGCTATGGTATTACAAGCTTTTCTGAATCCTTTCCTAGAATATTTGCTTTGACATCTCCAGCTTAAGGGGAACTATGAAGCCTGTACTAGTTAGTAGCAGGGTCAACTGCATCAATTTATTTGTTTTTTTTTTTCCTGAAAAGCAGTTCTATGTATTTAATACAAATTATTGACATAAGAATGACACAATATTTCAACCATTGTCTTCTATTGTTTAATAGTCTCCAAAGTGTTGAGAGCGAGGTTCACCGTCTCAGTACCAGACCCCCTCCTGGTAAATCTAATTATAATGTCGGTACGGAGTTTGGTATGGTATGATAGTATCGGTAAGGGGCAGTATGGCATATCAGTACAGTATGGTAGGCCTTGTATCAGGTGGTAGAGCAAACTATGGTTGAGAACATTGAATGTTTCTTAGGATTTAGCTTTGCAAAGTTTCAGGTGTGCTTATAAAGCTTCATTGATATCTTTTTTTTTTGGTTTTCTTGGAATGGTTCAGCGGCCATAAGGATAATTTGTACTGGTTTGTGGAGACTAACTAGGCCCAATTAGGTAAGTTAAAGGTGTTCCACTTTGCTCTAAAAGAGTGTACAACCAGCTGATTTTGGGGATTGTTTTAAATTTTTAATTCTTTTGGATGGATGCTCTGAGTGCAGAAAATTTCAGGAGAAGGCTGGTTTATTCTTCCTTTCCAAAATTTCAAAAAGGGAACTTTTATATGTTCAAATGGGTCCATTATATTGAATCTTAATGCACAAAATCATTGCCTTCATATATATCAAAAATGTTATGACCTGAAACTTTGTGATCAGGGACCCCACTCTGGTTTCTCTGGACCGACATCTGGAAGTACAGCTTGTGTGGCTGTCATTAGGAACAACCAACTCATTGTTGCAAATGCTGGTGATTCTCGTTGTGTAATCTCAAGGAAGGGTCAGGTTTGTTAATTTGGCAAACCATTATGCTGATGTTTCCTTCTGGTAATTTAAAAAGGATATTCTTGTTTGCTAACAAATCTATGTCAACATGTGTTTTGTCTGTTTTTTTTTCCTTTTATAGGCATACAATCTTTCAAGGGATCACAAGCCAGAGCTTGCTGTTGAGAAAGAAAGAATCCTTAAAGCAGGAGGTTTTATTCATGAAGGACGAGTAAATGGAAGCTTGAACCTTGCAAGAGCCATTGGTAACTTCCATACTACTGTTTGTGGACTTCTCTCAGAATCACAAGGCATCTTCAAATTTGTTTGCATTTCTTGCATCTCATTCTGCCTGCAGGTGACATGGAATTCAAGCAGAACAAGTCTTTGCCAGCTGAAAGGCAAATTGTGACCTGCAATCCAGACATAAACATTGTGAGTAATCTGCATTTTTTCCTCAGTAATCTTGGAATTTCATTGTGCTTATGGCCTTTCTAATTTTGTCGTGAATTTTATTAGAAGGTGCTGCTGATGCTTACTTTCTGTCATTTGTTAGGTAGAGCTTTGTGATGACGACGACTTTCTCATTCTGGCATGTGATGGAATCTGGTATATCTTCCCTGCAACTCCGATTTTGAGAAACCATGCCTAGTTATCATGTTCTCTTGTTGAGTTTTCCAAGTATGCGCAACATGTTTGCAAAACTAAATGCAAAACTGAGTTACTGGGGCCAGTGCTAGAGTTGGTTCTTATGATGGGAAGTGATGGGGCCGGTAAGAATTTTTCATTGTTCTATGATGAAGTGGTAGAATTGCAAATTTCTCTCAGGTGGGAGGCCACTGGGTTGGATTGAGAAATGGTGTCGAATTTGGGAAGGTCCCACAATGGGACCTGGGGCAACAATATCTACGATATGAATTCTACAGTTTCTTCGAGTGCTAGTGGTGGTGATGGTGTTTGGAGTGGGGCCCAGAGGGAAAGAACATATGAAATAAGGATTTTAGGAGTTTAGGGGGCATTGTGGCCCTTCTCACTAACTCTAACTACACTCCTAGACTACCATATATATTGGCATGATCCATTTATGTTTCTGTGTCTCAATGATATATTATAGCTTGGTTAAGTTTCAGAATATTAATGGTTTAGCTAGATTTCCATCATGTACGTATTCATTTGTAATAGATATCTTGTTAAAAGATAGTTTCTGTCACTACTTTTCCCAGGGAATGCATGTCAAGCCAGCAACTGGTGGATTTCATTCATGAGCACATAAAGACTGTGCGTATGCTATTCCCTTCTTTGAACTTTGTCAATCTTATTTGTCTCTATCAAATGCTGCAAGCAATGAAAGAAGGCAATAAACAAAAAATTGTTCCTCCGAATCCACACTAATCAGCTACCATTTCTGAACCACTAAAAACTAAAAATTTCAGGATTCTCTTCTTGTAGAGAAGAAGAGGTCTTTTAGAAGATCTTTTAACTTTCATCAGTTATATTATCAAATGACTACAGTAGCCATCTAAGAGATCATTGGTTGGTTAGATACTTAAATTTGAAAATTGAAGCATTTTTGTTTCTCAAATATCGTCCTTTCCTGATGCACATACTGCTTGGGACTGCAGGAGAGTCGCCTGTCTGCAGTGTGTGAGAGAGTACTTGATAGGTGTTTGGCACCATCAACAGCCAATGGAGAGGGATGTGATAACATGACCATGATCTTGGTCCAGTTTAAAAAACCCATCATGTCCGGTGTTGCCAGCACATAGTATCACTCTGGTTAGCTGATCTCAAAATTGTTTTTGTGGCTCTGCCTTCCCTCATTGTTCAAAGTGCAAGATATGTAACAATGTGACCTGTTCTTTAGTTTATATCTAGATTCATGCATCTGTTCCATGTACATGATTAGCATGACTCAGAAGTGATTGGCTCAAAAAAAGATGTCATTTTGTGTCTAAATTGGCAGGTTCTTTTGGACTGTAGATGTAATGTAATTATTTGGTCTTCTCACATGTAGAAAACATATTGTTTCTCATTTATTTTCAGCATCAGTCAGCTAATTATGTCAGGATGTTCTCTTTTTTAGATTTTGTCTGAAAGTTTATGTAACATAGAATGAGGCATATCATATTTCAGTTGCCCCTTTTTTTAGGGAATGGAAGAATTTATCGACGACCTTCTGGTTTATGAAACTAATATTTGGTGGTTGTTCGGAACAAGGATTCAAATCCCATGGGACAAGGCTGTTCCAGTTCCTTCATGGAACAGGATATATCATGTCCTGATACTTGGAACAATGGATGTTCCATCCTGCCGTGGTATCTGTCCTGGCCTAATTTTGACCCCACAATTGGAACATTGGGATTTAAATCTTCCTTTCGAAATATTTCACTATTTCTTGGAAGAGACCTGATAGAATTTGAGGTTATCTTATTTTCAAATCATTTTTTTCACAGGTTAACGGTGAGGGAATCGGGGGGGTTGGGGGCAATCTCCTAATGTTCACTCTGTAATGGTAGATAGATGATGAACCACATAGTTTGGATAAAAGTACACAGATACAATCTCCTTGGCTAAAGCTGAGTTGCACTCAGAAATGTTCTGTTGAAGAAGGGAAATTATGTAAATCCCGTCTTGTGGGCAGAAAACCAAGCAGCATTTGCTAGCTGCAAGCATGGACAATGCGGGACTCCATCTCTTGGTTCTCTTGGGGCAGCCTTATGCCAGGCACTTTGATAAGAAAGGGAATTTGATCCATGGTGACCAGCCAGTCTCGTCGTTGATGCATGATGGTAAGGATGATAGAGATTCTGATGCAACACCAATACTTGAAGTTCCCCATTCCCATCCAGTTCCTCATATTTTGGGTGTCAGGGTATTCAACAGCTACTTTGTTTCTTCTAGAGCCGTGATCATCATCTTCATGCTTAAGCTATGTAAATGTGCATGATCACTGAAGCTTTAATGGATCCGGCATTTCCCTTTACCGAAGATGTGAATGCGATCCTAAGTATAATTTCTAATAACCTATGGCTTATCATTGCTTATTGACATCATCATCATCGTTATCATTATCTACACTCAGATTTCTGGGCTACTGGAATCCTCTTTTTCCTCCTGAAGTCAGCCCGCTTTGTCAATTCCCAGGCAAGCCCTCGTTCTAAATTATAATTACCAATTGCTCCTAGGGCGCCACTCGTCTATCTCTACCGCTTTTTGCCCATTTTGCCTTCATCTATTCCATGGAGCCCTCCTTGTCCTCCCATTCCTCCAAGTCGTTGCCCTTTCCCTTCCCTTCGAGTTCGAGGGCTAGGGTTTTCCCCACCCTTTCCGACACCGAGCCCTTCCTTTCCTTTTCTTCTCTCCCAAACCCTAACCCTACCCGTCGCTCCTTCTCCGACGTCTCCGCTTCTGAACCCGTGGATTATGGATATCGAGCAGCCGAAGACCGCGATCCGTTGCTCTCCTCCGCCCCCACCACCACGAGTAGCTATTTCACGGAGAAGGCATTGCGCGGTGAGGGAAAACTCTTGTTTTTTTCGATCGTTTCGATGCTTGCTGTCTTGATCAACAAGTAAAATTCGGTTCTTGATCTGTGTTTCTTGATCAGCGGGCTACATTGACGTTGGGGGTGACATCAGATGGGGCGATTTTACGCAGCCAATCACGTCCGGAGAAGCCCTGCAGCGAGAGCTCCAGAAGGAGCGGATTCGGGAGGAGCTCATCGCGAGAGATATCGCTCGAAGGAGAATATTGGAGGAAGAAGTGAGGAGGGAGTTGGAGCTCGAGCGCGCGATGGCCACGAGACGGCTTCAGTTGGAGAGTTACTCCTCGGTGCCGGGGGCCTTGGTGCACCCCGAGGCGGGCTTAGAGGATGGAGTGCTGTTTGGTCCAGCAACTGGAATTGTGGACAGGTTCGGCCCCCCTCGGGTGCCTACATATCCAGAAGATAGGGTTCATGAGTGGTCACCTCCTCCACTTCCTCCCGAACCAGTGGTGGGAAGGAAACTGCCTCTGCCTCAGCAACAGCATGAGGTGTCGCCCTTTAGCAAGGTGCAAAACTGATATCGTGCTTGGTTGCTCCTTTTACTTTTCCTTATATTGTTTGCAATTCTATACTTTTTAATGGCTTATCAGCTGCTTTAGCTACTACATTTCACGCTAAATCTTTGCTTCCTTTCTGCAAGATCATTCATTGGAATTCAAAACCCTCCCTTGTCTTTTATGATTGTTTTAACTTTTACCATCAGCACTCTAGCACGTGCAATTCACAAGAAATTGAAATAAACAATTAGTCATATCTCATCTTTTTCGTAAAAAGCATCAATAACAAAAAATACACACTATGTTTATGATATGGTAGAATTGTCAATTCTATGCAAGAACGTAATCATTCGTTTTGCTTTATATGCTGTTTATCTAATAAATCAACTGTGTTTTTTCTGATGTGGACAAATCTACGCTTATCATAGCTGGGACCTTCAAGGATATTTATGGAATGGCTGCTATTTATTTTGATGTTAGTTGACTAGAGAAGATATGTGCCTTTTTAGTTAGTCTCCATGACTCCTTATCCAGTGCGTAAAGAGTAGTATTATAGAAAGGCTGTGGAGATTAGATTACATAAGACCCAATGTGTGAACTTAGTTGGATGACAAAAGCAGATCTGATTGGATATGTCATTAATATTAGATTAAAAGAAAAGGAAATTTTGCTGTAAAGACTGGAAATCTTTAGCGAGTCAATGTATCCAAAGAATAAGACTCGGGAGGATTCCTAAAATTCAAAATTGTCTTTATTTAATGGATGATAGATATAGTGTGACAGGATTCTGGCATTGTTTTGCCTATGAAAGGAGGTTTTAAAGAGGCATTCTGAAGGATGATTTTTGGAATACATGCTTGTCCACATTTTGGTAGCAATTTTTTGCACCAAAAGCTGGATATCTCGGTCATTTCAATTTGTTCCAATACTTAGATTAATTGAGATCTTGCTCTATCTTGGCTATGTTGGAAGTGTAGCAAAATTGAGAAAGAGCCAAGATATCCTGGAATCTTGGTGAATATATAGGAAGCAAGATACATATTGACTGATATTGTAAAACCAGGGTTAAGTGTATTGATGAGGCATTAAGTTTAAAAACCCATTTAGCATTAAGTTTAAAAACCTGTTTAAGAATGTAGAGTGAAAAACTGCAATCTCAGCCATATATTGATATTGTATCATCTGGTATTTTGGAAAAATGAAAATCATGTTTGGTGGAAATGACATAGTAACTTACTAACTTAAAATTCTTATTCAAAAAGTCACTGAATATATGAGGCAATTTCTTGTTGGTCTCCAGTATGGTGGCCCATACTGCACCAGTTAATGAAAAGTAATAGCAAGCTGTCTCATTCCTTGCAACAAGAAACTTCTATCTAAGATAGCTTACCTGGTTCCAGAACTCACTGTAAACTTGAACCCGCATCCACTTTTTAAGCACTTGCTTAAAGTGTTTTTGAAAATTTAAAATATCCACTTCCCTGTGCTCGCTCCCCTACCCTCTCTACCACCTGATCTTGATTCTGGCATCGATGTTCTTATTTGTGCATGGCCTTTTTTTTTTTTGTGATATTTCTCTGGTGATGTGTTTGGTTATTATGACTATAGACAACCTTGTGACTTTGATTGAGAAGATAAAGTGGCAGGATGGCAGCATCAGCCAAACATTAGATTTCTCAACTCTTGCTACAATTTTAGCTAGAAAGTACTTGTGATGAGTCTCATGCAAAAGCTAGGTTCCTTAGGTTAAGCAACAGTCGGCTGTAGCTATCATGAAACTTATTTTGCCCTTGCATTGCATGGTTGTCTATGTATGCTCGAATTCAAACTTGAAACATGGTACAAAGATAACTTTTGCTGACATTTTGGAGACATTTTCTAAGCCAGTTTCTGTTACATTATTTAAGTCTATTTAATGTAGGAAATCTAGTTTCCCTTTTTTATGGAACTAGTTTTATTGAGATGTCTTCTATTTCTACCATTATCTTGCCTCAATTAATATTCTTAGAAGCAAAAGCAACAAAACACTCTTTGGTCTCAAGTATGATCTTTGACGAGCAGGGATGCACATTGGCAGGCCTGTGAGCCAAATTTTACATGGTTCAAATTGGGCCATTGGACTGATCCTATTGAATATTTTGAGAAAACCTTGGTCTAGGCCCACCCCCTATTGACAATCAAAGATGGCTTTAGACAGAAAGATGGCTATATAGCTAAGTAAGGCTGCATTTGGCATTGTTGTCACTTGTCTTTTTAAAAATAATTTAGAAATAGGGATTCTATTTCTATTTTTTTGGGTCAGATTTCTGACCACAGAAACATATTTGGTTCATTCTTTTTTTCTTTTTTTCTAGAAATGAGCGCCATTAATGTGGCTGGCAATGAGGGAGAGGGAGGGGGGATGGGGTTGGTGATGAGGAAGAGCTCGACGTTAGGCGAAGAGGTAGCCAGGGGAGCATTAGAGGGAGAGGGAATGGGGATGGGGCCGGCGATGTGGCTGGGGATGAGAGTTAGCTTGGTGTCAGGCGGAGGGTGGCTAGGAGGCTCGAGAAGCCAACATGGTCAGGTGGGGCTGATTGGACTGAGGGCAAGATTGGCTGGAAGAATAGAGATTGGGAGGAGAGGAGTGAAAACCCCCTTTTAGAAAAAATGGATGTGAAAAATTTTCAATTCCGCTTTTTCTAAAAATAATAGAAGTTGTTTAAAAAATAGAAACAAAAACAGGATAACCAAACATATTTTCTTTATTGGATTCTGTGTTTCGTTTAAAAAAAAAAAAGGAATGAGTAAAAAGTACCAAACAGGGCCTAAATTATATCTCTTTTAGATTGCATATTTAGTGGTTTACATAAATGGAATTCATCAGACAAATGTCCATTGGTTAACATGATTGTAATGTTATGATACTACATATTATTCAATTTATGTACCACGTGCTTGGATTTCAAAGTGGAATTTATTCTCTAAATTCAGGCATCATGAACAGATTGGGTGTTTTTTTTCCTTTTGTTATTTTCTAGGAGTCAATGAGGCTACAGAAACTAATACTGCCACCTATATGAATACATTTGTTCATTATCTTCTGGACTATGGGTTGGATTTGGTGATAATCTGATAATAGTTTAGATCAAAATCTTGAATCAGATTAGAGGTTTTAATGTGAAAAGGTGGGATTGTGGGAAGATCCAAATTCTTTGTAAGTATGTGCCCAAAAGCATGTATTGGTTGTCTCTCTCCTGTACCTTTTTCATTATAATTAACCATTTTGTTATGTACCATGATGAATTTCTATAATCTCAAAAAAATGCCCATCATTGTGAGTTCTTATTTTGATGTCCTCCACAGATCACAAAAGCAATTTATCCATTATTAGTAAATTTTCCTTCTACAAGACCTTTGGCATTCATTGAATAAGTATGCTCTGCCATGATGATCACAGTGTCCCTCTAGTTAGATGATCTTAGAACACTGCCGAAATGGTGTAATTCTTTGTCCATTTGAGTTTAGCCTCATACATTAGTATATTAAAATTGAGTTATGAAATTTCTAATGTTTTTTCTTTAAAAAAAGAGTTTTTTTATATTCAAACATATTTTTTAGTGAAGTTATCTAATTGAAAGCTAAAGTTTGCTGTTAGAATGGTAGATTTGAGCAAAAGAACTTCAGATATGAACAGTTTTGTCACAGAACTGTCATTTTCTGTTTGATGTTGTTAGAACAATTAATAACAACCACCATATCAGAGCAACATCTGTCCAGAATAGGGTTTTGTGATCTTTTGGCCTTTGCAACTCTCTGCTGCAACCATGATAGCCATTTACACTGGCTGCTGTATTTGGCCATTTTACGCCAATCACAAACATTGTGATTCTATTGTTAAATTTAGTATTAACTGTTCCCATAGTGGAAACAATTAATGGTTGTAGAGTTAATGATCTAAATTTAGCTGCTCCCATTTCCTTGTCACAACAAATACGTAACAAGCTATAAAAAGAGAGATGGTGAGTAGAGGATATACTTAAAGTTCATGTGAAATGGTTTATCTGGTGATTTAAGTAAAATTATTTTATTATAATAGTTCTGTGCATGCCTTATGTGTTGACATATTGACCTGGTTGCTATTAAACTTGATGGTGAGTGATGTGTGTGAAGGATGAAGTATTAAAATTTCATCATAGACCTGTGTTAGCAAGTGGCTGGGTTTGGTTTCTTTAAAATTTTTAATTGACTACATTTTGGTCTATTTAGCCTTGCATTTCTATGGTTTTCCTTATGTTCTTATCATGTGGAAACTTTGTAACCATTCAAGTAGGGGTCACAAACAAATTTCTGCAGTCTTCTCCAACTTGATTGTGCTTATCTCTGTGTTTATGGCATATCCAAACAAGTTGAAAATGGTCCAGCTCATTATAATCATTTCAGGTTGATCTAGTCCCTGAAAAACTGAGTTGTATTGTTTGAATTGGATTTATTGTTGTAGTTATTATCAAATCCGAACATTACCCAGCCCATATTACCCATTCCTGAATTCTAATCTGGTTTGGTTCACCATAATTGACCGGGCCTGTTTGTAGCCTTACATAAATGCAAATTTGTGATGAAAGAAAAAAGAAAAAAGAAGGAAAACCTTTCCACATCATCCAGTTGACCAAAATGCATTTCATTTAGAAATAATAGAAAGCATACTGAGCATAAAAAGATACTCTATTTACCTGACATGTAGTATTTTCAAACTCAATATTGGAAAGTCACTGAACATGATATGTTGTTTTATGTAGTATTTATCTGGCAACATGAGAAGACAAACAAATAAAAAGTGGGGAAAAAAACTTATTCATCGGCCATGAATAACTGCCTCTTCTTATAATGGAACAACTTTGCTCATTTGTTTCACTGAAAAGGGGTAATATCCTGTAATGAATTTAAGATGGCTGAAAATTGGTTTGTGGGCGAGCATTTGTCAGAGTCTATGAATCTGACTAATAAAAGTACTTCTAATGTCTAAAAGTACTTGAAATAATTAATATAAATCTTAACTTTTGAAAATTTAATAATATCATGTCATCTTGTTGGACAAAGAAATTTACAATGGTGGTATATCTAATTATGTTGGTTATGGGAGAGTTAAAAATACACTTAGGAATTAGATAGTCTAGAAGCAAGTATGTGTTATTGAATCTGCTTGCATATGTGTGAGTGCTTCATAAATTTTAAAGCATTGCAGTTACACTATGGTTTTTTCCCAGAAATGAAAAAGAAATTATAAGGGGAGAGGGAACGGAAACTACAGAATCAGAAGCCCGGTGCATGGAAAAGGAATGAGAATTTTATTCTAATATTTAGTTAAGCTAGTGACAATTTAAATGAAGTCAGTTTTGTACTAATTTTCTAACTATACCCTTGGTTTGGAATAAAACCAAGTTTTGGAACACCTGTTATAATTGTTTTTGAGTCCTCCCACAGTATTACATACAAACATAACTGACTTTTAAATACCAATCATCATTCTGTTACAATGGTCATTATTTTTACATTTCACTGTTCATCTCAAATGTTAACTAATCATTTATTAAAATTTTATACCATAAGTGTCACTAATTGATCCCTATGAAATATATCATCCTTTGTTATTTTGTATCATAATTGTTGATAATTAGTTCATACCATAAATATCTTCATTCTCAGTTCATAGGGATATTCCTATCACTTGAAGGAGTGGAATCAGAACTCTCTATTTAAAGAAATAGTGATTCCAAGGAAATGTGATTTTGTTTCTTGTTGCGCAAAGCACATATTGAAATGAATCCAAAACCAGAATTCCCATTCCATTCCTGCCCTTTCTGCAATCCAAACTTAGCGTTTATGTAAGTGTGTACGTTACTAAATTTTAGAGTGGACTGGACCAAACTAAGCATGTCTGCCAAGTTTGTCCCTTGTTTAAATGTGTAAGGTGATCACATATATTTGGATACTTGATATTGTATCTGTTGACGCAGAATTTGGTCGTCGCCGGAATCCGCTGGAGTGGAGGCCGATGAGGTCGCCGTCGGAGACCTACAAAACAAAGTTCCGTCCGGAGCCGGTGGGGGGTGGCTCCGTTAGGACCCTCCGACGATCAAGTTAGCTCCAGTCAACAGGAATGGAGTGCTCGGTAGAGTTTTGAGGAAGAAAAAAGGATTTTCAGAACCTGGCGTAAGTGTATCCAGAGGGTCCTTTTTATAGAGGAAGCTTGTTGTAACTGCCTTGATTAATGATTGTTGTAACTGTCCTAATCAATGCCGATCGTTATTGACTTGATAAATGTCGATCATTATTGACTCAATAAATGCCGATCGTTATTATCGTATAACCGTAGCGGGATCGCCTGCAGGAATCCGTCATAAGAAGTTCGGCTTTCATGAAAGTTTGGCCATTGAGAAGTCCGTCCGCTGAAGAAGTCTGCAGGGAGTCCGGCTTCCGTAGAAACCCGGCCGCTGGAGAAGTCTGCAGGGAGTCCGGCTTCCGTAGAAGCTCGGCCGCTGGAGAAGTCTGCAGGAAGTCCAGCTTCCGTAGAAGCTCGGTCGCTGGAGAAGTTCAGTCGAGGGACTATTGCTGCGGAGTTCGGCCGACTGAAGGGACGGTCGCTTGAGCTCGGCCGCTTAGCAGTTCGGTCGGCTATAATAGTTCGGCCAAAATCCATCCGTCGAAGTTCTTCCGTGGCTACTGGCCGCATCAGGCTGGGCATCGAACTTGACTTCGGCAGGAGTGGGATTTATCCCCAACACTAGCCCCCTCACTTCCGAGTTCGAAACTCGAAGGGAGTGCAGAAGAGGCGACTGCCGAAGTCTTCTTCTGGGCTCCGTGCTGGTTCAGATCGAAGCTCGGGGGAGATCTCATCTTCGGCTAAAGTTGATGTTGAAGTTGAAGCTATCCAGCCGAGATTGATACGGTCGCTCGGGAGAGATCTTATCTCTCACCGAGGTTGAAGTTGAAGCTCTCCAGCCGAGGTTGATACGGTTGCTCGGGAGAGATCCTATCTCTCGCCGAGGTCGAAGTTGAAGCTCTCCAGTCGAGGTTAGCCCGATCGCTCGGAGGAGATCTTATCTCCTTTGGCTGAGGTTGATGTGGGCGCTCGCGTTAGGACGAGGTTCTCCTCCTGTTCCTACCGGACTGTGGGGGCGCATTCGGACCATCGTTTGTCTCCCTCCATCTCGTCTAAGGTGAACGAGGCCTTCGACTTTGCTCGCGTTAGGACGAGGTCCTCCTCCTGTTCCTAACGGGCTGTGGGGGCACATACGGACTGTCGTCCGCGCCTCTCCCTCCATCTCGTCTAAGGTGAACGAGGCCTTCGACTTTGCTCGCATTAGGACGAGGTCCTCCTCTTGTCTCATCCTGAACGAGGCCTTCGACTTTGCTCGCGTTAGGACGAGGTCCTCCTCCTGTTCCTAACGGGACTGTGGGGGCACATACGGACCGTCGTCCGAGCCTCTCCCCCCATCTCGTCTAAGGTGAACGAGGCCTTCGACTTTGCTCGCATTAGGACGAGGTTCTCCTCCTGTTCCTAACGGGCTATGGGGGCACATGCGGACCGTCGTCCGAGCCTCTTCCTCCATCTCGTCTAAGGTGAACGAGGTCTTCAACTTTGCTCGCATTAGGACGAGGTCCTCCTGCTATTCCTAATGGGCTGTGGGGGCACATACGGACCGTCGTCTGCGCCTCTCCCCCTATCTCGTCCTTCGTGAACGAGGCTTTCAATTTTGGGAAGGTCTTATTTCCCGCAGCCGATGTTAACCCGGGGAAGATCTTGTCTCCTGCAGCCGAGGTTTAGAGGTCTTTGACCTGCTCGCGATAGGACGAGGTTCTCCTCCTGTTCCTAACACGACGACTATTGACTGCTTCTTTCCTGGCAATGTATTCCCGAATTCTTTGTGATTCAAGGTCGTGGTAGCGTTGTTCCTCCGCCCTTCTTCATGCGGACGACCTTTTCTATCTTATACTGGCCTCCTCACTTTGGAGCATGCTTCTCTTGGCTTCGATGCTGGGACTTGGGGTAACGTTGACGACGTCGTGAGGCGGCCGACCTTATCGTTTCTTGTTACGGCAGCGCCCTTTGCCGATCTTCAGGCTAGCATCGAATGAATTTACCCAGCCGCCCCTTTCTAACGAGCTCCTCGATTTCGTCTCGAAGCTGGATGCACTCCTCAGTGTCGTGGCCGTGGTCGCGATGGTAGAGGCAGTACTTGCTTCGGTCATGCTTGTTTGGGGGAGACCGTAATCCTTGTGGTCTTGACAGTTGGTTCTTAACTTCGGTGAGAATCTGAGTTCGAGGAGCGTTGAGGGAAGCATAGTCGCGGAACCTTCCGGGAGGAGGGCTTCTTCGCGCCCCTTTGTCGAGGCTTTCTTAGTGGCGAGCTCGAGGTGAAGTTCAACCTCACTTGCGCTGGGAGGTCGCGGACGCGGCCGAACTTGTGAAACCCTCCGTGGAAATTCCTTGGTGGTGAGCTCGAAAAGTTCGGGCCTTGTGCTGTGGAGGTCGTAAGCGCGGTCAAACATCATTCCGTCCCTTTGTGAAACCTGCGGGAGAACTTCATGTCCTTTGTCGGAGCTTCTTTGGAGTCATACTCGAGAGGGAGTCATCGCTTGCCCTAGGGCGGTTATGAGCTCGGCCGAACTTCGTCTCACCTCGTGTGAAATCTTTGTAGGAGGCTTCCTTGGTGACATACTCGAGCTGGAATTCGGCCTCACTTTCGCCAAATTTCATTCCGATGATGAGGTTTGAGGCGAGAGTTCGACCTCACTTGCGTCGAACTTTATTCCGATGACGAGCTTCGTGGTGGAGTTCGGTCTCACTTGCGCCGAACTTTGCTCCACTTTCCCGCGAAAGCTTCCGCGGGAGGACTTCATGCCCCTTCCTCGATGATGAGCTTCGAGGGGGAGCTCGGCTTTCTTCGCGCCGAACTTCATTCCGTTTTCCTACGAAATCCTTCGGGGGAGAACTTCCTGCTGCTTTTGTCCGGACTTCCTTTAGGACGAGCTCGAGGGGAGCTCGACTTTCCTCGCACCGGACTTCATTCCGCTTTCCCGCGAGACCCTCCGCGGGAGAACTTCCTGCTTCTTTGTCGGGGCTTCCTCGATGATGAGCTTCGAGGTCGTGGACGCGGCCGAACTTCATTCCGCCTCCTTGGATGCGGCCGAACTTCATTCCGCCTCCTTGCAAAATCTTCTGTGGGGGAACTTCTTCCTTCTTTACCCGGACTTTCTTGACGACGAGCTCGAGGTGGAGCTCGGCTTTGCTTTAGCTGCCGAACTTCACTTCGCCTCCTGTGAATTCTTTGTAGGAGGTTTCGTTGATGACATACTCGAGATGGGGGGAGTTCGGCCTGACTTGAGCGATGAGCTTCGAGGGGGAGTTCGGTTTCGCTTCCGCCGAACTTCGTTCCGACCTCCTCGTGAAACCTTCTGCGGGAGAACTTCTGCTCTCCGTTTCTCCTTCCTAAGGGCGATTGATATGCTCAAATGCTTTTTCTTAAGGTCGGTTCCTCATCATCTCGGCGGGGCCTCGGACCCGATCAGCAGGTTGAACTGCTCCACGTCTGCGATGGCTTTGTATGGAAATTGGGCTGCCGGGGCTGGAGCAGGAGCGAACGGATCCGAACGGGATCAGGCCGCAGAGGCTGCCGATCGTTGGGTGGAGGCTCTCCTGGGGGGGCATCTTTTCTTTTTGGAAAGGAATTCGAAAGAGGAGGAAAAGAGATTTCTGGAGTGGGAAGAGAGAAATCGTTGCCAAGCACTCCTTTAAGAACAAGGGATCCCGGCTTTTTTTTAAGAGAGAAATCATTGTCGGGCCCTTCCTCTAGCGCCAATTTGTTGACGCAGAATTTGGTCGTCGCTGGAATCCGCTGGAGTGGAGGCCGATGAGGTCGCTACCGGCTTCGGACGGGACTTTGTTTTGCAGGTCCCTGGCGGCGACCTCATCAGCCTCCACTCCAGCGGATTCCGGCGATGACCAGACTCTGCGTCAACAGTATCCTTTGCTCTTATTGGGACAGCTGGCAATGGTCTATGAGTTGACATAAGGTGCCATATTGTTTTTCTTCCTTTATTTCCTGTGACATCATGCATCTTAGAATTTTAGAATACTAACCAGTCTGAGGAAAAGGCTAGTCTAGCATAACTGCTTTGGGATTTCTTCTATCATTATTTGCTGAACTTCTAGAAGGCATGAAACTCGCTGTTAATGTTTGCTGCAGTAATCATGTTGTTGATGATGTTCTAAATGTGGAATGCTTAAATTCTCACACAACTATTATGTTATTTCCTGTTGAAGTATATAAAGTATCTTTTCCCAATCTCTGTTTGCAATCATCTTTTCTCTTATGTTCATCTAAAGTCTCATGAGTACTCAAGAGGTGTTTCATGTGCAAAGTGGAAATCATGAAAATTGTGAATTATAAACATGTAATCATGGGTCATGGATTTTCTTGTCACTGTCAGGAGAATTTTTATGTGAAAAATATTATGATCCAGGAATGAATGCTCAGTTATATTTTATCTGAATTTTTATTTGATTTTAATCTTCGTTTCTAAAAACTTCTCTATCATCCTACTTATCAAGATGTTGATTCACATGGTTTTGTTTATGAACGTGATAGGTTTTGTTATATAATTAGGTTGAGATTTCGAGTTTCCTTAATAAAAGCTGAGGGTCCACTAGCCAGTCACTGAACTTAGATTTTTGTTGGTCAGTTGTACCCGTGGAAAACACGCTCACTTATTAACTTCTTCCAAGAATCAAGGTGAATGACTGGAACAGAAAGGTAGTATTTGATTTTATTCAAGGATATTCTCTGTCTATGAAAGGACCGAGGAATGGGCATGGAGTGAAATTTAATCAGCAGTTTTTTGCAACATAGGTGCAGTTAGGTAATTTAAGAGTTATGGGGGCTCTATTTTCAGGTGGTGAGTTGCAAAACAATCATGGTGTTTCGTGATGTGGCTGATCATTCAATATTTCAAGTTGTAGGAGCTAAAATCATAAGCGATAGATATAATTGTCCACTTAAGTGAAGCATCAATTAAGAGAGTGAGTCATGGCGTTATGATAAGGTTGCTCCATTGTGGCCTAGAGGCCAGAGGTTCAAAACATAAAAATAGCTTCTCCACGCATGGAGGTAAGGCTGCATGCATCTAACCCTCTCTAGACCCTTCAATGATGGGAGCCTCATGCACTGGGCTGCCCTTTTTGAGTGAAGGATCCATTAATGACTGAGAGAAATAGAGTCGCTTGCATTGCTAATGGTTTCAGGATGAGAAAGTGGTCAGCAAACAGGAGTGGGAAAAAAGGACAGAAATAAGGAAAAGTAGGGAAAAGGGGAAACAAGGAGAGAAATAAAAGTAATAAGAAGAAGAAAAGCTGTCCATTTATTTCTTGTCATTATGTCCACAGGTGAAGGTACTGTGCATGTGCCTGCTAGTTAGTTAATGTTTCCTTGGCCATACCCATTTGTGAGTTAAAGTTGGGATGATTCTTGTCAGACCTATTCAGTGAACAATGAAATTTCTACGTTTTTAAATTTTTAATACCATTTTAAAGTTTTTCTTGCAATAATAAGCTACTATTTGAATTGGAATTACATTTTTAGATATCATTCTAAACCTTAAGATCGCTATCCAAGAAAAACCTTAAGATCACCAACAAGCCTTGTCCTATCTGTATGGAAATGGTTTTACATATTGAGATATGATCTAAAAGTTTGAAAACATTTTACAACCATTGCTATAGATAATAAGGTCATTCAAATTCAATGCTGATATCCAAATCCAGTTTTTTTGCACCTGAATCGTAAATTATTTTGGAGGACTTATTGACAGACCAATCATGGAGGCTCATCTGCGCATTTTGCGTTTGTTGTGATAGTGATTCCATGAATCTAACGTGTCATCCGAGTTCTGGAGTACAGATACAGTATCTAATGGGTTCTCTGGTTTATAATGTGCTGTCAAAACTTGTTTCTAATGCCACCCTTTTGTTGACACTGGCAAAATTGGTATTACATATGGATTTCTCCAGTATGAACAAATGCTTTTTTTCATAGTTCACTTTTTTTCCTTCACTTTTGTGATGTAAAGGAGTCGTCAGATTATGCAGCTAATTCACTAGGAAGGCTCCTAATATTTCTTGTGTGTTGTCTAGTGATTTTGTAGAAAATTGGCTGAGAGAGAAAAAATGCTGTACTTCGTTGGGTATGTGTTTGTCACATTTCTGTTTTTTTTCATGACCACTGTACTCTTCATTGGTTTCCATTGTGGAGCTATCAAATTTTACTTTGCAAAGATGGATTCTGTGAGTGGTTGGCAAGATATTAATTACTAAAGCTCTAGACACTCTTTTAGATGGTTTCATAATTAACTTCTCTAGAGCCAAGATTAAGCTTAGCTTGCTTTCTGGAAGCCAGGGTCAAAATTCTACTGATTTGGATACTAATTGGGAAGCATAAAATGGACGTGGATTCTGGCGATCATTTTGCATCCCAGATGAAACATGGGATTTTAGTTTTATCATGAAGGCTTAACTTCTCACATCAACATGATCCATCAATGCCTTATTGAACACTTTAGCCCAAGGTTCGCGAACTCGGTATCGCTACCTATGCCAGTAGCTGGCCGGTACTGTATACATTACCGTACCTTCCTGTACCGCCAATAAAAAATCAAAAAATTTCATCCAATAGCAAAAAAAAAAAAAAAAAAAAAAAAAAAAAAAAAAAAAACCATACTGGTACCATATTATCTTATACCGGATCAAACCATCTGGTACCGGCCCGTACCATACTGTACCGATCGGTTCGATTCGGTTCGGTCTATCTTTCGAAAAACCGGCCTGAACCGTTCCGATTGGTATGGTACGGGGTATACCGGCCGGTTTGGGCCGGTACCAAATATCATGCTTTAGCCGGTATGTTTTGGAATACATAGACATTGTAAAGGTGCTATGCATCAAGTTTATATGACACCATTTAGTTGCAATACCTCTGCACATGTTTGCTACTTGGATTTGTTAAAACTATAGGAAAAGCATATGAAGAGATGCTTCTGTAGAAGAAGGGACATCATCACTTTCCCAACTACTTTCACTTTGGGATTAGGCATTTATAACATTGAATAAGCAGTTATGCACCAGGTAAGCAAGTTCCCTATCATGCCACACCATGCTTGATGAGCTCTGCTCATCTTAACCACAACAGTATTGAGATAAAATGAAATATTTCAATAAAAATGTTTAAAATAAATAAAGAAAGATTTCAAGTTGAAGGAAGGCATTGCTCTTTAGAGGCCTGGACAATTGATATGCGTAATTCTTCTTGTCCATAGAATTGGTAAAATTTGTTATCATTTATATACCAATGATTTTATGCTGTAGCCGTCGGAATCAGTTTGTAATATTCTCCCTTTAACATTTTTTCCCCTCTCATTGGATTGTAGCTTCATTCACTACATGATATACCATCTGTAATGCATGGGATCAGACTTGCATTCATTTTGCAGATTACACCATCAAAGCCAAAGTTATCTGGGATGAAGAGGAAATCAGTGGCTGTTACAGGAGGCCGTGAACATCCTAGGCCATCCAAGAAGGAATGGAGTTGTGCTCTCTGTCAGGTGAGTGCCACCAGCAAGCAGGGCCTGGATGAACACCTGGGAGGCAAAAAACACAAAGCCAATCTAGAAACACTAGTTGAAGGCAAGAAGCCCAAAGCCACAGAAGCACAACTTCGTGCCAAGAAAATCATAAAGACCAAGAAAGCTGTAGGCTCGACATCTGTGACAAAGGTAACCGGCAAGTCATTGCCAACAGAGGGTGCATCAACCAATGGGCCTGTGAAGAATCAAAGAGCAGACAAGAAGCAGCAGACAGTTCAGAAGAAGAGGTACTGCTGTGACCTTTGCAAGGTGAAATGCAACAGTGAGGTCATGCTGGCCTCTCACCTACGTGGGAAGAAGCATATAGCCCAGCTTGAGGGGTCGAAGAAGGATGGCAAACCTGTGGTGCCGGCCAGTGCTGGAAAGAAGGAAAAAGAATATCAAAGAGCGGAGAGAGAGGAGCCAAAGGACACCGAGTTTGCTGAAGTAGCAAAGCTCTTTGATTGAAAGAACAAGGGTAGCTGATTTTGTCTATGAGCGCCAAAAGGATGGTCAGAGGAAAAACAGGGGATTGAGTTCGTTGGACTTGCTGGCATAGGTAAGATGCTAGTGCCTAGCCTTGATGGCACCGTCGAGAACCGGTATTGGCCTTTGGTGAATAATGTTAGGTTCGGAACTATATATTTCATAATTCCATCTGTCAAGTTAGGCTACTACGATGTTTTGGTGAAAGCATATGACAAAATTTAATTTACACCTTAAGAATTTACAAGCTTCAAATGCCTCTGCCAAATGAGAATGCGTTGCTGTATGCCTAATATTAATCAAGATTGCATTCTTGAGCTGCGTTGGTGATGGCATATGAGATGGTATATTCGTAGAACCAGAGCGGGGCATGTGGTACGTGGTATATCCATGTGGTGCCTTGGATGTGGTTCTGGTCAAATTTAAAACCCAGTACAGCCTATCTTGGTCATACCATAAGTTGTTACGCGTATCTGAATTCTTTCTAACTGGTGGCTCTAAACTTCATGTAAATGAACAACAGTTTGATGGTTATTTGCTACTCAAATAAAAATAGAAAAAAGAAAAAAATAAAGAAAGCTTGGTGTAATGTTTGACATGGGATGTCACAAATGTCCTCTTACCGATTTTACTTTTTTCTGAAAAAAAGGAAAATAAAGAATGAAGTCAAACCTTGCCAGGCATCTCAGTTTTTTCCGTTCCCCATCTCTCAGTAATTCTGGGATGACGGGTAAGCTTCCTCGTTTTTAAAATGACTTTTGAAATTTTTTTTTTTTTTTTTTTTTTTTTTAGCATGCCGTGCTCTGGCACCGTATATGAGCTGAGCCGATTACCGCAGACGGTTACACACCATCCGCGGTACATAAAAAAATTTTCCAATGAGGACATCCACGAATCTCTCTCTCGCGTAAATCACCATAAAAAGAGAGACCGTAGACCTTAACAACGGCACCATCCCATGCATCAACCAATGAATCCGCGCCTTGCAGATGCAAAACTCGTTTCAATTTTGATGCGCAAGGTGTCGATCGGGAGGCGCACTACAGTAATTGACAGGGTGTTGAACTAATGAGACGACGTCCCGCTTTATCTATTTAGAGCAGGAAGGGGCTTGCACCCCTTGCCCGAAGGATAACGAGATTTCATTCTATCATAGGCCTCTCAGCAGACCGAAGATCAATCAACGGTCCAAGCAAGGCCTGATTCTCGAAATTTAGGCTCTTGCCCTTTACAAGGATAGAATTAGGGTCCGTATGACGTGTAAATTATCAAAATCAAGAATTACGTGTGACCTATCACGCCCATTGGAAAATGTCTTGTCTTAATTAAAAGATAGTGGCGATGTATCACCAGGTTTCACCACTAGAGATCAGTTTTCTGGTTTGACAGCATTCACTTGCATTTAAGCGTGAGTATTACGACATTTTAAAGCACGGATCAAGATCAGGAAGGTGGATTTTTCCCGTCACAACCGACCATGCATCAAGCTTGCCAGTTGCCACCCATATATGCAATACATGTCAGTGTTTTAGCTGCTAAAATTGGAGGGGGAAACCTTTCAGTTTCTCCAAACAAATATAGCAATTTATACGCATTCCACAATTTTGTTAATCTTGCTTCTGATTAGAGCTTCAAGAAAAAACTAAAACTAACAAAAACAACAAAAAAACTTAGAACAGTTGAATAATTAATGTCTCCAAAAACTAAAATACCTTCCAATGTTGGGGTTCCATGAAACCAATATTGTGGTCTCATCAAACAGCATTTTTGCAGGGACTGCAAACTAGGACAACTAAGATTGAATTCAGGCTACATGGCAACTTTTATTTCTTTGTTTTTTTATTCCTTCACCGCATCCTTTACCAAGACTAACAAAAGAATAGTCCCCATGAAAACCATAATCTCTCTCTCATGGGTAGAGTTTCTTGTTTTGGTCTATAGCTTAGTACCGCAGAATTTCTAATTAAATTATGACCGATATAATATGATAAATGCATTTTGAACCTTCGATGCCCCTCCGAAAATGCAAATGAATGGAAACAGAAAGTTGCAAACAAAGACAACCTGAGCTAGATTCACGTAGCACGAAACCACCCCACCCACCAAACTTCCCCCCATCTTTTGACACAAATATGGCATCTCAGATGGTACCTGCAGAAGTCCAAATTCTGTGGCATAAAGGTAAAATACCACAGAAATAGTCTGAAACTTCCATACCACAAGTCCGAAAATCTGAACCCAATGGGAACAAAGAAAGCAATCGACAAACCAAAGATCAAGTCAGATTGTCTAAACCACAAACCAACCGAAGTACCATGAAAACCAGGAGGTTACTGACTACAATCTTACCACGGATTCTTCCAACCACATCTTCATCCAACACCTGAGAAAACTCCTACTTTTATAAAATGGTAAAGAATAAATCGTTCTGCACAAACCATAGTTGGATCATGTAGCATGTCAACAAGAAGATGCTACCATTTCTACAGCTCTAATAAGTTTCATGTATAATGGGATACAAGTCTCCCTTCAGTTGCTCCTTTATAGACCAAATTTGATGTGGAAAAAGTGCCTTTTAAGAGACGGATGATTGAAAGGCACGAGAACTAACTTCCTCGCCCCCGTTATAGCAGAGGATTTCAAACCCTGAGAGCTACCTGATCTTGCCATGAAATTTTCCTCTTACCCACCCGGTTTGAATTGTTTCCAACATCCCTACAAATTGATAACTTAAGATCATTAGCCCCTCCCTCGCCATCAGTTGAATACCTCTTTGATTTCTCCAACTTCGGGGGCTCCCACCCCACCTGAAACTCCTCCATTTCTTCACCATTCTGTAGATAACAAAAACCAAATTAACAAACCTCAATAACCTTCAAAATTGTATCCATTCAGTTTTATGATAAAAGGAGGAACCAATCAATTACCGGTGAAGAGATCTGGTTCAAATCTATTGCAGTAGAAGTGCTTGGAGCTGCAGCCTCCACCGCTCTGTGATTCCTATCTGTTGACGGCATTTTGCGGGACTGTTTCTTAAGTCTATATAGGGTCGCCTGAGATGGGTTTTCTAATAAACTCCTGTATTTTCTCCGTAAGAATCTAAAACAACCAATCACAAATATTAAAGTTTAAACTTTGGAAGAGTCTAACATATAATTAGGAAATTAGGAAGTAGATAAATGCGTGCAAGGTGAGATATAAAGGGAAGGGGTATTACTTGACTTCAGACAAGAGCCTGAGCTTCTTCTGCATTGTGCACTGCAATTTTTGCTTCTTTGCTTCGGATTCCTATGAAAACAAATTACAGTTAGCTTGTGAAGAGGAGCAATCAAATTATCGAGAGATCTTATAAATTTTTTAAAAATTACAAAATTTCCATTGAGATGCCAAAAAATTAAAATAAAAAGAGTTGGCTTTCTTTTAAAGGAAAAAACTTTTACTGCTCAAGGAAAAGGGGCACAAAAGAAGTGAATAAATTCTTTTTTTTAAAAAAAAAGTGAATAAAAATCGAATTGAACAAAAGTTGGAGAAAAAAACTTAAGACAAAACCTAACCAATTAAAAATTAGAAACAGAAGGGAAGGAAATCTCGAACAAACCCACGCACACACAAAAGAATCATAAAATCCCAGATCTCTCAATCAAAGCGACTTGGACCCATGAAATCAACAAAAATAAGCAGGAAACATCCCCAGATCCCTAAAATCCAAGAAAATACGAAAAATCCCCCTCCAAAGGGAAACCCCAGACCCTTACAAAAAAAAAAAAAAAGGAATAATAAGGAAAAGAACCAATTTCAAACCCAAGAAAAAAAAAACCAGATCCGCCAAAACATTGAAGAAAATAAGCCCTGACCATCCAAAAATCAAGACAATCAGGAGAAATCCACAACAATTAACAGCCAATGAAACGCATCTAGGCAACGGAAAACTCTCAATAGCCAAAGATCTAATCAATCAAAGAAGAAAAAGATCTCACCTTCACGAGCTCCTCGTAGTCCTGCAACAGCCCCTGGTACTTGAACCGGGCCCTGGCCTCCTCCCCGGCAGCCATGTACGAAGAAGACGAGGGAGACGACTCCACGAGAGGAACCCTTCTCCCCTTCTTCATCATCTTCTCCTCACCCCCTTCTCTCCAGAGAAACGAAAAGGAAAGATGGAGGAAAAAAAGGTGGAGGAGAAGACTATTACGGGAGGTGGTACCAATAAGAGGTCATAAAGATATAGGCGGAGAGAGATTGTGAAGAGATAATGGAGAAATAAAGGTAGGTAGAGAGAAAGGGGAAGGTTCCTTCCCCTTGTTTTCTCTCTCTCTCTCTCTCTCTCTCTCTCTCTCTCTGTGGAAGGTCTGACCAAGACAAAACCCGAAAGAGGCCCATATAAATCGGGAATTGGAGAACAAGGAGAGTTTTTTTTTTTTTGGCTTTGATGGAGGTGTAGATTTCCTGGGCTTGCAGAGGGGCATTTGTGGCATTGCTTGGTGGCCTCTCTCTCTATTTTTGTTTTCTGGAGGAGGGGAAGGATGTGGATGGGTTGGTTGGAAGATACACCCCTGAAGACACCCATCCTTTCCTTCTCCCCTTCTTTCTCTCTTTCTCCTCTCTCTCCACCCTTTTCTCCGCACCTCCCCTTTTCTTTTGTCCTTTCTCTCTCCTCACATAAATCCTGGTCCACTTGGGCCATGGGAAAGAAACTGGAAAGATGTAGAGAGAGAGGACAAGGTCTCCTTGGAATAGAGGTTGAAGGGTGAGAAAGGTAGGAGATTGGATTCTCTCTCTCTGCTCTGATTGGTTTCTTCTCTACCGTGGTGTAGGTTGGGGTGATATGAGGGGAGAGACAACACGGTAGCTGTTCCCCTGATGTTGCAGCTGCTTGCCTCCGTACCTAGTAGGCGCTTGTGATGGTGGTGGATGGGACTTTTATTAAGTTAATGCATTATAATTTTACTAAAATACTCTGTTCTATTAAAATTTTTTTTGGCTTTCTTGCCCGGGGAGAATCACAACTTTCCTTTCTTTTCTAGCCCGGCATGGAAAGTTCCACCTCTTGATGATATACCAAAATTTAAAAAAGAGCCTTATTTGCTTGGAAATTTACTAATTATAATAAATTAAACTTGTACTTACGGGATAATTTAGAAAAGAGACAGACTTATGGTAAGATATTTATAAGTTGATCTTCTTTGGAGGTATCATCACCCCTTTGTTTTGTCATCCACTGTTCCACGCGTGCATCACGACATGAAGACTCCCAGCTGCCACCAAGTCCTTCTTCCATCACCACACGTGCTAAAGGACGGTCGGTTGGGAAAGCATCTTCAAAAAGGTGGAAGAATCGTCCATAGTCCACCACACCAGGTTAAAGACCTTCGCTACTATTCAAATGATCCCATGGAGCTTTGAATGGACTGCACAAAAAAAAGGAAAGGGAAAAACGATCCCCTATCTCCAAAACCAATAGGGCTATTTTGGAAACTTTGCCTTCGAAAGAAGTGGGGAGATGGGGCCACTTAGGAAACCCTCTGCGCAAGCTATCCGAGAGCTCCATCAGCACGCTCGGACTTGTGAGGAAGGTTAAGCTGCTATTAATTTACGATCTGAAAGGAAAACTTGGAAGTCCCCATAATTTTTTTTTTTAATAATATGATCAAAAAAATTTAACACCTTTTTTTTTTGAAATGCAAGCATCCTATACGGTTCTTAGATTCACTTAGGGATGTAAATAAATCGGATCATATCGACATCACTTATTTCTTGATCAAATTTTAATATTAAATTAAAATTTAATTTAATTAAAAATTAAATTAGATCGAATGGAATCTATAATTAAAAAATTTATTTTATTAGATCATTTGGATCGGATTGGACCCATATATAACCTGATTCTAATCTAAAAATTTAGATTTAATTCAAACTCAAATTTTGATCAGATCCAATTTATATGATAAATTAATATATATAAAATTTATGATAAAAAAATAAATATTATTCTATCTTGATTTTTAAAATCTCATAAAATAAATTTTTTTAAAAAATTTATAGTTAAATTAAGTAAAATTTTTAAAAAATAATAATACTACAAGAGTATTTAGAATTTCAATCTCATTTTAATTACTTTATAGTTTAAATATTAAATTTAATACTAAATTCAGATTGGATCGGATCCTAATACAGTAAATTCAGATCCGATCCAAAATATTGAATGGATCCAATTTTAAAATCTGATCCGACTTCATGAATTCTTTAAAATGAATCTGATCGAATGAATCGGATCATGGGTCAACTTGATTCATTTATGGCCTTACTCCTAAGTGCGACTTTCATGTCAGCATAAATATTTCAATATGTACACTAGAGTCCATTATTCTTGATTCTCAGTCTTGCTTGCCCAAACAAGCTATATTTTTTTCAATATCTTAATTTATAACTCCTCTTCGTCTTTGCAATCGGAAACTAATAAGAGAAATCGCATTCAAAGATGGTGGAAGTACTAAAAACATCATGTAGGTGCTTGGTTGCATCTTGATATGGCACAGACTATGGATTTTATGCGGACATACCTCTACCATTGCTCTACCCATGGCCACATCTTGGTTTGTCATCATAATTTTTGAAACTATTCTCATTTTGGTAAAATAAATAAATTAAATTATTTGAGTGTAAATGCATCGGTAAATAAAATAGAACGGAAAGAACAGAAAGATTTGTTGTAGAATTTTAAAACTTTCCTTTTGTTCTTATGTGCAGAGAATTCAAACAACCATTTAAAACAGGCAATATTCTAATCATAGAATGCAGCACCGCAACTACCTTTCTTTGGTGATTGGCACTTGCAAAACATGCAAATGGGCAATACCTTATTCATTTGTGGTGTAAGCAGTGACAAAAAAGAAAAAAAACCATGACATCAGCAACAAACTTGTAGTTAGATAGTGCTCTTGCATCAGCCAAAAAATGTAGGTTATCTAATCTTTTATATCAAGATGAAGAAGAGCATAGTAAAATGGTAGTTTTCTTAAAAACGGTACCATAGATATTGTTGCATCATAGTCAATGTATCTCCTATAGCAACATACCTGGATGTTAAATAATTTTTATAAGCATCAGGAAGGAAACAAAGTTGTTGATTTCATCCAACTTGTTCAGCCATTATATCGTATATTTCTTTTGGTTATTTCAAATTAAATTTGCCATCATTGTTGTTGAATTTTGAGTATTTGCCATCTCCTTTTGTAATCTCAAAAACTACATACTCTACAAACACCCTGTCTCAAAGATTTATTGATATATAAGCAGCATAACAATTTTTTCCCCTAAAAGATTTCCTGTCTTTTTTATTTTTTCTTCTTTCACTATATCCAGATTTTCTTAATTTACACTGGCCCTAACAAAAATAACCTCTAAATATCACAAGAATAATCTCTAAATATTACCACATCTTTTCATGATCTCCCTCACAAGGGCACTAAATCCAATCTTAACTACATAAGATTTATAAAAATTAAAGAAATCATCAAAATAATTTTTATTCACTTGTCTAAATATCAATATTACCAGCACCAGCCCGCGACCGCCCACCATTGTTTGTTTTGCAACTTTCTTGACCCACTACGGTAGATTAGAAGGTGGATTGCAATTTGGGACCATTAGACCCCGTGGCTCCACCACCAACCAACGCCCTGTTGCTTGGCTTGTCACTTGTCAGCCTTTACTGATCTGATGTGGACCCTTGGTTGTAAGCCAGGGCAAAGAAGGGAAAGATGATGAGAAGAGACGGGAAAGATGAGTATTTTGAGAAGTGGGAAGCGTATGTATGCCTGGCCCAAATTGTAGGCTTTTATATCGAATTCCGTATATATATAGGAAAACTCCATGTAGCCCGAAATTATCCATGCGTCCGTGAGTCCGCGGCAAAAGTGACGCCTAGCTCGACGCTCGGCTGTCGAGTGGGTCCGATGCCGAGGCGATTATTATGGCGACGCGTCCCGGGATTTCAGTCCTCGGCGGAGAAGTCCGTCCCCCGTCTCTGGACGCTTTCATGGTTGCATTAAAAACCTCACCGCCTGCAAGCAGCTGGAATTTGGCACCCTGGAATTAGTCCAACCGGCTACATCCAATCAAGCATGCGAAAAGTGAATTGGATGGTATTCGATCATTTTATCACAACGCCAGTGTCTACGTTTCTATATCGTTTTAAACTTAATATAAATAAAGTCAAACGTAATGCCAACAAAAATGAATTAATTCCACATTGACAACGTTCTCCAGTCTCGAACAGGGGGCATGTCTGGATTGGTGGTCGGTCCTGTTGTGCTCGTTACCTAAAGATGTTAGGCTAAGGTTTAATCTGGTTAAATCCAGATAATTGCTACAATAAAATTCTCTTGATTAGTTATACGTGCAAGGTAAATAGCCTAGACTGGCCAATTGGTAGGATTGAAATTAGATCAGAATTTAATAGGATATTAATATATCCATATCGATATTTATTTTATTTAATAAATATAAGCATGCATATTATTTTAATTAAAAAATTTAAATTCATATTTATCTTAAATAGATATCGTTATAAATAAAATATTATATAAATATGAATATAAATTAAATAATTAAATTTTATGATTATAGAATCAAAAATATTATTAAACAAATAATAAATTAAGTTAATAGTAAATTA
The DNA here is from genome assembly GCA_006176705.1 of Cocos nucifera. NCBI lineage: Eukaryota > Viridiplantae > Streptophyta > Magnoliopsida > Arecales > Arecaceae > Cocos > Cocos nucifera. The sequence continues at coordinate 51,073 of QRFJ01001671.1, read as the reverse complement.
GTATGCTCATTTATTATTTTTAAAAATTTATTGGTGATATATAACGTTAATAGAATTATGAATAAAATCGAATATCTGGATATGAATTAGATAGTTATCTATTCTTTTTCTTTTTTTTTTTTTTTTTTTTGACAAATATAGATATGGCGGTTGGATGCTTAAAATGCTGTCTATATCCAAATAAATTTGGATATAAAAATAAATCCAAACAAATACTATCTCATCCACTTTTACCACCTCTAATTAGTAGATGTAATACCAGAACTACTAATTAGTGGATGTAACAACGGAACGAATGATTGTAGGGCCATAGTAATTTAAATTTAAAAAAGGAAAAAAATATTTTAATAGCACAAAACCAAGGGTCCAAACATTAAGTTGCTGTTTATTTGATTCTGTGGACTCAATCACGCTAATAGGGAGGAACCTAGTTTGGCATCCAAATGAACCATAAATTTACCTGGCTACATGAAAAGCTGAAGAAGAGTTGATGCGCAAACAAGGACTTCAGAGCAACATCAGCAAATTGCATTGTGGCATTACTGGATCTTGCATGGATCAAGTACCTGACGCAATATAGAACAAAATGTGCTCTCGACTTGCCATAATTCTGTTACAAAAACTTGATGCCTAAGATTTGTGCAACCCAATTGGATTATGGTAGGATTGACTGATGCCTTCTGACATGAAGAAGTATCACAACAAAAACAGGAATAAGCTTCCAGCACAGCACCAGTTGAGCATCTAATAAAAATGATAAGTCCGCTAACACAGCACAATGCATTGGTAATGATAGAGACATGGGAGAGGACATCATCAGATTCTACAGTTACTAATCACATATAGATATAACAGGAAATTGCATGGCCCAGCAAGATATAACCCTGATGCAAGTTACTAATCACCTTCCAATTATCAGATCAAGAATATCATGTTCCTTGTCACAAAGACCATCCCACCAAAAGAGAGGAAATTACATCACAAATGCAAGGTGACCATCATACGTTTTTGAGAAGCCAATCTGGCAAGTCACCAAGCTGCCACTGGAAGGAGCTTGTCTTCATTTGAAAAGGATAGAATGGACATTCATATTCCAATTAGGAATACAATATGGTTAATGTTGACTCCTCTAAATATAACAGAATGCAGTATCAAAGTTCCGAACAAACTTATTGTCTAATTATCTCCATAAACTTCATTCTTTAAAATCTGAAGATATAATTTAAAAAAAAAAAAAAAAAAAAACCATCAACCCAACAACAACAATATAGCAGAAAATTAGTCTTGGGTTGATTCTTTGTTCTTCCAAGTGAAGAGCAATAAACTCCTCTTTTTTTTTATTTTCGCCTAGATCCTTAGTTCCAAATAGCTAGAATCAGGTATTCAGACCTTTCAGAAAATTTTGGAACAGGTTCCAAGAGTTACACGTGTTCAAAGCTTCTAATATGTAGTTTTCATGAAAGAAATAGCTCATGTTCTGAATGGAAGAGAAGATCATAATGTTGCAAGGAAATGACTGTTTTTAAGTCACTTCTTGAATGACCATGAATACGTTCTAAATCAAATTAGTACCATAAGTAAAAGTTGATTGATCTTATCTATGTTGAAAGCCAATCATAGTCAAATCATCCAAGTGGCCTGAGCAAGCTATTAAATGCGTACCCACTGCATGAAGTTAAGGTGTTGAAAGACAAAGTGGGTTTTGAATAATGGTATTCTATGGGCTTGGATATTACCTCAAAATTCACCTCATAAACAAAGCGACTGGAATAAGTTGCCTGATGCAGACAGCTAGTATTTTTTTCCTTTCCATATTTTGCAAAGATTATGTATCATATGAACAATTAGTCAAATCCATCAGTCTAGCATGTAGCCTCCTTTAATTTAAGCTCAAAAGCTACCACACAAAATAACCAAGAGTAATAAATGACGCATGACAAGAAAGAGCAAAGCCAAGAAACATACGCCCTCAAAAAAAAGCAGATTAGAAAAAAACCCAACTAAAAAAAATGAAATGCAGATTAGAATTTTGGAATGCCATAAAGTTGTTGAAATCCAGACTAGCAGTTTTAAATATTTGATGACATGCTTCCAACAGTAAGTGCCAAACACAATAAGCAACTAAATGTGAAAACTTTGAATGCAAACAGTCCATAAGTGATAGTTGATGCACCTATCGAACAAAAGCACCAAAATACACTAATGTTTCCATAACAAGCGAGAACAAAGACTTCAGAGAATTGAATAATAGTGAACAACTTTGGAAAATGCGCTGCAAACCATTAGGAAGAACAACAAAATCAAAAGGTCAAAATGTCAACATGAGTATATGTTAGAGTCCAGGTAAAGCCTGTGACATGAAACATTGCAACTCAAGAAATGTAAAAGAGTAAGTTCATCAAGGACTACATAGAGCTATTTTACATCCAAAAAGAGGGAGGAAATAATCAACAACGTGAAATCAGGTTTAATTTACAAAAAACTCGAGCTATTGGATTTGTTACAGCATTATCTGTCAGTAGTCACCGAGTTCTTTCCCTGAACAAATATCTCATGTACAAAAAAATGGGATACATGTACACAAGTTCTAAATTATGCATCATGATTCATTAGGAAGTTGTGCAAATGTCCCTGAATTGGGGCTGCACCCTCCAGCCATCATGTTTTTATAGACAGAATATGCATGGTCAGTATTACCTGATGCACTATAACCTCGAATGAGAGCATTGTATGTAAAAACATTAGGCTGGAACCCTTTGAGTTGGAGTTCTTCATACATCTTTCCAGCTTCAGCTATCTTCCCTGCCTTCCCAAGGTTGAGAATTAAGGAATTATATGTATACAGGTCAGGAAAAATTCCCCTATTTTGCATTTCATTGAAAAGAGCAATAGCCTCGTCTAATCTCTGAGATTTTCCAAGACCATTAATCATTAAATTGTATGCAATCAAGTCAGGCTCAAGCCCAGTTTCCATCAATTCCTTAAAATAGGAGAGAGCATCATCTGCTCTACCCACCATGCAAAGGGTTTCGATAAGGATGGTGTACGACTTCACATCTGGCCTAATTCCCTCCCTGACCATCTTTTCAAACCATTTGCAAGCCTTTTCTGCATCACCAGCCTTCCCAAATCCATTTATAAAAATATTGTAGATAGCACAGTTAGGTTTGCATCCATAGTCCACCATCTCATTGAACATATTTTCTGCCTCATTCATCTTTCCCGATTTCAAGAGCCCATCAATGAGAGGACCATATGTACATGGGGTGGGTGAGAAATCTCTGCTAATCAAATCACAGTAGAAATCAATAGCCTGATCCAATCTTTTAGACTTGACAAGGTTTGAAATGACTATATTGTAGGTTATGTTGTTCGGTTCACATCCCCTTGCATGCATCTCCTCATACAACTTCAACATTTCCTCAATCCGCATAGACTTTCCCAAAGCATCCATTAATGCATTGTAGGTGAAAACATCTGGAGTACAGCCAACCTTCTTCATTTCCATGAAGAGACCTTGAGAAATCTCAATAAAATGGGCTTCTAGTAGCCCAGTGATAAGAAGATTATATGCTGCAATGGTTGGTGATATTCCATAGCTCTTGAATTTTTCAAACAGTTGGTGTGCATCAACAGCTTTCTTATGCTTACAGAGAAACTTAATCAGAGGGCATAATAAGTAGTCATTTTGACAAGCACCACTTGTAGCAATCCATTCAGCAAATTTAACAGACTGATCATATCCAGCTTCACCTAATATCCCTTCCATTAAAGCTTCCCAGGAGAACCTATCTCTTTGAGCATCTGGCTGAATAATATATTCTTTGGTGATTTGCAAAGCATCCTTTGCCAGTCCATTTTTAATAAAACTTGGAAGGATGCTGCACAAAGTTACAAAATCAGGTATGCAAACTTTTCTCATCTGATGAAAGAGCCACAATGCTTCATTAACTCTACCTTCTGTAGCTAAACCATAAATGACAGTGTTGTAAGATAAAAGGTCAGGCATACAGTCCTTCTCCGTCATCCCATAAAGGATGTCCAACGCAAGATCAACTTCACCATTTTTGGAGAGACCATCCAGTAGAGTGTTGTAAGTTATGGTATTTGGAGGACAATTGCGACTTTTCATTTCCTGAAACAAATCCATCGCCTCTTGAACTTTACCCTCCTTTCCCAGTCCTGCCAATAGTGTGTTGTAGGTCACCACAGTGGGCTCAAGATTCAGCTCCTTCATTCTGTAGAACAGTTTCCAAGCTTCATTCTCTCTGCCAGCCTTGTAGAGCGCATCAATCAGAGAGTTGACTGTAATCTCATCTGGCTTGCACCCACTTTCTATCATCTCAGAGAACATCTTAACAGCTTCATCAACTTTCCCAGCCTTATTGCAGCATTTAATCATCATATTATAGGTGATAGCATCTGGAGAGAGTCCAACAGCTCTTAGTTCATAGAAAACTTCTTTTGCCTGTCCAAGCCTTCCTGACTCAGCAAGACCATACAAACATGCATTGCAAGCAACAATATCTGGAACAACCCCCCTACGCTTCATTATCTCATACATATCAAAAGCTTTCTTGAACTCTCCATGCTTCCCATAGTAATCAATGAAAAGGATATAGGTGTAGGCAGTAGGTTTCAGTCCATGTGCATCCACAAGGTTAAAGAGCTGTTCAGCTTCTTCCTGTCTATTTGCTCTCAGGAGACCACCGATCAATGTGTTATAGGTCTGCAGATTAGGCAATATGCCCTTCTTTCCCATTACACCCAACAGTTCAGAAGCTTCTTCAATCCTACCTTCTTTGCACAAAGCATTTATAACAGCAGTAAAAATAACAACATCGGCATCGTAGCCATCGGCTTCCAATTCCCTCCAAAACTCCCACACTGATTCCAAATCACCACTGTCTCCAAACTTGTCCAGCAATGTAATGTAAGTCACCCTATCTGGTTTCTGATCACTTGACTTCATCTCCCAGAACAACTCCTTGGCTCTATCGAGCTGCCCGGCCTCACAGAGAACTTCTATAAGTACGGTAAAAGTCACGACATCAGGTCTGCACCCCTCTTCCTCCATTCTCCTCAGAAGCCCATAGGCTTCATCAATCTTTCCGGCTTGACCGAGCACCCGGATGCAAATGGTGAAAGTGTACACATTCGGTCTCAATGCCAAACCTTCCATCTCACTCAAAAGCCTCAGCACAGCTTCCGTCTCCCTCCTCTTCCCTAGTGTCACCATGAGAGCAGAATAAGTCTTCAGACTCGGTGTTACCCCTTCCAATATCATTTGCCCATAAACTTCCATGGCCTGCCTAACAAAACCGGATTGGAGAAGGAAATGTATCAAACCATTATAAGAAAATGCATTCAACACAAAGCCTGCTTCCCTCATCCTTGACAAAGCAAAGGGGGCACTCCGGAGTCCTCCCCGGATGCGGAAAGCCTTAAAGATCGTCAAGAAGGTGGTCGTATTCCTCTTTACAATTTGTTGCTGCATTAAGTCAAACACCAGAGCCATGTCTTGCACTCTACCATGAATCCTCAAGAATTCAAGCATGTAATTGTAGGATTCAGTCGTGTGAACAATATCAGGCTGCTGCGCTATCGACTTGAAGATCGACAGCGCCTGGACTGGGTCCGAAAGCGACTTGAGAATATCGACGACATTATCTGAATTCACACCATCTTCCTGTTTCTTCTTCACTTGGATGCCATGGGAATTTGTCCCGCCAAACTGACAAAGAATCAGATGGTTTTTCTTGGATTCGCAACGGTAGATGGAAGGACCGGACGATGGGAATATATTTGAAATCCTAATTCTTCGCCTGCTGAACGTAAACAAGTGACTGAAAGCTGCAGTCTCGCCATTGGTTTCGAGACCGTTGTGATTGTTCCAAGAAATTTTGGAGTAGCGGAGCCCTATAACGGTCGAAACCATCGAAAATTTCTTTCTTCTATAGTATTATCTATATCAAATACCAATTCTTTCTGGAGACTAAAACCAATAAGCATCACAGGCATGGACAGAAGGCGAAAGAAAAGGAGTTTTGTATCACCTGCCTTCTTGGGTACCGAGATAGCCTGAGAAGAGGTGAGCGAACGCCCATGCGTGCTGTGTCACTTCCAAGCTTTGAGATTGGGCAGGTGAAGTGAGGTTATTTGGATGGATTTGTGGTGCCTCGTTCGCCATTCGCCACCATTTGGATTTCCATCGTTCTGGGTTCAGCCCACCAACCCGTGCGGTTACCTCCTAACGACTCTGGCCATTCATTCCGGAGTGAGAGATGAGATGGTTCGATTTCTAATCGAAATTTGATGTTACAAATATTCTCCTCATTCAGAGAAGTGTATCAATTTATATTGTAACTTCCTATGCTTGGCTGTTCGGAATGTCTCCTTTTTAGGATTCACGCTAGCGTCCTCGCTATACATTTAAAAAGGATTAAAAAAATCTCCCCCTTTTTGCTTTTGATATCTTATGTGAAGTATTATCTTTCTAATTGAACATGAGCACGAAGCATACCGAATTCCATCATAAGTTGTTCAGTTTTTTCTAAAAAAAATATTAGCATTACAGTCATTTAACCATGCTGAGGGATTGATGGAATATGTGGAGAAATAATATCCTACACCGATGTGGTCATGGATGTCGCCAATTATAGCCATTCTTTCCTACGGGCCATGCACGCTAAGGGATTGATGGAATACATGTAGAAATTATACCATGCCAAGAGATGGATGGAACATGTGGTGCAACTTGACAACTTGATTAAATATAGCCTCTTTTATGGTCACAAGTGAAATGATGAATTTGAACGATGATTTAACCATGCAGTCATCGTGGAGATTCTAGAACTTATTTAACAAAAAAAAAAAAATCTTGATATATGGTACAATCCGTAATTTTAAATAAAAGCATACGGCAGATACGAAGAAGTTCAAATATATATATATATATATATATATATATATATATATATATATATATATATATATATATATATATATATATATATATATATATATATGATGACAATAAAGAGTGATTCAACCCTACCCCATCTGGGGGTAACGCATATTTTGGTTCAAATATTACTTAGATTTTTTTTTTTAAAAAAAAGATGGGATCTATATAATTAGATCTATCAAATTTTATTGAGAAATTTAAGATACGAGGAAAGAGTCTTAACATTAGTCCTTGAGATGACAAGGTTTTAGAAGTAGAAATATCCGGGAGAACTTGGGATCCCAAACAGAGACCCAATTTTTGAATAAAGACTGTTTTCCAAAATTAAGAATGAAGGTGCTTTTAGAGAGGAATTGAAATTTTTAGCACTTCTTTTCTTTCACAATTTCCACCAAATGGCTACTGCAAGAATATCCCAAGGAACTCTGTATATTCTCTTGAATTCTTCCTCTCCATTACCTCAGAATGCAATCAAAGAAGGCGCCCAACCCTTCCATCAAATATTTCCCTTGAAGGTATTCCCAAACTTGAAGAGAGTCAGAGAGTGTGATAAGAATAAATAAGAGGCAAATTCATCCCTTTTATGAAAAAGAAGGCAAATAGAAGGGTGAAGCCCAGTTTTTTTTCCTCAAATTATCAGCTTTAAGTCCTTCCACTCGAAGCTAACCACAGAACTATACTAAGCTTATCATGTATTGTAGTCTTCTAAATAGGAGAGAAATTTCTGTTTAGTTTGCCACTGAAGTTTATGAATTTGTAGAAAGATTTCACTTTAAAGTTATTGCAGGAAGTCCATCTTCATGGCGCTGAATCTCTATCAGCAGAAGGTCTAAACATACTTAGAATTTCCGTTAAATCAACATATTCATAAAATGGAGCACCAGAAAGGGATCTTCTGAATGGAATTATCCAAGAGTGATCATTCTTAACACGCTGCTGGTAAGAGAACAAAAGTATCTTGACCGAAGGCACTACAGAATAAGTATGGAAATAGATGTGATAGAGGAAAGTACGGGTTAGATTATAATTTTTTAACCCAACTTTAAATGTGTTGTGGAGGTCTCTAACTGGATTTGGATTCCAATAATTTTTTTATTTGGATGGAAACAATTTAGATAAAGTTGAGACATGATTTTGGTTTAAAATTTTTGGGTGACTGACTCTTATTTTAGTATTAATTGTTTAAATCATTTTGAAAATGTGAGGATAAGAATTGTAAGAATTGAAATCATTATGTTAGGTTGGGTCCATTTGTAGAATATATTAGATAACTTCGATTGGCTATTTCGGATCATAAACAACAACCTGAGGGTAGCTGTTTTTTTTTTTTTTTGGTAACAAAGAGGGAGCACCATTCATTTAATAGTACAAGAGATAAAGGTGTGCAGCTAACAACGCCTAGGACCTTTCCACAAGAAGCAAGCTTCAGCAACCTCCTTTGGGGAAACAAAAAGACAAGAAAGCTGGGCACCATGCCCTCCAAAGGTCCATGAAGATAATCTTATATAAAAAATAAATTACATATCATATTATCATATTTAATATAAAAAATAATAAAAATAATAAAAAATTAATAAATCTCATACTTATTTTTTTAGAGAGAAAAGATAAAATAAATATCATAGAAAGATTGGTATTTGATAAATTTTTAAATGATAATAATTTACACTTGATAAAAATATTTTTAATAAAATTATATATGTAATCATTGAATTTGCTTCGATGTCTTATCAAATTCATAAAAAAAATTTATGAAAAAATTAAGATAAAAATAGTATTATGCAAAGAACTATGTAATTATAATTATTATTTAAAAATTAATTAAAAATAATAATGTTATTATAATATTAAAAAATTATTTTATGTTGAAAGATATATTTGTAAATTTTATCATATTTCTATATTGGGTTATCCCCCCCCCCCCCCACCAAACTAGTAATTATTTTTTAGTATTATTTTTTGAAATAATTTTTCTACCAATTGAATATAGTAAAAATTATTTATAATTAATTTTTTAGATAAATAATTTTTATAAATAATTGGATTACTTCATAATTCAATGTACCTTAATCAAATGGATCATGCGAGAGAAACAAGAAGAAACCCAATCAGCACTCCACACCTAATAAAACTAAAAGCAACATATGAGAGAGGAAATTAAGGCATATACATAAAAGACCCATAAAATATTTGAGACGACCCCATCCCACGATAGAACCATCAGCACCATCAAAAGGAAGATAAAAAGGACCCGCATCACTGGACTCCATCTTCTTCACCCGCCACCTGAACAAAACAGAAGACAAGATGCTGTAAGGAACTGCAACGACCATCTTCTCTGTATACTTCAAATTTCTGTTAAAAAACTCTAGTCCAGTGGTTTGTGCAACTACTCATTAATAATCCAGGCCACCGCTGCAAAATACAAAGGTCAACCTCTAGCCTACACCACCTGTTCCATATCTCCAAGCAATACCTTTTATTAATTTGAAAACCCACAAAATTACAAACACAACAATGATCAAAACAGAAGAAAATTCCACCGATGAACTCAGAGCTGAACGGGCAAAAGCAGCTCAACCCACTTTCCCAACATTTCAGCATGCTGAGGAAATACAGCTACTAATCTGGGACAGCGAACCTGACATTCAGGTGCTCATAGCAAGAAGGGAGCAATATAATGCTTCTTCTCAGCTTCATCGTCGTTCGAAAATAGTGCCATGCATCCGGTCATGCATTCCAATCTCAAAATCAGCCTCATTAGCGAGGAAATCTGCAGCCGAATTTGCCTCCCTATGAACAATGTGTGAAACCTGTTTCCATAAAAAAAAAATAGGTGCAACACACGGGTGTTTACTGAGCATTTAGAAAGGCAATCGACCACCACTAAGAAGTCCCCTTGTGCATCTCAAACAGAGCCACCCTCATCCTTAGCCAGGCCGCCGACATGTCAGCAAAAGGAACTGAAGAGGGTGGTAATTTCTTACCTCCAGCTCTCAGTAACCTTCCTTGATAATCACGAATAATAAAGGCAGCTCCAACTTCAGTAGGAGTCACTGATGCATCAGAATTCAGCTTTAGAACACCCATGAGAGGGGGAGGCCAACAAACCAAAGTAGGATTACCACTCATGTGAGTGGAATGTATGGTTCCCTAATGCCATGACTGGCTCTAAAGCTTCAAATCATTGCTTTGCAGAGAAAGGTTGGTTAAATAACACAAAGCTTTCCTAACAAGTTGAGTAGGGGTGACACAATCAGAGTTGAAAAGCCTATCATTTCGAGACCCCCAGATAAGCCAGGCAACACAAGCCACCATCTGTTTCAAACTCTTCTCCACCTGAGAGCTCGACATCCACTGCAGCAAAGAGGCAGAAATAATAGATACCCCTGCATAGCTGCCAACAATAATCCTTTGCGAAGGCGCACTCACAAACAACATGGGGCACTGTCTTCAACAACAGTTACACATAAATCACAATTTTGTTGGTCCTCCATCAGAATACACTACCTAAATAGTAATTCTTTACATGGGAGCCCTCTCCAAACCAACCTCTACCAAAAAGTTGTCACATGCAATGGCACATCAAGCTTCCAAATCCAACCAAAGATCTCCCATCTTGCATGCTCACAAGATTATGGATGGTAGTATACACATCTTTCAGAGTCAGTCTATGAGTTTTAGTGTTAGCCCAGCATATTTGATCCACCCACCCACCATATAAAACCGGCATGGCGCAAATCTAGATGACAACTTCTTCAAAGAACAAAGAGGCAAGAACTGTCCTATCCCACCGTCTATCTAAATTAATCAACTGGTTTACCTTCCAACCTTCAATTTCCATATCCATGTTGATGAAAGTTGGAGAATGGAGTAACGAAATTGGTTCGGTCCATGAATCCTGCAATATACTGATAGAAGCACCGGATCCCATTCGCCCAAATGAATTGAAATTGCACCTTTAAGCCTTGAACGGTTATTTTTGACCAAATACAAGAGCAATTAACAGGCTTTTTATAATTAACCCACATCCCAGAAAATTTATACTTGGCAGAAATAATTTGCACCCATAACGACTGAGGATGCAGCACCAGTTGCATGGCAAGTTTGGCCAAGAGAGCTCCCCTCCGCTGAGTCAAAGAGATTAAACCCAGACCCCCATTCTGCTTTGGAGCGCATACATCCTTCCAACAAATCAAGTATACCCCCATTCTATCAATAGGATGCCCCTAGAGAAAAGCTTGAAAATTATTTTCCAAACCAGCAAGAATCAATGCTGATGCATACACAGATGGCATTCTAAATAAAGGGACTGAGGCAAACACCAACAATAATAATGTCATTCTCCACGGAAAATATAAGACCCTCCATTTCCAGCCTTCAATTATTTTAGCAATACCATCCATTAGCTGCCCAAAATCTGAAGCACGTAATCTACGACCAGATAATGGCACATCCAGGTATCTCCAAACATTCCTTTTCTCTGGCATTTGCAAAACCTGAGATATATTCCTCTTAATAAACCTCGGTGTCGAAGGACGATAGGTGATATAAGACTTTGCCACATTAACTGCCGACCCAGATATCTATAAGAGTTTTAAGGCACCCACTATCGCTAACAGTAGCTCTTGTAATTAATAACACATCATTTGTGTAGAGGATATGGGAAACTAGAGGCCCGCAACTCCCCGATTTCTAAACCTTTAACAGATGGTGATTCACAGCATATTTAAGAACATTAGAGAAGATTTCAGAACATAAAATATATCAATAGGGAGATACTGGGCAACCTTACTTCAGTCCTCTACTTGGATGGAACCAATCTGTTGGAGCCCCATTAATCAATAATGCAAATAGGGCATCAACAATACAGGCCCTAATCCAATCACAGAATCTACCATTGAATCCAAAATGCTCCAAGTCTTGGAAAAGGGAAGGCTAAATTATTCTGTCATATGCCTTTTCCATATCAATTTTAAGAGCCATCAAACTTCTCGCCTTGGAAGCTTTGAACAACGAATGCTTAACCTCCAGTCCCACAGGAAGTTGTCAACCATGCTTCTACGCGACACGAGTGCACCTTGCTCACTCGACACTAACAAGGGAAGGACAGGTTTCATCCTATTAATAACAATCTTAGCCACAATCTTATAAATCATGTTGCATAGGCTAATTGGTCCATGGTCATTCACAACACGAGAGTTGGTTTTCTTGGGAACCAGAGCAATATAGGTTTGCTTCCAACAAGTGGGCATGCAAGCATTTTGTAAAACATATTGAATGGCAACTGTTGGAAATAAACCCCGTTCCTGCCAGAGTCCAGCCTAATGCAATCGGTAGCCACGGAAGAGCTTCAGCGGCCGAGTCTTAGCCGAACTCTTTCAGCCGATCGAACTCCTCAATGGTCGAGCTCCTTCCGAACTTTCCAGCGGTCGGATCTTAGCCGAACTCCTTCAGCCTACCAAACTCCTCAATGGCCGAGCTCCGACCGAACTTCTCAGCGGCCGAGTTCCAGTCGGTCTCCGACGAGAGATAAACTCCCTCCGCGCTCTTCCAATCAAACGCCTACGGGAGTCAAACTCCCTCCGAGCTTCCTTTTCGATCGAACTCCTCAGCGGTCGAGCTCCTTCCGAACTCCCCAATGGATGGATCTTAGTCAAACTCCTTCAGCCTGTCGAACTCTTCAGTGGCCGAGCCTTGACCGAACTTCTCAGCAGCCGAGCTTCAGTCGGATGCCTACAGAAGCCAAACTCTTGTCGAACTTCTCCTTCGATCGAACTCCCCCTTAAGAGTCTGAGCTCCCACGAAATGGATATACGCCGAGGTTCTTCACCAACCAATGCCTGCTCCCTCGAACTACGGCCATTGAACCTCGACGGTATGACCGCCACTACCAGTCTGGTGGCACCTTTTCCTCCGTAATAAATTTCATACGGCCCATGATCGAACAACATGGCCACCACTATTGGCGACACCACTCTCTCCATAACAAGCCTCATGCGGCCCACGGTCGGACGACATGGCTGCCACTACTAGTCTGACAACACCACTCTCTCCATATCGAATCTCATACGGTTTAGAGCGGTCCGCTACCAGACAGTATGGTCGTCACCATCATTCAAGCTCCGTCTATAAAAGGGATCCTCCAGATATGTTTCTTCGAAGCTCTCCTCTTTCCTCTAAGACTCAAAGCTCACTTCTCATTCCTGAGCACTCCATTTCTATTGGCCAGAAGAGCTGACTTGATCATCGAAGGATCCTATCGGAGCCACCACCATCGACTTCGGATGAAATTTTATTTTGCAGGTCACCGACGGCGACCTCATCCTCCTCCACTCGAGCTTAATCCGACGTCAATCAGATTTTGCACCAATAAAATTGGCGCTAGAGGAAGGGCCTCTGTCTCTGAGGTATCCTTATTCTTAAATGAGTGCTCAATCGACCCTACCGATCTTCTTCTCTAAGATTCATCTCCACCCTCTTCCTCAACTCCAAGAAATGCCTCAAAAGAAGGTGACTGTCTGGAGATCTATCACGTTTGCCGTCAGACCTGAGCCAGATCCATCCACTCCTACCCCATCATCGATATTTTAATCTCTACCTCCATCGATGGTCATGGTAGATCCGGAGCAGTTCAACTTGCTAGTACAGTAGATTCAGGGCCTCACCGAGATGGTGTAGGCCATGCAGCAGCCTCTGACAGTGACTCCATCAGGAAACCCACCATCAGGATGTCGAAAATCAGCCCCGAGAAAGAGCATTTGGGCCAGCTTATCCATCGCTGCTGGAAAGAAGAAACAAAGAGCAGAGAACCCAAGTTTGGATCATGGATCTCCTCTAGAGGAGACCTTCCCCATCTGTAGTCGAAAGCCCTTCAAGATCCATGACCAAGACAACGTCCTCAATCACAAACTGCGAAAGATGGACCGATGGATTGAGGAGTTTGGTCGTGCTCATGGACCCCCCCAGCGCAAGTGAGGTCGAGCTCCCTCTCAAGCTCATCATCAAGGAAGTTCCAATAAAAGACCACGAAGTTCTCCCCCAGAAGGCTTCGTATGAGGGCGGAATGAAGTTTGACCGCACTCACGGGCTCCCCCCGAGCGCAAGCGAGGCCGAACTCTCCCTCAAGCTCATCATCGAGGAAGTTTCGACAAAATGACATAGAGTTCTCCCTCAGGAGGCTTCGTAGGAGGACAGAATGAAGTTCGGCTGTGCTCACGAGCTTTCCCCGAGCGCAAGCGAGGCCAAACTCTCCCTCGAGCTCATCATCAAGAAAGCTCCGATAGAAGGGCATGAAGTCCTCTCTTAGAAGCTAAAACCATCAATGAGGGTGGAACAACAAGAAGATCGGCCGCCTCCCGGCATCATCATCGCTATCTCCGAAGGCTTGATACTTCGACAGGCTGTCATCTCCTAGCACCAAAGTCAAGAGAAGCTTGCTCCAAATTGAGAAGGCTAGTACAAAATAGAGAAGATCGTTAGGTCCGGGACTTATCATCTGAAAAGCTCAGAGTGACAATGCTCCCATGACCTTGAGACTCGAAAAATCCAAGATTGTACTATCGATAATTTTTCTTCAGTAAGACTTCTCCATTTCAACATTATTATTTTTCGATGCAAAAACTATCTAATGATAGAAAAGAAGCAATCAATAGTGGCCATGTTACGAATAGGAGGAGAACCTCATCCTAACATGAGCAAGTCGAAGGCCTCATTCATTTTAGATGAGATGGGGGGAGAGGCCTAGACAACGACCCTTATGTGCCCCACAGTCCATTAGAAATAGGAGGAGAACCTCATCCTAATGCGAGCAAAGTCGAAGGCCTCATTCATTTTAGATGAGATGGAGGGAGAGGCCTGACAACGGATCCTTATGTGCTCCCACAGCCCATTAGGAAATAGAAGGAAGAACCTCATCCTAACGCGAGCAAAGTCGAAGGTCTTGTTCATTTTAGATGAGATGGAAAGAGAGGACCCAGACAATGGACCCTTATGTGCCCCACAGTCCATTAGGAATAGGAGGAGAACCTCATCCTAATGCGAGCAAAGTCGAAGGACCTCGTTCATTTTAGACGAGATGAAGGAAGAGGCCCAGACAACGGCCCTTATGTGCCCCACAGCCCGTTAGAAATAGAAGGAGAATCTCATCCTAACGTGCGAGCAAAGTCGAAGGCCTCATTCATTTTAGACGAGATGGAGGGAGAGGCCCCTGACAATGGCCCTTATGTGCCCCACAGTCCGTTAGGAACAGGAGGAGAACCTCATTCTAACGTGCAAGCAAAGTCGAAGGCCTCGTTCATTTTAGATGAGATGGAGGAAGAGGCCTGACAATGGTCCTTATGTACCCCCACAGTCCGTTAGGAACAGGAGGAGAATCTCGTCCTAACATGAGCAAAGTCAAAGGCCTCGTTCATTTTAGATGAGATAGAGGGAGAGGCCCTGACAATGGTCCTTATGTGCCCCCACCTCGATCAGAGATAAGATCTCTTTTGAGTGCCTGAGTCAATCTCGACCAGAGATAAGATCTCTCCTGAGCGACCGTGCCAACCTCGACCAAAGATAAGATCTCTTCCGAGCACCCGAGCCAACCTCAGCCAGAGATAAGATCTCTCTCGAGCGACTGTGCCAACCTCGATCAGAGATAAGATCTCTTCCGAATGATCGAGTCAACCTCGACCAGAGATAAGATCTCCTCCGAGCGACCAGATCAACCTCGACTGTAGGAGATAAGATCTCCTCCGAGTCAACCTCAGCTATAGGAGATAAGATCTCCCCCGAGCGATCGAGTCAGTCTCGACTGCAGAAGATATGATCTCTTCCAAGCTTCAACCTCGACTGCAGGAGATAAGATCTCCCCCGAGCCAACGTCGACTACAGGAGATAAGATCTTCCTCGAGCATCCGTATCAACCTCGATTGTAGAAAATAAGATCTCCCCCAAGTGACCAAATTAGCCTCAGCTGCAGGAGACGAGGTCCCCCCTAGCCTCAACTTCAACTTCAATCTCGACTGCTGGAGATGATATCTCCCCCGAGGAGCTCAACCTTCGACCTCGGCCATAGGAGATGAGATCTTCTTCAATCTCGACTACAGACGAGATTTTTCATGAGCTTCAACCTGAACTGACACAGAGTCCTGAAGAAGACTTCGGCAGTCATCTTTTCTGTACTCCCTTTCTTCGAGTTCCAAACTCGAAAGTGAGAGAGACTATTGTTGGGGATAAACCCCACTCCTACCAAAGTCCAGCCTAATGCAATCGATAGCCACAGAAGAGCTTCAACGGTCGAGTCTTAGCCGAACTCCTTCAGTCGACCGAATTTCTCAGGGTCGAGCTCCTTCCAAACTCTCCAGCGGTCGGATCTTAGTCGAACTCCTCAGTGGCCGAGCTTCGATCGAACTTCTCAATAGTTGAGCTCCAATCGATCTTCGATGAGAGCCGAACTCCCTCCACGCTCTTTCAGTCAGACGCCTATAGGAGCCAAACTCCCTCTAAGCTTCTCCTTCGGTCGAACTCCTCAACGATCGAGCTCCTTTAGAACTCTCCAGCGGTCGGATCTTAGCCAAACTCCTTCAACTTGTTGAACTCCTTAGTAGCCGAGCCTCGATCAAACTTCTCAATGGTCAAGCTTCAGTCGGACGCCTACAGAAGTTGAACTCTTATCGAACTTCTCCTTTGGCCGAACTCCCCCTTAGGAGTCCGAGCTCCTCCGAAATGGATATATGTTGAGGTTCTTCACTAACTAACGTCTGCTCCCTCGAACTATGACTGTTGAACCTCAACGGTATGGCCACCACTATCAATCTGACGGCACCTTTCTCTTCATAACAAGCTCCATGCGATCCACGATCGAATGATATGGCCACCACTACTGGCGACACCACTCTCTCCATAACCAGCCCCATATAGTTCATGGTCGGACGATATGGCCACCACTATCAGTCTGACGATACCACTCTCTCTGTACCAAACTCCATACGACCTAGAGCGGTCCACTACCAGATGGTATGGTCGTCACCATCATTCAAGCTCCATCTATAAAAGAGACCCTCCAGATATGTTTTCTTGAAGCTCTCCTCTTCCTTCTAAAGCTCAAAGCTCACTTTTAATTTTTGAGCACTCCATTTCTGCTGGCCAGAAGAGTTGACTTGATCGTCGGAGGATCCTATCGGAGCCACCACCATCGACTCCGGATGGAACTTTATTTTGCAGATCACTGACGGCGATCTCATCCTCCTCCACTTCAGTTCGATCCGACGTCAATTAGATTCTGCACCAAAAATAACTATAACATCTGAACTATGTTCTAAAAGTGTTGGAAGAAAAAGTTTGAAACCCATCCGATCCCGGTGCTTTATCTGGTGACATCTCCTTCACCACGTGCATAATTTCATCCTATGTAATAGATGGAAGTAATGATTCATTCTGTTCTGCAGCAATAGTATGTTTTGCTATCAGCAACTCCAATTCCTGCTCAATCAATTGATCTTGCCATCTATGTTGGAACTGAGAGAAGATATATTCCTTATACCCTCCTCCTCCTATATTTGAACTCCAGAAGCACTATAAATACTTGTAATTCTATTAACTCTTCTCCTTAAGATGGTTGATCTATGAAGAAACTTTGTCTTAGCATTCCCATCTCTAAGCCATTGAAGCCTTGATTTCTATCTCCAATATACCTTTAGAGATGGAGGTTTTTATGAAGTTGCCTGACTAAGGATAACAGCCCCATACGGTCCTATATCGTGAGGCCCTCAAGTTGCTCCTCCTTCTTCTAAGCATATATATTTGATCATTCAACTCCTATCCTTTCCTAAAATTATTACCAGCATTCCATTTCCAATTATGAATTGTCTTTTTAGTATTTTGCAAGAGTTTAGTAAGTTTCACTATAGGGGAATAACTTACTCGACACTTCCTTGCTTGTGCAACACATTGACATATTCTATCACAATGAAGCTCCATTTTTTCAAACCGAAATGGCACCCTCCTCCATCTCCATTTTCTAGATATTGAGAGAAGCAACGGATAATGATCCAAAGCGAATCCAGTTAGGTGCGAAAGTTTGGATTCCAGGAATAAATCTAACCAGTTATCCAAAGCAAAAGTCCTATCCAACCTTTCCCAGACTCTTACTGTTGCTCCTGGATCTCTTGGCTTGGGGTCGACCGACAAGGATGGAATAGCTTGGTTATCGAGGAATATGAGGTCGAGGACGAGCTTTGTTGAAGCTTCACCCATTCACCTACAACAAAATCTCCATTGGAGTGTTCTTCGGTAAAGACCCTCCGATGCTCAAGTTAGGAGATTGGAGAACAATAAGGAGAGAAAGCGTCGAATTGAATGACGTACCTGAAGGATCTCAGAGCCTCTTTATTTATAGGAGAGGAGTTAGAGCCGTAACCATTTCGGACTCTAATGATTTTTTGAGTTTGTCGTCCTGGATTGATTCGAAAGATTTCTTTCCTTTTTGGATGATGAAATCATAAAAGAATCTTTTTTTATCCAAGTTTTTTGATTCGTAGAGGATGCGGCTTCAGCAGAGATGATTGTAGATCGATCGTTGGCGAGCCATAAGCCTCTTCTCATAGCTCGATGGCCCACCTGAGTTCGATGAGGATGGGGTATGAAGGCTTATCTCATTTCATTAGGAGGCAATCTTCAATAGGTCGGCTAGAATTATAGGTCGGCTAGAATTGTAGGTTGGCTTAAGATGACCTACAGTTAACCGTGATCAAAATATCACGTGGCTCCACTCAGACGATCCATTGGGATAGATCGACGGTCGATCCTAAATTGGTCGAGGCCATACCAGCTTCGCTCCATAATAGTTTGCCCCCCACTTACGTGGTCGATCTACCTCTAAGCGACCGACGTAAGTACCCTATCAAAACCGAGGCCAATCTTCAAATCATGCTCGCTTTGCTGTGTCAGAGGTCGGTAATATGACAAGATTGGGGGAAGCTCATCAGTCACAAAATCTAACCATCTGTTGCTTTGCTCCAGTTTTACCCATCCCGTCTAATGGGTATTCGACACCTAGCAAAGATCTAAAAGGAGTGGATAAAATGATAGTAGATCAAAGCCATTCATGCCTCTTATAAATAGGATCCATATTACTCTTTTGACTGTCACTGTTGCTTAAAGGATGGACTTCGGTACTTTGCGCAAAGAATAGCTTGGACTTAGCCAAGCTATTATCGATCCCACCCTAACTCCCCTTGTTCAGCTTCCTCATCCTTTAGATCAGTCTCCTTCGTACTCATGAGTCAATCTAGTTTGTCCCGATCTTCTTGGAGCTTAGATAAGCCTTCTAGTGAGGACCATGATTCTAGGATGGTCGGTTCTCCGAGCGAATCTGAGGAACGTGAAATTTCGGACTATGGCCCTTTTAAAATAGATTTCATCATCACCTCGAAGGATCTAAAAGTCATCAGGATGAGGTATCATGTCCCTGGTGACTTCAAATTAGAGACTGTCGATCTTGGGGAACGTATAGCTCTTCCTCGATCTGGACGAGTCGGTATTTATGAGGAATCGCTAAAGACTGATCTTAGGTTGCCTTTTCACTTCTTCATTATCGAGCTTCTAAATCTATATAGAATTAGCTTTTATTGTTTAACGCCGAACTCCTAACGATCAATTTTAGGCTTCTTCACCCACTACCTCCTTCTCAGGATCGAGCCTACCTCCCATCTCCTCCGAGCCTGCTTTACTTTAAAGGAGCATCCGATGAAGGTCGGGTGATGGTACGCTTCTCTTCGGAGAGGATACTATTTTTTTTGAGGTGCTCCTTCAGTGCATAATTGGAAGGAACGCTTCTTTTTTATGTCAGTCAAACAATCATGAGGCTTTAGCACATCATGGGGGCAGCCTCATAGGTCGGCTATCAGACCTCCATCACTATCCGAAGTCGAGAAGGAGGTCTTGAGTCAAATCTTTAGTCTTATTTCTCTTCTGCTGTCCAGATTCCTTACCGAGGAGAACTTATTTAAGATCGGACTGATTTCAAATGATCCGAGGAGTAAGTATTCTTAAACGATTTTATTTGGATCATCTTTTCCATCCTTGTCACCATCATTGATCGAATCTTGTGTTCTCTTGTTCAGCGATGAACCCGTCCGACTTCAAAATTCTTCATCGGATGGTGAAGAAGAGGAAGACCATCACGGTCGCGGCTCCCAAACACGCTCGAACGGAGGCTGTCCTTGCATAGCCCATGCTAGGAGGTTCCTCAAGGGTGGTTAATTCCTTGAGGAAAGAGAAGGCATCGGTAAAGAATGTGACGCCGCTTCGATCCGCAGCTCCAAGAGAGACCGTCCACCGACCTTCTGCATCCTCTTCCAAAAGAAGCTCGGGCGGACTGAAGATCTCCATTCGGATGTTCGACCATGGATCCAATGTTCCGAGGAGTGTCTCTCTGGTAGAAGTTCCCTTGGATATTGAGGATAAAAGGAAGGACATCGGCGACTACCGTGTTGCCTATTCCTTACTGAAGTCGATCCTTTTATCAGCTGACGTTTGGGCCTTCGAGGAGGTTGGGGGTGCCTTCCACATCCAGAACTCCTACGATTCTCTTCTCCGGGTACGTGTTGTCTTTTTACCGACCTTTCTTTCAGCTCTTGCGCTCTCTCCTCAGCTCAGCTCTCTCTTTTTCTTTTTTTCATTTTTTTTTAGCTCGTCCATCATGTGGACCATTTTGCCGAGGTTATTAGAGAGATTCGATGCCTATCTAAGGAAGCCAAGGAGAAAGCCGCCCATGCCAACCGACAGACGGATGACGCTCAATTATCTTGGCTAAAGGCCGAGGATGAGACCAGGTCCCTCAGAGAGAGGGTGAAGCTGCTAGAGTCCGAGCTATCCAAGGTCGAAGCTCGGGTGCTGGGAGAGAGGGAGGCCGAAAAGGCATGAGCAGAGGCCGTTAGGGTAGAGGCGGTCCAAGTCTTCCATGCCTCGGAGGAATTTTGCAATATCAAGATGGATTTCGCATCACTCTCTTACCTACAAAGGGGCACAGATCTAAAAGAGAAGATCCAGAGGATCTTCTCCGACCTGAACTTGGACCTCTTAGAGTCGAATGATGAGGAGGCCGAGGGAGCTGAGGGTCGAAAGATTCAGATGGAGGATATCTTCAGCCCCATGCGCGATGACCTGGCTGCCAAGGATGCAGCATTAGTACCACCCCCAGGTGTTATCGACCTTTCCGACCAAGCGGTGGTCGACGAATCTGGAGCTCCGAACAGAGCTTAATGTATCATTTCGATCGAACATGTCCAATCTTCCTTTTTCTTTCTTCTTTTTAGGTCGGCCTTTTTTGTTTGCCCCTAATCTTTACCGGGGCATTTTGTACAGGCTGACCATCACTTATAAGCATCGAACTTTAATACAAAGCTTTTTTTTCTTTTATTGTCAAGTTCGTACGTTCTTCATAAGCATAGACCTTAGACGATGTGATTGAGAGGTGATGGGAGATTTATGCCAGCATGTTGCAATCCTCGGCCATAGTCGAGGAATGTATCCACAAACTTTATTTGTTCCATTCCTCGACCATGGTCGAGAAATGTGCATTGGTGCGCTCCGATGGAGATGCATTTCGCTCGTCGGCCATGATCGAGGAGCGCGCATTGGCAAAATCCGATGGAGATGCATTTCGATCCTCAGTCGTGGTCGAAGAGCATGCATTTGGCAAAATTTGGAGATGCATTTCGATCCTCGACCATGATCGAGAAGTGCACGTTTGGCAAGATTTGATGGAGATGCATTTTGATCCTCGATCGTGGTTGAGGAGCTTGCATTTGGCGAGATTTGATGGAGATGCGCTCCGATCCTCGATCATGATCGAGGAGCATACATTCGATGAAATTTGATGGAGATGCATTTCAATCCTCGATCATGGTCGAGGAGCATACGTTTGGCAAGATTTGATGGAGACACATTTCGATCCTCGATAGTGGTCGAGGAGCATGCGTTCAACAAGATTTGATGGAAATGCATTTCGATCCTCGGTCGTGGTCGAGGAGCGCACGTTTGGCAAGATTTGATGGAGATGCATTTCGATCCTCAATCATGATCGAGAAGCACGCGTTCGATGAGATTTGATGGAGATGCATTTCGATCCTCGATTATGGTCGAGGAGCGTGCGTTCGGTGAGATTTGATGGAGATGCATTTCGATCCTCGATCATGGTCGAGGAGCGCACGTTTGACGAGATTTGATGGAGATGCATTTTAATCCTCAGTCGTGGCCAAGGAGCATGCATTTGGTGAGATTTGATGGAGATGCATTCCGATCCTCGATCATGGTCGAGGAGCGTGCATTCGATGAGATTTGATGGACATGCATTTCGATCCTCGATCATGATCGAGGAGCGCACGTTTGGTGAGATTTGATGGAGATGCATTTCGATCCTCGATCGTGGTCAAGGAGCGTGCGTTCGATGAGATTTGATGGAGATGCATTTTGATCCTCGATCGTGATCGAGGAGCATGCATTTGACAAGATTTGATAGAGATGCATTCTGATCCTCAACCGTGGTCAAAGAGCACGCATTTGACGAGATTTGATGGAGATGCATTTCAATCCTCGATTGTGGTCGAGGAGCATGTATTTGGCATAATTTGATAGAGACGCATTCCGATCCTCGATCATGATCGAGGAGCGCACGTTTGACAAGATCCGATAGAGATGCATTTCGATCCTCGGTCGTGGTCGAGGAGCGTGCATTGGAAAAATTTAGTGGAGATACATTCCGCTCCTCAGCCATGGTTGAGGAGCGTGCATTGATGATATTTGATGAAGATGCATTCCGATCCTCGGCCATGATCGAGGAGCGCACGTTTGGCGAGATTTGATGGAGATGCATTTCGATCCTCGATCGTGGTCGAGGAGTGTGCATTGACGAAATTTGGTGGAGATGCATTTCGCTCCTCAGTTGTGGTTGAGAAACACGCATTGATGATATCCGATGGAGATGCATTCCGTTCCTCGATCGTGGTTGAGGAGTGCGCGTTGGCAACATCCGATGGAGATGCATTCCGCTCCTCAACTATGGTCGAGAAGCACGCGTTGGCGATATCAGATGGAGATGCATTCCATTCCTCGACCATGGTTAAGGAGCGTGCATTGGCGATATCCGATGGAGATGCGTTCTACTCCTCGATCGTGATTGAGAAGCATGCGTTGGCGAAATTTGGTGGAGATGCATTTCGCTCATTGGTTGTGGCCGAGGAGAGTGCATTGACGAAAATTAAACCTATGAGAAATTTAAGATGAAAATTACAGACTAAGGATAATATCTCCAAAGATTATCGGTGTTCCAGATCCTTGGGATCAGAGTTTCAAGTCCTTGCCCTCTAGGTGATTACCATAGATTTCTTCATGAATTTCTTACAGGACATAGTTGGATTCCAAAGGATGGAGGTATCTGAGCAGAGGTAAGGTGAAAGACCTCTTATGCAACTTTCCTTCATGGGCGATGTTGGTACAGAATCTGGTCATCGTCGGAAGCAGCTAGAGTGGAGGTGGATGAGATCGCCGTCGGAGACCTGCAAAATAAAGTTCCATTCGAAGCCAGTGGGGGGTGGCTCCAGTAGGACCCTCCGATGATCAAATCAGCTCTGGCCAACAGGAATGGCGTGCTCGAAAATGATTTTCATAGAGCTTAGGGTAGAAGAGCACTTAGAGCATAGAGATCAAAGGTTAGAGATTAGAGGATAGCGTATCTGGAGGATCCTTTTCATAGGCGAAGCTTGATGGTGACAGCTGCAGCTGTCTGATGGTGGATCGCTCGAGGCTCCACCAAATTTGATGCGAAGAGGATGGTGTCGTCAGATCGAAAACGACAGCCATACCATCCGACAGTGGTGGGCTGCTCGAGGTCTGGCGGAGCCACTGTAGCATCATCTATGACAGACTGATGGTGACCGTTCGTCCAGCTTTAATAGCCATGGCTCTCAGAAAACAGACATTGATCGATGGACTTCGGCATATATTGATTCTAGGAGAGTTCGGCCAAGGGGAAGCTCGGAAGGAGTTCGATCGGAGGAGTGCGGAGGGAGTTCGGCTTTCACAGGCACTTGGCTGGAGGAGTGCGACTAAGGCTCGGTCGCTGGAGAGTTCGAAAGGAGCTCGATCGATGAAAAGTCCGATCGGGGGATGACCGTCGAGGAGTTTGCTGAGAAGTTCGATCGAGGGACGACTGTTGAGGAGTTTGACCGCTGGAAGTCCGAAGGAGCTCAGCCGACTGAAGGGACGGCCGCTTGAGGAGTTCGACCAAGGGACGATCGTTCGATCGTTGAGAGTCCGAAGGAGCTCGGTCGGTTGAGCAGTTTGATCAGCTGCAGGAGTTCGGCTAAGATCCATCCACTAAAGCTCTTCCATGGCTACTGATTGCATTAGGCTGAGCATCGAATTAGACTTCGACAGGAGTGGGATTTATCCCCAATAATAGTCTCTCCACTCCCGAGTTCGAAACTCGAAGGAAGAAAGTGCAGAAAAAGCGACTACCGAAGTCTTCTTCTGGGCTCCGTGCTGGTTTAGATTGAAGCTCGGGGGAGATCTCTTCTTCAGCTAAAGTTGATGTTGAAGTTGAAGCCCGAGGGAGATCCCATCTCCAACCGAGGTTGAGGTAGGCTTCATCTCCTACCGTCGAGGTTGGAGGTTGAGCTCATCGGAGGCGATATTGTCTCTTACAGTTGAGGCTGACTCGGAGAAGATCTCCTCTTCTGCAGCTGAGGTCAATATGGATGCTCGAAAGAGATCCGATCTCTGGTCGAGATTGGCTCGGTCGATCGGGAGGGATCTCATCTCTGACCGAGGTTGGCTTGATCGATCAAGAGAGATCTTGTCTTTGACTAAGGTTGGCTCAGTCTCTTGTGGTCGAGGTTAATGCGGGCATTTGGAGGAGATCTTATCTCCTATAGACGAGTTTGCCTCAGGGGGATCTTATCTCCTGCAGTCGAGTTTGCCTTGGGAGAGATCTTATCTCCTTCGATCGAGGTTGACCATGGTCGTCCGGGAGAGATCTTATCCTCAGTCGCTCGGAAAAGATCTTATCTCTGGCCGAGGTTGCCACTCGGGAGAGATCTTATCTCTGATCGAGGTTATCGCAATCACTCTGGCCGAGGTTGTCGCTCGAAAGAGATCATATCTCTAGCCGAGGTTGTCGCTCGGGAGAGATCTTATCTCTGATCGAGGTTGCTTCTTGGGAGAGATCTTATCTCTGATTGAGGTTGTCTCGGTCAATCTGAAGAGAGCTCATCTCTGGCCGAGATTATTCCGATCGCTCAGGCCGAGGTTGCCAAACCCTCAGGGGAGATCTTATTTCTTGCGACTGAGGTTGATGCAGACGCTCATGTTAGGATGAAGTTCTCCTCCTATTCCTAATGGACTATGGGGGTACATTCGGACCGTCGTTTGTCTCCTCTCATCTCGTCTAAGGTGAACGAGGTCTTCGACTTTGCTCGCATTAGGACGAGGTTCTTTTTCTGTTCCTAATGGGCTGTGGGGGCACATACGGACCATCGTCCGTGCTCTCCCCCCGTCTCATCTAAGGTGAATGAGGCCTTCGACTTTGCTCGCGTTAGGACGAGGATTCTCCTCCTATTCCTAACGAGCTATGGGGGCACATTCGGACCATCGTCCGTCTCTCCTCCATCTCGTCTAAGGTGAACGAGGCCTTCGACTTTGCTCGCATTAGGACGAGGTTCTCCTCCTATTTCTAACAGACTGTGGGGGCACACGTACGGACCATCGTCTGCGCCTCTCTCTCCATCTCGTCTAAGATGAATGAGGCCTTCGACTTTGCTCGCATTAGGATGAAGTTCTCCTTCTATTTCTAACAGACTGTGGGGGCACATAAGGGCCATTGTCAGGGCCTCTTCCTCCATCTCGTCCTTTATGAATGAGGCCTTCGCTCGAAAGAGATCTTATCTCTGGTCGAGGTTGTCATCGATCGCTCGGAAGCGATCTTATCTCTGACCGAGGTTGAAGGTCTTTGACCTGCTCATATTAGGATGAGGTTCTCCTTCTGTTCCTAACACGGCAACTATTGACTGTTTCTTTCCTATCATCACATAGTTTTTGCATCCAGAAATAATATTATTTATTGGAGAAGAATTTTACCGAGGGAAAGTTACTCGCAGCACATTTCCATTTTAGGATCGTGGGGGCGTTGTTCCTCCGGATTCTCTCCAACAGTAAGTTTCAGGCCGGACGACCTCCTCTATCTCATGCTGGCCTCCTCAATTTGGAGCATGCTTCTCTTAGCTTTGACACTGGGAGATGATGGATCGTCGATGCACCAAGCTCCTCCCAAGGGTAACGTTGATGATGCCGTGAGGCGGCCGACCTCCTTATCCTTTCTGACTACAGTAGCGCCCTTGGCCGATCTTCTCCTACTTCAGGCTGATGTCGGAGGAATTTACCCAGTCGTCTTTTTTCGACGAGCTCCTCAATTTCATCTCGGAGCTGAATGTATTCATCAGTGTCGTGGCTGTGGTCCCAATGGTCGAAGCATTACTTGCTTCGATCGTGCATGCTTGGAGAAGGTCGTAATCCTTCTGATCTTGGTAGCTGATTCTTAACTTTCATCAGAATTTAAGTTCAAGGAGCGTTGCGAGGGGCACAGTCGTGGAACTTTTCGGGAGGAGGACTTCTTCGCGCCCTTCTATCGGGGCTTTCTTGGTGGTGAGCTCGAAAAGTTTGGGCCTTGCTTGCGCTGGGGAGATCGTGGACGCAGTCGAACTTCATTCCATCTTCTTATGAAACCTGCGGGAGAACTTCATGTTCCTTTGTCGGAGCTTCCTTGGAGTCATACTCAAGAGAAAGTTCGGCCTCGCTTGCCCTGGGGCAGTCATGAGCATGGCCGAACTTCATCTCACCTCCTGTGAAATCTTTGTAGGGGGTTTTCTTGGTGACATACTCGAGCGGGAGTTCGGCCTCACTTACATCGAACTTCATTCCGATGAAGGGCTTTGAGGGAGAGTTCGGCCTTGCTACCGTCGAACTTCATTCCGATGATGAGCTTCGAGGGGGAATTCGGCCTCGCTTGCGTCGAAGTTCATTCCGCTTTTCCGCAAAACCTTTTGTGAAAGAACTTCATGCCCTCTTTGTCGGGGCTTCCTTGATGATGAGCTTCGAGGGGAGTTCGGCCTCGCTTGCATGGGAAGGTCGTGGATGCGATCAAACTTCGTTCCGCCTCCTTGCGAAACCTTATGTGGGAGAAGTTCATGCCCCTCTGTCGGGGCTTCCTTGATGATGGGCTCGAGGGGGAGTTCGGCCTCGCTTGCGCCGAACTTCATTCTGCTTTCTCGCAAAACCTTCCACGGAAGAACTTCATGCCTCTTTGTCCAGACTTAGTTGACGATGAGCTCGAGGGGGAGCTCGGCTTTGCTTGCCCGAACTTCATTCTACTTTTTCGCAAAATCCTCCGTGGGAGAACTTCATGCTTCTTTGTCCGAACTTTCTTGACGATGAGCTCGATGGGGAGCTCGGCTTTGCTTGTCCGAACTTCACTCCACCTCCTATGAATTTTTTGTAGGAGGTTTCGTTGATGACATACTCGAGGGGGAGTTCGGCCTCGCTTGCACCGAACTTCATTCCGCTTCTATGGGAGAACTTCTACTCTCCGTTTATCCTTTCTTAGGGCGATTGGTATGCCTGAATGCTTTTTCTTAAGGTTGATTCCTCGCATCCTCATGGTGGGTTTGCTGGCAAAGTTCCCACTAGGGGTTGTCGCACGGCCAGCATCATCTTGATAGGGCCACGAATCCGACCAGCAGATTGAACTACTCCACGTCTGCGGTGGCTTTGTGTGGAACCTGGGCTGTCGAGGCTGAAATGAGAGCAGATGGACCTGGCGTGCAAACCATCGATCGTCGAGTCGAAGCTCTCTTGGGAGGTATTTTTTCTTCGAAAAAGAATTCTAGTGAGAAAGAAGAGAGATCTCCAGAGAGAAAAGAGAAAAATCATCGTTGAGCACTCCTTTAAGAACAAGAAAACCTCGAAGATTCATTTCCTTCCTCCAGCGCCAATCTGTTGGTATGGAATCTGATCATCGTAGGAAGCAGTTGGAGCGAAGGTGGATGAGATCACCGTCGGAGACCTGCAAAATAAAGTTCCATCCGAAGCTGGCAGGGGGTAGCTCTGATAGGACCTTCCAACGGTCAAGTCAGCTCTAGCCAACAGAAATGGAATGCTCGAGAATGATTTCACAGAGCTTAGGGTAGAAGAGAACTTAGAGCATAAAGATCAGAGGTTAGAGATTAGAGGATATCGTATTTGAAGGATCTTTTTTATAGGCAAAGTTTAATGGTGATAGCTGCAGCTGTCTGATGGCAGACCGCTCGAGGCTGTATCGAATTTGATGCGGAGAGGATGGTGTCGTCAGATCGAAAGCGATAGCCATACCGTCCGACAGTGGTGGACTGCTCGAGGTCTGGCGGAGCCGCTGTAGCATCACCTGTGGCAGACTGATGGTGACCATTCGTTCAGCTTTAATAGCCATGGCTCTCAAAAAGCAGGCATTGATCGATGGACTTTGGCATATATCGATTTTAGGAGAGTTCGATCAAGGGGAAGCTCAGAAGGAGTTCGATCGAAGGAGTGTGGAGAAAGTTCGGCTTTCACAAGCGCCTAGCTGGAGGAGTGCGGCTAAGGCTCGATCGCTGGAGAGTTTGGAAGGAGCTCGACCGATGAAAAGTCCGATTGGGGGACGATCACCGAGGAGTTCGCTGAGAAGTTCGATCGAGGGATGACTGCTGAGGAGTTTGGCCGCTAGAAGTCTGAAGGAGCTCGACCGACTGAAGGAATGACCACTTGAGGAGTTCGACCGAGGGACGATCGTTCGACCGCTGAGAGTCCGAAGGAGCTCGATCGACTGAGCAGTTCGACCGACTGCAGAAGTTCGGCTAAGATCCGTCCGCTGAAGTTTTTTCGTGGCTACTGGTTGCATTAGACTAAGCATCGAACTAGACTTCGGCAGAAGCAGGGTTTATCCCCAACAGGTGATGTATTGTGGAGCGAGGCGTCTCAGCGTTTTTGCCTCATCTTGATCCATAGGCAAAGTTCCATCCTACAAGTAATGGAGGATAGGATTTATCCAGCTCGACTCTGGATCAGCTTGCATTATCGGAGCCTCCTCAATACTCGACTTCTTCAGGATTTTCATATATGAGCTTCTTTTTTGGTTGGCTGCCTCGTGAGTTGCTAGCTTAGAAAGAAGATCAGCTCGTGCATTTCTGCTCTTAATTTTTATTTCTTTCAGATCTTCATCGATGAAAGTAATTTCATTATCTGCTTTCTTCTTTCTCAATCCTTCTCCTGGTCGATCTTGATCCGAAGTATTTTCATCGAGGTTTCCTCCAGCAATTACTCTGATCTCTCTCATAGTCGGCTGCCCTACGCGTGGCTCGCCCTGCCGAGGCTGGTCACAATTCGGATTTGCCAGAATTTGCCATTCATCTATATAGTGCCAAAGTTGTCCCTACTTGATTAGTGTCTCAATTTTCTCGTTGAACTAGCAGCTCTCCTCGGTGTCATGCCCATGGTCACGGTGATATCGATAATACTTCCTTGGGTTTCTTACTCGGGCAGGGGTTACCATTCTCTTAGGTTGAGGTATATCTTTTCGTTGCTCGATCTCCATCAGAATTTGAGCTCGGAGGGTGTTGAGAGGGGTGTAGTAATTGAACCTCTAAGATGGAGTTCTAGATTGGCCTCGTGGCTTTGGAGATGTTGGTCAGCTATTCCAAGGTAGGGTGCGCGATTGACGAAGCCATGGGCCCTCTTAGCGATGCTGTACCCATCTATGATCTCTTTTCTTTTTCTGCTTTTGGGTCGGATCCGTCCTACCATCTCGGCTACTTTTCTGCTGGTTCCAAGCCTCTTCAACCTAGGCATACTTCTCCATTCGTTTTAGCATTTCAGCAAAGTTCTTCGAATAGTCCAAACTGAGGAAGAACAAAAGATTATTTTGAAGGAGGCCGACCTTGAATGCCATCATGGCCACTGATGGATCTAAATTTCGAACCTCCAAGGTGGCTGCATTAAAGCGATGGATGTACTCCCAAAGGGGTTCATTCTCCTGTTGTTTGATGCTCATGAGGAAGTTAGAATTGCGATGCTGCCGACGACTGCTTATGAAATGGGCAACGAATAG
This sequence comes from Cocos nucifera, assembly GCA_006176705.1. NCBI lineage: Eukaryota > Viridiplantae > Streptophyta > Magnoliopsida > Arecales > Arecaceae > Cocos > Cocos nucifera. The sequence continues at coordinate 20,948 of QRFJ01001671.1, read as the reverse complement.
ATGGCTCAATTGATAGAATGAATCTATAGAGCCGAGCTTCAGATTCGAATACCAATGTCGAGCCATCCTTCTCAAAGTTGAAGGAAAGGCTCGATATAGTATCGCATCGGTAGCCCCTTACAGATGCATAAGAGTTTGAAAATTGTCTAGATGATCTACGGGATCGGCCGTTCCATCGTAAAGCTCTATTTGAGGAATCTTGAATTGATGTGGCAAGGGTTCATCCATAACCTTCTGAGTGAATGGGGGATCGATATTAAACCCCAAATCCTCTCCTTGCTGCCTCGGCTCCTGCAGTGCATCCAGCTGCCGTTGCATCTCTTCGAGCTTTTTCTCCATGTCGTCCTCATGAGTGGCTCGGTGCCTAGGAGTCTCATGGTCCGGAGTGGAGCCTCTCCTTGAAATGGGTGTTGGCGAGCGCTCAGGTCTTCGTCGAGGACTTGCAGGTCAGCTGTGAGGACTAGCCTCTATCCTAGGGCTATGGGGGCGTCGTTCCTCCAGCCTTATTCGGACCAAGCCTGAATCTTTTTCGATCGAATGGTGGTCGTCTACCTACTGCATTCCTCTTATGGCGACTGATAATACTTGCATCTGATGAAGTAAGGTGTCATACTGTTCCTGTGATACCATCGGTGCCATTGGCGGATTCTCCTAGATTGGTGGTGGAGATGTATTAACCTCTCGAGTGTTATGGATCTTCTGACCACTAGAACACTGGGATGCATTTGATGCTCCCCTTCGAATCTTCATGATGTCTAGTGTCGTGCTTTCTTCCCTCGAAAATAATCGAGGCCCTTCCTCTAGCGCCAACTGTTGCTCCTGGATCTTTCGGCTTGGAGTCAGCCGACGAGGATGGAGTAGCTCGATTATTGAGGAATATGAGATCGAGGACGAGCTTTGCTGGAGCTTCATCCGTTCACCTACAACAAAGTCTCCATCGGAGTGTTCTTCGGTGAAGACCCTCCAATGCTCAAGTTAGAAGATTGGAGAACAATGAGGGAAGAAAGCGTCGAATTGAATGACGTACCTGGAGGATTCCAGAGCTCCTTTATTTATGGAAAGGAGTTAGAGCCGTATCCATTTCGAACTCTAATGACTTTCCGAATTTGTCATCCTAGATTGATTCAAAAGATTTCTTTTCTTTTTGGACGACAGGATCGTGAAAGAATCTTCTTTTATCCGAATTTTTTGATTCGTAGAGGATGCGGCTTCAGCAGAGACGGTTGTAGGTCGGTCGTTGGTGAGCCATAAGCCTCTTCTCGTAGCTCGACGGCCGATCTGAGTTCGACGAGGATGGGGTATGAAGGCTTATCTCATTTCGTTAGTAGGCGATCTTCAGTAGATCGGCTAGAATTGTAGGTCGGCTAGAATTATAGGTCGGCCTAAGACGACTTGCAGTTAACCGTGATCAAAATATCACGTGGCTCCGCTCAAACGATCCATTGGGATAGGTTGACGGCCGATCCTAAATTGATCGAGGCCATACCAGCTCCGCTCTACAACACTTGCCATTCCCAGCCTATTATTTCACCATGTGAAAGATGGACCTTGAAAACCTATATCAATCAGACCCGCTTGCCTCAAGAAAGTTCTGAATTCCCTGATCTCCCGATCTACACATAATGACTTACCACCCTTTTTGTCCTCTGCATTAAGAACGGCACTAAAATCCCCAATCAATGACAACGGCAGACCCAAATTTTGAGCAGCCTTAACTTGATCCCATAACAACCTCCTTTCTACATGACAAGTACTTGCATGCGTGGCCCCTAATATTCACCTTGTTCCATCCATTGAAGAGATAATGGCAAAAGCAACCTGTCTACTTGTGTGCACAACATCAACTTGACCCAAACTCTTCTTTCCGGTGACCACAATTGCCCCAAAAAGACCCCTGAACGGAATCATGTAAACACCCCAATTTGGACCCATCATTCTTTGAATTCGGCCTAGAGCCTTCTTGTCTCCAACAAGCAGCACAAGTCAGGATTAAATTGCCTCATTATGTTCTTAGCGTAATTTACAAAGGGGGCTCGGTTGCCACCCTACAATTAATAATCTCATCAAAAAATAGCTGACCTGGGATTTGACCCAACCCTATCCGAGACTAACACAGACTTCTGTAACGTATCCCATCAGGACACTTATTTGAGCTAGATCCGGCCTTACCATAAGCATCTACTTCGAACCGATGCGCTTATCATGAGAACTTACTAAAGCAACTTTTACTACGAAAAATAAATGTCATGAATTCCCAGATGATCTCCTCCTTCTAGTAGTTTCTCCTGGGTCGCCCCTAGGTGAGAACTTCCAGCACCTCGCCACGGCAACTTTTGCCCTGTTGGCTGACCAATAGTCTGCCCCCCACTACCGTTCGCCAGGCTTAACATGAGATGCAACCTTGCCACCAGATGTTGACGGAGAATAAACCACTAGATGTTTCCTTGCATCCATGATCAGAGAGCCTTCGTCTCGCACGATAATTTTGGACTGAAGTGGCAACTCTGAGCCCTGTGATCTCCCTTGGAAGCATTCTTTGGTAAAGACCTTTTGCATTTCTTCTTCAAATGCCTAAACCCTGAAGATTCATCTTTAGTCGAGGAAGAGCTAAGATCCATAAGCTGAGGAAAGGACGACTCCTCATTCATCAAAGGTGCAAATCTAGAGCCCATGTCCTGCCCAATTACAAGACCAGAGGGCCTAGATCTAATAGGGGAGGATTTTCTAGTCTGTCTCTTCTGCTGCATCCATGGCCTTGAGCTCTGTCCCCCCTAGATGAGAAGGATTCCAAGAAGCCTTGAAGCCCCTAGCCGCTTGATTTGTGACAGGCACCCTCGTAGCCCCGATCCACGGCCCTAAGATTAGCTTAGCTTTGTGATCTTCCGACATCTCTAGGCAGCTACTGGTCTCAGATTCATTAACAAATTCCCCACAAATATGACAGACCTTCATGTGTGAATACCTGCCATATAACCTCATCATCGACCTAAACTTTTGCCCCTCGACGAATGGACCGAGATGTATCAATTTGGACACAAGCTCTAGCAAACCCCATCCGCGTTAAGTTCTCCATCCATTCATCAATGAACAAGGGCTTGCCAGTTGCTGCCACAGTCCTCGATATTTTGTCCTTCTCCCATAGCTCAAGAGGCAAATCGGGCAGCCTAATCCAAACCTTTACTTGTTTGATAGCAATCTCGGCTAGGTTTGAAATTAGGCCGCCAGCTCCAAAGCGCCAACAACAGACCGGCTAAGGACTAAGTCGTCTTCCTCAATGGAAGTTTGAAGACCCACTTGGAACTCACTTGCCACGTTCCATCTGATCTAGCTTCGTTTGGACAAACTCTAGTGGAAACCCCTTCTTCCCGATGAATTTCTAGCTATCTTCAATCTTTCACAAGCATGGCTAATGTCTTCCTCCGGTGCGGCTATGTCTTCTGTCGTCGTCCTAGACATCTCACACCTGAACCGGTGAGAGCCCTGGATAATCTGTGCCCACGAACGCCCGGCATCCGCAGCCGTACCACACCTTCACGTGGTGAGGAGAGGAAGTCGACGAAGGACCTCCTTCACCGTTCTGTCTCTCAAACTCCATTTCCAGGCACCCCCTTGTTCCCCTCCATAGAAGTATCGGAGGATGTCCTAATCGGACATTTTACCCTTTCGCTCTCGCTCTCATCACACTTTTTTTGTTTTTTTTGCATGAACGAGATCCAAATGGATCGGTGACATGTTAACTGAAACAAAATAGTACAGATAACCGGGGGTTGACGCAGTCCAAAAAAAACTCTCAGATATAAAAATCAAATAAGGCAGTGAGTACCGATTACTGGAATCTCCTGTAATCCGAAAGAGATATACAGGATGAAACGATTGATCATCTCTTGCATCTTTGCCAAATATTTATGGCATGCAAGCTAAACATCCAGTTTAGCTCCAGGACAATCATCCATGTTTGGAAGGAGACAATCAATCCTTAAAAAAATCTCACCCAAAGCTTGGGACTTCATCGTGGTGTCATGGAAGAAGAGAAATAGGATGATTTTTCCCTTTGAAGCCTACCTCCCAATGCTAAATGGAAAAAAAACATGGTCACCATGAAGCATTATATTTTTGCTGAAAAGCACTTGAAGGAGAAACTGATTATCCTCTAAAATAACAGGTCATTCTGAAAACACGGAAGTGGAGTGGGATTTCATGCCGACAGAAAGCTCTCATAAGTATGGACGCTATATACCTTCGTATGGATGCCATACGTTTGTATGGATGTCATTTCTCATGGCACATTTTTTTATGCCTTCACAGCTATTTCAACGTACTCCGAATGAAATGATATTTGAGCATTTATTTGTCCGCCTCAAAGATTCATTAACGGTCATTTCAGATTTAAAGCAAATTTTATTGTATTCCAGCTTCACCAACAATGCCTGTCCTATCACCTCCGAAGGTTAACATCGTGAAGTAACTTCTGTCATTGGCCCTCAGGCCTTCTGAGATCATCGTAGGGGGCCATACATTGTATATGGCTCCTAGGAAGCTATTGTTTTCTGTAATTTTTTTTTCCTTTCCTTCGCCCTGTACCTTCACTTTCCTATAATATATCCGGGTGGATCTCCCTCCCATCTTCATCAAAAAAAAAAAAAAAAAATCCGAAAGAGATATACAACCTGAAAAGAGATACGCCAATAACAAAGTGATAAAGAAAACTAAAACCAGGATTTACAACTGTGGAGATAAGACAACCACTGTTAAGAGAACACCAGCCTGGTGCAATGGACGTAGCCTGCACGATAAAATAATTACAGTAAAAGGAGAATGACCGAACCTCTGGATTAAGCTGTGTAGATGATTTGAAAGAAAACAGCAGTCAGGCCAACGTGATTTGGACCCAATAAAAATTTTAATAACTTGGCATATACCTTCGTTCGCATTTTGCAGCTGAGAGTCAGTAAATGAGTAAACAGTATGGCTGTAAACAGCATCACCGTTTAACCATCTATTATCAGCATTAATAAGCAGCTGTAGGGTCAAGTTACGAAGCAAAGTTGCACCAAACAGTCGAACAAATATAATTCCCAAAGACGCTAATGAATGTGTCATCAAAACAAGAATCTAGTGTGAGAGTAAACTCAGAAACCCTGGAGAAATCCAGAGCAGTTCACACAGCCAAAGTATGCAGCATCCAAAAGAAATACAAGACATTGCATTCCAACCATTTTATCAAAAATATAGGTTGTGTGTTTAAAATGCATGTCGTGGAAAGGCGGTAGAAAAGGCATCAGCTTTCAGAATCCGGACCAAGTCAGGGTATTGATTCAAAAGATTTGCATTAAAGAATAAATCACCTGACAGCGCATGGTTAGCAGCCCAATCCGCCGCTTGATTTCCTTCATGGCAAATACGGAAAATTTTAAAAGCTCAAAATCTGGCAGACCATGATTTAAGATCTTGCATCCAACGGGAAAGAGTCATTTTATTATGGCTTAAATTCTGAAGCCAGGATATGACCACAGATGAATCCCCTTGAATCCACACCTCCGGAGTATGAAGATGAGTAACAAGATAATTTGAGGCCCAACCAAACTCCACGAATAGAACAGATGAAGAAGAAAGAAGTTTACCACCAATCATGAGCATAAAACCTTCGAATTATAAATCCAGCCACAACAAGATTCGAATTTACCGCTCTATCAAAATTAATAATGAGCCCAAAGGAAGGGGGAACACGAGAGATTAAATTATCAGCTGATGGGTGCTGTGAACACCGCTGAGGATTACCCCAGTTCTTTGACTGGGAAGCAAGTGTGTTGGGTTAACACCCTCGAAGAATTTATTATGGTAGAAATAAGAACAGTTATGAAGTAGATGCGCCGGTAAAACATATTGGGCCTGAAAGATATATACGTTGATTTCTTGCTTGCCAGATAAGTAAGGCCATATACGCGGTAGTTGCTTTACCTTCCTCCCTACACTGGATTGTGCCAGATAAGCCAAAAAGTCTGGCGGGGAGGAAGGTATGGGGCAACCAAAGTGCACAGATAACAGGTGCCGGCATAGTCTACCAAAAGTACAAGTAATTATCGCATGCTAACAATCCTCTGTAAATACAGGACATAAATCACATGCAGAAAAATTTTAAATAAAAAATTTATTTATCAAAATAATATAAATGATGTTTTTGAGACATCATTTATAATAATTTTATTATCCAATCATCCATCCTACATGATCAGATATTCAAAAAAAAAAAAAAAAAAAAATCATTTTAAATGACTCTTTTTTTTTCTTTTTTGACTTGGCCATATGGGGTGGGGCGGTGTGGGTTGGTGGGCGGAGAGAGGCCGACTGAGATGGGAGAGGAGGGGGAGGGCACCCGGGGTGGCGTGGGGGGAGAGAGCTGGAAAGGGGAGGGAGAGCTTTTTTTTTTTTCATGGATGGAGAGGGGCGCGGGGACTGACGGTGATCAACGGGGATCCGACCAAAAAGGGTTGGTGGCGGGAGGGAGGGTGGTGGTAGTAGGCAGAGAGGATTAGGAGGGTGGGCGGTGTGGACTGGTGGGCGGAGAGGGCCGGCCGGGATGGGGGAGGGGGGAGGGCTGCCTACAAGAGTGATAGTGGGCGAAGAGGGCTGGGGGTTGGCGGGGAGTAGGAATTTTTGTAGCAGATGGAGGAGGGCGGGGGCGCAAGAGGTGGTGGTGACCGACGGGGGGCGCGAGGGCGGTGGTGGGTATGGGGGTGGAGGGGAGGGGGGGCACTGGTGACCACTAGAAACCCCGATCGGGCAAGGGGTGGAGAAAAAAACTAAAATAAATAAAATAAAATAAAATATTTAAAAATAATTAATTAGATTTTTAAAATAATAATAAAATATTATTTTTAAAAAAATAAATTTGAAAAAGTGGATGGGCAATGAGTGGAGATAGCGCGGAGGAGTCGTGGGCAATGCCGATGGGGGTTTGCATGTTCCGTGCAAAGCCACAGATGGAGGAGTCATGAGTGGTGTCAAAGGAGGGTATGGATATTCGACATAAAAGGAAAAAAATAAAATATATATATATATTTAAATTAAATTTTTTTATTTTTTTAAATTTTTTTAAAAATTATTATTATTAATATAATAATAAAAATCTATGAAAGAGGAAGAAATCTAAATAATAATATTATTATTATTAATTTTAAAAAATAATTTTAAAAAGAAGAAAAATAATAAAAATAATAAAAAATTTAAAAAATAATTTAAAATAAGCATCTTCCAACACCATCGAGGAGTGCACTCGAGAGTCAGATGAGTTCCCTGAATCTTAAATTTTTTTTAAATTATTTTTTTAAAAATAATTTATTATTATTATTTTAAAAATATATTTTTTTTCATTTTATTCTTCTCCTTTCATGAACAAATGTCGAATAGCCACATCTTTCTCTGGCATCACTCACAGTTCCTCCATGCTATCCCACTCCTTAACACCCATCCGCATTTTTTTCAAATTTATTTTTTTAAAATAATATTTTATCATTATTTTAAAATTTTAATTAATTATTTTAAATAATTTATTTTATTTTATTTATTTTTATTAATTATTTTTAATTATTTTATTTTTTCTTATTTAAAAGAAAGAAAAGAAAAAAGAAAAGAAAAGACAAATAAAAAAACTCCCAATCCCCTTAGTCCCTACATCCCACCCCCGGCCCTCTCCGCCCACTCCCGCAACCCTGCCCCCCCCCCGCGTCAGGCAGCCCTCACCCCGGTCGGCTCTCTCCACCCCCCTCGCTCGGTTGGATCCTCATCGATCACCAACACCCTCCTTCTCTTCTGCCCTCATACCCACCCCTCTTTCGGATACCCATTACCACCGCCCTCATGGCCCCCGTCGGTCACCACCGCCTACCATGCCCCCCCTCTCCGTCCGCTGCACCAAAAGAGAAAAAAAAAACCCTCCTCCTAACCCCCCCCCCCCACGTGGCTCAGTTAAAGAAGAAAGAAAAAGAAAAAAAAATATATCATTTCAAATGATGTTTTTAGAAGTGCCGTTTCAAATGACACTTTTAAAAGCATCGCTTCAAATGGTATTTTTAAAAATATCATTTGAAATTATATTTTTTTCTCTTTTTTAGTAGCTCATAGTAGCTCATCTGATCACATAGGATGGTTGGCTAGACAATAAATATTATTATAAATGGTATTTTATCTTCTAAAAAATATCATTTAAAATAATGATTCTTTTTTTTACATTATTTTTATAAATAAATTAAAATTTATATTATTTTAATAATTTTTTTTATTTATATTAGTATGGTAAAATACTGAATATAAGATGTGTTTGTATAATAACAATTCTTTCGTGGATAGTTTCTGCCGAAGAAGTTTCCAGGAGAAACACTTCACATGTTTGGGCACACAATTTCCAGACCCAACCAAGATGAAATACAAAGACACGGGAAGGAGGTGGAAATAAAGCTGCAACAACATCCTTAGAGGAACAACCAAAGATCTAGATTGAGCCCAGCCAACTGATCAGACCATATTCCTTGCGCAAGAGCAACGAAAACGAAATAATGGTGGTCATCGTATCAATATTAAATAAAGAGGCCAGCAGAGGAATATTTCAAGTATTATCATATAAAATGAAATCAGCAACCGAATAGTCTTCGAGGTTCACATTCACATTACTGAGAGGGCCAGTGACATACTGGCACATTAGCTAACCAAGGATCCATCCATACATTAATAGAACTGCCGTTACATATAAGCCACATGAATTGGAGCTGCATTTGATGCCCGATGGATGCAATTTTTCACCAAATAGAAGAGCAATGCGCCAGCGGTTGATGGGAAACCCGAGAATGATGAAACTTAAATTTAGAAGACGCAAGTTGAGCCCACAAGGAGAATGGTTGTAGGACCAATCTGGCGGCCAACTGAGAGCAGCTCAAGGGTCTTGATCAAATGTCAAGTTGGATTGAGCATGCACCAGAGTTTAATATATTATTGTTCTAACTCGAAACGATCCAAATCTAACTCAACTCAATTCATTGCCACCTCTATTTGCAGCGGCAACTCATGAAAAGGACATAGCATGAGGTGAGACCATGAATTTGAACTAATAACATGTGAACATGTGAACACGAATTGTATGCTAGCAAAGCCCTATTTTTCGATTTCATGAAATTGATAAATTGCTATCCTTTTCTTTTTTCATTGACATGTATGATCCTGACACTACCTATGCTTGAATTCTTGACACCTTTATGCAAGGGCATAGATTAAAACTTGCAGTAACAAACCATTGTCAATGAAGAGTGAACTAGCATTTTGCTTTCCACTAATCAATAGTAAAATTGAATTACTATTCACGGGAAGTTCAAAGTTTTGATTAGATATATATTTTGCAATGATCAATGGAATAATCATTTTACATCAGTACAAACAGAAATGCTATGACAACATGCACCTCTAGATATCCCAGTGATGAAACTTTAGTAGCTTAACAAAGCTTCCACTCGCAACTTATCATATATGTAAACCTTTTAGTAGATATATAAAATAATTTTGGGGTCAAATCTCATCTTCAATGGTGTTTGGCTAGTAAGGTGTCGTGCCTCCGTCCAACGGTTCAAGCCGGACGTGTGACAAATGGTCGCATATTCTTAGGATTTAAATCCATCCAATTGAAGAAAAAAATTTTTAGATCTAAATCATATTTAGATAGAGTCTAGAGAGAATAGATTTAAATTTTAAAATTTTTCATAACAATTATGCAAACATATCTCGATGTGTAGCAAAAACAAAATCGAGGTGCTGAAAATTCTACAATAGTACTTTGCAAAATTCAAAAGCACGGACCCTCAACTTCGCACGCATGCCATGCTATATAGAGAAGAGGAATGAGATGTAATGCACCACACCAAGGAAGGAGGGAGAAGAGGAGGCGGCAAGATCAAATCTTCTACTAAGAAGAGCTTAAGTACCAAGAAGAAGAAGAGCGAAATCCTTATCTCTCTCTCACACACACACCAAGCCCTTGCCCATGCCCACAACCCCTTTTGATTGCTATTGGATTTGATTGTTTCTCCATGCTCAGGGGTCCTCTTTTTATAAATGAAGCCAAGACCTGATTGAATCCTTATCAAATAAGGATTCCATGAATACTTATCTTTGACCGGTCAAATCCTACTCAAAGTAGAAGATCTAAGGTGTTCTCCTAGTCTCACTAGGAGAAGAGGTCGGCACCAACTTTTGGCCCACCTTTGTGCCGCCCAAAGCAAAGCCCTCGACTGTAAAAACCCAGGCCCAATAGCCTTCTTGGTCGACCACATATGAGAGAGAATCTCAATGGTCAAAGCCACTAGTTGACCAAATCAAATTTGATCCAAATTGTGTCCAATTCGAATCCAATTCAAACATATATATTTTGAACTCAATTCAAATAGATTGTCTAACCCTAATCTAATTAGGGTTTTAGATCCAAGTCTAACTTGGATAAGTGACTAATTAAATCAAGTCTAATTAATTTAGATCTGATCTAAAATTAATTATGACTTGAATTCAATCTCTTGTCAAACCTTAGATCCTTTTAGTTCAAACTCATCCCCAAAATTAATTTTGAACCTCATGGCTAGTGCTAGCTAGACATAGTTGGTATTAATCCTGAAGAAAATCTAGCAGAATTTTAAGCATGCTTTTTGAAACTTTTTCAAAAAATGACAGTGAAAGCTAAATTAACCTACATTAATTTACTGCATGTTATGATCTAATCATAAAATCCTACTTTAGGATCTTTGACATCTTAATATACATTAAAAAAATAAAATATAATCGATCAGCAAATTGCATTTGCTGATCGATCTATGTTCAGAGTATAGTATCTGTGCACGGATAGATGATCACCATAATCTGGATCCACCAAAAAATTGCTCCTGCATCGTGCTGTAGCTATACATGTGTTTGGCCTCTACGGTGAGTCCACATGGAGCTCCTGATCCTGATCAGTCCCTTCGGAGTGCTAGCTTCTCTCTAGGATCTTCGACAGCCGACCTCTGTCGATCCAATCAACGAACTGCTCCTGATCTTTCGAATGCTTCAAAAATTAGAAGATGCAATGAAGAAAGACGAGATGATGGTGAAAGTCGGTGGAGATCTGGTACTCAAACTCTCCATCCAAATCTAGAGTCTCCACTCTAGGATCCAGCACTCATCCTTTAGAACCTAGATCCCTTTTTCTCTTTGAAAAAAACCTCACGCTCAGAAGATAGCACCCTTCTCTGATTTCTATCTCACAAAAATCCTTCGATACCTCACGCACACCCAAGGCCTCTCATCTGCTTCTCACGTAGATCCCTATCTACTCACCTAGAAAAATTCATTTCAATAGGCATCTATGCATGGGAGGATAAGGATATGTTTGGTTGAACTTATTTCAACCAATCTCTTGAATTCAAAATTCAAAAGGACTCCTAATCCATTCTAACAAATCCTAAGAGGTTGACGTGCAGGACTCTCCTTCTGCGCACCCATACCTAGAACGCACAAAATTGTGCAAGAGAAAGAGAGCATTAGGCATGGAGAAGAGAATGAGAGAGAGTTGGAAAGTTTCAATCAAACTAACCAACACTAGTTGAATTCAAAATTCAACTTACTCTCAATCTGATCTGATCCAATGCTTGGACTAGGTCAAAGGTAGATAAGAGGAGGCACACAATTTTCTTCTGGCATGGAGAAATCCCACGCACATTTCCAATGTGTGTGGAGAAAAAGAATGGGTCAAAGGTCAATGGTGCAGGGAGATAGGAATTCAAATTAGCTTTGAAGTCGATCAAATTTGTTTCATCCAAATCAATTTATCTTGACCAATTAAAACTAGGATAAATCCAATCATATTAGACTTTAACCCAACTTAATTAATTCTAATCAAATTAAAAATTAATCGAATCCAATCCCTGATCAAATCAGGGTCCATCTTCCTAAGCAATTAGATCATCACATGATCTGATCAGGTTAAACCTAATTGAATCAAATTCAATTAGACTTGATCAATTCCTCATCGCTCAATCAAATTGAGCTAATCAGCAATCTAATTGCTAATTAATCCTCCAATAATAATTGAGTCCCAATCTAGTGGAATCTTTTGATCAACCATCAGATCAGATAGAAATTCTTATTATGTTTGACCCCATATATTCGAATCCTAAGCTAGTAGCACAAGAACTAATTTTCTATACCAATCTATGTGACTATCTAGCAATAGTATCTGACGTTCGGATAGATCAAAAATTATAATGCAACATTGATGAACCTATGGCATATGGTTACTGTATAATTCATCCCCTTGACCATGATGCTTATAGGATAATCTAGGATTAACTGTCAATCCTAAAAATTCATTCATATTGTATTTCAAAATTCAGCATCCATTATATGGACTATCCCGATGGAGAATTTCCTAAATTGAAATAAGCAATGTACTTGCTCCAACACTTGGAGGGATAAATCTCATCTTGACTCATGCACCGACAAGTCAAGTACTTGACTGCACCTGTAGCCTTCCATCACTGAATTAGAAATTCAAGTAGTCTGGTATCTAAGTACAGTGAGTTACTTGCAAGTCACCATGGTGATCTAAGGTCTAAGGGATACATATACCCATATCCTTTGCGAGTAATTTTAGCAGAAGAGAGCTCTGCAGTTGGATCACGATCAGTAAAATATATCCCTACATTTCATCTGCATGCCATAACAGCATCACCATGCTTTTTGGTTAAGAGGATAACCAATACTTATGGCACATAATGACCTACTCTTGATTAACGTTGTCGTCCTAGGTAATAATGAATCATTTGATCACGATCAGTTTAAGGACTAAACGATAAATTCTTCTTTATCGAGTCTAAATAGTCCTAAGAACTTCATCATAGAGAGTTCATCACAGGAAGATGCATACAATGATGAAATTATTAAAATAATAATTTTATTCAATTAAAATTCAAGTATAAATTATATTTAGCTTAATCATCTATAATTTAGATGATTGGCTTTAGGATATATTTCACAATAAATTTCGTATGACCATTAACTTAATTCTTTAATTAAATAAATCTATTTATTCAATTAAGTCAAGTGCTTCCAAATTGAGCATATAGATGTTAGGTCAATTCTTTTCTACGTTGCATAACTAATGTGTGTGACTCCATAAATTTGAAAACAGAGTCGGTAGTATAGAAACTAATTTTCTATACTAATCAAAGTGACTATCTAGCTATGATACCTGACGTCTGGATAGGTTAAATAATTGTAAAACAATATTTAAGAATCTTGGCATATGGTTATTGCATAATTCATCTCTTTGACCCTTAATATTCAAGATAATTTAGAGTTTAACTATCAATCCTAAATGGATCATCCATATTTTGAATCAATCTTTCATATCCATTACATGGATTATCTCGGTTGAGATTTTGCTAAATTAAAATACAGGGATACACTATCTCCAATTTTACTTGAAAGGATCAATTCTATCTTGACTCATACATTGACTTAATAAGTACTTGACTGTACTTAAAAATCTTCTATCACTGAATTAAAAATTTAGATAGTTTGACACCAAAGTATAGTGAGTTGCTTGCAAGTCACTATGGTGATCTCAAGTCGGAGGAACACTTAAGCCCATATCCTTCACGAGCATCTCTTGATAGCGGAGAGCTCTATAGGTGAGTCATTGTTTGGTGATGATGTACATCTATATCTCACCTATATGCCATATCAATGTTTCCATACTTCTTGGTTAAGAGAATAATCAATCCATATGGCACACATGAAGGACATCGTGCAGAGTTTAAGCATACATTTTTGAAATTTTTTCAAATAAAATATAATAAAAGCTAAAATTAATCTAATATTAATTCTATAGCATGCATTGATCTAATCAATTATCCTACTCAGGATCTAGACATGATAATATATAATAAAAAAATAAAATGCATTCGATCAGCAAATCAAATTTACTAATCGATACAAGTTTAGAACTCGATATCCTTTTATGGGTAGTTGATCTCCATGATCTGAATCCATCAAAAGAAGCTATGGTGTTATGCTACAGTCGTACACTTATTCATCTCTACGGTTGGTCCACACGGAGCTCCTAATCTCGATCAGCTCCACCGAAGTACTAGCTCCTCGTCGGGGCCTTCGATAGTTGATCACGATCGATCTGATTAATCATATACTTTTTGATTTTTTGGATACTCCATAAAATTAAAACATAAATATTGAAGGATGATGAAGAGGTGTTTCAAATTTGGTGGTGATCTGATACTCACGGCACTCGATCTCTCCTCCCAAACCCAGATTTCCAAAACTAAGATTTCACTTGGTCCAAAAATCCTGACACACTAAAAATCTTATCATGCCCTTTTTGTATGAAGTTTTTTCATAAAATAAGTTTTTATGAAAAGATAAGTTTTAGATCTATAAACTCTATTTAGATCATATCTAAAAATTGGGTATCCTTAGAGATGAAAATCAGAAGAGAAGAGAGGCATAAGGGAAAAGTAAAGTACTGTATGACCCAACTCACCTTCACTATGAGATTTTTTTCGTCCAAAACTAATGCCCAATCATTCTAAAATTTTTACCATATAATGCTAACTCCTTCTTATATATGCATAAAAATTCTCATAATTTATTGACATGAATACTATGAGAAAAGTGCATGAAAAGTGATAAGGATCGAGTAGTTGGGAGGTTTTAACCACTCACCTGATTTCAAAAATCAAGTGAGCCTCTTATCCTTATCCAACGCCCACCCCTGAATGTTTGATGTGCAGAAGGACTCTCCTTTTGCATGCCCACCTTCAGAAAATGCATAAAAAAAGTCACATAATATTTCTTCTGGATAAGCATGAGAGAGACAGTCCAAATTCTTATTTTCAAAGATCAATATCAAATAGAAAGTAGGCCTTGTGTGTTGAAGGGAAATCCTGATTTTTTGGTCCAGGTTCGTCCAGATCTGATTAGATCAAGAGATATATTTCAAAAATTTTCTCTTAATCTCAATCAGATCTTGATATGTTTCAGATCTGATTCTTATTATTTTAATAAATAAAATAAAATAAGATAAATTAAATCAAATTTAATTTACCTGATTTGGGTAATCCTATTACCCTGTTAGATGATCCTGATTGCAGCGGAAGGTTCTGGATCTAGCCACGCAAGCGCCTGGCCTCTACCGGTATCCACTCGGGTTGGATCTGGAGATCCTCTTCTTCTCTATCACACCTCCAAAAATCAGATCTGGATCTGATCTGGAGGATCTTCAAAACTCTTTTGAAGATCAGCAGTCGTCCTTTTGCAGCAGCGCAGCCTTCTTGCTTTTGATCGCCTTTCCTTGATCTGAATCGCACCAACCTAAATCCAAAACACTTTTGGACGTGGAGAGGCAAGGGGAGAAGAGACTATGGCATGGAGAAGGAGGGGAGAGGCAGCCTTGGGGCGTGTCTAATTAGCATTGGAATTAGGGTTGGGCGCAGGGTCTTATTTATAGACCTCTTGTGATCCAACTCCTCTTCTTCCCAACCAATCACAACCCTTTGTGAAATCAGATCTAAATCTGATTGGTTGGAATAGAGTCCCCTGGATTCCTCCTTAGAGGGCGCCTAAGACCAGTCAAAGTTGGATTCTTAGTAGAACTCTAATTGGAATCCAAAAAGGGAGATGGAGTCCTTGTCCAACAAGGACTCCTAGGCGCCTCCTACTTGGGCTCACGCCACCCTGGGTGGCGTGCGCCCTTCTCCTTGCCAGGTTCTGGCAGGGGGACAGGCCCCCACCAGCTCTCCAATAGGTGCATGACATGTGGTCAAAAGTCAAAGGGTCAATGGTCAACGTTTGACCAGTCAAAGGTAGACTTTTGACCAAAGTCAAAGAACAAGAAATGGCAGGTGACCAAAAATGGCAGGTAATGTCTTACAAAATAAGACAACCTTTTCTGACTTGGACAACCTCCAGTCAGACCATATGAAGGCCTCTGATTGAGCACAAACTCCTTTGGCTCAGTCAGGACAACTTATTTATGATAGTAAAAGAAGAACGTTAGGTTCAATCGAGTGCTAGCACGATTTTCCTTGAACCTAATTGAATCTCATTCAGATCAATTGAACTAGATCAGTTCAATTGATGATCACCAGATTCAAACCCTTGTTTGTGTGACCCAGTTAGGTTCAGTTCTGTATGGTAATGGGATATGTCATGATCTCTATCATCGACATCATCGAAACTCCTTTCGATGGATCAGAACTCTTCTGATTCGAACAGCTAGAATGATCGATCATCTAAATCATTCTAATTGCTCCCAAAATCCACCAGTGACACCTAGCAGTATATGGTGGCAACCCATCAGAGCTGAATGCGAACCTCTTGGTGCAGCTACCTGTGTGATTAAGTTCTTCTATCTTGAGCCCCGATCAGATTAGGGTTAAGGTGAACTCGTCAAACCCTAGTCTCTGTCATATGATGTAATCATTCGATTCGAGTCCAATGTGAAAATCTAAATAGAAACTCTTTCTATTATTTCACTCTACCATGGCCATGGGCTTTCTGGACTTGATTCTCATGATCATCATAGGGCTGCTCCTCTACCACCGAGGTAGATAGATTCCATCTTGATGCAATCCAGTTCCTACAATGAACATGCTATAGCCAACATACACCTCAGGGTTCCATATGGCTAGGAGACCGAGTAATGGTGTAGTCAAACTATAACACCCTCAAGGTGAACTGCCGATGCATCTCAGGTCAAAGAACCAGACACACTACTGCAGCATCGAGTCAGTCATTGACGAGAAGGTAGACTTCCTAATGACTACTCGAGGTGGTCACGCTCAGTGCCCTCGTTCTCTAACGAGTACCTGTACTCTCGCTCCGGTGTCTCCACACCGTAGACTCAAGACTCATCTACTAAAGAGAAGCGATTGTACACCAACCTTCCGGATCAATCACCATCCTCGTGATGATCCTATGGTCGGGAGCATTTTATGAGTTAATAATGATTATTCATGTCTTAAATTTTCAACTCTTGAAAATATGAATTATCATTACCATTAACTCAAAGGATGTATCACAGACACTAAATACACATATGTGATAGAAAATAACCCATTTTATTAATTATAGTCAAAATTATAATTTTGCCCCTAGAAGTGTATTACAAGTGTCAGCCAATTCTGGCTTCTAGGGCACATATATCTAACAATCTCCCACTTGTCCTAAAGCCAATTGGCTACAAGTCTAAGTCCCATCTTCTCAAGGTGGGCTTCGATCTTCTGCTGGCCCAACGGCTTTGTAAGTGGGTCTGCCACATTATCTGCGGAGTTGACTCTCTTGACCTCAACGTAACCTTTCTCAAGGTAATCGCGGATGAGATGGTATCACCGTTTGCTTGGAACTCTTCCAGCACAAACAGACTGCCAGATGTCGACTTTCGATCATCTATATCGGACATGAAAGTCCGAGTCTGTGTATCCCTGGACTTGGAGTTCTCCATTACCAAAGACCAACATCATATCCTTAGTTCTTCTCAAGTACTTAAGGATACATTTCACAGAAGTCCAGTGTTCTTCACCTGGATTTGACTGATATCTGCTTGTGACACTCACAGCATGGGCTATATCAGGTCGTGTACATAGCATGGCATACATGAGGCTCCCTATTGCAGAAGCATAAGGGATCTTGCTCATGCGTTCTATTTCCTCAGGTGTGCTGGGGCACATCTTCTTGGAAAGATGAATACCATGTCTGAAGGGTATTAATCCCCTCTTAGAGTTTTCCATACTAAACCTCTTTAGTACTTCCTCTATGTACATCTTCTGTGAAAGTCCTAGCATCCTATTCGGTCTATCCCTATAGACCTTAATTCCTAGAATAAAGGATGCTTCACCTAGGTCTTTCATGGAGAATTCCTTGGACAACCACATCTTGACTGATGTCAACATGGGAATATCATTCCCAATAAGGAGGATGTCATCCACGTACAATACGAGGAAGACAACAGCGCTCCCACTGACCCTTTTGAAAACACATGGTTCCTCTTCATTTTTGATGAAACCAAACTTTTTGATCACATCATTGAAACGAGTGTTCCAGCTCCGAGATGCTTGCTTAAGTCCATATATGGACCTTTGCAGCTTGCAAACCTTGTGATCAGTATCACTGGATGTGAAACCTAGCGGCTGTTCCATATAGATATCTTCCTCAAGATATCCATTTAGGAATGCCGTTTTCACGTCCATTTGCCATATTTCATAATCGAAATAGGCTGCAACGGCAAGCAATGTGCGGATGGATTTTAGCATAGCTACTGGGGAAAAGGTATCCTGATAGTCAATGCCTTCGCGTTGACTATAACCTTTTGCCACCAGTCTAGCCTTGAATGTCTCCACATTCCCATCTGCACCAATCTTTCTCTTGAAGATCCATTTACACCCAATAGGTACTATACCTTCTGGTGGATCTACCAAGGTCCAGACTTGGTTTGAGTGCATCGAGTCAATTTCTGACTTCATTGCCTCAAGCCATTTCTCGGAGTCGATATCTGATATCGCCTCGTTGTAGGTTTTGGGATCATCACCATGAGCACCATTACCTATGAGGAACATTTTCCTCTACATCCTCTGAAATAATACCTAAGTATCTTTCAGGGGGACGGGAAACTCTTTCCGATCTACGAGGTGGAGGAGGTAGTGTTCTTATTGGCTCAACCTGATTTGGTTCCACTTGGTCCTTAGCTCGTTCTGCTTGTGAGACTTTCTCATCAAGCTTAATCTGCTTTCCAATGCCACTATCTTGAATAAACTATTTTTCAAGAAAGATGGCATGTCGACTCACAATCACATTGTGGTCTTCTGGAATGTAGAAATAGTATCCTAATGACTCTTTAGGATATCCTATGAATCGAGCTCTAAAGGACCTAAACTCTAACTTGTCCGCTTGTTGTCTTTTGACATGAGCCGGACAACCCCAAATTCTGAGATGACTCAGACTTGGTTTCTTACCGTGCCATATCTCATACGGTGTGGTAGGAACGGTTTTAGAGGGAACCCTATTCAGTAAATAGATTGAAGTTAATAATGAATGTCCCCAAAGAAAATCAGGGAGGTCTGTGAAGCTCATCATGGATCGAACCATATCCAATAGAGTCCGATTTCTCCGTTCTGAAACCCCGTTGAGTTGAGGTGTTCCTGGTGGAGTCCATTGAGAGACTATGCCATTTTTCCTTAAGATAGTCTAGGAATTCCCGGCTAAGGTATTCACCTCCTCGATCTGATCGAAGAACCTTAATGGGTTTTTCCAGTTTATTTTTCTACTTCATGTCTGAATTCTTTGAACTTTTCAAAAGCTTCAGACTTGTGTCTCATAAGATACACATACCCATACCTAGACAGATCATCGGTAAAGGTAATGAAGTAGACAAAATTGCCTCTAGCCGGCACATCAAATGGGCCGCACACATCAGTATGTACTAGGGCAAGGAGATCTGTGGCCCTCTCCCCATGTCCAACAAAAGGGAGTTTAGTCATTTTGCCTTGAAGACAAGATTCACAAGTTGGATATGACTCAAAAGTCAATGGACTCAATAGCCCATTTTTCTCCAATTTGTTAATCCTATCTTCTGCTATATGACCTAATCTCAGGTGCCATAGATATCTGTCGTTTGGACTATCCCTAGGTCGTTTGGCATTCACGTTTTGCTCGATAGTTAAAATAGGTACATCAATATGTAACTGATAAAGACCATTAATAAGGAAAACCATTTGCAATTTTATTTCTTTCATAAAGAATGTTACAATGGTCCTTAAAGAAGGTGATCACATAACCTTCTTGTGCTAAGCATGAAACAGAAATCAAATTCCTGCTAGCTGCAGGCACATAATAACAGTCTTTTAAAACTAAGTCTAAACCAGATGGTAATCGAAGAGGGTATGTTCCCACGGCTACTGCAGCAACTCTTGCTCCATTACCGATGCGTAGGATCATGTCTCCATCCCTCAGCCTCCTGCTATCCTCAAGACCCTGCATAGAAGTGCACAGATGAGCACTAGAACCAGAGTCAAGCACCCAACTGGATGCAGAAGAAACCGTAAGGTTAGACTCAATAACGAGCATACCTCCAGAAGGACCTTCCTTCTTGTTCTTCAGGGTGGCCAGGTAAGTAGGGCAGTTCCGCTTCCAATGGCCGTCGCTGTTGCAATGGAAACACTTTCCTTTGCCATCGGCCTTTTTCTTCGGTTCTGCCTTCTTCTTCTTTGATCCTTCCACCTTTTGCTTTTTCACAGACTTCTTTTTCTTTCCATAAGACTTTCTTTTGGAAGAAGTCCGTTCCATAGCAAGAACTGAGCCTTTAGAACCTTTCATAGAAAGCTCAGCGGTAACCAGCATATTCATCAACTCGGCCAAGGAATTTTGAAGTTTATGCATGTGGTAATTCATGATGAATTGCCCATATGCATCAGTCAAGGATTGCAGAATAATATCGTTCTGCAGATCCAAGTCCAACTTCACACCGAGCTTCTCAAGCTCTTCCATGTCCTTGATCATTGTCAGACAGTGATCTTGGACTGACTGCCCATCACGCATCTTAGCCTTAAAAAGTCATTTCGTGACTTGATATTTGGCTGCGCGACTCTGTTCACCAAACATCTCCTGCAGGTGAGCCAACATTTGGCGAGCAGTCCCGATATCTTCATGTTGGCGCTGGAGCTCATCAGACATCGAGCCCAACATGTAAGTATCTGGCCTTATTATCTTCGTCAATCCATTTTTCCAGAGACGCTCTCTGTTCAGTGGATGGACGAGCTGGTAAGGTGGGAGGGTCCTGGTCCAAAACATGTGTTAACTTCTCTGAACCCAAAATAATTTTGTAGTTCCTGAGCCAATCTTTATAATTGGGTCCAGTCAGTCTATGTGTG